>CM076580.1:196388454-197092706 GCA_034641835.2 Pinus albicaulis
TAGGAAAAGAACAATCTAGAAATTAACCACTCATTTTTTATCCCAAGAAGGATCAAATTACAAGTAAATGTTCTAAAGACACATATTAGGAGCTATTATTATCCCTATAGAAGTGAAATAATTTTGGTATATTTGAAGGTAACAAAGGTGAAATAATAATAGAGAATTCTAAAATTACAAACACAATTTCTTGAAAGGAGAATGATGCACCTAAATGATAAGGATACTTGGATAATGAAGTAGGAGGTTGTTCGCATCCCTTAAGTTTCACAGCCAAGTTTTTCATGTTCTTGTCCATCTTCTTCATCATGAAATCCTTTACCTTTCCTCCTTGTTTTGCATTCTCAAAATATACAAAGGAATTCACACTTCTAGGAATAGTCTAGCCTAAACATCCTAACCTAGAGGGAATGTTCTAAATTCAATAACAATGATAATTGAAAAGATGTATGAAAAAGCATTCTAATTGTATGCTAACTAGCAATGTAAAATAAATTTATTTGAAAGTACAATTTGTTTATACTTAAAAAGCTCACATGAATCAAATTATTTCCATATTGGACCTAGTTCTATGCCTCTCACTCTATTGGAAAATTTCAATGAAATTAAAGGTTTTCCAATGTGACTCTTGTTGGGGCTAATTTGCACAAATATTAGAGTTTTTGAGTCTCCTCCTGCAATGGAATTAAATATATTTCATAAGTTTTTCTATTTAGCCTAATCAAGGCTATAATAACAAAATAAATGAATGATGACCACCAAAAAGTAAAAATATCATGAAGATAAAATGTATTGGAATGAAACCTAATGAATATGGAGAAAATTTGTAAGGTTATAATTCCTAAAATCACCAAAAATGATAATCATGCTATTATTAAATCCGAATTCAAAAAGAGATAAAGTATGAAAAATGAAGTGACAAATGAATAATATTGAAAAAATTTTGAACCCTTCAGATAGTTTCAATGAAACAAACCTATAGGTTATGTGGTTATTTTTTGTTGCTAACAAAGATATAACATCACCAAGAACATAAAGAGATCTGTTGATAGATTGAGCTTCCTT
Organism: Pinus albicaulis; assembly: GCA_034641835.2. Taxonomy (NCBI): domain Eukaryota; kingdom Viridiplantae; phylum Streptophyta; class Pinopsida; order Pinales; family Pinaceae; genus Pinus; species Pinus albicaulis. The sequence continues at coordinate 196,389,520 of CM076580.1, forward strand.
AAGGAACTCTCATTGAACATATGTTTTTGCTATTGTCTCACTTTCTACCATATCAACAAGCCACAACTTGATTATTCTACTGGATTTTATCGGTTATCCAGTAGAATACGAGATAATGAATATGGTTGTCATCTACTGGCCGGGGTTGTGTCTACATGTATCGAGTGAATAGATTAGTTCTAGTGCCTGACATTATTTCAAATTATTACTTTAGAGATGTTATAACTAGAATCCAAATAGAAATAATGTTGTTGGACTACAGCCAGTTATTCTTTCCCAAGAGGCGTAATGGAGTGCCACCGAATGCATTCCAGAGATTTCGGTCTCGTTTCAACTGCACACATTCTTCAACCATTAAACCAACTGCATCTTCTCTGGATATATTTGTATACAAACGATAGTATTCTAAAATATGATGACAATTAAATCACCTTTCATTGCTTTCAATTTCAATTAAGCCAACTTTCATTGCTTTCAATTTCAACTATCTAAGTTATGCATTTAAACGATGCTCTCCTTTACTTTATCTTCAACAATGTTTCCAACTGTACAAGAAGAATTTTAATTCATATGGATGATGGTTTCGTGCATCAATTAGATTTTGTGCAAAGGTTTGGATTCTTTATTTGAAAATAAAATTTGTATTTAACAAAATATAACGTATGTTGAAACAAAATAAAATGATGACTAGTGTATTTGAGAAGTGTTTGCATTCTCGTGGATATGTATCAAGCCATATAAAACCATCTTGTATAGGGTATATGATTATTTATATAAACTAGTTTGTATAGGGTGAATACTTACCTATATTAAACCTGTATTAAACTTATATTTGGAAAAATTTGAAATTAATTTATATGAATTCGATTAAATTTATATATTCCAATGTCAATACCCAAGTCTTTGTAAAGGAAAATGTATTCAACTATTTTAAAATTAGTTTAAAAAATGATTTAAAATGTTATAAATATTAAAGGAAAAGTTTAATTTGGATCATAAGGTGTGCTTGTGCCTAGAAGTTATGCAATGTCATGAGTTCAATATAAAATAATAATTATTTATGAAATTTAGGAACTGCCATCCTTTAGCACTAGAATACTTGTCCTTCTTTGATTCTATTTTGGTATCAGAGGCAAGGAAGCTAGATTGGAAGTGGTGTTGTTTGTTTGAGCAATGCATTTGAGTGTGTAGTACTCTTAGGCATCCCTATTTTTTCACCTGTGCTAGTACCAGCCACATATCCCTTATGGAGGACTCGTGACCATGTGTTTGAAGTAACTATAATTTCATTTGAAGTGTTATTGAAATCCACAAACCAGACGTTCGATACACTGTTTACTATTGTGGGTGTTGCAGGGACAATCTCTGGAGGTCATATAGGTCTCTCTGTGGGGGTGCTAGAATGTATTACGTCATGTATTACTTTGGTGAGTTATATTTTTATTATCAATGGTGTCCTAACATGTTTCTTCCATGCCTTCACTAATATTCAACATAGTTGTTCGTTATCTCCATTGATAATTATATAGTTCATTAAAGGTTTGAGAAAAAATATTTTGGCATATAAATCATGGGGTTTATTTATTGGTTTACGATTAACTCGATAAGCATCCATCCCTCACGTCATGTTTGTGGATGACGTATTACTCTTTAGACAGATTTCGGTTGATCAATGGATCAGCCTTCATCACATCCTTGTGACATTTGGGAACGATTTCAAGTTAGTCATTATTTCTTCCAAATCCATTATAATATATGCATCATCATAGATTAAAAAATTAAAGGAGATATATATAGCATATTTTGTGTTTTGTTTGCTCCAATGGAATCAGGTTTCACATAGTTGGGATTTAGTAATTTGTCATGGAATCACACTACTATACATGAGACAATATTTGAGAGAATTTTTAGGTAAATTGTCTCAACTTGAGAGAAAAAAAACTTCTGTATTGTCTTAAATATTTTTTTTAAGCCATTGTATCAAATTATTGTCTTAAAAAATTGTTTCTATAAAGACAATATATAACAAAAACATTATTGTATCTTAGGATACAATTTCATTTTTGTCTCCCTGAAGATAACAATTGGGATTACAGACATATTGTCTTTATAGAGACAATAATTCTTTAATCCTAGCTATTGTCTCTCTAGAGACAATAAAAAATTATTTTTAAAAGTAGTACAATATCACTTTTGTCTCTTTAAATACAATATAAAACAATGAATCTATAAATATCTCACCATTGAAATAAATCAATATAGAAAATCTCTAATTTAAAAATAAAATACAATATCATTAATTAAACCTATTCTTATAAGGTAGGTGCTCTTCCATGAAGCTAGCACCCTCTAAAAAATTATGTGAGTTATAAGAGTCCTTGAAATTGCATATGTAGGCATTGATTTAAAAAAAAATGCTCAACACATAATGGCACAATATTTATAAAATCTATAATCATGAATCACCTATTTTTAACTTATTAAAAAACAATTCAATCAATTTAGCTAAATTTCACACCCTTGTAACATGACCCATACAATAAGCTAATAATACACAATAATATGCAAACAATTTAATCTAGTCCTACAAGGAAAAGTAACTAGCATTAGCCCAAGCTCTTAATATATTGCCACAAAAATTAACATTCAAATTGCTTTCTGCATCATATTTTATCAATAAAGAAATACAAAACAGGTTCCCAAAGACGCTTCAAATGGCTTCTTTGACACCATTACCACTTGGTTTGACTTATTGCAACAAAATGAATAGTTCTTTTAACCCAATTTAACACCCATGTCTGTATGAACACCTCATTTAGAAAAATAAATAGATCCTTTAACCCAACCTACACTCCTCCCTGCGATGTCTATATGAAAAAATCAATTTTTCATATATGTTAACTAATTAATCTTATACATGATCTTAAATTCAAATTAATTTAATTAAATGATTCAAATGAAATATTAATTTAATCTTAATTAATTTTCTTAAACAACCCCCTATATAGTAGTGCATAAATCTTGCATATATGTGTCTCCTCCTACCACTATTGCTATCGTTGGAACTACTAAGAAGTGTGTGATGAGGAGGATCATGTTGCTAGAGATTTTACAATATTGGGCCTGTTTGGGAACTGTAAGGGGAAATATTGAATTCTACTTTCAGTGCCCACAACACCCCACTTGTATGAAGTACAAAAAAAAGTATTATACTTCTTGATAGATTTCCATTAACAATAAATAAATAATAAATCCACCACCATGTCTCTACCTTGCAATATTTTCGCATACTGTTCTCCTTAGAGTCAATTTTTTTCATGAGTATACTAGTCATTTGTTCAAAACCTTGTACTTTTGAAAATATTCCATTATATTCATGAAAGGAAACCCAATTATAGCCAAATACCTACAAAATATAATTCTTAAAATATTGTCAATGTATTGCTTTATACTTTAGCCACTTTTATATACATCAACATGTCCAAATTTGCCAATGCATTCCTAGGGCATGAATGGACTCTACTACCAAGGGGAAGAAACATGTTCTGTTTAAGAGGTTTCTGCAACAACAAAGGCACAATCTTAATCGGTTTTAAGTAAAATAATATATTAGTATATCTTGAAAAGGAGATAGTGAAAATCACAAATTTTCATTAATGTCAACTTTGAACCCTGAAACACACACACACACACACAAAAACATATATATAAGACCAATGATCCTCCTCAAAATCCAAACATTCCTAAACATCACACTCACTAACCTCAAATTTGGAAGGATCAAATGTATGAGGATTGGCCTAAGAATTCTAGATTATGATAAATAGCTCGAAAAAGTGGCATGACCTTTAGAGTTGCTGGGAATGAGGTAGCTTTCACAATATATGATATTTGGTACAAATGCATTTTAAACTTTCAAGTGCTTTAGAGGGATATGTATTAGTGTTTTGTTGGGAAATGGATATGTTTATCTTGATTGTAGATTTAAAAATATTTTGTAAATTTAATGGACATGAGTGAAATGAAACCATTTACTTAGCTCATGCCTATAGAATTTCCTAAATATTCCAAAATATGCAATCTAATTACACTCAAGTTTTATGAAAAGAACTAATTCTATGTTCAATAATTAATGTGCCAATTTTTTTTCCGAAAGGGCCATCCTTATCAAAATTTTAGATTTCAAAATATCTTGAAAACTCCATATACAAGAGTGAAGAAAAACCATTGAATTCACTATATCTACAGATTTTCGTTTATAATCCAAAGTATGAAATCTGATTACACTAAAGTTTTAGGTAACAAAACCAATTCTAATAGGTTTAAAAACTTTCCTCACATACAATAAATCTATGCTCAATAAAATTTAAACCTACATACAATAGCTCTACACCCAACCCGACTTCAACTGTTGAACCTACTACACTTTGTCCCAAACCCTCACTAATTTACTTATTTGAATCTATGTATAATAAAACATCTCCCAACCACTTACCGCTCACTAATTTATTTATAATCATTTATATTAAATAAACAAAACTTACACAAATAAACAAAGAAAAGAAACAATGGTCTAAGGACTTATAAATATACTTTACAACCTCCAATGAGATGGACTACCAACATAATATTTTCCATTACAATAAGCCTGGTGAGCTTGGCGAATGTAATAAACACACTATATTTGAGGCTTTTTACAAAATCCTAATATCCAAGTAATTCAACATGGAAGAAACGTATATAAACTATCATATATGCCACAACTCAGGACTCATTGGGATTTTCAATGGCTTCTTAGGACTCATAGGAATGGTGGCTTGAATTTCGAGAACCATGTTGTTTCCAATATATGTAAACGAAATCTATCCAACACACCAAACACACATAAGACAACATTAGTTGTGGTGGTATCCCTAAAGTCATAAAATACATCAGGGTATCCACCATTATGAGGAGAAGCTCCCCAAGTAATAGTGGAATAGTCTCACAAAGCAACAACACCCAAATTTCAATTAATTAACATGGTGCCAATGGGTTCAGTAGAACAAGTGAAAATGGAAATTAATGTAGATTTGTCTTTTATATGTGTATGAACATATAATAAAAACACAAAAGTAGCAAACATCTTCTATTACTCAAGTTGTAAACCAACTCTGCCTCTCCTTTCCTTTATGCTAGAAATTTTTTGTATATGAATTCAAATACCATCAAATAAAAAACACATGGAAGTTACAAACATCTTCCCCTACACAGGTTGTAGATCACCTCTCTATAGTGTACCTATAGCAACAAAAAAATAAACCCCACGATAAATCTCATAGTTGTCATTTCCCCACTTATACATGTCATGACTAACTAATAGTAAAGCATAAATACATACACCAATAGAAACAATGTAGCTAGAAAATCTATCTTGAAGATAAATTGCCCCTCACTAGATTTTTTTGGGTTTTGAAAGCCCACAAGATTAAATTAACCAATATTTCTTAGCTCCTCCACATTCAACTATCGTTGCAATGTGCACATGGATCGATACAATCGTCCTTGTCTAGAAAATAAAATACAGATATAGTGGCTACCTATCAAAAAATATTAACAGAAAGGAATATTATCACCCCAGCTATGAATTTCATCAGGCCACATAATTATGAAAACTGGTATCTCTTGTTAAATAATCATGTGAGGGAGCACTAGAAGAATTAATGTTGTCTTTAGGAAAATAAAAAATTCATTTGAGAGATGTTATTCTAAGGAAGATGGGTGTGACAATAACATGAATAAGTCTAGCAACATCCAAAAAGGTAGCATGCATATTAGAAATTGGAGTAGACATGGAAACATGAAAAAATTGTTGATATGAATGAATTCATGTCAGTTGTATCCAAGATTTAAAACACAAGGAAATTAGAGGACAAAAAGAAAGAAAAACATATGCCTAAGCAAGAATGTATGACTTAATATAAGAATACCATAATTGTTTGGAAAATGTTACAACCAGACTACAATCCAGGTGATTATGTTGGAGTATACATGAGACTACAAAAACAACTAGGCTAGACTCCAGAGCATGAGAATAGACATAAGGTCATTGTTTCTCCTAAACATAGGCGCATGTAAAAGGAATACAAATCCCAATGCATAGAATTTAATGTTGTATGGAAATGTCATTTAGTTGTATTAAACATTGAAACTCAACTATGTGACATTTTATCACATTCACACAATTAGAGGCTAATAGAAAATTTAAATGAAAAAGTTATGGAACTCTGGTATACCATCTCAAAAGGATAACAAATTATAAATTTGGTATCCAATATATAATAGAATGTAGGGATTTATAACTATCCTAGTTTGCAATATAAATTTAATGCTAGAGGATAAACTAGATGGTAATGTTCTTTATGCATTTTTCATGTTTATACCACACATTTGATTCAAAATTGATTGTCGCATAATAAAACATAGGAATTGGAGTTTCAAATCCCATAAAAGAGAAAGAAATTATGTTCTCATACCGCGGGGAAATAGCAGTAGGTGGTCTCAAGGACAATTGTTTCTAACACCTAGTAGCTAATTACCTTCAAATATAGAATTATATGCATGCCACAACTGTGGAGATGGGCTAATTGCTACATACCCAATCCCAAACACAAATATCTTGGATTTAACTTGGAGAAATCACCCTGAGTGTATCATTCAATAATAGATTAATAATGTACAATATCTACATGCATAATGAGAAGCTAGTGGAGTTGAAGCTACTAGAGAGGAAGTCAACAAGGTCATATCCAATGACTGGAAATATAAATTTTTTTCATCACATTCGAATAAATATCTTTTGTAAAAATCAAATACTATAAAAAAACACCCATTTAGATTCAAAATAATTTAGAGCCCAAATTTCTTAAAATTTCATTCTAAATTATTTCCCTAGAGATAATGGAGCTTCAAATCTGAAAGAGAGCCTTAAGGCTCTTCCAAATCTTGATGATATGCACAATTTTCTAGAGGAGGGTAAGAAGCAGATATTTGAGAATAGAAATAGATTTAACAATACATTACCATAGGAAAGCACGGATAATGTGCAAGTCAACAGGTCAGGATATGTTGGGGAAGCAATTATGGAAGAGAATTTTCAACCTATATTCCCAGTTTGTAGAAGTCTATGTTTTTTTATAGCCATATGATAGAATTCACATTTACCAGAGCTCATGGATGTGACAGTTTGAATTTTGGTCATCAATTTGATAAATATGAGGATGACCTGAATGAAAAATTGTTTTTTTGTGATGTACGAAAAATGCGCGCCTTTGAATTTTGAAGTGATAAAACTATTATTATTTCATTGGAATAGGAAAAGCATAAATATTTTGAATTTTTAATACCCTTCAGTGTATGATACTGAAGCATAGGATGAATATGGTGATGATAGCTCTTGACATGTGTATCGAAGAGAAGAATGCAATGAATAATGCTTGCAAAGTAGGAAAAGAACAATCTAGAAATGAACCACTCATATTTTATCCCAAGAAGGATCAAATTACAAATAAATGTTCTAAAGGCACATATTAGGAGTTATTAGTATCCCTATAGAAGTGAAATATTTTTGTTATATTTGAAGGTAAAAAAGGTGAAATAATAATAGAGAATTCTCAAATTACAAACACAATTTCTTGAAAGGAGAATGATGCACCTAAAAGATAAGGATACCTGGATAATGAAATAGGAGGTTGTTCGCATCCCTTAAGTTTAACAACCAAGTTTTTCATGTTCTTGTCCATCTTCTTCATCATGAAATCCTTTACCTTTCCTCCTTGTTTGGCATTCTCAAAATACTCAAAGGAATTCACACTTCCAGGAATAGTCTAGCCTAACCATCCTAACCTACATGGAATGTTCTAAATTCAATAACAATGCTCATTGAAAATATGTAAGCAAAATCATTCTAATTGTATTCTAACTAGCAATGTAAAATCAGTTTATTTGAAATTATTATTTGTTTATACTTCAAAATCTCACACGAATCAATTATCTTCCATGTTGGACCTAGTTCTATGCCTCTCACTCTGCTGGAAAAGTTCAATGAAATTAAAGGTTTTTACAATGTGACTCTTTATGGGGCTAATTTGCACAAATATTAGAGTTTTTGAGTCTCCTCCTGCAATGGAATTAAATATATTTCATAATTTTTCCTATCTAGTCTAATCAAGGTTATAATAACAAAATAAATGAATGATGACCACCAAAAAGGAAAAATAACATGAAGATAAAATGTATTGGAATGAAACCTAATGAATCTTGGAAAAAATTTGCAAGGTTATAATTCCTAAAATCACCAAAAACAATAGTGATGCTATTATTAAATTTGATTTCAAAAAGAGATAAAGTATGAAAAATGAAGTGACAAATGAATAATATTGAAACTCTTTTGAACCCTTTAGATAGTTTCAATAAAACAAACCTATAGGTTATGTGGTTATTTTTTGTTCCTAACAAAGATATAACATCACCAAGAACATAAAGAGATCTGCTAATAGATTGAGCTTCCTTAAGGAACTCCCATTGAACATATGTTTTTGCTATTCTTTCAATTTCTACCATATCAACAAGGCACAACTTTCTAAGTACCCGTTGATTAATTTTTATCCCTTTACCATTACACAAATTACACTATACATGGTAACATTGAAATCACAAACTTTCAATAACTTGTTACCAGAGCAAACAACACAAACAAATCAGAATTGCCTCACTAGTTGATATTGTCATATAAATCAAGTAATTCTCACATGAAAAAATAAAATACTGTAATTTTCTTCGATTGGGTCTTAAACTATTCGAATAAGCACTTTATCTGATATAAACTATAAGATAAATTATCATAATTGATTCAAGCGGGTTATCAACTATTATAGAATTTGTTATTGTTTGGCTCAATTTAATCAATAAGTGAGTCTTCATGAAAGAATGCACACAAGTGAGAACGAATACTATGTTCATTAGAATTGATAGAGCCAATGGGCAGGCTTGTGCTTCTTCCAATTTTTAAACTTCCTAAACCTCATTCATAGTGTGTACATGTGCTTCAATGAGGCATGGAACATGATGGACACCTTCTGCTACCTTTCTTTATTTTAGGCCTAATGATATACCACTGAGTCATTCTCAATTCAATTTACTAAAAATGTTTCATAGGTTAGAACAATATATGTATCAAATGCATCTCATCTTTGTTTAGGAAACTAGAAATGAATTTTAACGATAAGAAAGGAAATAGTTACTTTTTAACAGTATTCCATGGTTGAGTTGGAGATGCGAGTATATCATTAATATTCTCATTGTAAACTTCAAATATGTTGAGTGAGATATCTTATTTAATTAATCCATTTCGCTAATTAGCTACATGAAAGAGATCCTCCAATTTTTGATAGTTTAATCCCATATCGTCATGTGTTCCCTCCATGGTAAATGTCTTTTGAGTTCCCGTTTTCCCATAGGAAAATATACACATATTATACCCATCCAAAACTAACATGAAAACCAATGCAGTATCGACAAAAACAACCACTTCCCATGGAAATAGCTCTAATCATTGAATATTTTTAGTTAATAATAATAAATTTCAGATCCAAATATATTATTTTGTATATCTTACCTTGATTATCTTGATTTGTAAATACTAAAAACACAATCAAATTTTAACTTCTTTGAAGAACCATTAAGAGGATGCTCAGTTCATTGTCTCTACTTGTATCAAATTCTCCCACTCAAGAAGCTCCCCCTGATAATTCTCCATCACTCAATGGACAAAATCTACATAATACTATGATGTTTCCCAAAAAGACTATAAAATAAGGTTATATAACCTTCTAATCCTTATGTAATTTATAAAAAGAATGCAATCAACAAGTTGCATCTAAGCTCCAACAATTTATTGTAACAATTTTTCCTTTACATTGTGTTTTTGTTGAACTTCTTCTTGAGATCTTCACACTCCAAAAATTAGCAATTTCATAAAAATTAATAAAATGTTAGCAATGATTTTCTCATAAGTATAATATTTTACACACTTACTGAGAGATTGCAAAATATATGTCATCCCAGCAATGTCAAGGATAGCACTAGCACATTTAGTTGCCTCTTGCAAAAGGTTATCATAATATCTCTTTAGAATTTGATACCAATTATTTGAAAATATTATTCATATAATATATGACGAGGTGTAGTACAAGAAGAAGACTTAACTTAAATTTGTGTGCTAATATTATTCAATATTAAAGTTATCTGAATTTTATCCTCGAAGTCTTCAATTGATGAAGCCGAAAAAATATTATACATATGGAATGTGTATTGAAGCTCCCATAATTAAGAAATCCTCCCTTCCATAGCTTGATTTGTAACAAGGAAATTTTTGCATCATATAATCCCAATTCGTTGGCTTATCAGTAATAAGGAGAAAAGTATCAAATTTTTCCACCTATATATTCAACATGAAATGTCATGTTATTGAGTTCAGTCCTCAGGTTTCCATCTTAATTATTAGATTCATTAAGGGACATCCAGGCCTCGTGGCATTCCTTTTTCTTCAATTCTTACTCCCTAGCAAGCTCTTCAATATTCCTTTCATACTCGACTATACATTTGGGATTTTTCCTTCTAATTCAAAAACTAGTCAATAGAACTATTGTTAATCCATATCAAGGGTATTTGAAATGAGTAGAAGGATGGCTCTACCAACATCTCCCAATATTTTTTGTTCCCAGTTTTCATCAATCCTAGCTATCTGGAACTGAACATTCAAATGCCCTCCATTTGCATTTCTTGTAGCCACATTGATGGGCCCCTAAATTAGACATAAATTAAGGCCCATCTAACCTTTCTTAGGCCCATCTACCATTCTTATGTGCATGAAAAGATATATTAAATATATCCTTCTAAACTTTATAATGTTTTCTTATGATTTAATATTTTCTTAGGAAGGTTTAAAGGTAATTGCATATTTGTGCCTAATATTGGTTATTTTGTCGAATATTGTGAGAATATTGGGTAGATTATGCAGATTTGGAGAAGGAGATGATTTAGGGACTTTCTCTCTATCACTGGAAGATAAAGAATGAAGAATAAATGAGCACAATATCAGGAAATTAGAGAGAAATATTCAAGAGATTCAATGGGGTAATTTTCCCTCCTTAACTCTCAAAGGAAGCCAAAGGATCCTCATCATATCCTCTCCAGCAATTCAAATTCCAGAGGCAACCAAGAAACTCAAGACCAAGTGCACTCAACCCATACTTCACTTGGAGTCAAGTGGACTAATTACCTATTTTTTAGGAGCTATTGGTAGATGACCTTGAGGATAAATAAAGTTTATCAAGAGCTAATTATGGTAGATTCTGGTGAATTATATTCCATTCCATGCAGTCCATTCCATTCCATTTTCATTCCATTCCATCCCATGCCATTCATTTTCCATTCTATTAGGTTTTTTTTTTTTAAGACCTTCGGGATGTAATAAGATTTTATTTTTAGTGCAATGAGTATTTAGATGAATTTTTAATGATCTAGTTACAAAGAGCTAGGCTTGTGGGTTAGGGCCCAACCCATGTGCCTCATATTCTTTGTTGTTTTAATTCTTTCCTATGTCATTTAGCTAGTTTTGTTTATGTCATTTAGTTAGTTTTGCTTCTGATAGTTTCATTGTTGTTTAGTTTTTTCTTTCACTCTGTTTTTGTAGTTATTCATTTGCTTACGAGAGTAATAGATTAGAGGGAAAACCAAAAATTTGTGGTCAAGCCTTGCCCTCTCATATCTATCAATAGAGTTCGAGCAGGGTTGACCTTCCCACAGGGCAAAAAATGCTTTCTATTCACTATTTTTTTATCACGCATTTTGTCTGTTTCTTCCCTGCATGAATCTTCCAAGTTGTTGCAGGAATACACATAGAAATCCCCAAAGACATTATTAAGCCTTTCTTCTCCATTTTCTAGTCCCCATCCACCTCTGTGTTACACTTCTAAACCTCGCTTTTACAACTCCATTTCCCTTCTTTTCCTCTTATTTGCATTCCACACCTTTTCATTCACAAAACACTTAAAAAACCATCTAAGTGGATGTTTGGATTTTCTCCTCGAACTTCCAGCTATCGTACATCGCAATCACATTTTTCATCTTTCTCCCTTTTCCTTTAAATAATTATCGCTCCCAATGTCGATTGTGATATCACTCTGTACTCCGCCACACCAAAAATCGCAAATCACATTTCGTAATCTTTATCTTGTCGCAAATCAAATTTTACAATATTTATCTGCTCCTTGTTAATACTTATCGCTCCCGAAACCGATTGCAATATTTTCATCACACTCCACCACCGATCCCACCGCCACATCATCTGACTCATCGCAAATTGCAAATCGCAGTTTTTATTTGGTTCCTGTTAACACCTACCACTCCCAATGCCGATTGTGATATCGTTGTCATACTCTTCCACCGGTCCCACTGCCATGTCACACATCACATTTCTCATTTCAGAGTTTTTACCCCATCACATTTCGTATTTCGCTCCCTCTCCCGAACATCATTTCTGCTACTCGTCCAACTTTGTGATATTGCAATTGCGATATTTCATATCACATATCGCACTTCTATCCCTCCATCGTAGTTCTGCCATCGCACTTCTAAAAGCCTCCTGCTCCAAAGTATTTTTGCGTTATAAATTTTTAATAAGGTTTAAACCCATATTTTGCACTATAAATTTCTAAGCGTTGTCCCATGTGTTCAAGCCCTCAATTAGCATCTTTAGCCCTTTTTTCCCCAAATTGCAAGCAACACCTCTTCAAATTAGAACTAGGTCATGAATAGCTACATAGATAGAGCATAAGATAAGTAGGGTGTTTAGCCAATTGGTTAAGTTAAGTGTGGATTCAATTAGTTTCCTTTATGCAATTTAAAATATTATTTTTTTTTCATTTCCTTTCTACAATTTAAATTAGTTTCTCTCTTGTCATTTCTTTTCAACAATTTAGTTTAGTTTCCTTTTTTTCATTTCCTTTCTGCAATTTAAATTAGTTTCCTTCCTATCATTTCCTTTCAGAAATTTAGTTTAGCTTCCTTTCTGTCATTTCCTTTTTTCAATTTATTTTAGTTTCATTGAAGTGTGACAGACTTCACTGAGAACCCCTAGAAGTAGCACCCTTTCGTAGAGCAGAAGAGGATGACATGAGTAGAATGAATCTACTGTGTATATAGCACTGTCACCTCCATTTTCGTACGAACCCCGAGTTGATAAAGTAAAGTAGGGCAGCCCCTGGGAGTTACAGCACTCTTGGTGCAATACTAGGGCTCACCACATTTTGGCGTCATTTCTAGGGAGGTGTCTAGTAGATGCTTTGATTCTATTTTATCATTATTTTCTGCTTTCCTTTTTCATTTTGTTTCCAAAATATTTAAAAATACAAAAAAATATGATTTTCATGCCTCATAGGAGTAGGGATACTCATAATTTTTAAAAAAATACTCCTCCAATACCAACCCCCCCACTTGACCACGTGGTGCAGTAAGAACCACATCATCATACACTTTTGCAGGGAGAAGAGATGGATGGATATGATGACAATGAAGAAAATCTTATTGGGTTTCCCATTCAAGTTATGGACATTAGTGTACATATGAAGAACATCCCTCCATCTTTCCTTCCCAACTTCCATCGTATGTGGACAGAAGATATGGAAACATTTCTCTTTAAATTTGAGATACTTTGTAGATATTATGGCTACTTATCACACACTCAAGATTGAGATTGTTTCCTACAACATTGAAGAATAAATTTCTTAAATGGTTGATGGGTCTAGGTACTAATTCAATAAGATGATGGAGCGATATGCAAAATATATTTCTAGAAAAATATAAAGATCGTGATCTTAGAGAAGAAATTTTTAGAATGAACCAAGAAGAAGATGAGAGCCTTTAGGATCTAATAGAGAGGTTCATGTATAATGTTAAGAGGCCAAAATTACATCATCTAGGATTTGACACACTAAGAACCCTCTTACTTAGAACAATTAGGGATGAGTGGATTGATCTCCTTAATATCATGAGTAGAGGAGATGTACATCAATTGTCATTTGAAGAAATCTGTGAAACATGCAAGCGCATATCAAGAGGAAGGGAAAGAGTAATTAAATCTACTTGAACATTGGTAAGGCAAGATGAACTTGGAAATTTTCTTAAAAACTTTAAAATAGAAATTATTAGCAATCTAAGTAAACAAGTAGAAATGTTAAGAATGCAAAATGAGAAAAAATAAGATGATGATATTTTTATTATCCATACATAATCATATGCTACTAAATATTTTCCATCATTCCCCAAGTTCAAAGAATTTTACCAGGAAGACAATGGAGCAAGGTAATCACCAAAGAAGATATGTTATGTAGCTCCAAGGATACCCTGGCATCCTAGTCAACTTGATATGATGCAAGGGCCCACTTCACAATTTCAATATTATTCACATCCATCTCAAACTAATTGGGACACACTCCCTCCTTAGCAACCTTAGCCGTCTCAACCCCAAAACCAATCGTGGCAACATGGTTGGCAAGGACCTTATTGGGAAAATCCACAATATCCTCAATATTTCCCTCAGTATCCTCTATATCGAACTCCATGTTATCTCTACCATCCACCTCCACCACAACCACAACCTCAACCATGTCCATCTCATATATCCACCCCCACTCAACTACCTGTACCACCATTTCCAAACCCATACAATGAATTATCTTAGCTCACTTACAATTTTGAGGTACAACACTTCTAAACATCTCCTCTTGATCTAGATGGTATTCATCTTAGTTCAAGAAAGGTATTATAAAGAAGATATTTTCTTAATGTCATTGAAGGAAAACATCAAGAAGAAGAAGATCCAAATGAGGAGATCAAAATATCAAGGGTTGCACTTGATGAAGAGAACGTTTCCTCATGTTTACAAGCATTTCCTCCATGTATTCAAGAGAAAAATTAGCAAAAAGAGGAAGATTTGAATGTCATAATAAAAGAGGACCTCTAATCTGATCCAAATCAGAAAGTGGACTAGGGGCATCACAACTATATTGACATATAGTTCCAAACAATCATTAAGTTGCAGAAACACTCTCTTCTCTAATAGCACTTGATACAATCCCAGTGAAATAAATTCATCTCTTATATTAAAGTACATGTTAGAGCATGTATTCCAAGTGTGCACTTGATTTTATCTATCATCTTGATGTGTACATGGATCCTTTGGAAGTATTCCTATACTTGAAAAAGGTTTTGTTCTTTCAAGTAGAGTAGGAAAGTGAAAAAGAAAAGAAAAAGAAAAAAAAACCTATTTTGAGGGGTCTGAGATTGGCCCACTGATTGGAAACCTCCATGAGGTATTCATTGGGTTGAAAAAATAAAATAAAAAATAAAAATAAAATATCCTAGGTGAAAACCTCCTTTGAGGCACCTAGGCAGACCTACTAGTGGAAAACCTCATTGAGGCAGCTAGTAGGCATTAAAAAAAAAATGCATTTCTCCAGATATCTCTCTCTAATGAATGGAGGTGCTCTCCAACCTTTGCAAGCATAAAAATAACAAGTTGGAACAAAAATAAAATTCTGTCAACACCCTAGTTAAAGGTAGACAAACTTGGAATTCCTCCTCTCGTGCTTAGAAGCTCCAAAAGGACCTCAAGCAGATTATCACATGCAGCTTCAGTAACACCGAATACAACTTCAAAATCCATATCAACAACTTCAATATCACCTACAAAAACAAATCAATGGTAATCCTCATGTATGCAATCATCTAACCCTTTCTTCGAATCTATTTTAGGTTAATAAAACATTAAAAATTGTGAGAAGGAAAGTTTTTTATATAGCCAAAATCAGTAGCAGAGCAACGTCAGCCTTATCTAGCAACTAGCCTCACTTTTTCCACCAAGAATAGGAACAAGACAAAAGTAAAAAGGACTTGAGAAAGTGGGTAGTAAGCAGTTCATGTAATAGAAGACAAGGAGTGCCAAAGGGGTAACCAAGGGTGAACACAGTTCATACAAAAATTAAATGTGAGTATATTCTGCATGCAAATAAAAGGAGAGAGAGAGAGAGAGAGAGAGAGAGAGAGAGAGAAAGAAAAGAAGAAAATAAAATAAAATAGAAGGAGGATCAACCACCTCTTGGCATGTGGAACGGATTTTCTTAAGGCATCTGAGGACCTCCATGAAGCACCTATGGGAAGAAATGCAAGAAGAATAGCAAGAAGATTAGCAGGAGGAGCAACCCATGGGCCAATAAACAGAAAATGAAATAAGCCAACATGCAGGAAGAACCATAAGTAAGGGAGGATAAATAGGTTTCTCAAAGGATGAGCAACAGTTTCAGTAGGGGCCTGATGATGGCCCTCGAAATTAGACATAAAGTAAGGCCCAACTAACCTTTCTTAGGCCCATCTACCTTTCTTATGTGCATGAAAAGATATATTAAATCTCTCCTTCTTCAATCAATAATGTTTTGTTATGATTTAATATTTTCTTAGGAAGCTTTAAATTTAATTGCATATGTGTGCCTAATATTGGTTATTTTTGTAGAATATTGTGAGAATATTGGGCAGATTATGTAGATTTGGAGAAGGAGATAATTTAGGGACTTTATCTCTGCCACTAGAAGATCAAAAGTGAAGAATAAATGAGCACAATATCAGGAAATTAGGGAGAAATATTGGAGAGATTCAAGGGGGTTTTCCACCCTCCTTAACTCTCAAAGGTAGCCAAAGGATCCTCATGAGATCCCCTCCAACAATTCGAATTCCAGAGGCAATGAAGCAAATCAACACCAAGTGCACTCAAGCCATACTTCACTTGGAGTCAAGTGGACTCATTACCTATTTTTTAGGAGTTGTTGGTAGCTGCCCTTGAGGATAAATAAAACTGATCAAGAGCTAATTAGGGTCGATTCCGGTGGATTCTGGTCCAGTATGTTGTCCATTCCTTTCCATCCCATGCCATTCATTTTCCATTCTATTAGGCTTTTGTTGTTTAAGACCTTAGGGATGTAGTATGATTTTATTTTTAACGCAATGAGTAGTCAAATGACTTTTTATTGATCTAGTTCCAGAGAGCTAGGCTCGTGGGTTAGGGCCTAACCTATGTGCCTTAGCTTCTCTGCTATTTTCATTCTTTCCATTCTTTCATTTAGCTTATTTTTTTTCTGTCATTTAGTTAGTTCTTCTTCTGATAGTTTCAATGTTGTTTAGTTTTTTCTTTCAATTTGCTATTGTAGTTCTTCATTTGATTATTAGAGTAATAGAGTAGAGGAAAAACCTAAAAGTTGTGGTCAAGCCTTCCCCTCTCATCTCTTTCAATAAAGTTCGAGCAAGGTTGACCTTCACACAGGCCAAAAAATTCATTATGTTCACTATTATTTTTATCACGCATTTTGTCAGTTTCTTCCATGCATGAATCCGCAAGGTTGTTTGTAGGAATAAGCATCACAAGCCTCAGAGACATTATTAAGCCGTTTCGCTTCATTTTCTAGTCCCTATCCACCTTTGTGTTACACTTATGAACCTCGATTTTATGCCTCTATTTCCCTATTTTTCCTCTTATTTTCATTCCGCACCTTTCCATTCACAAAACGCTTGAAAAACCATCAAAGTGTATTTCCACCTTTTCTCCTTGAACTTCCCGCTACCGTACTTCGCAATCGCATTTTGCATATTTTTCCTTTTTCCTTTAAAGACTTACTGCTCCCAACGTCGATTGCAATATCGCTCTGTACACTGCCACACCACAAATCACAAATCACATTTCACAATATTTATCCCGTTGCAAATCGCATTTCAGAATTATTTATCTTCTCCTTGTTAATACTTATTGTTGCCGATGCTGATTGTGATATTGTCATCACACTCCACCAACGGTCCCACTGCCATGTCATCTGACTCATTTCAAATTTCAAATCAGAGTTTTTATTTGGTTCTTGTTAACACCTACCACTCCCAACACTGATTGCAATATCGTTGTTGTACTCTTCCACCAGTCCCACCAACATGTCACTCATCACTTTTCGCATTTCGCATTTTTTACCCCATCGCATTTCACTCCTGTTTTGTACATCAATTCTGTTACTTGTCCAACATTGCGATATTTTGATTGCGTTATCCCATATCACATATCACACTTTCGTCCCTCCATTCCAGTTCTGCCATCACACTTTTAAAAGCCCCCTGCTCCAAATGATTTTTGCGCTATAAATTTTTAATAATGTTTAAACCCCCCTTTTCACTTCTCTAAGCCTTGTTCAATGTTTTCAAGCCCTCCATTAGCATCTTTAGCCATTTTTTCCCAAAAATTCAAGCACTAACTCTTAAAATTAGAACTAGGTCATGAATAGTTGCATAGATAGAGCATAAGATAAGTAGCATGTTTAGCCGATTAGCCAAGTGTGGATTAAATTAGTTTCCTTTCTGCAATTTAAATTATTATTTTTCTGCCATTTCCTTTCTGCAATTTAAATTAGTTTCTTTCCTATCATTTCTTTTCGGCAATTTAGTTATTTTCCTTTCCGTCACTTCCTTTATACAATTTAAATTAGTTTCTTTCCTGTCATTTCTTTTCAGCAATTTAGTTTAGCTTCCTTTCTGTCATTTCCTTTTTGCAATTCACTTTAGTTTCATTGAAGTGTGACCGACTTCACTGAGAACCCCTAGAAGTAGCACAATTTCATAGAGCAAAAGAGGATGGCATGAGTAAAATGCATTTATTGTGTATATATCACTTTCACCTCCAAGTTTGTATGAACCTCGGGTTGATAAATTAAAGTAGGGCACCCCTAGGAGTTGCAGCACTCTTGGTGCAATACCAGGGCTCACCACTAAAGACTAATTTTCAGGGAGTCAAGAGTTTCTACCATCTATGATTTGATTTCTGGACTGCGTCATAAAATTACAATAACTGAGAATATCAAATCAATTTACCCAAATAATAAAATAAATCATGGTAGTAATGTTTCGTTGGATCTCCGCAATTGAAGGAAATCATTGGAATGTTGTTTAAGTTTTTCAAGAATTAAGAAATCAAGTTCTTTTAAAAAATTCTAGCCAATTAGAGATATGTTATAAATAGATTTTGATTTCAATAGTGAAAATCCATAATATAACTTCAAGAGTTGCAATAATGATGTTTTGATTCTTTTACCCCACCTTCTCTAGTTCCTAAAACATACAAGATGTCAGTGAAACTGGATACACAAGCTGCCTCCAATCATTTTATATCTGAAAATATGTATCTACATGACTAAAATGTGAATCCTCCCAAGAAAGTGAATAGAAAGCTACATGAAGATGCTCATTCCATCTAGAAGGAAGATTCTCATTCCAATTCTTCCTCAACTTCAAGTGCAAAATCAATTACATATTCTAAGGAAAAGTCTGGAAGTGCTCCTTTTAGATTTGTTTTCAACTTTATATGTAATGAGATAGTTGAGAAGAAAAAAGTGTTTTCACAAAATTAGATGCAAAATTAAATGCAAAGGAAGCGGATAAAAACCAATTGTAAGTTAAACCAAAGGAGATTCAAGAAGCTGAGATTAATATGCTTATGAAATGTTTGACAATTAAAGCATCTCTTATGCCATAATTCTATCATGTAGAAACTCCATCAAAGGTTGAGAAGAAGAATATACCTCTTACCCAACCAAAATCCCCCAAGTTAGGGCAGAGAAAGAGCTATGTTGTTGTAGAATCTGAAACGGATCCAAATAAATTTTGTAGAACATATCGCTTTAATTTCGACCATAAAATAGAAATGGGTACGTGCATACATGAAGAAAAGTATAGATAAGGAAATGCATCGAAAGAGAGTTGTTGGGAGATCATTAAAAAAAGGCATCTTCTGAAATATATTTACCATGAAAGTGTAGTGAAAGACCTTTTAGCTTGAAACAATAAATTTCAAACAATCCAAAAGATAGGCGTGTTGATGAATCTACCAAGGAGGGTGATTAATTCACAAGTAATGATTCAAAAAAATATTCCAGAAAAACTGATATGAATGGATTAAATCTGCAGAAATTTGAAGTTGTTGAAGATAAAAAGGAAACCAAAATTTTAGATGGGAATATTAGAATTGGAAACACCACCAATGATAGAGACAGTGAAACTTTGTTGAATTTTGAAGCTTTTGAAGGAGAATCAAATGGGACTAAACCTGTAAGTAGGAAGTATGAGATTGTAAATACTACCGAAGTGAGCCTAACTGTGCAGAAGTATGAATTTGTTGAAGAACCGATTGAAGCTAAAATATTAGAAGGGAGGGATGAGATGCCAAAAATTAAGGTTCAAGGTGACATATTGGAGGATTCCGGTTATCTGACTTAAACTTCTAAAGATGGAAACAACACATTAGGCTTTGTTACAAGGGTGTGAGATAAAAATTTGCAGGTTACAGATGCCTTGCATATGCAAAATGAATCACAATCGTGTGTTAATCCATGTAAGTAGTGGAACTAAGGTAAAAAAATTGATATGAAATAAATGGACCCCAAATATATTCCATAATATCAACATAGTTCAGCTCAAAAAATGAATGGTAAGGGAATTAAGAATCCTAAAAAGGAACAACATAAATCTATGATTCCCTACTTCAAGAATTGAAAGAGAGAGAATGGAAGAACTACACCTTCAAATAAAATAAACAAACGAACCTATAATATGATTCTGACTATGTACAATTATTGATTGAGTTCAATGTTTCTCTTGAAAAATATATACCTATATTTTGGAGAGAGTGGAGGTTGTTTCCTAAATTTCATTTTTGCAGTCCTTGTCAAGGACATCTTCGAATGGTTTTAGTGTTGATTATAAAAGACTTTTTACTGCATTTACTTCTACTAAAATATTTCTTTTTTTTATTTATAAGGTTTTTAGATGTGTAGGTTGAAATAAAACATCAAAAATCTATAATGTGAGAGTGTGTTTACCTCCTATTTTAAATTCCTTATGTGGAGCAACATAGTCGGGATTTTTTTTTTTTTGAAGCACGGAGTTTGTTGTGGGCTAGCTCTATATATATAACATACTTTTAATTACAAAAAAAATTTCATAGTTTCGATTACTGGTTAATGTTGATCTAATATACTTGTCATATTGTATAAAACATTGATTCTACTTCCATTACTATTAGAAAAAAATATGTTTTGTTTCTTGACGTGGTTCACGTTGGCTAGAAAAGTCCTATCCGTGAGATTATTTTAGTTCTAGTGACATGGAACATTCTAAAAACATATTCACTGCATAAATGAATCAGAAAGTGGCCTTTGTTGGAAGGATACCCATCATGAGAAAAACATGCTAACCAAGTGAAAATACTTGGGTCAATATTCAACGTGGTGTAAGAGCAAGGTTTGGAAATTGATTGGTAGTGACTAGGAGATTTAAGCCAATTGTTAGGAAAAATACTAAGAGGGGGGTGAATGATTATTTTGAAAAACTTACATATTTTTCTTATTTTGATTTATGTAGGCAACTAGATTGGAGTAAACATGCATATGTACGTGACTTTTATGCAAAGAACTAGTGTATATCCAGTCAACTTATTTTTCAGTTAACTCAATATATGTATAACATGAATTGGTATGTCACTACTTCATTAGTATTAGTTAGAGAATAAACATGTGTAATAAGAACAGAATAAAAAACCATACACAAGAATCACACATGAACACTAGGATTTTAGGTGGAAATCCAATGTGGGAGAATACCACCGTTGTTGTTGTCTTTGTATTCTTCTTTAATTAAAGGAAATATTATTTACAATATTGTACTAGTGCAGATTCATACAAGCACGCAGGCACACACTTGAAAAATTATACAACATTCTCTCTTTCTCTGACACCCACTATAAGGGAGCTCCAACCCCTTGATCTTTCTTACTGACATGGATTATGCCCCCTTGAATTGATCACATCTCCTATTAGTAAGAATATTTGTTTTCCTCACTGAAGGCTTCAATCATCAACACATCCATGGACAATTTTTCATAATTTTCATATTGGGTTCACCTGATTCAAACCATCGCAACTTGTAGGCCACTTTTCATCAAACTTTAAGATTGTACCCATTACCATCATTTAAGCTCAAGACAAAATACCAACGCTAAACCTAAACATTGCATTAACTCACTGAACCAACTGAAATCATGATCAAGAATATGTCAGAATATATAAAATATTATACTTTATCAAATCCATGTGTACACATGACTTCCTTGAATTACACATGTGTAAAAATCTTAAAACATTGAAACTTGAAACTGAATCACTGTCATTTTGAAATAAACATTGAGTTACACATAGAACCACTTAATATTTTTGAAGTGATTATAGAGCCATCACATATCTTTAATCACATAGAGTTACTAGCACCATAACTCCACAATCAATTCAACTTCAATCATCACAGTGAACCACATATCATCAACTAAGAATTCATTGAAAGACAATGACAAACTCAACAATACTGATTAAGGTGATAATTTATCATATTCTGGAAAACCCTAGAATATATACGCTCTTCTCATAAATAACTTCCACGTGTCCATGCACCCTTTAGTAAACAAAACTACGTAGAGATCTGTCCAAACTATAGAATTGACACACGGCTTACTAGATTAGACCCGCATATTCACGTGCTTTTCATCAATCAAACCCATGTATGGATATGAAATTATAGACCTATAATTTTTTTCACATAAGAACTTCAACATAAAATGCATATTTTGGCATACAAAATAAAACATGTGTCAGACATTAATATCTTTGAATAAACTAACCCATATGAAACTTATCAATGTATGGAAATTTTAGATCTATTGGATCTGATCCCATGTGCACACTTATTTCAAATAAACCACTAATTAGTAACCCATACTATGCACACATACTTTAGATTGAAGTATTCATCATTCACCCATTACATGCAAACTAAAACCCTTAGATCTTCATCTCCTTATACAGATTAGGCCTTATCGAATACCACGGGACAAATCCATAGTGAGATTGATGGTATTACTAGAAGAGATCAAATATCCATTGACGTGTTCATTACTATTGCCCAATACCATGGTAAACACCCCTGGTAATTATAATACCATGGTGCAGAAATTGTACGTGCTTCTGTTTCTCCATATCCACGTGTGTATTTGGATTTTCTTCACAAAACCTGCATGTATTTCTTAAAATTATCACCTTCATAATTATTTTATCCCTGAAATGTTATGCCTTTGTTTACTCTCTCTACAACATGTGAAATAGCCTGTAGAATTATCCTATTATAAATATGTTGACATCTTCATAAAGCAGGTTGTAATCAAGGACAACACTTGTACTATAATGCCAACATATTCCCCCTTTGGATTTAATGTCAACCACTTTGCCATTTGGTTACCATTCACACCTATAAGCATATATGGTGGCCTACCAAGCTTCTATCCAATCATTCTTTCTTCAAACACCAAGATATTCTCCCCTTTTACATCAAGGGAAAAGGGAAGACCAATGATGAATGAAGGCTTATTTTTCATGTCAAAATATGATCTGTAAAGGACAAACATTAATACCGATCATTCTCCCCCTAAGCACATTCTGAAACGTCAATATATATATATATATATATATATATATATAAGCAACATTACATGACATTTACTATCACCAATGGCTCATATTGACCAATGTCCCAACACAATGTGATTACATCATTACATCAAATCCTCAACATCGCATTACATAATTGAATTGACCCCAAAATTCCATACTTGAATGAATATAAAAATAATTACGTCATATATTTCTACATAAACTTTACGTCAAATGAAAAATAGGACAGTAATAACCAAAACCAAAGACCTCAATCGTGAGTTAGCAAGACCTCATATCATTCTTAAGAAAACATAATGAGAAAAATGTATTTTTAGAAGCAAAGAAAATTGATCCTCCTAAACATGTGCCATCAGTTCCCTATCAAGACTGATCACATCAACTCATTATACATTCGATAGTCCATCAAATCAACTTCATCAATCATAGATATAGAAAATCATCGATGTCATAATGTACCAAATAAAAAATCATACGATCATCAGACTGGAGTAAAACAATTCAAAATCCGGTCAAAAAAATAAATGCTTACTGAAGTATGGAATAGCTTATCTTGAGCTTGTTACTCTATTATTTCACCATAGACAAACATACATGGTTATTTAAGTCAGAACTTGTGTATATACATGACTAACTTTCTACATACAGAATGTAAACTACTCAGTATTCATAATGAAAACTCCTCCTGAACTTGAAGGAATGGTCAGACTAATTAACAGAGTGATGAAGTAGAGATCACTCCTAGTTTCTGTCTCAAATATTCAAATGTATCATGTGGAAATTTTTTTGTAAATATATCAGCAACTTATCCTTTTGAGGGAATATATTCCAGTTTGACCATTTTTTAAGCACTTGTTCTCTTAGAAAGGACATTTAATTGAAATATGCTTGTTCTTGAAGTGCATAACATGATTTTTAGAAATACTAATGGCACTTGTGTTATCACATAGAATGGAAATGGGTGGAGAATAATTGATTTTAATACCCTACAATGTTTGCATCATCCATAGAAGTTGTGGACAACAAGATGCAACAACAACATATTCTTCATCTATAGTAGATAGAGCAATGGAGCTTTGTTTTTTTCTGAACCAGGATGACAAGTGGGGCCCTATGTAGAATGCTCCTCCACTAGTGATTTTTTGGTCATCAACATTTCCTACCCAATCTTCATCTTTGGAAGCATGAAGAGTAAGATATGCATCTTCAGACACCATAAACCAAAGCATTGAGTTCCTTGTAGATATTTGCATATTCTCTTGACTACCTAAATATGGGTTTCTTTAGGATTTTCTTGGAATCATCCAAAAATCCCAACGACATGCATGCTATCTGGTTTTGTTCATGTAAATAAAGTGAGCTTAAGATTATGGATGTGTATTCTAGTTGGTTGAATATGTGAGATTCATCATGCGTGCTGAGACTACATCCTATCACCATTGGAGTGCATATTGGTTTGCAGTCTTCCATTCCATATTTCCTTAGAATCTGCTTGAGTTACTTTGTTTGTGAGAGAAAGATGTCATTTTTTACATGTTGTACTTATAAACCAAGAAAGTAAGTTAGATCATCATGTAAGGAAATTTCAAATTCTTGTTGTGTAATAGAAGAAACCCTTTGACTCATGGTCTTTTCATTACTACCTAAGATGATGTCATCCATGTAAACAACAACAATCAAAAGTTTAACATCATCCATATTTATGTATAGTATACTATCTTCAGACCCCTTAGTGAAGCCTTGTTGTTGAAGATACTTTTCAAGGCAATAGTACCATGAATGAGGGGATTTTTTATCTCATATACTGCCTTCTTGAGTTTGCAAACAAGTTTTTCATAATTTCCTAGAATGAACCCTTCAGGTTGTTCAATATAGACTTCTTCTCTAGTTCAAAATTTAGAAATACAGATTTAACATCCATTTCATAGACTTTGAAATGATGAAATATTGAAAAGGAAAGAAACATTCTTATCACTTCAAGTCTGCCTATAGGTGAAAATGTTTCTTCAAAGTCTATTCGTTCTTTTTGAGCATAGCCTTTCAGACAAGTCTTTCTTTATTTCTAATTAGCTCTCCATTTTCATTCAATTTATTTTTGAATTCCCATTTTGTCCCAATAACATTGTTATCGTAAGGTCTTGGTATTAATTCCCATGTGTGATTATTTTCTATTTGGTCAAGTTATTCATTCATAGCCTTAACCCAACGTTCATCTTTGCTTCCTTGATTTACATTTTGGTGGTTCAATTATGGATATTAAGGCTAGATAAATGGAAATTCTAACAAGTTCTCTTCTACTTTGTACTCCAACATCCTTTTCACCTAGAATTTGGGATTCTCGATGATTTTTCTAAACATACATGGATGGAGTCATTTTTTATGCTTCTATATTATTAATTCCTTTTTATGCTTCATTGGTTTCCTCTTCTACATCTCTTTGGATTTTTGTGGGAACATATTCATCATTTGTTGATGTTTCCCTTTTGGAACTTGTGTAGGATTCATCAATCGCAACATCATTACATTCAACAATTTTTTTAAGTCTTTTATTGTAGCATTTGTATCATTTACTTCTAGAGGAGTAACCAAGTATAATTCCTTCATCTGCCCTGGCTTCAAACTTTCCAAGGTTATCATCATTATTATTTATGTAACACTTAATTCCAAAGACTCTAAAATGCTTGACAATTGGAGGCTTACTGAACCAGAGTTCATGAGGATTTTTATCACTATTCACAGGGGCATGAGATTTGTTGGGAACAATTACCATTGAATGTGTTTATTTGCTCCAGAATGTATGAGGTGTCCCAGACTCATCAAGCATACCACATGTCATTTTATGAATTATTATGTTCATTCTTTGTAACTACCCCATTTTTTTGAGGAGTTTTAGCTATAGAGAACTCTCTCTTGATGCCATGTTGTTCACAAAAGTCAAAAACTTCATCTGATATGAATTATCCTCCCCTGATAGATGTGAGACATTTTATTTTTAAGTCTAACTAATTTTCTACTAAATATTTTAATACTTTAAATTTATCAAATGCTTCATCTTTTTGTTTTAGTAAGCCAATCCAACATATTCTAGTAATGTCATAAATGAATAAGATAAAATATTTTTCATCTCGAGGTGAATTTTTCTTCATTCTCCCACGTAAATCGGTATGAATGAGTTTAGGTGGATTATTCGCAAAACCTTCCTTGGCATTGAATTGTACTATATTTTGCTTACTGAATTGACATAATTTTCATATAGTATGTTCTAGTAGAGAGATGTTGGGAAAGTAACAAAATGCTACTAGCTTGCTTGACTTATGTACTTTATTGAAGCTTAGATGTCTGAGACTTTTGTGTCATATCCAACTTTCTTCTGCCTTTCTTAAGTAACATTGTTCTATACCATCTTCCAAGACATAAACATTACCTTGATTTCTTGTTCCTTTTATTACAGTTTTTCCTGTATCGAGATTCAAAACTACACAATTCTTTGATCTAAAAACAACCTCATTTCCCTACTCACACATATGAATAACACTTAACAATTTAGTCTTCAATACATCAACAAAAAAAATATTTCAATCTTTAACTTTTTCTTTCAGCGGGGCGGAAAAAAAAGGAGCTCTGTGGTGATTTCCTTTGTGGCTAGGTTTTCCTGTAGAGTCCACTAGAGAGGCCTGTCGGTATCCCCTTGGGCTTGCGCTACTGATGGTATGCAGGTCTAGGTGTGCCCTCCCGTTACTTTTGCATCTCTGGATAGGTGTTGTGGCCCCATGAAACTTGTTTTGAATGCATCTCGCGCACCCCCCCCCGGCCCTACACCCCTATTGGCCTCTACACATGACCGAGATCAAACATTGGATCATGTATCACTTTTATATGCAAGATCTGTTTCCAGAGTGGCACTCCCATTAAAGAAATATAGCATACGATACTGATTAACCATGGCATCCAGTTGCAATGCACACCAGAGGCTTATTGGTTACGCAGGGAACTTTTTGGCCCCCTAAGGTCTTGGCGTTTAGAGATATCTCACTACGGCGATATTAATCTACAATTTTGGCTTTTCGGCAGCACTCGAATCCTCACATTCTCATACTTCTATGCCATAATACCAGGCCCTCCACAGACCTAGACTCTACGACCAAAGCTGACCCTAATGGAGGACCACATAACCATCATTAGAAATAAGGTACGTTCTTCTTGTTTTCAGATTTTTATTAAGCCCCCTATGGGGAAGAGTATATCAATATGGGCACAAGAAAATGATGGGGTGGAATACTTGAAAAAATTTATCAGTAATGCATCTAGATACCCTAGCTAGTTGCAGTCCTTAATATACGGTGGGAGATCCCTCCAGAACATCGGCTCATTAAAATATTACTCCATTCATCCTAGATCCACCATCATCCTTAATCTGATACAGAGTGGTGGATCTGTTGAACTGCACAGAGCTCAAGGATCTACAAGGGGCACCATCTCTTGAACAACAGATATCCCAAAATGCCCCTCATACAAGAACATTTTACATGGGAAAAACAAAGCGGCCGCGCCTACTGAACCAATTGATTATACACCCAAACCATACATTGTGGAGCAAATGAATTTCACTCCAAAGCTGAACATAGAAATTCCATAGATAGATTAACACAAAAATTTTTTGGAATCACAAGCGATAATTTGTAGATTTAACAACTTCTGGCCTAAACCAATGGAGCTCTTTCATTGTATTTTCACCAAATGGACCATGGACTATGAAATCCACCTCTGTTCTAAGGGGATTTTCATCATCAATTTTCCATCTTCGGAAGCCAGAGAATTCATTCTTCGAGAGGGACCATGGTTTTAGGGATCCACTGGGCTTTTCATCATTCCTTGGTTCCCGAATTTCGATGCTAACACCATGGAAGTGACCAGAATGCCAGTCTAGGTTCAGCTTTACAACCTTCCACTACATTTCTGGAATGAAAGTGTATTGGTTGGTATCGAAAACACCTTTGGGAGATATATTAAAATAGACACTCAACTCTTGGAGGAGCGTATCTACACTTTTGCACGAATCTATGTGGAGGTGAACCTCAGTAAAGGGCTACCAGAATGCATACAACTAATACATAAACAACATAAATGGACACATCAAATTGACTTCGAAAATATAGCATTCAAATGTCATATATGCAGGAATACCAGTCATCTACGAAATACATGCCCGGAAGCCAAAAAAAAAAAAAAAAAGACCTGGGAAAGCCCCTAGAGGATGGAAATTTCCCTCAAACGAACCTGAACATGAAGCAAAAGATGAGGAGGATGTCCTTAACCCAAATGAGAACAATCCAACAACCACTGAACTAAAAACAAAAGAACAATAGATGTAATACCCTTTTGATATTACCAACTTGGATCATCCGGCAAAGGACTATGGGGCGCTGGACATAGGGGGTAAAAAAAGACAACACAACTCAGACACTTCAGATTCAGATAAGGACAGTCGAGAAAATACTGAAGACACACAGCTTTCCCTTATCTCAGCCATGCCAACACAAGGTGCTTGGTAGAAGGTTGAAAAAAAGAAAGGGAGAAAAAATTAATTTTTCTCCCCATGTACTATAGGTGTTACTTGCAACTTTAGAGTCTGTCTTTATGAAAA
Source organism: Pinus albicaulis (assembly GCA_034641835.2). NCBI lineage: Eukaryota > Viridiplantae > Streptophyta > Pinopsida > Pinales > Pinaceae > Pinus > Pinus albicaulis. Next base: position 196,418,839 of record CM076580.1, read on the forward strand.
ATATCTACTCGTGTTACATGTAATTTTTTTTTCATTCATAAAATACATTTTTTCTTATGGAAAAAAAAACGTTTTCTTTCAGCAAAAAATTTCCTTTTCCTCTGATAACAGTCAGTGAATTATCTCCAATTGTTACATTCTTTTCTTTCTTGATTTCATTAAAAGACATAAACTTATCCTTATCAATTGTGATGTAATTTTAGAATCCACTATCATTGTACCACATATTATTGTTTGCCAATCCTGCTAGTTACCAATGATCAAATGGTCTCTTAGAAGGTTTTGTTAGGTTCTTAAGTCAAATTTTTATCATTTCAGTAGGTCTTCAAATAAAAATTTTGTCATTGGTTAGTGTGTCTAGATGTATTACTACTCCATTTCATGGTCAAATTATCATTTTTCTCATGTCATCATTTGTTTTGATGAGTCATCACTGAAATTTCTTCATCACCATCTCAGTCACATAATCATGGTCATCATTCAGCTCATTGCATGTAGTGTCATTATTAGGTCTTAGGGTCAAAACCATAAAAATTAGTCATTTCACCATTAAATTCAGCACTGAATGAGTATTAATAGTTACAAATGTTCAATAAAGGTTTCAAATATGTAATTTTATTTCTATTATGATGTAATATGTTCCATAAGGTTCTAAAGTTGTAGTTTCAAATCAAAAAAGTGAAAGAGCATGGTGGGGCCACTACACCACCATGAAGAGGAATCTATTTTCAAGCTATTTAAAGACCAAGGGAGATTCTCATTTACTCATCCCATCTTCAAGAAAATGCCACTCCATCAGAAAATTCATTATTACCCTTAGAGAAGTCATTTCTTACTACGAAAGTGCCTCATTAGTTGTTGTGTTGCGCTTTTTCCAAAGGTGCTACGCTTTCTTCAATGGAGACAAATCATTATTTCAGAGGAATTATTCATCAACCATAGGTTCTACTGTATTAGGCATAAGTAAGTGGGTCCTAAAATTTCCTATTTTTTCTTCATTTTATGCTTGGAAGGATCATTCCCTCTTCTAGGGTTTTTGGTTTCCTTTTCTTGGTTTCATATTCTCATTGACAAATTTTTGAGTAAAACCATAATATTCAAGCTCACTCACATTCTTCCTAATCACTTCATATCACTCATATCGCTCATTTTCAATATTTTCCCACAAACCCTAGCCTAGACTACACTTTCCTAGGCTAGCACTATGTTTTCCCCTTTTGACACACTTCCCCTCACTCATTCCCTGAAATTTCACTTTTCCCTACTTCCTAACATCTGTCCCTACCCACATAAATTTTCAAAATAATTTAGAAGACCCCTACCCCTTCATCTCCCTTCATTCCTAAAAACTTCCCAAATCCCTTGTTTTTTCCCTACACTAAACCTTAATTCCCCTTAGAAAACCACTTAGCAAAGAAGGAATAAGGGATGTCATATTAGCAGGTATGAGCAAACCAAAGTCTAAGAAATCATAGATTCACCTTTCCAAGATATGTGATTTCTAGGGTTTATAGTGCACACAAGGACATTTCTACTTCAAAACTAGTTTCTGAAATACAGAAGATGGATTTGGTGAAATTTAAAGAGATTTTTGTCCTTCATAGACCGAGGAACAAAAACCTCATTTTTCTTATGCACGAGTGTTGGTATTTGAGAGAAATTCCCAAATTACATTTTCTACAGGAGGTTTTCTGCACTTCTAGACAACTTGACTTCAAGTCCAGTTTTCAGGGGTTTGGATAAGGTGTTTGCAATTCTTGATGACTCAATTGTATAGCAGAAATTCTAATCTCTCCAATGGTACCTTCATATATATATTTGGAGATTAGGAAGGTATTCCAAATTTCCCTACAAGATGGCATTGTGATTTTCCAATTTTTATTGACCGAATTCAAACTTGGATTCTGAACAAATGGGAAAGTATGTTTGAAAACAGGAGTTTTTTATTCATAACATGAAAAATAACAACAAATTCTCTCATTTTAGTAAAAAAATTCATGGTTAGATAGATATATACCTACCTTTGAGCCCTATGTTTGTATAAATTTTCGAATTTTTGGTGTTTTTGGCTTACACAGGAATATCAGTTTCAGCCAAAAGCAAAACACCTTAAAGCTGTGTTTTTTCCTCACACCTCCAATAGCTAAAAACTATACCTTTTTGGATAGATAATCACTCATACATGTCATCTATCAATATTTTGAGCCTGGTCAAATATCAAATTTTTTGAGCCTTGTCTGCCACTATTTTGGACTAGCCGCTGTGCTTTTGGGAGAAACTGTGGGAGAATGCATTTTTCTCTGACATGGAGGGTCCATTTTCTTGCTTGAGGTTTCTATTGACAACTATACATCCTCATATTTCCATTGCATCTTTCAGGGCTGGATTTGGAGTAGGGGAAGACCTTTAAAACTCTCTTACAAGTTTGGTGTAGTGCTTCTGCAGAGATGCGCTGCACTTTTGCCTGTCTATGCAAATTTTGAGTTTTATTCTGTCAATTTTAGTTTTGATGATGTAATTTATTTAATTTCAAGTTTAAGTGATGTAATATAAGGTAAATGAGATTTTTATGGTCATTTTGATGTAATTTTGGACCTCATTGATCAGGAGTAGGTCAGTCAAACTCTAAATGGATGATTTCTTTTAACCTCCCTAGTCATTAGGGTTTATTGAAAGATTATTGTAAGTTGTTCCTAAAATGAGGGATTCGAACCCAAAGAGATGGGAAATTTTTTTTTTTTCTCTATATGTATGGTTTATTTAGTCATTTTTATGGTTGGACATCAGAGGGTCAAATTCTTGTAGCTTGTACTTCATCAATTGTTTTAGGAAATCAAAGGAAAGTTCCAGCTATTATTCACGAACTATCTTGTTGTGAGTTTGTGATAATGTTTTCTCTCTGTTATAATTTTATATAAATGATATAATTGTCTCCTTACAATATCTTTGATATTCAGTGATTTTCCAAAGAGGTTATAATCAGAATTATTTCTATTAAAGGTTTGTTTTGTTGGCAATATAATTTTGTGTTATATCTTCTTGATTAAGAAATTCATGGTGCCAATGCTCATTAGGATCATATTGCTCTTTCAAACCCAACACTAAACCGACCAATCCTTAAGACATAATAAAAGAATAGCTACCTTGCCCCTCTATATCTCTTGCAACTGAAACCTTTGATACTTTGATCTACTTCCCCGATTTTCACTCCCGATCCATCAAAAAAACCACTAAAACTTTCAAACCCTAGAAATGAAATATCTAGCCTAAAATCCATTCTTGTGCCAGTCAAATCCTTCACTGTGTTTTCCAAAGAGAGAGCCCTCTCTTGTTTAGTAGGGCTAGCTACCAAACCAAAAGGTTGTTTTGAGGTTACCTCCGTCAATGTCCTTTCATCCTTGGGACATTAATGAGGCTAAAATTTATGGCGATGTTACCGGGGATTGAAAGGATTCACATTACCCGAGAAAGATCATCAAATTTTAGATACAATTGCTGATGGTGGACAGTGGTTGAATGCATATGAAGGATAAATGTTTCACCTGGTGACTCTAGTGTCGAAGAATCCAAAGGGTCATAAATTTCATGGCGAATACACTATTCAAGAACCGATAGTTTGAAGAAATTCCTGGTGACCTCATTGTTTTCAATATGGATTCAACTTCTTGAAGAAATGCTCCTATGAATCGAGCTCATATTCCTGATTTTTCGAACTGCATTCCTTGTACAGATTAGAAAACATGGCTGCCAAAATTCAAAGGTCATGATGGAGAAGATTCTTGTTTTCATTTGGTAAAATTTCATTTTCATATTCACAGACTAAAGATTGAGTTTCCTGAAGATTTTCTGATGAAGATGTTCATGGCTACCTTGGAGGAAAAAGTAAGGTCATGGTATGAAGGTCTACCATCTGCTAGTTTATATTCTTTAAGGGATTTTCATTCAGTTTTCTTTCAACATTATCAAAGCTATATTTTTTGCTTATCAATGATTAATAATTGTTGTAAGGTTTCTGATTATTTCATTAAATTTCTTGAAAATTTGTATGGGGATGAAGAATTTAGGGAAAAAGAGATGTTACAAGCCCTTTATGATTTTTCCTCCTAAGAAGAATCAATAGCTTCCTCCTTGGATGAAATAGACTGGGACCAAAATAGAGAAAGACCTATTCCTGATCTTGAAAATGAAAATCACCAAGCCAATGTTAACTTCTATAAAACTCAGTTTTCTCCTCTGTTTGAAGATGAAATAGATTAGCTCTTGAATATTCATGTTACAACCCAAGCTAATATAGTTTTGTAGTGCTTATATTGTTTACACAGTCAAGAATGTGTGAGTGAAATTTCTTCCATTATTGAAATGAAAATCTGGGTTTAAATGATGATAGTCATGAGATTGACGAAACTATACAGGAGGTTGTTATGAGTAAGAAAATTTGTGATGATGATTTCCTACAAGGAAATCAGCTAACGAGGACTGTTTTTTTATGAAGAGGATAGGGTTTTCATGTTTAATAATATTGAAGGATATTTTTTGTTCAAGGATTATTTATACTATGAATTGGAAGAGAATGATTATGGGATAGACAGTATTCAAGAGACATAATCAGAGTTTCTCATGCTTGAGGAATTTACAGCCAACACTCAGGTAGCAGAAAGTCATACTTCCTTATGCCTTCCCATGGTTCAATAACTAAGTATTATTTCAGATCAAAATGAAATGGGTACTTGTATTTTTGTTGGATTTCAAGACAATGTGATATTTCAAATTATTGAGGATCCTTACACTGATTTGCTGCAATCAACAAGGGAGATAAATTTTATTTTATTTATTGATCATGATCACATCTTCATTGGACACTCGAAGTGGCTTATCTTCTGTTTTCTCTACCTTCTCAAGGAAAATGTGAGTGTGATTCTAGTAAGTATCCATTTGCTAGATTGGTTACACTGGAGAGATAATTTGACATGATTGTATATATGTCTTCAGCAGGTGGGTAGTTATCATCAATAGTTGAAGCCCGAGGAGAAGGCCCTAAGATCTCGATGATATGCTCCCATCAATAATTTCCGTAAGTGTTGTTGCAGTGAGTATTCAGTTTTTTTTAGTCAAGTCAGTTCATTTTTTCAGTTAGTTTTCAATATTTAGTTTGCTATTTTTTATTTTTGACTCCATGCCCAATGGATAAGCCTACATGGTCTATGGTGTTCTTAACACCTCCAAGGAGCTACCATCCCTAGCTAGAGACAATGTTAATATCTGCCATTCCTGGCAGTTAGCAGTGATCAAATGTGCTCTTACAATGTTTTGTTAGGGTCTTAACTCAATTTTTTATGGTTTCATTATGCCTTCAAATAAAAATTTGGTCACTAGTTTGTGTGTCTAGATGTATTACTACTCCCTTCATTTCATTGTAAAATTTTCATTTTGTTCATGTCATCATTCATTTTGATGATTCATCATTGAAATGTCTTCATTACCATCTCAATTGCATCATCATGGTCATCATTCAACTCATTGCATGTAGTGTCATTATTAGGTATTATGGTCAAAATCATAAAAAAAGTCATTTCACCATTAAATTCAGCATTGAAGGAGTAGTAATAGTTAAAAATGTTCAATAAAGGTTTCAAAAGTGTAATTTAATTTCTATTATGATGTAGTATGTTCCATAAGGTTCTAAAACGACAGTTTCAATTAAAAAAATTGAAAGGGCATGGCGGGGGCACTACACCACTATGAAGAGGAATCGATTTCCAATCTATTTAAAGGCCAAGGGAGCTTCTAATTTTCTCATTCAATATTCAAGAAAACACCACTCCATAAAAAAATTCATTGTTACCCTTAGAGCAGTCATTTATTGCTACCAAAGTGCCTCATCAGTTGCTGCGCTACGCATTCATTACACATTCATTGTGCTTTTTCTCACTTTCTTCAAGGAAGCCACATCATCATTTTAAAGGAATTATTCATCAACCATAGGTTCCATTGTATCATATATAAGTAAATGGGTCCTAAAATTTCCTCTTTGTATTCATTTTGTGCTTGGAAGGATCAATTCCCTCTTCTAGGGTTTTTGGTTGCATTTTCTTGGTTTCATGTTCTCATTGACAAATTGTTGAGTAATACCATAATATGGAAGCTCACTCACCTTCCCCCACCTATTATACACGTTCCTAATAACTTACCATCACTCCTATCCCTCATTTTCATTATTTTCCCACAAACCCTAGCCTAAACTACACTTTCCTAGGCTAAGACTGTGTTTTCCCCTTTTTAAACCCTTCCCCTCACTCATTCCCTGAAATTTCACTTCTCCCTACTCTATGACATCTATCCATACCCACCTAAATTTTTACAATAATTTAGAAGACCCCTACTTCTTCATCTCCCTTCATTCCTAAAAACAACCCCAATCCCTTGTTTTTCCCTGCACTAAACAATAATTTCCCCTACCATTGAGCTAGGGTTTACTATGTATTCTGAAAACAATAAGAGGAGGAACAAGGGAGGTAATATAATTAGGTATGAGCCCACAAAATCCCAATAAATCATAACTTCACCTTTCCAAGATATGGGTTTCCTAGGGTTTACATTGAACATAGGGACAATTCTACCTCAAAACTAGTTTGTGAAATAAGGAAAATGGATTTGGGAAACATGAAAGAGGTTTTCTTCCATAATAGACCAAGGAAAAAAACCTCCTTCATTTTATTCATAGGTTTTAGGATTTGAGATAAATTGCCAAATTAGAGTTGCTACAGGAGGCTTTATGAACTTCTCGGCAACTTGACTTCAAGTCCATTTTTTAAGGGTTTCGAGAAGGTTTTTGCAGTGATTTATGACTCTATTGTGGATAATAAATCCTAATATTTCTAATGGTACCTTCATATCTATACTTTTAGCTTAGGAATATAGTCAAAAGTTCCTTACAAGATAGCGTTGCACTTTTCCAATTTTTAGTGACCAACTTCAAACTTGGCTTATGAACAAATGGGAAATTATTTTTTAAAAATCGAGGAGGATTTTGTTCATAACATGTGAAAGAAGAAAAACCTCTCTTAGGTTTGCAAAAAACTTCATGTATAGAGAGATATGGACCTACCTTTGATCCATAGTTTTGCAGAAAATTTTGATTTTTTGGTGTTTTTGGCTTACATGGGAATATCAATTTCAGCTAAAACCGCAGCACCTTGGCACTGCTCTTTTTCCTTAGACCTCCAATTTAAAACAAATATACCTTTCTAGATATACAATTTCTCATACATGTTAGTTATAAAAATATTTAGCCTTGTCATCAAACTCGTTGGGAGAAAAAAGTCACTTGCTGCCACTACCTTGGACTAGGTGTTGCACTTTTGGGAATAGCCGTGGGAGAATTCCTTTTTATTTATCATGGATGGTCCCTTTTTCTTACTTGAGATGTTTAATTAAAAATATACATCCTCATATTTCCATTGCATCATTTAAAGCTGGATTTGGAGGAGGGGAAGGCGTTCAAAATCTCTTACAATTTTGGTGTTGCGCTTTTGCAAAGACGCACTACACTTTTTCCTTTTTGTGCAAATTTCGAGTTTAATTTAGTAAATTTCAGCTTTGATGATGTAATTTCTTTACTTTAAAGTTGAAGTGATGTAATTTAAGGTAAATGAGATTTTTATGGTCATTTTGATGTAATTTTGGACCTCATTGATGAGGAGCAGGTCAGTCAAACTCTAAATGGAGGATTTGTTTTAACCTCCCTTGTCATTAGGTTTTTGTTGAGAGATTCTTGTAAGTTGTTCATACACTAAGGTATTCGACCCGTGAGAGAGGGGAAGCTATTTTTTTCTATATTTATGGATTTTTCAGTAATTTTGATGGTTTGACATTAGAGGGTGGAAGTCTTGTAGATTTTAATTCATCACTTTTTACAGGAAATCAAAGGACAGTTGCAGTTATTATTCAAGAATTATCATGTTGTGAGTTTGTGATAATATTTTCTCTCTGTTATAGTTTTATATAAATCATAAACTTGTCTCCTTTCCATATCTTTTATCTTCAATGATTTTCCCAAGAGGCTATAAGCATAACTCTTTTTATTAAATATTTTTTTTTTGGGAATACCATTTTATGTTATATCTTCTTGATTAATGAATTCATGGTGCACATGCTCATTAATATATTTTTCCTCTTTGAAACCTTACACTAAAATGACCGGTCCCTAAGCCATCACAAAAGCATAGCTACCTTGTTCCTCTATATCTCTTGTAGCTGAAACCTTTGATACTTTGACCAAGTTCCTTGGTTTTCGCTCATGAGCCAACAGAAAAACCATAAAAATTTCATACCCTACAGCTTAACTATCTAGCCTAAAATCCATTCTTTTACTAGTCAAATCCTTGGCTTTGTTTTCCATAGAGAGAGTCCTCTCTGGTTTGGTAGGGCTAGCTACCAAACTAAAGTCTTGGTTTGAGGTTACCTCCATCAATATTCTTTCATCCTTGGGACATTGTGGAGGCTAACACCACATATTTTATTCATCTATTGTATATAAATATATACCACAACTATCAGATTCGATGGTATTCTTTTTCCATACCTTATATTTTGTTTCCATTTTCTCATTCTGAGGTGTTGATCACACTTTTCTCATGCATTCAGATTTTTTATGCCCAAAGTTATCGCAAAGAGAGAATTAAGTTTATTGAAGATGTGATAAGGAATTGTAGGAATATTTATTTATCTGAGTCTCATTCTTCTGTTTTATTGCTTCTCTATTCATGATAGTTTTGTAAGAAACACATTGAGCAACCTTATGACCAAAATTGTGACAAGTTAAGCATTTACCATTAAAGTAGAAGTTTCTTGGAGTGTAGTACCTTCTAGTTTTGTTTTCTATTTGATTGAAGGGAGAAGATTTTACCTGGGAAGTATTTTATCCTTTATTATTTTGTTGGAAACTGGATTTTTTTTACTACTTCTTTTTACTGCATTGAGATAGATACCTATTTATGTAGAAGAATTTAGAATCTTTGATGTTTCTCCATTATATCCAAGACCTATTTTTATAAGAGGAGAGCATTTCACTTTGATGATTTCATCTAAGGTTTCAGATCCTTTAGCAAATCTAAGATTAAGATTTTTTTCTTTCTCAAGTTCCTTCCTTAGAATTACTATTTCACATTCTAACTTTTCATTATGCTTCTCCTTTTATATGATTTATTTCTTCAAAGTTTCTTCTACTAGTTTGGCTTCTTCTAAAAAAATTTTAAGTTTAGGTATTTCTTCAAAAGTATCTTTTTCTTCTAGGGCATCCATGAAATTATCATCAAACTCATTCATAGTTTTATCTTCAAATTCCATAAGTAATCTATATTATTAATCATACTCACTTTCTTCACCATTTGAAAGACCATCATTATCTTTATGCGTATAAAAATGTCTCTTGTTTTCAAACCTTGTGTTACACAACAATTTGTCATTGTCCCTGTACTCCCCCTTCCTTGATCCTAGAGGACCCATACAGTGACCCTTGTGTACTTTCCAAGCATGGAATACATACCCCTGAACCACACTTTGTCTACCAATTCATCTCCTTTTACAACTTTTCTGGAATATCCCTATATAAACTTGGTTTTTAAAGTCGGTGCTTTGTCTTAGTGTCTGACCCACACTGATAGAAGATATTCACACTGGGACTTGTGTCGATCGACGCTCTGTCTTAATGTTGGACCCACGCCGATCCTCTTTTGGAAAATTTTTAAAAATGGAAACGAAGTTTCCGCGACTAGAAGCTTCGCGAGGCGATGAGCTGGAATTTTTTTTTTGAAGATATGGCTGGGGAATTCCCCTTTGGGCTTCTTGTTCCCATAAAATAGGAACTACTCCAAAGGATAGTCCTTTTTCCCATTATTTGATGGCCCATATCCTCCTTCTCCATTGTTATATAAGGAGACCTATTTCACCTCTGCTGCCTTAGTTAGAGAATTAGAGCTAGCTTGTTAGAAGTAGCAATCAAAGAGAGGAGAAGCAGTTATAGCTTCGGGAGAATAGAGCAGAGGGTGATTGTTTTGTGTGTTAGGAACATAGTGAGATCTTGGACCTTTGTGTATGAGGGTGTTACAAATGTGCTTGGATAGAGACCTACTAAAGGAGAGCCTCAACACCAGGGCTTGCCTATAAACTCCCCTTGTCTTTATCATAATAAAATACAACTGATGTTTATCTTCCACCCTTGTTTAGATTTATAATGATATTTATAGCATTCATTGATTAGTTATATAGGTTTTAATTGTTTCATTTTTGTCATTATTTTACACTTGTCTTGGTGTCTTGACTATCCATATAGGTAATCAAACATTGGTAGTAGAATTATCGAGCTTGAGAAGAGAGATACATCAAGAAGCTTCGACGGAAGGCGACAACATAGCATCAGAACAAGGTAGGTAATATTCCTTGATCTGAATTTAATTTACAATCTACGAAGGTAGATGTTAGTATGTTCATGTAGTTTCTAGAACCACCCTAGGGCTAGAGGGATCGCCTCTGTCCATGGAGGGGATTTACCTGCACAAAAAATTGGCAACTCCACTGGGGAGTTTCCTTTGAGTTTGTCACTCTTTGAGGTCTTATTAATTTGACAAGTTTAGTCGAATAACTATTTTCCTGTTTGTTCCTATGTTTTTCATCAATTACAATATTTTAGTTTTTGCTTGAAGTGGTGAGTCTCGCCTTGGTTAGGAGAAATTCTTTGTTTTTTTTCTTTTTAAGGAATTAGCACTTTTATTTGTCTAGAAGTTGCGCCCTAAGTCTTTCACCAGTGTGTCTTTCCCTTCCGATATTTTTCTCTATATGATTTACATGTTATCCCCTTCACTCAAGTTGGTTTTATTGGCTCGATTGGCTCATTTTTTGTTGTTTTTGTTCCTTTCTGTTGGGACGTGCATCCTCACATCCTAGTTTTTCTAGGATTGTGCATCAATTTCATGGTTGCATGCTTCGCAGGACATCGCCCCGTTGATTGAGTTAGTCTCCTTGCTTGGTAAGCCATCTCTAGTTGATTGCCTTTGCTTTTTGGTTGATTGAGTGATCAAGTCTCAAGTGTCTTTCCAAGTCCTTTGGTATGCTTGTTCGCTTGTGAGCATAGATTACATTGCTCATTGTTTAGTTGAAAATACTTCTTTGTATGATTGCTTGATGTAAAATGGAATGAATGCCTTATTTTGAGCCCATGATTTCGAAGTCCTCTTCGTGCTTGAAATCATATGTCTTGTAGCCTTTTGACAGATTTTGTTACAAAGTATTCAAAACATGATTGTATTCTTAATGTTTATTGCATCCTTTTTACATTAAGGAAATTTACATTCTTTTAGTTTTCGTCTCAAAGTTTGTTTTTCGTTAAAATTCATTAGATTAAGTTGCATTGAAGATTCATGTTTGAAATTTATCATTGAAATTAGATTACATTGTTTAATGATTGAAAACTAAAATTTGCATTGAGTGCATTCTATTTCATTAAAATAATGCACTAACTAGATTCTCATTTCATTGAAAAATGCATTGAGTGAATTCTTATTAATTAAAAATGAAAAAGAAATTGTGCATAGATTACAATTGCATAGTTTTCAAAAATATAATTTTGCATAGATTGCATTGCATAATTCGCATCGTTGAATGTTTTAGATTAGTTTTGAATAGTGGAAGTCATCTAATTAGGAAAAATTTCGGTTTGCAATATTATTGTTTGTTGCATCATTGTTTGAAAATCTTCCCTTAACCAGATAGCATTCATCGAATTGAAAGATTTATTTCCTCATATAGCTGCATATAGAAGTTCTCTGACGACAGTGGTAGGGCCTTGGAATTGAAACCTAATTCAAGAGAAACTGTTAAAATTGATTCAATCAATCTAAGGAAGCATTGAAACTTAACACTCATATTTATAGGTCTAGGCTAGTGACATGTTCCGGCGTGGTTAAACCTAGTAGTTGTCATTTTCCATTTGGCATTAGATAGAACTAGCATGGACTTGTGCTCCCCATACCATCGCATATATAAAGGGATATCCCTATAGGTTGTAATCCTTTATCCATATAAAGCCGATTATATCGCCTTGTAACCATGATACATGGAACACAACATTTGGGGAGACTGCCTGCACGTACGTTAAGTCCTTGGTCATTTCTCTTTCATTTGATCACCAAGGTGTATATTATAGTTCACGAGAGCTTGGTACACCCTTTATGCCTATAATATCCTTATTAGTAATTTTTCGATATTTACTGACTCTTTAAATTTGGAAATATCATCGAGCACTTGTCTTTTCAAGCTCGTCCAAGTCCTTTTCTCGACTCGTAAAACATGAAAAGGAAAATTTTTATTTCAATGTCTTAAAATTGACTACCCATGAAATATTCTTGGTTAAATTTATATTCCTTAGTGATTATTTGGGGTTGATTCCTTAGTAATGGCAATGTTTCAAAAGTTCACTAACCAAGGAATCCCCTTAGATGGGAATCTTGTTTCTTTTTCTTCGTTTCAGAATGTTGGTGTCCCATATATGGCAACATTGTCCCTCCTGGGATTAACAATTGGTTTGCTAGTTTAGTTGTTTTCAACCATGGTGATGTTGAAAATACCAACTGTGTCTGAACCGATTTCTCCTTCGCCTGAACCATGTCAGCCCCATGTTGATTCAAAGGTTGACCCCTCACCTTCTTCACCTATTTCTTCACCTCGTTCTTCCTCTTTACCTGGTGAATGTCTAGATTCTAGTAACAAGGTGGCTAAGAAGAAGAAGAAGAAGTGGAAGAAGAATAAGGAAAATAAGCTAGGGGGGAAACAACAACTATTGCTAACCATGTAGCTATTGTCGAGAAACCTCGCACTCCATCTCACAGAGTGAAATTCCCTTGCAAGCTATGTGAGGGTGACCACCTTATTTGTGATTTCCCTGGTATTCCCAAGGTGTTAGAAGTATGGTTTGTTGGCTTGATTCTTACTTCATCATCAACCAATGGGAATCATACTGATGATGAGCCTTCAACTAAAGATAATGTGACTTGTAAAAAATGGGGTAAGATTAAATTTCCTTGTAGGTTGTGTGAAGGGAACTGTTGGGGTTGCTATGTTTTGGCAGATTTGGAAATACCAAAAGATAATACAACATCAAACCACTTTGGGGCCCTAGGATCTAGCCCTCCTGGACCCGGAGAGGGATCTATCCAAATAGAGCAAAGAATGATATATCTTTGAGGCTCAAATGAGATGTTAGGCTAGTTATGAAGTGCAGAGGGGGGTTTTAAATTGACTTGGTTGGTTGGTTGTTGGGTTGGTTAGGAAATCATAGGCTGAGAAAGTAATGGGAGAAAAAGAACATAGCAGTGGGATGCTTCAACAAAGGGGATAGGCCAAGAAAGTGCCATCCATTGGGCTATGGAGTCATGAAAGGAGAATTACTTGCAACCACTAGCCAAGGCTTCCACAGGGCAAGTCATCTACACTAAAGGATCTTTTATATAGATGATGGGATGGAACATTAAAGAAAGAAGGTGGAAGAAGGAAATACAGCCAAATTTCTGTCTATAGATCAGGTCAGAGGTCATTTAACTCCAGACCTGCTTGGACATACTCTAAGGCAGCTCTCAAAGGGACAAAGGAGCTGCTTATAGATCGGACCAGAGGTCATTTAACTCCAAGTCTGCTTTAGCAACTCCAAGGGAAAAAAAGAGATAACAAAGAAACATCCAAGTAGCAAACCCCCGAGTTCATACATAAGCCAGCAGGAAATAACATCCACTACGCTGGTTAAACCACATGGATTCACTCTTAGATACCACATAAAGCAGAAAACATTAAAGGTAGGGAGAGCAGGAAACATAGGGCACCTAGCAAGGGTGAATCCTATGTTATACTTCTGTTGCCTACCAGAAGAACATGAAACAGTATGAAAATGTAATAAACAGAGTTAGGAAAAACATCACCAATAGTAATAGGCCAGGATCCTGTGAAATGTGCTTTGATTAATTAATGCAAAACCAGTCATGTACACTAAGCCCAATGGCTAACACAATCTAGACTTTCTCCTCCCAACCTATTACATACAAACTACTCTATACTCTCTCCCAAGACTGTTCTAACAGTCAGAATGAATCCCTCTAACAGCAACGGCAGCAGCCAACAACAACCTTTTCAATGTGTTCTTGGGGATTCTTATAGGATAAGAGGAGGAAACAGAAGTAGGTGAACAATTAAATGAGTCTCATTAAGACGGAATGGTGGAGGAAGCTGATTCCATTATGTTTAATGGCTATATGCAGCACTGTGTGTACTTTGTAGATTGGTTGGAGATCTTCTGCCAGGTTGAGATTGACCCCTGATATATTCTTTAAGTCCTTTCGGCGGTCTGGCACTCTGCGCTGCCTTCCAGAATAAACGAACTAGCTGAAAGATATACAGGTCTCTCCATTCCTCATAACTGCCACCTGACTATCTTAAATGGGCTTCAGTCAGTGTAATTAATCTTTTCAGGGCTCGAGGAGGCATGGAGATTTCTTGTAGGAAGGTGTCCTTCTGAGAGAAGAGTACTCTATCGTTTGGTAGTGCAGTTATGATTTGCTGGTGCGCTCATTAGTCTCCAAACTGAGCCTTTTCCTTTGAATGTGGGGTTAAACATTAATCACATCAATAATGAGCATTAACCCCCTTTGAATCTCTGATGCTGGTCCGTTGGCGAATGCTGAAATGGCCTCTCTGCACTATCCGTATAATAAAATGAACCTTTTGCAAACCTGTACGGTGGTAGCGAAGAAATGCTTCGGAGACCAGAGGAATGGTGGCGGAACAGTTGAGAGCAATGAAAATAATGGAGAGCAGCGGAATAAATGGTTAATAGTGTAAAAACTCAAAGATTAAACGTTTGGGCGAATAACACAGGGAAACGGAGAAAAACAATGAAGTGGAGCCACGGAGGTGGGACCCGCTACGGAGATCGCAAATCGCAAGAGCGGAAAATGCGATGGCGGAGAGTGGCACCAAATAGAAATTTGCGCTTGCGATATTGCGATGGGGCAGACTTGTGATGGGAAGGAAGATGCGATCGGAGGGAGAATGCGATGGAGCGATAAGTGCGACGGGCGAAAAGTGCGATGGGCGATCGCATCGCAAATATTTGCGACGCGATCAGATCGCATCGCAAATATTTGCGATGGATCAATCGAATACATATAATGAAATTGTGATATGTGATAAGTGCGATCTTCGATGGGTGCCTTAAGGGGCAGCGCTCAGTCACAGCGCTCAGTTACATGGGGATGGGGCTGGCGGAAAGGGGCTAAGCTTTAATATAAGGTCGGAAGTGGGTTTGGCCCATTCCAATGGAATCTGAAAATTAGAAAAGGGAACGATAGAGGAGGAAGGGGGGGAAAATGGTCAAAAAGGCTAGGGGGGGAATTTAAAGAGGATTTTGGGGGAATTTGAAAGGTGAGAAGGGAAATAGGAGGAAAGACAAAATAGAAGCTAGATGGGGGGGAAATATGAGCGAAAAGGAGGCCTTTGGGCATTTCTTCACAAACAGAGAGGTTTTATAGTGGAAAACAGCAGAGGGGATTTTATCAAAGGATACCAGGTGCAAAGAGGCTTCAAGGATGATGTGTTTTCAGAGGAAATGCATTCCTTGAAGGCTCAAAAACATTTTAGCCCCCTGTTTTCTTGTCAAAAAACTTATAGGGGGCTAACAGTGGCTCCACATGGGGATGGCTTCTTCTTGAAGGAGTCAAGAATTCAGAGAATGATCTCTTGGTGTAGACTAGATGCCTGCTGCTATAAGCCATCTTTCTTCTTTCTTTAGCTCAACTGCCACAAACTATGAAGACAACATATCAGCAGTAAAATTTCTCCCAGACAACTACCTACCCACACTATAGTCCTAACATTTTTCTTCTAGGTGCACTTGGACTTGCAGACCCTTTGCATCATTTTATTTTCAAAACAAAAACAACCTATTCTAAATCTACCCTTATTGCTCCATGAGACCAGATTAGACTGTTGGCCTCATATGTTTCTCTACCTACACTACTACCTGCTAGGATTAGACTATCTAGCAGGTTTCTTTTCTACATTCTAAGACAGAAATTGAAACAACTAATCTACTTGCTCATGCGCTGAGCTTTATTGAGCTTTTCCTACCTACCCTAATCTAACTGAAATATTACAGTCTAGCTTACAAACGTTGTCTTCCAATGTAACCAGTCCATCAAGTGATCCCATGGCTGGTCCTTTTTTCTCAACTCCTTGAGCATGCTGGATAGGCAGGGCAACTCCCACTCTTTTTTCTCAATAACAGCAGCTTTGAAAAATTTTCTCTCTGTTTGCAACATGCTGCTCAACCAGACCCTTGATCCTTCTTCATGTGTTTGTAGGAAATGTGCATAAGGATCATGAAATGATACCTGGCTATGAATATCTGGCAGGCAGGCTCCAACCAGGCTTTCTTATTCTTCCATTGGATCAAGAATGAGACTCTCTTGGAGCAAAGTGTCTCCTTCATCGTCTGAACTAGAGGACTCATCGTATATTGCAACTGAGTCCTCCTGGAGCTCTGACATGTCTTGCGCTACTGGACCGAGCTCCGTGAAAATATTTGCGCATTTATGAACAGTGATACCTTCCATTACCTCCTCTTTTTCAAGGGAAGGCTCTTTGCTTTCATCCTGCTCACAAATTTCTTCTTTTCTTTCCTCCTCATTTTCTGAAAAAGAAGGCCGCTGGTTTCCAGTCTCACTGATGATCTATGGTAGAGCAGAATGAAGATTCAAATAATATTCATCTGTTATTATACTGTCGTGGCCCTTACCATCAGTGTCATAAATAGGCGGACTTGACCAAGTCAACCATTCTGGACTCTCATTAGATATTTCTTCATCTTGATCCATAGAGGAGTCTTCCGGATCTGAATCATCAAACTCATAAAATGACTGAGCAGGAGCGTGTGTTCTACAGAAGACCTCAGAGATGGACTGCTGATTTAATATATGTTCAATCTCTTCTTCTGTCAAAAGAGGGGTCTCCCTTTCATCATGGACAGAAGCACAACAGTCCTCTTTCTTTTGTATTAGCTGATTTGGAGGCGGGATGTTTACTTGAGCCTCTTCTTCCACGTCAGGTCCTGCCTCTTCTATGTGATCTTCTGCTTCCTCAAGGCAGCTTTCCTTATCACCCTTTGCTAATAGGTCCTGATGTTCTCTAGTCAGCATAACACAAGGCATAGGCAAGCAATCAGGCAGTTCTTAATCACTTCCCTCCTCATATTCTATAGATTCTTAAGCATCATACATGTCTTGCTCATCTTCTCGGCTTTGAGTTTGTTCTTGCTTTGAAAGATGCATGGGCTGCTCAAAATAACCATCATCTGCATTCGTATTAGACATGTACATCTTCAGCACTTCACCAAACGTTTCTGTTAATTCAATTAATTGATCGCACAAAGCATCATACTTTGTATCTCTGTCCATGTTTGGATTCATGCTTATGCAAACACGGTTACTGCTTCTTCTCAACCAGTTCAGTGTCCTCCACCAGTGGAGTCATTAGGTCTGTTAGCCTCCTATATCAATAGGTTTCATCTTTCATGATTGTCTTGATGGAAGTGTGGAATATGTTCAAACCTTCTTACTTGAGCAAAGGTGTTCCATATTCTTGAAAACCAAAAAATCAAAAAATTTAAAAAATGTAAAGAGGGTATACCCTAAAAGAAAGATCAAAGGGTAAAAAGAATAAAAATGGTCAAAGGTCTTTGGATCTTAGGGAGTGTGGAGTCGCCAGGTGGATGAATTTAACTATTTGAAGCAGGCTGTTGTCCACCATCAGCAATCAGAAGCCAATCTAAAGGCAAAGTGATCTACGTCCCCAACGGAGTCGCCATTATGTTGGTGTTCCTATGTTTTGGTAGATTTGGCAATACCAAAATATAAGACAACATCAAACCACTTTGGGGCCCTAGGGTCTAGCCCTCCTGGACCCGGAGAGGGATCTCTCCAAATAGAGCAAAGAATGATATATCTTTGAGGCTCAAATGAGATGTTAGGCTAGTTATGAAGTGCGGAGGGGGGTTTTAAATTGACTTGGTTGGTTGGTTGCTGGGTTGGTTAGGAGATCATAGGCTGAGAAAGTAATGGGAGAAAAAGAACATAGCAGCGGGATGCTTCAGCAAAGGGGATAGGCCAAGAAAGTGCCATCCATTGGGCTATGGAGTCATGAAAGGAGAATTACTTGCAATAACTAGCCAAGGCTTCCACAGGGCAAGTCATCTACACTAAAGGATCTTTTAGATAGATCATGGGATGGAACATTAAGGAAAGAAGGTGGAAGAAGGAAAGACAACCAAATTTCTGTCTATAGATTAGGTCAGAGGTCATTTAACTCCAAACATGCTTGGACATACTCTAAGGAAGCTCTCAAAGGGAAAAAGGGGTTGCTTATAGATCGGACCAGAGGTCATTTAACTCTAGGTCTGCTTTAGCAACTCCAAGGGAAAAATAGAGATAACAAAGAAACATCCAAGCAGCAAACCCCCGAGTTCATACATCAGCCAGCAGGCAATAACATCCACTGCGCTGGTTAAACCACATGGATTCACTCTTAGATACCACATAAAGCAGAAAACATTAAAGGTAGGGAGAGCAGGAAACATAGGGCACCTAGCAAGGGTGAATCCTATGTTATACTTCTGTTGCCTACCAGAAGAAAATGAAACAGTATGAAAATGTAATAAACAGAGTTAGGAAAAACATCACCAATAGTAATAGACCAGGATCCTGTGAAATGTGCCTTGATTAATTGATGCAAAACCAGTCATGTACACTAAGCCCAATGGCTAAAACAATCAAGACTTTCTCCTCCCAGCCTATTACATACAAAATACTCTGTACTCTCTCCCAATATTGTTCTAACAGTCAGAATGAATCCCTCTAACAGCAACGGTAGCATCCAACAACAACCTTTTCAATGTGTTCTTGGGGATTCTTATAGGAGAAGAGGAGGAAACAGAAGTAGGTGAACAATTAAATGAGTCTCATTAAGACGGAATGGTGGAGGAAGCCGAGTCCATTATGCTTAATGGCTATATGCAGCACTGTGTGTACTTTGTAGATTGGTTGGAGATCTTCTGCCAGGTTGAGATTGACCCCTGATATGTTCTTTAAGTCCTTTTGGCGGTCTGGCACTCTGCGCTGCCTTCCGAAATAAATGAACTGGCTGAAAGATCTGCAGGTCTCTCCATTCCTCATAACTGCCGCCTGACTGTCTTAAATGGGCTTCAGTCAGTGTAATTAATCTTTTCAGGGCTCGAGGAGGCATGGAGATTTCTTGTAGGAAGGTGTCCTTCTGAGAGAAGAGTACTCTGCCGTTTGGTAGCACAGTTATGATTTGCTGGTGCGCTCATTATTCTCCAAACTAAGCCTTTTCCTTTGAATGCGGGGTTAAAAATTAATCACATCAGTAATGAGCATTAACCCCCTTTGAATCTCTGCTGCTGGTCCATTGGCAAATGCTGAAACAGCCTCTCTGCACTATCCGTATAATAAAATGAACCTGTTGCAAACCTGGACGGTGGTAGTGAAGAAATGCTTCGGAGACCAGAGGAATGGTCGCGGAATAGTTGAGAGCAATGAAAATAATGGAGAGCGGCGGAAGAAATGGTTAATAGTGTAAAAACCCAAAGATTAAACATTTGGGCAAATAACATAGGGAAACGGAGAAAAACAATGAAGTGGAGCCATGGAGGTGGGACCCGGTACGGAGATCGCAAATCGCAAGAGCGGAAAATGCGATGGCGGAGAGTGGCACCAAACAGAAATTTGCACTTGCGATATTGTGATGGGGCAGACTTACGATGGGAAAGAAGATGCGATCGGAGGGAGAATGCAATGGAGCGATAAGTGCGATGGGCGAAAAGTGCGATGGGCGATCGCATCGCAAATATTTGCGATGGATCAATCGAATACATATAATGAAACTGCGATATGCGATAAGTGCGATCTACGATGGGCGCCTTAAGGGGAAGCGCTCAGTCACAGTGCTCAGTTACATGGGGATGGGGCTGGCGGAAAGGGGCTAAGCTTTAGTATAAGGTCGGAAGTGGGTTTGGCCCATTCCAATGGAATCTGAAAATTAGAAAAGGGAACGATAGAGGAGGAAGGGGGGAAAAATGGTCAAAAAGGCTAGGGGGGGAATTTAAAGAGGATTTTGGGGGAATTTGAAAGGTGAGAAGGGAAATGGGAGGAAAGACAAAATAGAAGCTAGGTGGGGGGGAAATAAGAGGGAAAAGGAGGCCTTTGGGCATTTCTTCATAAACAGAGAGGTTTTATAGTGGAAAACAGCAGAGGGGATTTTATCAAAGGATACCAAGTGCAAGGAGGCTTTAAGGATGATGTGTTTTCAGAGGAAATGCATTCCTTGAAGGCTCAAAAACATTTTAGCCCCCTGTTTTCTTGTCAAAAAATGTATAGGGGGCTAACAGGAACCATCCCATTCACCTCTGTCATTATATGGATGAAGCTTCTAAAGTATTGGATACCCTTTCGACTTCTTAGTCTTTTCTTCCCATTGGTTACTAGAATTTTTCTTCGAGTCCTCTAATACTTGATCAAGTCATTGATCAAGATTCACCTCTAGTCAATTCCAATCTCTCTGAAAGTCAATCTACCGAGTCTATTTTAAACCCATCATTGTTTGAGAAGATGGATGACCTGGTTCCATCAATGATTCATCAGGTATTTTTTTTAGAGAGTGGATCTTGTCCCAGTCAGGTTCTTTTTCTTTCCTTTGATTCTCTGAGATCTAAGGCTGATCCTCCCATTTCCATATTCTAGGAGGGTGAGCCTTCGACTCTCATTGCCACAGTTCTATAAAGTGATCCTCCTGCTCTCATTCCCGAAGCCCAGGAGGATGGTCTTTCTGCTCCTGTAACGCAAGGGGATAATCCTCTTATTCTTATGTCACCCCCTCCATGTAGTTTGGTCGCTTCCTTTGATTGGAGTCTATTTATGGGATACCATATTCCTTCTTACATGCCCTTTGATATCACTGTACAGGCCTACAATATGGTCATACTGGGCACAATTATAGATGAAGGCACCTCGGTTAGTATTCTATGGTCAAGTACATGCCAAGCTTTGGGTTTCCACAATTTGTGCTTGTTACTCAGAATCTGTTGGCCTTTAACAGAGGAATAAGTCAACCATTAGGCATCCTTCTGAAGTTGCCTATTACTTTGGTGGGGGAAACCATCTATATAGACATGATGGTTGTCCAAGGCCCCTTGGATTTTAATTTACCCTTGGGGCGCAACTATGCTTATGCCATGGGTGCGCTTGTCTCATCCCTCTTTAGTGTGATCTATTTTCCACATGAAGGTCGGATCGTGACCATTGATCAGCTTTCATTGTTTGGCCCTAATGTGATACCTTTTCTATCATCATCGCTTCCTAGTCCTTACCTATTGATGGTATCTTCCCCACCACAGGTCAATTATTTGGCCACCTATTCCATGTCTGGGTCGACTGATAATTTAGTCAGTGAGGTAGTACACAATGTACTGGGGGCATTGGATCATAATTTTTGAGATGTTGTTCTCCCATCAGATTAGAACCTCATGGAAGCCATGAATCTTTGTACGTCTTGATCAAGCTCATCGAGGTAGAGTTCATTTTCTTGTGTCAAACTCCTTAAAATATGAAATAAGCTTCTTATTGAGAATAGTTTGTTTTCTTGTGTCAAGCTCCTTAAAAAATGAAACAAGCTCATCAGAGCATAGTTCGTTTTCTCGTGTCAAGCTCCTTTAAAAATGTAACAAGCTTCTACAGAGCATAGTTCGTTTTCTTGTGTCAAGCTCCTTAAAAAATGAAACAAGCTCTTCTGAGGATAGTTCGTTTGTTATGTCAACCTCGTTAAAAAATGAATTAGGTCATGAGGATAGTTATTTTAATATGTCAACCTCGTTAAAAAATGAAAGACATTGCCTTTTCAATTCGGTTCTTTTATTAGATCTCATAAAATCCCAGTTGAGTCTTTCACTTAATCTCGTAATTGAAACTTCATTCTATCCACCTGTCAGTAACTAGTAGTCTACTCTAGTGAATGCACTGAAGCTTGGGGGGCATGTACCTTGAATTGAGTCACCATGTTGGGGGATGCAAAATTATTTCAAGCATAGGTTGTTTCCGTTTCAAACTTCTGTAGAAATGAAACCAACTTCAAGCAAAGTTTCCTGATTTCAAGCTTGTGTAAAAATGAAACCATCCTTCTTTTACCTCCCGTGATTGCCATTTTATCAACCTGTTTTTCCAGATGAGCCTTGATTTTCTCATTCCATCGTCAACATCTGCTTGGCCAATCATATACATTCACTTGATTTTTCTACCCATTCCTAAGGAACAACTGAAATGATTGGTCTTATTAGCCAGCCTTTTTACCTTTACTTATTTTGAGGAGTTCCACCATCACCAGAACCACTTGCTACCCTTAATACCACTCATTCCTCAAGGAGGAGTCAACTTTCAGCTCTTTTCCGACTCTCAAAACATGAAAATATTATCGAGCTCTTTTCGTTTTGAACTCGTTAAAGGTTGCACAACGTTGTTTATCTAGTTTACGTTTAACTCTTTTTTGGGCTCGGATAAACTATTTACGAAAAATAAATACCTTAGCCAATCATGACTAAGAGGTTCTCTCATATTTTATTTTCTACCTTTTCGGGTATGAGGGACTATTTACGAAAAGGGCCATCTGGATTTTTCATTTTCGCTTCTTTTCAAACTCTCTAAACATGAAAAGTAACTGAGTTTTCCCTTTTTCAGACTCATTAAAACTAACTGACATTGGAGATCGTCATCATGATGTTACCGAGTTCCTCATTCCTAGGGCTCGTAAAATGTACTAGGATGGATTTTTCCGAAGGAAAAACTTATATGACAAGCATATGTTATCCTCTTGAAGCTTGTGTACAAATAAAGAGGTACTCACCAGAAATGGTGGGGGAAAATTCAAGTTATTCATTAGTTGTGTCAGCGGTATGTCACTGTTGAACATGACACTTATTTTCAGTTCGTGTCGGGTTGGGATATCTTCACTCTGTCACGTTGCCTCCATGGGTTTTGGAAATATGTTTGCCTCTCATTCAATTACCAAGCTTGTCAACATGACTTATGATTGTTTTTTAGTCAAATTTTGCCAAATCCAAGAGTCATGTCACCGACATGTTCAAGAGAAAATCCTTCTGCAATTTGTACATTCCTTGATCCTTTGTTTTAGTCTTGATTAAAACTCATATTACACTCACTGTTTCCTATCGATGATGTGGGATACATTATGACTCTCCTTAAACATATCACCTCTTGTCAACTTCAGCTCATTATCTGGGAATTCGGTCTAGGGACTCCTTTCTAGTATCTTAGAGCTTGCATGTCGTAATGGCAAGTTCTTTGTATTCGATAATAGGTTCTCATCATTGGCCTTCAATCAAGTGATTTCATGGGTGTTCAAATTCAGCTCACTATTCACATTCTGTGGATTGTACTAGTGGTACCTTGAGAACCATTGTCATCATTGGTGGTTTCTATCATTCCTATTAAAAACATTTATCATTGGTTGGTAATCAAGTGATTTTCTTGCATGTTTGACTTCAACTCGTGTATTCGCATGCTTGAATTTGTACTTGATTGGGTCATGATGAAGCGCAAGACCCTGGATTTTATTCTCTAAAGTCCAGGTTGTGAGGCAATATGATTTTTCCATGATTGGATACATGTTTCTTTCATATGGATGGTTGTGACCATACCATGAGTCTATATGTGATCCTTCTCAAGTGGATGGCTGCGACCATACCATAGTCTCTTTTATGGATGGTTGTGTCCATACCTTGATTCATGTACTTTCATCATAGATTCAAGTAATGTATATGTATCTATGATTTATTTGCAGGTCTCTCGACAACAATGTCTGGTTCCTAGCACATACTCGTAAAGCATTTCGCCCCTCACTCATGTTCAAACTTTATGCTTTAGGGGGCATCTGTTTCACAAAAATTTCTCATTTTCCCTGTACTCCCCTCTCCTTGATCCTGGAGGACCCATAGAGTTACCCTTGTGTAATTTCCAAGCATGGAATACATACCCCTAAACCACACTTTGTCTGCCAATTCATCTCCCTTTACAACTTTTCGAGAAGATCCCTATATAAACCTAGTTTTCAAGGTCGGCACATTGTCTCAGTGTCTGACCCACGCTTATAGCAGATATTTGCACTAGGACCCACGCCGATCGGTGCTCTGTCTTAATGTCTAACCCACGCCGATCATCTTTTGGAAATTTTTTAAAAATAGAAATGAATTTTCCACAACTAGAAACTTCTTGAGGCGATGAGCTGGAAGTTTGTTTGAAAGATATGGCCAAGGAATTCCCCTTTGGGCTTCTTGTTCCCATAAAATAGGGACTACTCCAAAGGATAAGCCTTTTTCCCATTATTTGAAGGCCCATATCCTCCTCCTCCTTTTTTATATAAGAAGACCTATTTCACCTCTGCTACCTTAGTTAGAGAGTTAGAGCTAGCTGGTTAGAAGTAGAAATCATAGAGAGGAGAAGTAGTTATAGCTTCCGGAGAATATAGCAGAGTATGATTTTTTATGTCTGTTAGGAACATAGTGATATCTTGGACCTTTATGTGAGGGTGTTGCAAACGTGCTTGGATACGAACTTGCCAAAGGAGAGCCTCAACATCAAGGCTTGGTTGTAAACTCCCCTTGTCTTTATCATAATAGAATGCAATTGATGTTTATCTTCCACTCTTGTTTACATTTATAATGAGATTTCTAGCATTCCTTAATCAGTTATATAAGTTGTAATTTTTTTATGTTTGTTGTGATTTTACGCTTTTTGTGGTGTCTTCATTGTTTGTACAGGTAATCAAACGTTGGTAGCAGTGTGTATCGAGCTTGAGAAGAGCGACGCATCAAGAAGCTTCGCTGGAAGGCGACAACGTAACATCAGAACAAGGTAGGTCATATTCCTCAATCTTATTTTTATTTACAATCTACGAAGGTAGATGTTAGTATGTTCCTGTAGTTGCTAGACCCACCCTAGGGCTAGATGGATCGCCTCTATCCGCAGAGGGGATTTACCTACACAACACCTTGTCCTATTTATTTTTTAGCCTCTTTCCCTTTCTCATGGTTTTCTCTATAAGGACACTTAGCAGCATAATGAAAAAATATACCACAAGAAAAAAGGCTGAAGGGAAGCTTACCTCTGGAACTTCTAGTACCCACTCAAAGTTTCTTTATGAAGTTTTCCTCTTTTTCATCTGATACATAACTAGGTTCTTCCTTTTATTGTCATTTTGAAGTAACTTTTAATTCAACTTCTTTGATATTTGAGGGGCCCCCTTTTCTCATTTCATAGGCTTCTAAATCCCATTGAGTTGTTCAACTGTAATATTATTTAAATCCTGCATTTATTCTATGGCATAAACTTTGAAATTGAATATGGGGGTTATAAACCTTAATATTTTCTCAACCAATGATGATTCTTTGATCTCTTCACCAATATTTGTCATAGAATTCATGATCTCATATACCCTAATAAAGAAACTTGTGATACATTCATCATTATGCACTATGAGAGTTTCATATTTAATTCCAAGAGTTTGAATTTTGGAACTTTTTACCTTGGTGTCCCCTTCATAGATTTGGATTCTCTTTTCCCATATAGCCTTTTTCATATTCAGTTGTGTGACCTCAAAAATTTCTAATTCCATGAAACTTCCTAGCAAAGCATTAACAACCTTTCCATTGGTCTCATATGTCATCTTTTCTTCTTCATTTGTGGGAATCGAGGATGGATATTGATAACCTCCTTCAACAATTCCCCATACATCTGTTGTAGGTGACTATAGGTAAGCTCTTGTTCTTACTTTCTAGAAAATTAGATTGGTTTCATTGAAAAATCGTGGCATGATAAATTTTGTCCCCTCTTTATTTCTCATCTTGATGAATCTTACTTCAAGTGATCAATTTTCTTTCGAAGGACCTGCTCTGATACCAATTGTTAGGAAAAATAATGAGGGGTGGGGGGGCATTTGAATCAATATTTTCAAAAAATTACCCATTTTTTGTATTATACAAGGCTTCAATTAAATAAACATACATATGTACATGAGTTTTATGCTGAAGAACAACATATATCAAGCCAAATTATTTTTCATTTAATTCAATATATATTTATCTTGAACTAGTATGAAATTTCTTCATTATATTTTGATATACAATAAACATGTACAGTAAGAACATAATAAAACACCATACACAAGCATCACACATGAAAACCAGGAGTTTATGTGGAAACCCAATGTGGGAGAAAACCACCATTGATGTCGTCTATGTCTTGTTCTTTAATTAAAGGAAATATTCTTTAAAATCTTGTACTAGTGTAGACTCATACCATCAAGAAATCACACACCTGTAGAAGGATAAAACCCTACCTCATTCTTCAGAACCCATTGGAAGGAAGCTCCAACCCCCTAATCTTGTTTACTAACACCCACCGGAAGGGAGCTTCTACCCCCTTGAACTGATAACAACTTCTATTGACAAGAAGCTTCAATTTCCTCACTGAAAGCTTCAATCACCAGTACTTCCATGGAAAATGTTTCATTATTTTCATACTGAGTCCACCTAATTCAAATCATCACAGTGTGTAGGCCATTTTGCATCAAATTTTTAGATTGGACCCACTACCATCATTTAACCTCAAGACAAAATACCAACACTACACTCAAACACTAAATCAACCCATTAAACAAACTGAAAGACCTAGTCAAAGATATGTCAGAATATATATGCTACTATGCTTTATCAAATCCACATATATACACAATTTCCTTGAAGTAAACCTACATACATATATTAAAACACTGAACCATGAAATTGAATCACTGTCATTCTAATATAAAAACGGAGTTACACATAGAACCAATGAATCATTCTAAAGTAATTGAAGAACCATCACATATATTTAATCACATACAGATAGTAGTATCATCGCTCCACAATCAATTCAACTTCAATCATCACAGTTAACGAAAGATCATCAAGTAAGATCTCATTAACCGACAAAAACAAACTCAACAAGGCTGATTAAATTGATAATTTATCATATTATGGAAAACAATAGAATATATATATGTGCTTCTCATAAATCACTTCTATGTTTTCACATGACATTTAGTAAACAAACCCACGTAGATATATATCCATACTATAGAATCGACACGTGACTTGCCAGAATTAGACCTTTGTAGGCACACACTTTTCAGTAGTCAAACCCCCATACATAACTACAATTATTGACCTATACCTTTGCTGCACATCATAACTTTAGAATAAAACCCATATTTTGGCCTACAAAATAAAGCATGTGTCAAAAATTAATATCTCAGGCCAAACCAACTCATATGCAAATTATCAATGTATGGTCATTTCATATCTATTGGATCTGATCTCAAGTGCACACTTGTTTCAAATAAACCACTAATCAATAACCCATGCTATTCACCCATACTTCAGATTGAATTCTTCATCAATCACATATTACATGCACACGAAAACACTTAGATCATCATATCCTTATATAGCTTAGGCCTTATCCAATACCATAGGAAAAATACATAGTAAGACCGATGGTACTCCTGGACAAGATAAAATATATGATCACCTATTCATTACTATGGTACAATAACATGGTAAAGACCCATGGTAATTAGAATACCATGGTGTGAAAATTTTGTGCGCTTCCTTTACTCTATACCCACGAGTGTACGTGGATTTGCTTCACAAAACTCGATTGTATTTCTTCAACTTATAACCTTCATCATTATTTTGTCCCTAAACTTTTATGCCTTTGTTTACTGCCTCTATCACATGTGAACTAACCTGCTATAAATATTTTTACATATTCATCAAGTAGGTTGCCATCAAGGATAACACTTGTGTCATAATTCCAACACCAAATTGAGGCTTGAAGAGAGGTGTTGTATCATCGCAACATTAGCCCATAAACGAAATTCATATGCCCATAAATTTCTCAAAGTCAACATGGTTATGAAAGAAAATTCACATACCACCTTCTTCAAGTTTTCAACTTCATTGAACCTTAAAAACTCTAAACAAATGAATAAATAACCAACAATAAAAATAATGAAAGGATTTCATTTCAATTACCAATTGATAATTCTTCCTTCATTTTTCGGAAATACTAATCTATCCTTCATCGACCTTGGCCTAGAAATCCTTAGGATCCTTACCCTCCACCATGCACCTCATGGAGAGGCATTTTCCTAGAATCTTCTATGTCATCCCAGAGAATTCCTTCGCCATGGACCTTATCATCATAAGCCTAGTGATTTCAATGACCTTATCCATTGAAAGCTTGTATTACCGCCTTGATCCTCTCTTGATGAAGGGAGTAACATAGATAAAAGGAATGTACATTCCTTTTCTATCCTTTGAATGGCTTCGGCCGAAGAATTCTTATTGGCCAGGGTTGTGTAGTGGTGGACTCTATCGAGTGGAATAGATATGGGTGGGAAATTAATGAAGTTCTATTTCCTGACATTGTTGCCAATTATTACTTTAGTGATGTTATTCCTAGAATCCCAAAAAAAATACTAGTGTTTGAATACAACAAGTTATTCTTTCCCAAAAGGTGGAATGGAGTGCCACCGAATGCATTCTAGATAATTCGGTCTCGTTTCAACTGCACACATTCTTCCAAAAATTAAACCACCTAGATATTCTCTTTATATATTTATGTACAGGCAAGATTATTCTAAAATATTGTGACAATTAGATCACCTTTCATTGCTTTCAATTTCAATTATCTAAATTACCTATTGTGTAAAATTATTTTCAAAGTTATGCATTTAAATGATGCTCTCCTTTACTTTAACTTTAACAATGTTTCGGACTGTACAAGAAGTTTCATTTATATGGTGATGATTTCATTGATCAATCTCATATTGTGCAAAGGTTTGGACTCTTTATTTGAAAATAAAAAATTTATTTAAGAAAATGTAGCATATGTTGAAACACAATAAAATGTTGACTGTTGTATTTGAGAATTTTTTGTATTCTCGTTGATATTTACTAAGAATTATTAAACCAATTTGTATAGGCTAGATGATTATTTATATTAAAACAATCTATATAGGTTGAATAATTATCTGTATTCAAGAATTTTATTAAATTTACATATTCCACATGGGTTTTCAAATGAAAATGTATTCAACTATTTTAAAATTTGTAAAAAAAATTATTTAAAATGTTATAACTATTAAAGGAAAAAATCATGTTTTTTTAACTAAAATATAAATGGGATCATAAGAGGTGCATGTGCCTAGAAGTTATGCAATGTCATGAGTTCAATGTAAAATAATAACTCTTTGTAAAGTGTATAAACTACCATCCTTTAACACTATAATACTCATCCTTCTTTGATTCTATTTTGGTATCAAAGGCAAGGAAACTAGATTGGAAGCAGTGTTGTTTATTTGAGCAGTGCATTTGATGGTGTAGTACTCTTCGACATCCTTTTTTTTTCACCTGCGTTAGTGGCCAGATGCAAATCTGAGGTGGAGGAGTTGTGTCCATCTGTTTGATGTAACTATAATTGAATTTGGAGTGTTATTGAAAGCTAAAAATGAGACATTCAATACGTTGTTTGCTATTGTGGGAATTGTATGTAATA
This sequence comes from Pinus albicaulis, assembly GCA_034641835.2. NCBI lineage: Eukaryota > Viridiplantae > Streptophyta > Pinopsida > Pinales > Pinaceae > Pinus > Pinus albicaulis. Next base: position 196,448,613 of record CM076580.1, read on the forward strand.
TCTTTGGAGGCCGCGTGGATTTGCGCATCTAGTTTAGAAGTCAAGCTCTAGAGGATCAAAATTTAGCTACAATCTTTGGTGGAGGTGATTATGTTGTTGTAGTATCTATTCTTTTCACGGGTTTCTTGTAAGCCATGAATGTCGTCATATAGATTTTGGTAGATGTGTTGATCCCTACTTTGTAACCATTTTTGAGATCGAAATGTGGTCATGAAATTAAGAGGCACTTGGCCAATATGTCCATATTTTTAAATGGATTTGTCTTTAGTGTGACTTTTTGGAGTCTCACGTGTTGGAATCTGGTGAAAAACTTTGAGGTAAAATCTTGATTTCTATTATTTAAACTTGTTTTTGGATTGAGCACCCTAAAAAACACCTAGGGAACTTCTATTGTGCAAGGTCACCCATAAAACTTATATTTTCAATAAATTCCTGCTAGATTTTAAAGAAATTAGACTAGAAAATCCACCGGAAAAGCCTTCAAAAAGTCGCACTAAAGACTACTCATTTTTAAACTCATTTCACTATTTTCAATGCTTCCTTTTTTAGGAGCCCATTGGAAGCAATTTTTGGTTAAGTAGTTGACAAAAGAAGAATGCAAAATATTCATGGGTCTGTAAAGGATAATAAATAATACAAGAGGAAGTATCAAAGGACAAAGATAGAATATGAAATATTTTCAGTCATAAAATCGATGTAGAAATGAAAAGAATCCAAATATGGATTTGAATGAGTTTGACAATTTCAAGAAACAAATCAGATAACATTGGGCAATGAAAATGGAATTTTTTTTTGGTTTAGTAGATTTATGACAATTTTTTCAAGAAACTTATATATATCCTTTCGATAGATTAAATGTAGAGTTGAGTGCGGGCACTCTTTAGGTTGAATTGGTCTTACTTGATAGCTACACATTTCTTTTCATACTTGTCATTTTCTCATTTCATTTCTACCTTTATAGACACAATGATCCTTGTTAAATGGGACGATGACTCCTCTATATCATGGTGTTGGTAAAGCTCATAGCTCACAAACTAGCACCATCAATCATAAGATGGACCATGTACTTTTTGAGGGTCACATTGTCTTTGAATATGAATATATATATATATATATATATATATATATATATATATATATATATATATATATATATATATATATATATATATATATATAATATGGGGTAGTAAGGTAACCCAAATATGACGGAGGGGAATAACTTATTAAGGATTTTCCTTTTCTATCTAGTCTTGGTGTTAAATCATTATGAAAAACTATGAGAAGATTTGGATTATTAGGCTAATTGAATAATTGTAACCAAAGGTATTTTTTCTGGTAACTAAATGCAAAAAATTAAGTACAAATAACCACAAATAACCATTGCCACAACATGATCACATTATCTTTGAATATATATATATAATATGGGATAGTAAGGTAACCCAAATACCACGGAGGGGAGTAACCTATTAAGGATTTTCCTTTTCTATCTAGTCTTGGTGTTAAATCATTATGAAAAACTATGAGAAGCTTTGGATTATTAGGCTAATTGAATAATTGTAACCAAAGGTATTTTTTCTGGTAACTAAATGCAAAAAATTAAGTACAAATAACCACAAATAACCATTGCCACAACATGATCACATTATCTTTGAATATATATATATAATATGGGATAGTAAGGTAACCCAAATACCACGGAGGGGAGTAACCTATTAAGGATTTTCCTTTTCTATCTAGTCTTGGTGTTAAATCATTATGAAAAACTATGAGAAGCTTTGGATTATTAGGCTAATTGAATAATTGTAACCAAAGGTATTTTTTTTGGTAACTAAATGCAAAAAATTAAGTACAAATAACCACAAATAACCAATGCCACAACATGATGCCTCATTTAATGGATAACTAGATGTGACGATTCATAATTTTTATAATCAAATTTTCCATGTTCTCAAGAGAAGACAATTTCTAGTTGGAAAAATGGTCCATGTTGACATCAATGATTAATCAATATAACTTTCAAAAACTCAAAGATGGCTTCAGGATTCAATAATTAGTGACAAAACATAATAAGATGATTTTTGTATTAGCAAAGAAAAATTTTAGCATCATAAATTCCTCAAGTAACAACATCATGAAAATATATAAGAATAGTGTCATAGCATCTAAAATGAGGGAGTAGCAACATACTAGCAATTTGGCTCATCTTATTAACATTCCTCCTCTTCAGTGTTTGATCAGAAAAAATACCAAAAAAATGTACTCTCTCATCAAATGAAAACAACATTAAATGAATTATTTTGATATAAAGTGACATACTTTGGAAAAAAAGCCAATTAAATAGAATGGTGTGATTATGGAAGGAAAAATGATCAAAAATCTTGAGAAAAATGTGATGAAATGGGTGATAATTCTTGAGCCAAACATCCCCCCTTACTAAAGCAACTGCATGTCCTCATTTCAAAAGTCCATTAGCCAGCCTAACCATTGTTGCAACAATGCCAAACTCCCCTCAATCCAAAATGTTTTTTTTTCTTTTTTTATATTTAGTGTTATGTCCTTATTTTGTGGAAAAATGAAGCCTAATGTTGTCAAGAAAAAATTGGGTGGAAGGGGAGTACTTTTATAGCTCAATGATTCCCATATAATGTCATATATTTTCTCCTCTTGATTTTGTGATTTTTGATAATCCCCCTTCAACCTTATAACTTGTCTATGTTCCTTATTCCTCTCTTCTTTAACTTCATCCCATCTATATCTTTGAAAAGGAAAAAAGAAAAATTGCTCAAGTTATGGATAATTTCTTTGTTTTCGATGATGGAAATATTATTGCAATAATGGGGCTACTTTTTCCCCTATATTTAATTTAGTAATCAACATTCAATATCAAGACTATCATCTTTCTCTATTTTATTCCATACTTGTTTGACTATTTTTACCTATATAACAGTAGTGTCATCAACACATACTTTTGGATTTTCCTAGATTTCTTCCTTCTCTTCTCCTACAAGTTTTACTAGCTCAGTTGTTATTCCTTGAGTGATAGAAACATTTTCACATGTTTTTGTGTACCAGCAATTTGGTTTTTCATAGGCTATACTTCCTAAGCTACTAGTTCTTGTATGAAAACAACATCATTAATAGGCTCTTGTGTACCATCCTATGTTATGATATAATAATTATGTCCTTTGACTTCTTGAAATTACATATCTTATCCATCAACCAGAATCTTACGTTTCATTGGTTCTTGTGGAGCAACAACATCCCAATATTTTTCTTGCACTTCAACTGAGACAATTTTTGGCTTCTGTTTACCATTTTGTACATATCTAGCCTCATAAAAAAACTCCATGTAAGCCTCACACACCAATTTTATAGAATTCTTGGGTGACTCTTTATTTTTAGAGGGGGAAGTGAAGACATCCATCATTTGTACATCGTTAGTGAGGGAACTTAGTTGTTACAGTTCATCAATTATCTTCCCTTAGGTTGGAAGTTGTTCGTAGATTTCAACATTTTAGTATTTTAATTGAACAACTTGCTTTGAAAAAATTTCAGTATTAGACTTAGCAGCAAGATGGTTGTCATCCTTTTTATATTTAAGCTCCTTTTCCTTATTTGTAGTAGCCATATTACTTATCTTCTCAGTATTAGTTATATTCTTGGATGATTGGGCCATTGTTTCTAGCATAGAGGACTTGGTTTTCCTCTTTGGAAATTGACCACTTAAAATATTTTTCAATGGTTGTTTCTTGATCCATGTATTCCAAGGTTGCTCTTATTAAATAGGGAGTTATTTGAATTTTGAGCTTCTTGACTATTCATTGGATATTTCGAGGTTTCAATTAGTGTGGAGGCCTTGAACTAATGTACTGACATGATAATCTCTAGTAGGTGTAGCAATAGTGTAATTCATAGCTTCAACACCATCCCCTTTTCCTACCAATGTTTATTTCCATCCCAATATCCCCACTTTTTTGTATTATCTCTCATTTTAATCAATTCATCAATTATTACTTACAAATGCCTTGAGTTAACCTTACATCAGTGGTCACCAATTGTATCCATTTTCTTCCTTGTTACACCAATGAATCAATAATTATGAGATTAATGTGATTATGATGTGTTATGTAGGTATGTAGGATTTTTTTCCTATCTAATAGCAGTGTCCATGTGCTTCAATCACTCTAGCAAGAAGTAGGGTATGTTAAAAAACTTCCCATGGAAAAGGTGGGTTGACAACATCAATAAATAGTTAAACATTAACCCAAATATTCCTTCATAGGTAACATATTTTTGTATGGAATAAGAAACATCCTCCCTTGTGTTTGGTAAAAAAGTTATTTCCAGCACTCAAATTTTTTTCTTCATTTATTTATCCTCTAAAAAAATGGCCTTTAATGTTATAATTGAAATTTTCACACTAAACCAACTTACTCCTATTCAAGGTAGTTATGTTACTCAAAAAATCACTTCTTTTTTAAATACAATTTATATTCTCCTCACAGTCAAGCCTTGTGTAGTCCAATTTTGAATGAATTTGAGGGAAGTGGCTTCATTGAATCCTTCCAAAATTTTGAAATATGTTATCTAACTTTTGTTTTGGAAAATCCTATAAGTTATTGGGTGATTTTATAATAGGTCAATTGATTCTACCTAGTCATGAGAAATATCTCTCCCCATCGGTTTGTCTAGACTTAGGAACTATGACAATTATAAAAAATGTAGCATGCAATTGTAATAGGGGAAAAGAATGTTAATTTCCAAAACTTGGCAAGGTTGTTAGAAATGGTTTTAGTATGTATGTTGTCGATGGAAATTAATTCTTGTAATATTCCCTCTTACAGTTGACCAAAAATACCACCACATTTTTTATGAGGTGTATGGTTCATTTTGCTAAGGTATTTTGACAAATCATTTGAAAATAATGTACTATAGGTGACTTTCTAACACTTTCTAAGATAAATAATACTAGTAATTCCAAGTACACATGAGAGAAAGATATAGGAATAACCAATATTCATTATTTTATAGAAATTAGGCCAACATACATACTATTGGAATACTTTATTTTAATAATAACATATTTCTGAGATAGGAAATGCCATTGAGCAGTGAAGCAAATAATGGTTGACGATGAACATTACAATACCAGGATATCATGGGCAGTACATTCATCTAGGTATATTGAGGAGATACATGGCCCTTTGCAACTAGGGTATAACATGTATATTTCATCTCAGTTTTGGTTAGAATTAGAGAAATTTTGTGGTATTAAATGGGACTTCTAAGGAATATTATAACACAATAGTCTAAATAATAAAATAATATTAGATTACCTTATCAAGTTTTGGAGGGAAAAAATAAAAAAAACTACTTTTTCAACTTGTAATTTCAACTTATCTCCCTATGATTTTACTTAAATTTTGAGTGGGGGCTCTCAAACCATAAATAAATGTTTGAATAATATAAAATATTATATTTATTATATGATTAACCATAGTCTGATTACCCATAAAATTTTCCATTATTTTTTAGATACCCTCCTCATTAGTTCTTCCATTCCTCTGGGTGGGGCCAAGAGGATCTAGAATCACATCCGATGTTGGACACCTAATCCTCCTAGGGTTAGTGTGGGAGTTGAACAGTCAAGAGGAGTCCAAAATACCACTTGGAATGTGAAACCAAGGGTCACTCCAATGTATTATATATGCATCATTGTGAATAATAAATGCATCCATGCCTATCTTATCTTCTATCCATTATGTTTGTGTGAGTGGGTTTTACATGGTATCAGAGCCGGTGATTCTTGGGTGAGCCACTTGTTTTGTGGTACTTATGAATTTGAGCATGCGATCTCATTACCTTCCCAATATTATTTCATCCATTAGTTTATTTTTGTGTCAATTTATGCCCTTCACCAGCTTGGTTGTAGTGTGTATCACTTTATTCTTTGGACATTTTACAATGCCTATTTTACATGGGAATATGCTCATAATCTAATGCATATAGAAGCATTGATTTTCTTAGTCTACATTGATTGTTTTCATTCATGGTACTATTTCTACATGCAGATATTGTCAGAAATGTAATATCGCTACATTTTCGGAGCCTATTTTTATCAGTGTATCAGGCATTGCTAGGAAATGAAAACCTACCTTCTATCTCTTAGGACCGTTACTAGTGATATTCCTAAGAATTTCATTAGAAATCACTACCCAAACTAGTAAAAAAAAACATCCATCATTAGGCCTTCTCTACATTATTTTTCGCACCTCACATTCAATCATGAGTTCTAGAAAGTAATTGGACTACAAAAAAGATTTTTCATCTCATGAAATTCCCTTTTTTTGTACGTTTCCTATTCTCTCCCAATGGTTCATTGAGATCAAAGCCTGAATTATATCCATTATATATTCTTAATTTATAAGCACTCATTTGGTTTTCTTACCCCTCCTCTGCACAAAAATGCCCATTAACAGAGTTTTTGCAGCTCCTACCCTCTACGCAATACGACCTCCTCTACACATAACACAACATCACCTCCCACCTGTGCGTCAGCCTCTCCACCATCACAATATACCCTCATTCACAGCTTTCATCCCTCCATACTCCTCTGCTCGAGCCACACTCCTCCCGTCACACTCGACCCTTTCCATTCCTATATCCCTCACATCAGCTCCTTCCCATCTCCCTCACCACATCCTAGGGTTTCCTCCCCCATGGTCCCAAATGCACTACGTCGACCCTCACACCGCTCCTACCATGGTAATTTGAACCATTGTAGCCATAAAGACTCCCTTGACCCAACATTTGGCACCTCTTCTCCAAGGCATGGAAGTTAAGATGGATGGTTTGAAGAATGACATGGAAGAAATGGAAGAAAAAATGAAAGATAACATGAAAGACATGAAGAATGATCTAAAAACAAACATGGAAGTTTTGAAGGAATGTTTGACAAAGTTGATACAAGACATGATTCCTAATGGCGAAAATATAGAAGAGGAAACTCATTATGAGAATAAAATAAATGTTAATCGTGATTTCATGAACTCTAATGTTGGATCAAAGACCTACCACATTCCAAAGATCGATATGAGGAATTTTGATGGAAAGGATCCCATAGCATGGATACTACAGATGGAGCAATATTTTGATCTCAATAATGTGCAAAACACACAAAAGGTATGCCTTGCAAGTTTATATTTAGAAAAAAATACGTTTGTATGTTATCGATGGCTTTGCTCTCGAAAAAAAATTGTCACTTGGTCAATTTTTACGAAGGAAATGATAACACAATAAGAGGATACAAATAGCAAAACCTTCTTTAGCGAATTGATAAATCTCACACAAAATGGTTCATTGGTGGAGCACATTGAGGACTTCCAAAAAATGACTATAAGGGTAGCTAATATTCCAAAGGAACACAGGATTGGTGTCGTCATAAGGACTTTAAAGGATAACATCCAATATGAGGTTCACTTTTGGGAACCTGATTCATTAGAGAAGGCATTCAGGTTGGCAAGAAAAATTGAATGTAAAATTATGGCGACAAGGAATCCTACCACTCACATATATAAAGATGGAAGTGTTGCTACTCCTAAAATTCGACAACCTACAAGGTTGACAACACAAGAATTGGAATAAAAAAGAGAAAATGGGCATTTCTACTGTTGTCATAGAAAATACACTAAAGGTCATAAGTGTGTTGAGAAGAAATTATTTTACATAGACTATAAGGACGAGGAAGAAAATTAACAGGAAACTTCAAAATAAGAGGATATACATCAAGAACAAACCCCAAAGAAAGAAGAAATGAGTCCAACCATATCATGTAATGCATTGGCAGGAATTACCAATCCTTAAACTCTCAATATAGAAGGACATATCAAGAATAAAAAGGTAATATTATTGATTGATTTGGGTAGTACCCATAATTTTATTCATTTTAAGGTAGCCAAGGAATTGAATTGCTTTCTATACCTAGCACCAGAGTGTCAAGTGATGGTTGTAAATGGAGGAACTATAAATTTCTCTGGAAAATGCCATAATATCAAGCTAACAATGGGGGAATATGTATTGAATATTCCAATGCTTTCCATTCCAATGGGAGGTGTGGATGTTGTATTAGGAGTACAATGGTTACAATCCTTGGGGATGGTAGCTTTTAATTTTCAACAAATTTTCTTGAATTTTTTTTCAAAAGGAAAGGAATTTGAATAACGAGGTATCGCAGGGAAGCTAGGAAAGATAATAAGCTCTAATGTCATGAAAAATCTTTTGAAGAAAGAACAATGAGGCGTAATTTCACAATTATGCTCACTAGAAGTTTCAACATCAAAATCATTTATTTCTCTAGATCTCCAAAACGTCTTGGACAATCATTCCAAGGTGTTTCAAAACTCCCAAAGGACTCCCACCTATTCGTGATCATGATCGATTTGATTCCAGAAAGTGTTCATCCAAACATCATGCCTTACAAATATCCTTATGTCCAGAAGAGCAAAATTGAATGTATGATTGTAGAAATGTTAGAGGCTAGTATAATTCAACCTAGTAAAAGTTATTTCTCTTCTCTAGTAGTATTGGTGCACAAGAAGGATGGATCATGGCCCATGTTTCTGGATTATAGGGAGCTCAATAAGGTCACTATTAAATATAAAATTCTCATTCTTGTGATTGATGAATTATTGGATGAATTACATGGAGCAATTTATTTTACCAAGTTGGATCTTTGTTCAGGATATCATCAAATTAGAATGAAGACTGGAGATATTCCGAAAATAGCATTTCGAACTCATGAGGGTCATTATGAATTTTTGGTCATTCCTTTTGGCCTTAGCATTGCACCTTCTACATTTTAAGGGTTGATGAATTCCTTTTTCAAACCCTTCCTTAGAAAATTTTTGTTAGTATTTTTTTATGATATACTAATCTATAACAGGTCTTGGAAGGATCATGTTCAACATGTTGACAGGGTGCTCAAACTATTGGAGGAGAAACAATTATATGGAAAAACCTCCAAATTTTTATTTGGATTACAAGAGGTGGAATATCTGGGTCATATTGTATCTCATGAGGGTGTTAAGGTACACCCTAACAAAATTAAATCCATTAAGGAATGGAAAGTCCCCATAACCATAAAGCTTGAGGATTTCTCAGGTTAACAGTGAATTATCGCAAGTTTGTTAAGAATTATGGGAGAATAGCAGCACCTCTAACAACATTATTAAAGAATGATGAATTTTCATGGACTCCTAAAGCAACTAAGGTCTTTTAACATCTTAAAGAGGAAATGTGCCTAGCATTGATCTTATTTATGCCAGACTTCACAAAAACCTTTATTGTGTAATGTGATGCCTCAAGAAATGGAATTGGTGTTATTTTAATGCAAAAAGGAAGACTCATTCCTTTTGAATGTCATCCAATCAAAGGAAATTATTTACAAAAATCTATTTATGAGAAGGAAATGTTGGCAATACTACATACACTAAAGAGATGGCGACCTTACCTAATGGTAAGACACTTCAGGGTAAAAACTTAGCATAATAGTCTTAAATATTTTTTGGAACAAAGACTATCTTCAAAAGAGCAGCAAAAATAGGTCACAAAGATGTTGGGCGATGACTTTGAAATCATCTACAAAAAAGGGAAGTTAAATGTTGTTGTATATGCACTCTCAAGAAAGGATGAAGAGGTGGGAGCATTTCTTGGTGTCATTTCTATTATACAACTAGATTGGATAATCAAATCAAGGGATGAATGGAAAAAGGATGAAAAAGTGTGGACACTCATTCAAAATTTGAAGAAAGATCCTAGTACATCTGATACATTTAGTTGGAAAAATGATTCCATATGGAACAAAGATCGCTTATATATTTGTAACAATTCCCAACTAAAACAAAATATTATTTTGGAATTGCACACTTATCCCTTAGGAGGACACTCAGGAATTTTAAAAACTTACCACAGGGTTAAGAAATATTTTTTTTGGGATGGCCTTGAATCTTATATTCAAAAGTTTGTGGCTGAATGTTTGGTTTGTCAGCAAAATAAAGTGGAGACAATTAAGACCTCGAGCCTTCTACAACCTTTATCCATTCCAAATCAACATTGGGAGGGAATTTCAATGGACTTTATCACCAGTTTACCTAAGTCTGAAGGAAAGAGTTTCATCATGGTGGTAGTTGATATAATTACCAAGTATGCACACTTTTGTGCATTATCTCATCCATTTAAAGCAAGTACATTTGCTATTGTATTTATCGAAACAATTCAAAAGCTACATGGAAACCCAAAGATTATTATAAGCGACAAAGATCCCATTTTTGTTAGAAATTTTTGGACGAAATTATTTTCTTATTTGGGTACTCAACTAGCTCATATCTCATATTATCATCCTCAATCCGATGGGAAAACTAAGATAATGAACAAATGTTTGGAAGACTATCTTTGTTGTTTTATATATGATAAACAAACACAATGGGTCAAGTGGTTACCTATGGTTTAACGGTGGTATAACACTTCCTTCCATCTGTTCGACCTTCTTTCATTCTTCATTCACTTCTCATCCTGAAGATGGATCCCCATTAGGATTCAAAACATTGGCCATTGTTTTATGATACTGTGGATGATCCATATTCTGCAATTAACAACAACCACAGAAGTTTAAAAACCATACTTCCTTCCATACTCCAGAAAAAATGATCCCATTTATGGCACTTTATGGATATCATCCACCATCCAACACATCATCTTTAAGAGAAAATTCTAAGGTTCAAGCAGTGGAAGATCACATTGAGAATCAACAACAAGCTCTCCAACTCTTAAAGGATAACATAAATTTGGCACAAAATTGAATGAAACAATAGTTATATCAACATCGCAACGAGAGAAGTTTTGATGTAGGAGACTGGGTATTTTTAAGGCTACAACCATACAAAAAAATCTCCCTCGAGCAAGCTAAAAAGGATAATATATTATTTCCAAAGTACTATGGTCCTTACATGGTGTTGCAAAATATTGGTACTATGGAATACAAATTGGAGCTTCATGCTTCTTCTTGAGTGAATCTAGTTTTCCAACCTTCATGCTTAAAGAAGGTTATAGGTGACAAAATTCCACTTCAAACAATATTTCCAGAACTTTATGAGGAAGTAAAAATCATATTGGAACCTAAAGCAGCCACAGAAATAAGAACTCGGTAGATACAAAATCGATCAATTTTAGAGTATCTCATCATGTGGAAGAATTTAGCCACTGAAGATTCTACATGGGAGGATGACAATTTTATACAGAAGCATCCAAATCTACTCAAGCATTCAGGACAACAGTTTTTTTTAAGGATAGGGGCATGTTAGGCCCCTATATTACTAATGTATCCCCTTATTATTGTTAACGTAGCCCCTTTATGGTTATTTTTGTACCCTTATAACCCCCATATTGTTATTATTGTGCCCTTACATTATTATTGTTAGGTTGGCTAGGATTATATTATGATCACGTGGAATCCCATATATAGAAAGGAGGTTTTTTCATTTGTATCATCCAAGAATTATTCATTCATGTAATGTAAAGGAGGTTTCCCCCTCGAAGTGGCTAAATTCTAAGGCGTTGATCTCTCTTTTCTTCGATTTTTGGATCTAGTTTCATAACACATTCACAAGCAATTATCATTACAAGAGAAATAGCCTAACTATTATGCCCTAGATTTCTCAATAGAGTCTGCATCATACTTCTCCATATGTGTGATATAATAGATTTCTTCTTGGCACCGCTGCTAATACATGAGGAAATTTTTTTACCAAACATACATTTTTCCTGAATGATATGAGACCATACACCATTTCTAGACAATCCCATCCACATTTTTTTTATAATCAAAGCCTTGTTAAAATTGGATGTATCTATTAAACCCCAACCTCCTTCCTCCACTGGCCTTGCAAGTGCTAACCATCGTACCATATCTTGTAACTATGTTCCATCCCATAAGAAGAGACTCATGATAGATTCTATCTTATGGTTTATATCCCTCGGCATTAAATAAAGGTGCATCCAATATACTAAAAAATTTTGTAGCACAGATTTGATCATTACCATCCTTCCTCCCATTGTTAACCTCTTGTACTTCCAACTTTCCATTTTTTTTGTGAAATATTTCGATTAACCATGCCCAATCCTGGTTATAGTATCATTTTGAATTCATATTAAACCCAGGGTAGCTAAAACCATCATCCATCATTGATAATTGTACCCCAAACATATCACATATTTCCTTTGTCACATTCTCCTCGTTGTCATCGTGTAATAAGATCGATTTTCCTTCATTCTTACACAAACCAGACACAACTCCAAATGATTTAATGGGGTGTCTAATGGTTCTCCACTCCCCCATCATGGATTACCCACCAAGTAACATATCATCTACGAACATTAAATGAGAGATGGAAATATTTTTGGTTACTCTCATCCCTTTAATAATTCTATTATCCTTTGACACCCTCATTTTTCTACTGAAACAATAGATAACTATGAGAAAGAGAAATGGAGACATGGAAAAAACCTGTCTAATTCCTCTATATGAATTGAAAAAAATGAAAGGAAATCCATTAATAATGAAAACAAAAGTTTTTGTTTTCGAACATGCCAAAATCCATTTAATGTTAAATAGAGACATACTAGATTTTAAACGTACCAAGAAGAGGAATTCCCAACCAATGCAATAATATGCCTTTATCAAATCTACATTTATAATGAAAGTTATTTGTTTCCATTATTTAATAGGGTGCATCATCTCTTGGGCAATACCAATTACATATTTTATTTTCCTACCTTCTAAGAAACCAAATTGTTCCTCTGTAATATGCTTCGACAATACCTACTTCAACCTACTCACAATAAATTTTGATATTATTTTGTACACTACGTTGCAGAGAGATATGGGATGATAATATGAAAAGGTACTTGGTTCCACCATTTTGGCGATTAATTTTATGAAATTCACATTTATGGTCCTTGAGATGAACCCATGAATCCTAGATTCTTTGGCTGCTACCAACGAATCTGGAATCATCAAATCAATGAAGTGAATAAAAATTTGAACCCCCCACTCATCCAAGCGAAAAAATTTCTCCTTTTAAAATTCCTTCAATATAATCATCAATTCTTCCCTTCTAATTGGTTGTCCCAATATCTCATTATCCTCTGATGTGAACATGTTTGGATGTTCTTCGATGAAATTCATTTGGGACCAGAAATATGTCTCTTGTGTCAAGAATTGACCTTTGAAATGTGTGACTGTCACTTGTTCAATAGATATTTGTGAACTAAATATGTTTCAAAAGTAATCTCTTATCCTCCTTATGGAATTTATTTTTTCTTGGAATTGAAATGCGCATGGTAATATCTCATATTTTTATCTCCATCATTTATCCATGTCACCCTTCTCTTCATGCAGATTTCTTCTTCCCATGAACGAATAATTTCCCTTCTCTTACCCTCCAATTCAGTTATCATGTGACGATATTTCTCTAGGAAGAATAATGGGTCCTGAGGATCATTGAAATAACATAGGAGAATGGCAATCCCCCCAAGATATTTAGTTTTTCCCTCCTTCATCCCCCTAATCCATTGATGAGCAACCCTTTTTAGCTCTCTAAGATTTCATCATATGGATTTCATGTGATTTTGTGGAGGAGGAAGCAATGACCAAGACCAAAAATTTTAGACCAGATCCAAAATTTCATCAATTTTAAGCCATTGCGGGTTGAATCTGAAGGGTTATGATATCTTCTATTCCCCTTCATCCCATGTTAGAATAATGGGAAATTTATTAGAAATAAATGTTGGAATAATATAATATATTATATCTGTCGGATGATTAACCATAGTATGATTAACCATAAAGCCGTCCATTAATTTTGAGATACCCTCCTCATTAGTTCTACCATTCCTCCAAGAGGGGCCAAGAGGATATGGAATCAAATCCAATAGGGAAAAATCCCCCATCAAACCTCTAAAATAAGAAACCATACTATCAATTCTAGAATTTTGTCCCCAAATCTCATCCCTCCCCATCGAAAAATTAAGATCCTCTGCGATGATCATGGATCTTAATCGAAGGATTCCAAATTGAGCAACCTGGTCCCAAAATATTCTACACCCCACATATGGAGCATATGAATTGAAAATTCAGACCATTTAACAGTTTCTGATCATGTTTCTGGTCGTGATAATCCCTACACACAACATAAATGCATGCATCTCAATAATTTTTGGATCCCACATAACCCGCAGACCACCATATAATCAAATAGTATCTATTGCAACTACATGCCATGCAGGGCACACAAATAACATTTCCTCCCACACCTAATCTCTGAAAACCATCTTCTCTTGGAAAAGGATTAGAGAGTGTTTATGAACTGAAACAATACCTCTAAGGGAGCTTAATTTTGGGGTCACCCCCAAACCCCAAATGTTAATGGAAATAATAATATTAATAGAGGCATCACATGCATGGTTAAATCCCCTCTAAGGACCTGAACTCCATCAAAATCAAGAATAGAGACATTCCCAACAGTAAAATTAGAATCAATAACAAACCAGTTATTGGGAGATTCAACCTCATCGACATAACCCAATTCAATCCTGTTATAGGCTGAAACCTTTTTATATTTAGGGGGTTTCTTCTTCCTATGTGTGAAATTTTTATATGAATAACCTCCAGAATCCAGAGGATTATGGAAATGGGATATTTTAATAGAAAGTGTACACAAATTCTCATATGAGGACAAAATAGCCTCCAATTCCTTGCCAGTGGAAATTTCCGAGGGGACGAGACCACATACAAAGGTCAGAATGGAAACCCAACTACATAGGATGACATATTGCAAAGAGGGGTGGACTCAACTATAGGTTGAGTTTCAGGGACAAGAGCCTCACAACCAAATTCATTCGTGAAATCCGCAAAGGGATCAGCACAATATGATGGAGATAATCATGGATGAGGTTCATTAGTGTGAAGGATGTCATGATGCCATGGACTATGTGGTCCTTTTTCTCTTCTTATCTCATAGTGCAGGTTGTTGGTTTGCATTGGCATGGTAATGGTTGGGGCTTCACAATCCTTTTGGCTCCTATCAAATCTTACATGATTTATTCTATGGTGGCTCTATTGTTGGCCTTGTGCCATTTTCTTCATGGTTATTTTCAAGGCCCTAATCCTCCTCAAGTGGAGCACTTCCTTTTGTCCTTTGAATGAATAAAATGGGTCCATATTGACACTTTCTAGTTTCTATTTCATAAAATCCTTTTAAAGTATGAATTTAATTTTCATATAAGGGTTTGATTATGTCAACAACCACATGGTATCTCCTCATGCAAAATTTCTTCCATAAATGAAGAGAAGGTCTCAAAAAATATGTATATTGAGAAATGTAGTGCAGGCAAGAATTTGTAGATGTTTTAGAAAAGAATAAATAAGACAAGATAGAGAGGTATTTTCCACATTGAACAACTGAGAGAAAGAAATGCACAATAAGGATGAAATTATATGTTTTCAATAGGCTGAAGGGAAATTGCACAACGAATCAATACAATCATATGGATTTGTATGGCCATAGGGAAAAACACAACAGTTGTACAAATTCTACCTTTATTTTTTGTGTAGATCATATACCTAATTTTGAGATGTTTATGATGACCATGATGTTATTTTTGTAGCTTGTAGAGGTTTCCTTGAGGTATGGAAAGCTAATTTTGAGAATAAATTACTTATGTATCTACAAAACTCTTTTATTCTTTGACTACTTAAATTTCCAGTTATTGTGTGATTGATGCTATGATCTTAAAGTAATAACTACATTATATTAAATTTATAAATTTATCTATTTAACTAGGATCATATGGACAATAATCACCTAGGGTTGAATTTTTGTCATGTACTTAACCCCAAATACCTGAAAAGGTGAAATATGTGTCCAAATATGTGAAAATGTGTCCTTACTCCCAAAAATTTCTACTTGAGGGGGGAACACACCTTCATATACATGTAATTTCTTCTATTCGGGTTATTTCTCACCCCTTCTTACCTGCAACATCCCCTATCCACCTCCTAGAAGAGGATGTCCAACCCCAAGGCTCAAGTGGGCCTTTGACCAAACCCATGTGTAACTTAGTGCTACATAGCATAATCTCAAGTTGGGTGTTCATATTGTAAAGCTCCATTTTTCTCAGATCCTTCATGTACATGGTCCTAGGCCTTTTAACCTAAGAACAACGATATCCATCAATGACATGACAAAAGAGAATGTAATAAATGTAACCATTCATCCAATTACATGTAAAACATGCCTGAAAGGGTCCTCATAAAACACATATCCGGAAGAACCTTCATCGATCCAACCATACACCTTATATATGCTTGTTATTCCCTTTGATGATGAAGAGTTATCAGGCTCGGTGGATTTCAAATGCAGATAGCATCCCAAACCGGTGGATATGGTGCATCCCAAACCTTTAATATATGCATAGAATGCAATCTCCATGAATGAGATGATTTCTCCTAGATGTAATATTGTAAGGTTTAAACCTTTTTCATCCACCAAGGACTCTGTGAAACTCTATAGAACCAATATGTTTTAAATTATGAATAGTTTTTATGCAACCATGCAACACATTGACTAGTTTCATGGAACCATATTGACCTTCACAATGCAGGAAACACCACGAATCTGGGCCTTACGGTGTTGAAGTGTCATAACATATTTACACAAGGATATTGGTATTGGACAAGAGATGGTGATTTTTTGGTATTATCATTAATTTTCAATGTGTTTTGTTGTTTAAATTTTCTCTTTCATATCTAAATCGCAAGTTTCTTAACTAAACACATACCTACCATTCTCCTTTTGTTTATTTCTATTTTATCAGGTCATTTCCAATATGAAATGATATAGGATTTGTTTCTAGGTAGCTCTTGGGAAACCTCAATCTGTCATTTCTAAAGAAGCTTGTGAAGAAACGAAATCCCAATAGAATGGTGCAGAGTAAAGGCTCAATACAAAACCATCAAGGTGAAGAAGAGGATATTTCTCATGTTTTCTATCTTCTGCCAATGCCAATAATACTTGTAAGAAAATTGTTAACCATATCTTTCTCAAATTTTGTTGAACATATTGAAATGTAAAGGAAATAAATTTTAGATGATGGGATGATTTTTAATTCTATAATTTCTTTTCAAAGGTTATGCATCCGAAATGAAAATCATACAAATCAACATCCAATCCACTAATCTAGCAAGCAATAATGTGTTGGCTTTGGAGGATGAAACATGAGTTGCTCCTAAGCGAGGAATTACTTTTCCATTTCAACCACTAGCCATGTGTTTTGAGAATGTAAAATACGTTTTTGACATGCCACTTGTATGGAACTTGAGCGTTGAGACTGATGTATTATGTGATCCAACTATTGCCATTTTTTGTGGATTCTCATAATTGATGGATATGTATAACTAATTTTGGATTCATATGCAGAAAATGAGGGAACACATAGTACTAAAGATAGAATTCAATTTTTTTGTTACAGGTGCATTCATCTTTGTTTCCTTGTGCCATTTATGGGGGTTAGCGGTGAAGGGAAGAAAAATCTCATGGATGTCTTGGGTGGAAATAATATTGGAGGATATATTGATGGTGATATCTGGATATATGGATTTCCCAAAAAGTAGGAAACCTTTCCTCAGATTTTCGATAACTGTGAGTAGAATGTTATACATTCTCCACATGTCACTTTCTAGGAAACAATCTTATATTTGACATTTTTTCTTTATTTTGAAGGATGTTTACAAAGAAACCAAAGTTGTAAGTCTACAAAACTAACCAATTTCTCTTATGACATGGTACCAAATCATCATGTTGCTGACCTGCAAAATATTCCAATTTGCAGGCCTTTGTTGATGAAGTCATGGAACTTGTAGAATTAGATAATTTAAGGGATGCATTAGTATTCCTACCTATTGTGACTTGATTTTCAACAAAAAAATGGAAAATACTAACAATAGTTGTTGAGCTTGTTGCAAATCCTTCTATAATTTTCATGGATGAGCCCACTTCTATTTTGGATGCCATAGTAGCTACAATTGTTATGTAAATTGTTCATAATACAATATATACTGTAAGGATGGTTTTATTTACCATTCATCAACCCAACATGAACATATTTGAAGGTTTTTATGAGATAAAGCAATGTCTACAGTATATGATAATGTATATTGTTTATTTTAGAGTGGTGATTTTTGAATTAATATAATGGGTTCAAATATTGTTGATGAAAAGATGAGGGAAAGTTATTAACTTCATGCCATTGGGCCATAATTCTCACAAGATTGTTGAATATTTTGAGGTAACCACTTTGCAGATTCTTTTTTAATAGAGTACTATCAATTTAGTGTCTAAATGTGAGTTAATTTTCTTACCTTCACCGTGCAAACTACAAGCTATTCGAGGAGTAGCTAAGATCAAATAAAAATACAACCCAGCTACACGAATGTTGGAAGTCAGTTCTATTGTTTCCAAACATCGTCTAGGGATATAATTTGTAGAGAATTACCAAAATTATTCCCTCCATAAGTAGGCATTAAAGTTGTTAATGTTTTGGCACTAGAATACTTCTGCTAGCATTATAACAAGTCTACAAGATACTAAGATGTCCACTTCAAATTCACATTTTAAGATTTCATTATTTTTGTTGGACATGACGGTGAAATAGAACCTTCATTAAAGAGCTCAACTCAATATCTATACTTCACTGTTGAATACTCATAATCCTTCTTTGGAAAATTCAAGTCCTTTCTATGCAATTAGTGATGGACTTAATAACAAATTCTTGATTATAATGTTGTTAGATACTTCTTCATACCTACCATAAATCATTTGAGAACTCATATACATGAAAAACCATTCATATTTTAATCTATCAAGTGGGGTTGTTGTAGCAGCTACAACATAAACCCAAGATAAAACAAGACCCTTGATATTAAGGACACAAAAAACAATGTAGAAACTAATAAGAAAATGCATCATAGATAATCGAAAGTCAATAAAAAAAGGTGCGATAACTTGAACAAAAGTCTCTTGAGAAAATTTTTTAGGAGACAATCTACAAATAAATGAAGTTTCTTACTAGATTAATGTCCTCATTCCAACCAAAAGAGTGTGCATCTAAGGCCAATTTCATTATCCCACCATTTTAATAACAAAACTCAAATAATGTTCAAAGTACATTCAAAAGTTAAGAGTAATCATGTGTAGGTGTAGTTGGTAAAAGGTGTCAAATATCAAGGATGGGTTCTGTCCCAATGGTTGTTTTTCTTGACATCATCCTCTCAGTATGGAAGGAATTATTATACCACCATTCAGTGATAGGAAACCACTTGACCCATTGTGTTTGTTTATCATATACAAAAAAATGAATATATCCTTCCAAACATTTATTTACTATCTCAATTTGAACATTGGATTGAGGATGATAAGTTGAGCTATGAGCTAATTGAGTACCCAAACAAGAAAATAACTTTGTCTAAAAATTTCTAGTAAAAATGGGATCTCTGTCGCTCACAATAACCCTTGGGTTTCCATGTAGCTTTTGAATTGTGTCCATAAATGTAGTAGCAATTGTACTAACTTTAAATGGATGAGATAATGCACAAAAGTGTGCATACTTGGTAAGTCTATCAACTACCACCATGATGAAACTATTTCCTTCGGAATAAGGTAAGCCTGTGATAAAATCCATTGAAATCTCCTCCCAATATTGACTTGGAATGATAAAGGTTGTAGAAGACCCGAGGTCTTAATTGTCTCAACTTTATTCTGCTGGAAAATCAAACATTCTGCCACAAACTTTTGAATATCAGATTTAAGGCCATCTCAAAAAATTCTTTCTTCACCCTATGGTAAGATTTTAAAAATCCTGAGTGTCCTCATAAAGGAGAAGTGTGCAATTCCAAAAGAATATTTTATTTTAGTTGGGAATTATTACAAAATATAAGCGATCTTTATACCATAAGGAATCATTTTTCCAGCTAAATGTATCAGATGTACTAGGATATTGCTGCAACTTTTGAATGAGTGTCCACACTTCTTTGTCCTTCTTCCATTCATCCCTTGCTTCAATTATCCAATCTGGTTGGATAATATAAATGGCACAAAGAAATGCTTCTACCTCTTCATTCATTCTTGAGAGTGCATCTGCAGCAACATCTAGCTTCCCTTTTTTATAGATTATTTCAAAGTCAAAACCCAAAATCTTTGTGACCCATTTTTTCTACTCTTATAAAGATAATATTTGTTCCAAAAAGTGTTTAAGACTAGCATGATCAGTTTTTACCTTGAAGTGTCTTCCCATTAGGTAAGTTTTCCATTTCTTCAGTGAATGCAGTATTACTAACATTTCTTTCTCATAAATAGATTTCTGTAAATACTTTCCGTTTATTGGACGACTTTCAAAATTAATGGATCTTCCTTATTGCATTAAAATAGCACCAATTCCATTTCCAGAGGCATCACATTCCACAATAAAGGTTTTTGTGAAGTCTAGTGTAGCTAAGACCGGTGCTAGGCACATTGACTCTTTAAGATGTTCAAAGGCCTTAGTTGCTTCAGGAGTCCATGAACATCCATCTTTCTTCAATAATGTTGTTAGAGGTGCTGTTATCCTCCAATAATTCTTAACAAACTTCTGATAATACCCTGTTAACTCGAGAAATCCTCGCAACTGATTTATGGTTGTGGGGACTTTCCATTATTTAATGGCTTTATTTTTTTCAGAGTCTACCTTAACACCCTCATGAGATATAATATGACCCAGATATTCCACCTCTTGTACTCCAAAGAAACATTTGGATTTTTTTGCATATAATTGTTTCTCCTCCAATAGTTTGAGCACCCTGTCAACATGTTGAACATTATCCTTCCAAGACCTATTGTAGATTAGTATATCATCAAAAAATAATAGCGAAAAATTTCTAAGGAAGCATTTAAAAATGGAGTTCATCAAGCCTTGAAATGTAGAAGGTGCATTGGTAAGGCCAAAAGGCATGACCAAAAATTCATAATGACCCTCATGAGTTCAAAATGTTGTTTTCGGAGTATCTTCAGTCTTCATTCTAATTTGATGATATCTTGAACAAAGATCCAACTTGGTAAAATAAATTGCTCCATGTAATTTATCCAATAATTCATCAATCACAGCAATGGGAAATTTATCTTTATTAGTGATCTTATTGAGCTCCCTATAATCTGGACACATGATCCATGATCCATCCTTCTTGTGTACCAATACTACGGGAGCAGAGAAAGAACTTTGACTAGGTTTAATTATACCAACCTCTAACATTTTTTGCAATCATACATTCAATTTCACTCTTTTGGACATAAGGATATATATAAGGCCTGATGTTTGGAGGAAAACTTCCTTGAATGAATGAATAGCATGATCATGATCACGAATACGTGGGAGTCCTTTGGGAGATTCAAAAACCTTGGAATTATTGTCCAAGACTTTTTGAAGATCTGTAGAAATAGATGATTTTGATGTTGGAACTTCTAGTGAGCATAATTGTGCAATTAAGCCTCGTTGTTCTTTCTTTAGAATATTTGTCATGACATTAGAGCTTATTATCTTTCCCAGCTTCCATGCAATACCACGTAATTAAACTTCCTTTCCTTCTGAAAAAAATTTCAAGAAAATTTCTTGAAAATTAAAGGCTGTCGTCCGCAAAGATTGTAACCATTGTACTCCTAGTACAACATCAACACCTCCCATAGGAATGGAAAGCATTGGACTATTCAATGCATATTCCCCCATGGTTAGATTTATATTATGGAATTTTCCAGAGTAATTTATAGTTCCTCCATTTGCATTCATCACTTGACATTCTGGTGCTGGGTATAGGAAACAATTCAATTTTTTGGCTATCTTACAATGAATAAAATTATGGGTAATACATGAATCAATCAACACTATTACCTTTTTCTTCTTGATATGTTCTTCTATCTTGAGAGTTTGAAGAGTGGTAATTCCTGCCAATGCATTACACAATATGGTCAGACTCATTTCTTCCTCTTCTAGGGTTGGTTCCTGGTGTATATCCTCTTCTTGTTCATTTTCTTCTTCCTCTTCACAATCTATGTAAAATAATTTCTTCTCAGCACACTTATGACCTTTAGTGTATTTTCTATCACAACTGTAGCAAAGCCCTTTTGCTCTTTTTTCTTCCAATTGTTGTGGTGTCAACCTTGTAGGTTGTGGAAATCTAGGAGTAGCAACACTTCCCTCTTTATAGAAGTGAGTGGTAGGCTTCCTTGTTGCTATAATTTTACATTCAATTTTTCTTGCCAACCTGAATGCCTTCTCCAATGAATCAGGTTCCAAAACGCGAACTTCATGTTGGATGTTATCCTTTAAAGTACCTATGAAGAGATCAATCTTGTGTTCCTCTAGAATATCAATTACCCTTATATTCAATTTTTGGAAGTCCTCAATGTGCTCCCCCACTAAACCCTTTTGTTTGAGATTTATGAATTGGCTAAAGAAGGTGTTGCTCTTTGTATCCTCATAATGTGATATCATTTCCTTCGTAAAAATTGACCAAGTGACAATTTTTTTACAAGAGAAAAGCCATCGATACCATACAAATTTATTTTGTTCTAAATCTAAAGTTGCAATTCGTACCTTTTGTGTGTTTTGCACATTATTGAGATCAAAATATTGCTCCATCTGTAGTATCAATGTTACAGGATCCTTTCCATCAAACTTCCTCATATCCATTTTTGGCATATGGTGGTTCTTCCCGCCAACATTAGAGTTTATGAAATCACAATTAAAATTTATTTTTTTCTCATCATGAGTTTCCTCTACTATATTTTCACCATTAGGAAACATTTGTTGTATCAACTTTGTCAAACCTTCCATGTCTATTTTTAGATCATTCTTCATGTTTTCCATATTTTCATCAATCTTAGCTTCCATGTCATCCATCTTAGATTCCATGCCAGCTTCCATGACATCTATCTTAGCTTCCATGCCATTATTCACACCATCCATCTTAGATTCCACGCCTTTCTTCAAACCATCCATCTTAGTTTCCATGCCTTTCTTCAAAACTTCCATGTCATTTTTTGTTGCTCTTTGTGAGAGCAAAATTTGTTGCACTTTCTCTTGAAAATTTGATATGTCATGTTGCCATTCTTCATCTTCATGAGTCATAGTAGAGCCTTCTAAAGGATTAATTGGTGTTGAATTATTTTTAGGGGCCATTTTAGAATCAAAAACTGATATATATTCTACAATATGCCCTTGGAATCAATTCAACTTGATTCTTCAAACAAGACTTATGTAATTCGAGGAAAAAAAAATACACACCTTTTACTTTCTTTTTAGGAGCTCTATATTGAAATTGAATTATCTATATAATTATAGACCCTCAATATCTGAAACTCAACCTTGTAGTAATCCTCTAAAGCTTCTTTCAAATGTCATAGGTCTGACCTGATTTGGATTCTTCAAGGCAAAGCTATGTCCAATCTCCCACAATGACCCAATTATCGACTGGTTCAGTAGAGAAAACTTGTATGACTTTCCCCATGTCACTGTTTTCTCCTTTGGCTTTGAAATCGATAGAAATGAATTAAATTCCATGTACTTGTGGCCACTTTTCATAGCATTTCAATCCGATGCTTAGAGAGAGAGTTATGAATATTTTCCCACGATAACCTCTTTGAGATGAAATTTTGGAGCTTAAAAAAGAACTAACTTCCATAGATCATATATCCGAAAATGTTGTGAACCAAGCTCTGAAATTTTGCGAAAATTTTCCTTAGGATTTTGGATTCTCTCTCTAAAAATTTCAGATTCTGAATCTTTGTAGAAAATAAAACTATAGCGCAAATTTTGTAATGACCTATTTAGGTTAAATTTAGGAGCCTGCAAAACTCCCTAACTTCCACAGATCATATCTCCGAAAATATTGTGAACCAAGATCTTAAATTTTGCAAAGATGTTCCTCAATATTTCGGATTCGCACTCTACAAATTTCATCTTTTGAACCTTCATAGAAACAAATTTATAGCGAAAATTCCATGATGACCGGTTTGGAGCAGTGAAAACCCTAGAATCCAAAGCTCTAATACCAAATGTTTTGAAACCTGCTCCAAAAATAGAAGAAAAGAGATATCAACGCCTTATAAATAACCAACTTCGAGGGGGCAACCTCCAATACATTACATGAATGAAAAATTCTTGGATGATACAAATTACGAAACCTCCTTTCTATATATAGGAGTCCATGGGGCCACAATGTAATCCTAGCTGACCTAACAATAATAATTTACGGGCACAATAATAACAATATGCGGGTTACAGGGGTACAATAATAACAATAAGGGGATGACTAACAACAATAAGGGACTATACTAGTAATATAGGGACCTAAAAAAATAAATGGAAGCAATCAAATCAATCAGAACTCATCCTACCCCACCCATCCATGACAAGAATTTCATC
Source organism: Pinus albicaulis (assembly GCA_034641835.2). Lineage (NCBI taxonomy): Eukaryota > Viridiplantae > Streptophyta > Pinopsida > Pinales > Pinaceae > Pinus > Pinus albicaulis. The sequence goes on from CM076580.1 coordinate 196,473,180, forward strand.
AAACATGTGACAAAATGTGCGTCTATAGGTATAAACAGTAAAAATAAACATAGGGTTATAATACTTATCTGAGAATAACTAAGAAGAATTTCTCCCTTACATATTAAGCTACAATACAATATATTTTACCATAAATACATTGTACATTAATTTACAAGAAAAAGCATATTTAAACCCATACATCATCACTGATAAAATATAGCCTTATAACTATCATAATAGCAAGGAAAATCCCATGGATATAAAATCAATGTAATCCAAATAATAATAAATAATTTTGCATACCAAATACCAAAGGAATGAACTCTACATTACTGAATGAAAAAGAAACTAGAGATGGAACTTCCATGTTCCACCCGATCATCAATTAGTTGATCCAAATCTACTTCATCCAATCACCTTCTTACCATATTCCAAGCATGAATGTGGGATTCAAACCGAAAGAACCAACTAGGGAATCCCAAGGCTAAACCACCTCACCCTCATCAATAAATATTTCAATACCTACTTTATTGTGATCTACCTGTATCACTAGGCCAACAGAAGCATGGATATCACCAGATTCTCTCTGCCCAAAATGTGAGGAACTCTCCTCTCTCCTAGTCTCTCAGGATTTACCGCAACCCACAAACTAAATAAGGGGTCTTTGGGACATAAATCGAGACCTACTCTCCATGATTTAACACAATCCCAAATCCAGGATTCATAGGCCTAAATGGAGACAGAAACACCTCTAGGCTTTACTGTATATCCCACCATTCACTCGTCGAGGATTCCTAAGCCCACCGAGGAAACACAATCTAAATTTACTGCAACCAAAAGTCTGGCTCAACAGCTGCTAGGCCAGTGGATTTTCCGTGATCCACAATATGGTTTAGGGACCACTAGACCATGTGCTATATCACCTCGGGGATCCACCCCACTCAGCTATAAATCCATCTGACAATCCAACTCAAGGAAAACATGAGAACTCGATAACACCATGGCTATCCGGAAATGGAAAGGGTATTCTCAAAGACACTTGGAAAAACCCATTACAAGACAACAAAGAACCACTTGCAATACCATGGATGCAAAATCTAGTGAGGAAAATAAACATGAAAATCGATACCTGCCAAGAATATTAGTAATTTGTCTTGATCTGAGAACGAAGATTAAATTAAGAAAATCACATTCGTACATTATTAACGCTTGAAATCATTGTGGTTCATCGTCGTGATAAAGATGGAAAATCTGATCAAGAAACCCCTTTTAGTTGTGTTAAAGCTCTGCGTAGCCGTTGTATGAATGCATCATTTATCAACATGAAATATTTATTTATTTTATGTTAATAAAGTTTATAAATAATTTTAATATATCATTTTAATAATTAAAGTTTATAATTAGAATTTTTAATTATTTATATTTATTTTAAAGAATAAAATAAATGTTATATATATATATATATAACATTTATTTTATTCTTTAAAATAAATATAAATAATTAAAAATTCTAATTATAAACTTTAATTATTAAAATAAATATATATAATTAAAATTCTATTTATAAACTTTAATTATTTTTTAAAATAAAATAAATTAATTTTCATTATTTGAGTCAAACTAGCCGTTATTTTACAAATGGTTAGTAAGAGCTTTACTTTCTATTTAAAGGGGTTTCTTGATCAGATTTTCCATCTTTTCCTAATGATGAACCACATTGGCTCGTTCGAAACGCGTCGACCTAATCTATTTTGATGTGATTTTCACCGAAAGATTTTAGTCACTTGCCAAGAATCTTATTGTACCTACTTGATTCCTACTCCTCCTTAATTTCTTTCTCCCCTTTCCTGCCTTCTTTCCTTTCTTGCTCAAAATTCCAAAGTGCTCCAAAACATCTAAGTGTCCAAGATTTAGATAGAGAGAGAGAATAATGAGAGAACTCCAAATTTGAACTAACAAAATCTTGCCCACTAATCCTCACAAGCCTTTTTATATAAGAGGCCTTTATTTTCTTCATTTTCCATTATTTTCCTTCATTGTTCTCCTCACATGAAGCCTGTGACATTTCGTCTCCCTTTTCTCCTATTTTACGTTATTTTCATAAATAAATATTCCAAATATGCCATTTTTCCTTTTGCAATCCTTTGCCTTTTCCTTTTCAAATTTCCTTAGACATAATAACTGAAGTGAACACCCATTAGGATTTTTTTTTCCCAACATTAAGCTTGGAATAAGTGTCCCATTGACCATGGTTATAATATATTTTTACATGAATGTTTTCTCCAATGTTGTTAAAGAGCCCTTCCCCTTGGGGGAAACCGTCCTCGGTGTTCAACCACACATATACCTCAGCAAAACTGTGGAAAAGAAATCCATATTTCCAATGGATATTTATAACACAACTCATTGCAATATTTACAATGAATAGCCTACTCAAAGGAAAAAATAATCATGAAAATCATACCATGTACTTGAGCTTTATAACAAATCTCATTACGGTATTTAAAATAATATACATATATACACATTTTATCAACCAACAAATAAGAGGATATGATGCTTGCATCTGCAAAAAGGGAATCCACAGGTTCACACCTCCACCCTCAAAGTAATACAAGGATTCACCTCCTTCCGAGGAAGTCCAAAATCCATTTCCAAAGTCAAAGTTGCATCCAATGTCCAACACTACAATATTGCACTATTGTCTTCTCCGTGAATAATTACCAGCTCATTTCTCTAGGGAACACTACAAATGTGCATTTGATTCCATCTGGAAATGTTAATGACAAAAAAAAATCCATCGCTGACCTTCCCTTCTCTTCTACACAGTCCCTCGGGAAATCTAGTAATCCCTTCTATGTAGTCACTCACCTTCCAAGTTCCCCGACATCCCCTATCTCGGGAGATCCATCCCTTGCCAAGTCTTCCTCACATCAGAAGATATAAAAACCAAGGCATATATATTCCTCAAAGCCATCATATATGTTATAGCATTCTCATGGAAATCAATAGACACTATTGGGTACTAGTGTCTCACAATGGCCCTGCTCCTAAAGTGCTTTACCAGCATACTGTTGCATGTTCCAATTCCTTTTGTTGTTGTTGCTAGTTCTTGCAATCATTTTCAACCATCCCAAATTGGGCATTACATTCTTTCATGTACCAAGCACATAAATACCATTTTATTCAAAATAAATTGAAATAAATTCACATCATACATACTTGGTAGCTCATCAATAAGGTACACTTGCAATTATTTTCAATTCCTTTCACAACCAATTAAACCAACTATTTTATCAAATCATCATATACAAACATATCACATATAGTTATCTCAAAACACAACCATCATAGCTTAAAATCATAAATCCAATGAAATCACCATAGACCATAATCATAAATCACATGTAACCATCATAATAATCATAGATCACATGCATAATAAAATTGAAATAAAATACCGATACTTATCCTTCATCGGTCGATACTTTTGTCTTTTCACTTTCTGTACACACACCAGATCGATTCCCAAACTCAGAAAGCACCCAATTTCCTTTCTTCTCTTTAATCATGTACACATACACATAATGTACATCACAACACGTACATCCACACAAGGTATACAACACCACACAATACATTCATCCACATCAACTTACCACATAACACATACACCTACACCTGGTGTACAACAAAGCATAATACACCACAACACAACATGCCTATACCAAGTGTACAACACAATACATGTATATACACATACATTTGGGGTACAACACAACACATACATATGCCTACAGCAACATACACCACATACACCTACACGCAGTGTACAATACAACAAAATACGTATACATAAACATAGTACAACATAACGAATACGCATGTCATAATCCCACAAATACACCATGCACATATCTAGCACTGCATTCCCATAACATAGCATGTAGAACATGCACACAATACCACGTGTATACCAATACCATATGCACATGTACACAGTACAATTTGTACACAACACTACCTGCACAACGTGTGCACCACATCACATGTACAGTGTACATGACACCACCTGCACAAAGTGTACACAACTTCAAATGTACATTGTATCACCTGTACAATATGTACACAATACCACATGTACATAACACCACATGCAAGACATGTACAAGACACAATATGCACACAGCACCCCATGCACGACATGTACACGACACCTCCTACACACAATACCACATGTAAAACCTGTACACAGCCACATGGACACAACACCATGTGTACAATCATGCATAGAACACCAAATGTAAATAGCACCATATGTGCATCATGCACACAGAACCATATGTAGATAACACTGCATATTCAATATGTACATAGCACAATAGATATATAGCACCGCATATCCAACATGCGCACAACACCATATGTGCACAACATCGTATATCCAACATGTACATAGAACCATGTATACTTGGCAATGCTTATGAAACATCATATATAAAATAGGAATACAACATCATATGTAAACATTACTACATATACAACATTTGATCATGAGATCACCTGTTATGCTCAAAACTGAAAGTGCTCAAAATAGGTCTAAACCTGAGCAACTGGAAAGTTCTCATAGTTGCAATTCCGTCACAGTGAACGGTTTGAAAAACCGATGTCGTGTGAGGAAGATATCGCATTCTTTCTATTTTCCCAAACAACAAAATTTTGTGATTGAATGCCAAGTCATCATGCAAGTACACTTAGCAGGCATATTATAGGGAATTTTCCCTTTTCCCACAGCCAACAGGATTGTTCCATGTGGCATGTTGTGGGTCATTGATATTATGGTATGGATGAGTGTTTATGGTCGTTTGATGGATTTGTTAAGATCCTTTGGATGAGAAACACATGGCAAGCACGGAGGCTGCCACGTGTCCTCAGGAAGGTCTTGTAAAAAAAATTTGGAGTCGTAGGGGGTCGAGCCCATGACCTCCTGCCTGCCGTAAAGAACTCTGACCAGTGCACCTACATGTATTTCTTAACAACTATAGGTGTCTGCATTAATTTATTTTTTAACTGTTTCACATTTTGGGGGAGGGATCGCTAGCAGTCCCAACCTGCTGGCGGCCCAAAGCATTGGTCACATATAAGCCAACACTAACATTAAAATTTTAAACCGGTGGTAATTCACTGTAACCTCTGGCGGAGGTTTTTCACCGCTCACATGGTGGGATTTATGGCATCAAATTCCATGGTTGGCGAAACTGTGCCACTCCGGGTTCGAAGCCACCAACGCTTAGTTTCAAACAGTAACCATGGAGTTAACAGCGAGGGTTGGTATGTGACCACCCCACCTCCAAAAATTTTATGCTGACTTAAATGGTTTATATGGTGGGAACAGTAGCTCGCCCCTTAATTTTTAGGGTTTTCATTTAATTTAACTCCAGTTAAGTGCCTATCTCCACTTTTAGTGGAGCCAACAGACATTGGGAAAAATGCATTGGGAGGTCAAATTTTTACCAATTTTGGTGAAACAAGAGTCTACCTAGACTAATTTGAGCGTTCTGGAGCCATTGGTCGAGATAAAATAGCCATTAGAGGCCTAGAAACACATGTAATTTGAAATTTTGAGCATAATGACAAAGAGGGACATGCCATTGGGAACTGGACCAACAGATGTATCCCAAGAGGGGTGAACTGCTTCATCATGCCTACTATGTAAAACTTATGTGTGATTGTATTTATCTATTATACACTATTTTTCAGTGTTTTGAAGGCTTATTTTCATGCTTAAAGTTCACTAATTCATCTATGTTTCATGGTTAAAACACTTATTCCTTAAGAAAATTTATGGAGACAAATTTTACATGTTTATATTACTGAAAGGACACTTAACATAGTAAAGCTAATACACTCCTTTCAAATCAAGTTGGTATCAGTGCTAGAGTTTAATCTCCGGTGTTTTTATGTGCAAATATTTGTTAATTGTTTGGAATGTTTTTCATGCTTACTAGGCTCAAGCTTAAGAGAGGAGAAGGCAAATTGGTGGAAGCAAGGGGTTCTCAAAGTGAGCCACAACAAAGGAGGGCAAGATTTCCACATTCTCCAACGCCTAGTTCACCTCCAAGAGAAGAAGAAGAAGAAATAAGCATTCCTCCAGGAGAAGAAGAAACCCATGAAGAGGTGGATCCCAAAGAAAAAGAAAGTGTGTTCGGGAAAGCATTCCTTAACATGACTGAAATGGTGAGAGTCCTTTATCAAGAAAGGAATGAAAGACTAGAAGGAGAAGGATCCAAAATTCACAAGGAATGTCAGGGATCATCAGGAGCTCACAATGATGAAGATAAATCAAAAAAGGGCAATGGAGGAAATGGAGGTAGTGGAAAGTCACCTTCATCACCCTCATTGTCATCATCCTCTACTTCATCTTTAGTACACCAGTCACACAAGTCAAATAAAACTGGTAAAAGTCCTTCTCTAAAACTTGATGTTAAGTTTTAATTGCTAATGTTTAATGGTGAATTCAATGTAGAAAATCTTGATAATTGGATTAGGCAACTGGAGGTTTACTTGAGAATTCAGAACCTTCATGATGATGATACCAAAATCCAACTAGCTTCATTGAGGATGGAAGATGCAGCTCTTTTTTGGTGCAAAGCCAAGATAAAGAAGGAGATCAAAAAGAATGGTAAGATTATTCTATCATGGACTGATTTAATTACTACAATAAAAGAATGGTTTTATCCTTTAGCTCATATGCGAAAATCCATAATGAACTGGAAAAATTTTAGACATTTGAAAGGACAAAATGTATAAGACTACACCCAAGAATTTAGGAGAAGAGATCTCTTATTAGGGGTAGATTTGCAGAGTCAAGATACTTTGATCAAGTACATAGGGGGGCTTACGCAACTATGTTAGACATACTATCCTCATGTTTAATCCTATAAGTCTAGATGAGGTATGTGTTCAAGCCATACATCTAGAAGCTAGAGGGGAAATAGTTTTGAAGAGGATAGAAACAAATGTTTTTTGGGGAAAAACAAAGAGAAGACATCAAAATTAAAAGGAAAAAAGAATGAATCTGTCAAGAAAGAGGGAGAGAAAGTGGTTTGTAAACATTGTTCAAGAGAAGGCCAAGAAGAGAAAAAAAATGTTAGGAAATTATATCGTGAAAAGAGAGCCAAGTTTAACAATAACAAAGGGAAGCAAAAAACTGCAGCTACAACTCAACATGACTTAGGAGAGGATTTAGGTGATGAAACTAAAATTACGGCCATGGGATTGAAGAACATGAAGGGGAAATAAATTGAAACAAAACTCAGTACTATTACTTCAAACTCCCGCATAGAAGCGCCAAATGAAGAAGAGAGAGATGAACTATTTCATGTGAGGGTCACATCCAAACATACCAAGGTAGATACACTGTTTGACAGTGGGTCACAAGTGAAATTAGTTTCTAAATACTTGGTCAAGAAACTTAATCTTGAGACCATTCCACATCCAAAACCATATCCACTCGGGTGGATTTGTAAGGATTCAAATTTATAGGTTCCAAAGAAATGCATATTGCGCTTTGCAATAACTGGACATTTTGTTGACACAGTTGAATTAGATGTGGTTTCACTTGATATTATAGGTGTTTTGTTGGGAATTCCTTACTTGTATGACAGGAAAGCTATCTTCCATCTCCATGTGAACAAATACCATTTATTCAAAATTGGTAAGGAGTACATTTTTAGATCATGTCGCAAGAAGATAAATATTGCAATGGTAAATGTTGGACAGGTAAAAAGGCCAATGAATTTAAGTAATAATTTTGTTCTTCTAATGATTAAGCCTAAAGCTAATGTTAATCATGAGTCATTTGAAGATTGTGATCTTAAGTTGAAATCATATTTATATGATGCAGTTGATGCACATCATGAGATGTTTCAGGAGCCAATAGGATTTCCTCCTAAAAGGGAGATTCAACATGAGATTCAGTTTCAACAAGATTGTCCTCTTCAAAACATTGGCATGTATCACATGTCGATAATGGGGAATTATGAAATAAAAAGGAAAATCAAGGACTTGTTGGACAAGGGACTCATAAGGTCAGGCACTTTGCCATGTTGTTCACCCATAGTCCTGATTCCGAAGAAAGATGGTACTTGGCGCGTGTGTGTCAACTTCATAGCTTTGAACAAGATAACGGTAAAGAATCGATACCCACTCCCAAGGATATATGATTTTCTATCTCAACTGAAAGAATAAATTTTTTTCACTAAGTCAGATTTACGAAGTGGATATCATCAAGTAATAATTGCATAAAGTGACATATGGAAGACTGCATTCAAAACCAAACAAGGACTCTTTGAGTGGTTGGTTATGCCTTTTGGTTTGTGTAATGCACCAGAGACTTTCATGCGTGTTATGGATAATGTTTTGCATCCATTTATTGATGACTTTGTGATTGTGTATTTAGATGATATACTCATTTTTAGCAAAACAAGATAAGAGCATGTCTTTCATGTAAACAGGGTACTTGATGTTTTGAAGAAAGAGAAATTATTTCTTAAGATGTCTAAGTGTGAATTTGGAAAGAATTATCTGGTTTATTTGGGACAAATTGTAGGAGGAGGCACATTGATAATTGATCCTTCTGAAGTGCAAGCCATTGTGAATTTTCCCACTCCCAAATCAATAACCGAGGTAAGAAGTTTCTTAGGCGCAGGTCAGTATTGGAGAAATTTTATTTCTAAATTTTCTGCCATAGCAGCTCCTATATATGAAGTGACAAGTGTTAAGAAAGGCTTCCAATGGGGAGGAAAACTAGCAGCAATAATTTGAAGCTTTAAAATACAAGATCAATTCAGTTCCTGTCCTTGCATAACTGGATTTGAGATAGCCATTCGAAATTCAAACCGATGATAGTGATTATGCCATGGGCGCAGTGCTTTTGTAGCATGGTAAGCCTATCACTTTTCATTCTGAAACGTTCAATGGTGTTATAAATAATTATCCAAAATATTACAAAGAGTTGTATGTCTTGGTACAAATCATCAAGAAGTGGAAACACTACTTGATGGGTAAAGAGACGATTATACATACCGGTCACCAACTGTTACAATACTTGTAGTCGCAAAACAAATTGCAGCAATCATGAAATTTTGGGTGGATGGGATTTATTCAACAGTTTCACTTGGTTATAAGGTACAAGAAAGGTATTTTCAATAAATTTGTTGATATTCTTTCAAGGCCAACTATAAGTTCTTCTACTTTTCTTAAAAATTATTCTATTGTACATGAGAGTTACATAGAACAGTATGCATGTGATGTTGATTTTCAAGATGTGTATGCTAGTTTTAGTGAAGGGAATCAAGTTGAGGAAAATGATTATCACATGCATAAAAATTTGTTGTTTCATTTGGGCAAGCTGTGTATACCACAAGGAGAGAGACTTAGTGTCATGAGAGAGGCTCATTCATCTCTTATTGTTGGACACTTTGGGGTAAGAAAAAAAGTGGCGCATCTATAGAGGTATTGCTAATAGCCTCAGATGATAGATAGTGTGTCACGTTTTATAAGAGGATGTTCTATTTGTTCAACAAGAAAGACTAGGAATAGGAATCTTGGGTTGCATAGGCCATTACCTATACCATCAAGGCCATGGGAGAGTGTCTCCATGGACTTTGTCGAAGGTCTACCTATGTCAAGAAAAAAACATGATTATCTTTATGTAGTTGTGGATAGATTCAATAAAATGTGTATACATATGCCATGTAAGAAAACCATTACTGCTGAACTTTATTTTCAACATATATGGGTTCATTTTGGTTTTCCAACTTCTATTGTTAGTGACAGGAACTCCAGGTTCGTTGGAATATGATGGACACAAAGTTGAAAAAGAGTACTACTTTTCATCTGCAAACTGATGACCAAACCAAGGTGGTGAACAAAACTGTTGTGCATCTATTGAGAGGATATTGCAACAAACATCCCAAGTTGTGGGATGAAAAACTGCATTATATTCATCACACTTAAAACCGGGCCAAGCCCTCTTCTACAAATACTTCCCCTTTTGAAGCCTGTTTTTGGTATTTGCCTAAATCGTCATTAGACTTCATCTTTGAGAAGGATGTTGCAATTGATGGGCATAGTGATATTGACAAAGCTCGAAATTTCACTGAGAAAATTAATATTATTCATCAACAAGTTCAAGAACAACTTGAGAAGAGTCCAATCAAATACAACGAGAGGCATGACAAACATAGAGTTGATCACAAGTTTCAAGAAGGAAATGAATTATGGTTTCACATAAGCAAAGAAAGGATGCAAGGAGAAGGTAAAAATATCAAGCCTATTCAATATGGTCCATTCAAGATTAGTACACAAGTTGGTAATAATTCCTTTCAACTTGACTTGCCTTCATATATGCAAATGTATTCCATTGTCAATGGGGAGAATTTACGTTTGTATGAGCCTCCTTTGATTGATGATCAAGGGAGTGATATTAAGTTGCCATTAATAGAATATTTCTCACTAGAATTTATGGATGAGCTCAAGGAGGATGCCATCCTTGACAGGAGGACAGACACGTCTAACAGGGGAAGTGTCGATTATCTTGGGATTTGGCTCAAGGGCAAAAAGCCAGGTAAGGCAAGATGGATGGAAGTGGAAAAGGTGAGGGATTTGTACCCTCATCTTCTGAACAGGTGATTAAAGTCTTTTGGGGTCCAAAAGATTCCTAATGGGGAGTTTTGATCAAGAGATCACGTGTTATTCTCCAAATTTAAAGTGCTCGAAACAGGTCCGAACCTGAGCGACCAGAAAGGTCCCGTCGTTTCGATTCTGGCACCATGAACGGTTCGACAAACCAATGTTGTATGAGGAAGATATCGCGTTCTGTCCATTTTCCAAAACAACAAAATTTTGTGACTGGATGCCCAATCAGCATGAAGGTATAGTCAGCAGGCATATTATAGGTAATATTCCCTTTTCCCACAACCAATAGGATTGCGCCACATGGAATGTTATGGGTCGTTGATCTTATGGTACGGAAGAGTGTTTTTGGCTATTTGATGGATATGTAAGAGCCTCCATATGAGCAACACGTGGAAAGCTTGGAGGCCTCCACGTGTCCTCAGGAAAGTCTTGTCAAATTTTTTTGGAGTCGACGGAGGTCGACCCCGTGACCTATCGCTGCTAATAACTCCAACGAGTCCACCTGCATGTGTTTCTTAACAACTATAGGCCTCTGCATTAATTTATTGTTTAACTGTTTTACGTTTGAGGGGAGGGACCGCCAGTGGTCCCAACCTACTAGCAGCCCAAAGCATTTATCACATATAAGCCAATCGTAACAGTAAAATTTTAACCGATGGAAATTCACTGTAACCTCCAGCAGAGGTTTTTCACCATTCACGTGGCGAGAGTTATGGCATCAAATGCTATGGTTGGCTGAACCGTGCCACTCCAGGTTCCAAGCCACCAACGTGGAGTTTCAAACGGTAACCACAGAGTTAACAACGAGGGTCAGTATGTGACCACCCTGCCTCCAAAATTTTTATGCAAACTCAAACTATTTATATGGCGGGAACAATAGCACACCCCTAATTTTTAGTGTTTTCATTTAGGTTAACTCTAGTTAAGTGCATGTCTCCACTTTTAGTGGAGCTTTTCTAGCTAACATTGGGGAAAATGCATTGGCAGGTCAATTTTCTACCAATTTTAGTGAAACAAGAGTCTACCTAGACTAATTTGAGCGTTATGGAGCCATTGGTGCAGAGAAAACAGCCATCAAAGGCATGTAAACAAATGTAATTTGAAATTTTGAGCATAATGAAAAAGAGGGACATGCCATTGGGAGCTGGACCAGTAGATTTAGCCTAGGAGGGTTGAACTGCTTCATCATGCCTACTGTGTAAAACTCATGTGTGATTGTATTTCTCTGTTATAGACTATTGTTCAATGCTTTTAAGGCTTATTTTCATGCTTAAAGTTCACTAATTCATCTATGTTTCATGGTTAAAACACTTATTCCTTAATCAAACTTATGGAGACAAATTGTACATGTTTATATTACTGAAAGGACACTTAGCACAACAAAACTAATACACTCCTTTCAGATCAGCATTACACATCACCACAAGTACAATCACTAAATATAAAATCACTCACAACATCCAAATAACAATAGCATTGTACATCCATAGACCACACACTGACACTAGAAGCAACCTTTCTTATATTTTCTTTCCACTATCTATGCTTATCCTAGCATGTCACAGGTTACACTACTTTTACTTCGTTGATGTACCCCTTAGCATTACCTGACCATAACATAAATATAGGCATAATACAAGCATATAGTATTACTTCATGTCCACATGATAATGACCTCATAGGTATGTCATGGTTATTCTTCCCTCTTTATTCCTATTGACTTGATGGATCTTGACCCAGGTTCGGCTTTAAGGTTTACCAACAAACCCCTGTACTACTGGCCCTTTTGGAAATGGCCTGCTTGCGCAGGTCAAGGTCTCACCTGAAGTAGTATGGGAGGGTGTTGGAACCAGGTTTCCGCACCCTGAGAGAGAAATTTAATTAAATTGGGTCCCTTGAAATCTAATAGACCTGCACTGGAGAAGCCCTAGCCCAAAAACCCTTAATAGTATATTGCCGAAATAACCCAATAAAATCTTGTAAATTATAAGCCAACTAGTAATCAGATGTAACAGGACAAATCACAACTAGATATATGCGTTAATTCCTTTCTATAACATCGCATCCACTTGTGCATCAATGGATCATCAATATTCAGTAAACACACATTATCTTAGAAATAAGATATAGCACAACCTATAATCATAACACAAAAATACTCAAATATCACAAAACAGTCTTCTCATTCATTCCTATTCAGATTCCACTTACAAACTCTATTTACCAGCCTGTGCAGATAGCCAGCGAGGTCTGTACACAGTAGGATTTAGGGTCTCTGCGCACCCAGCCAGCAAGAGCCCTTACCCAGAAAATCCACACAACACATCTCTACAATTTGTATCCAGATTTAATCCAAACTTAAACTTACTTTTAGACTAGATTTATCCATCTATTTATATCGTAATATCTTGCGCTACTCTATGATCTGCAAACCATGGTTTATGGACTCTCGGTCTACCCTTTGACCCATTACAATTCATTGGGGGCTTTGAACCACCCCAAAGCCCCTGCACTAGACTAAAATATTACAAAATATTACAAAATTGTACCCAAAATTGCGGTTAGGGGGGCTCTACTCCAAAAGGCCCCCAACACAATCTTGTGAATCATCTCAAGTCACAATGGCAGTGGAGTCTTCATCTTGGCTTGGAGTTGTTTGATGGTGGCAGTAAAAGGGGGCATGATGCGTTCACTCTATGTAGCTTCATTCTGCACTATTTCAACCAAATTTTGGGAATTCAATCCTTCAGTGGGCGTAGTGACGCTATCTAAGGTATCATTTAGTTGATTTACAACCATGCCCAAGTCCTGCGATATCTTAAGTGCTTCATCTAACCACCGCTTCAAATGTTCAATGAGGACCTACTTCTTGTGTCGAAGCTCCTCAATTTCGTCTCTGAGAGCATGGCTAGTCTGAAGACGCGCTAAGACTGTGCTTCCACGAGGGTGGGCATGGTAGCTTTCATCTGTTCAAAATATTGCTCTTTTTGGTGCAGCTCCTGGTTGAATTGACGGAGGAGGGGATCCCACTACACCATGGACCATAGTCCCATAGTAGTATCTAATAATTTCGACCCCTTAGTGATATGTGCTGAAATGCTGGTGGTGGTTGCATTTACTTACATAGTTCGCTGAGCGCACACCTCGAGAGGGGTCTATGGCTGCAACTTGGCTTGTAGTGCAGAGATTTGTTGCTCCAGGTCCACTTTGACAACTTGTTCTTCTGTCGTGGAGGCCTTCAAGGCAGCGACCAAGCCCTCAAGCTTGGCCTATGGCACAGCAAAGGAGGGAATCACTTTTGGCATGTCTTCACATAATCGGTCATTTAGGTGCTCCAATTCCGCTTATTGCGCAACTACTGCAATCTGGGTTTCCTAAGCTTGGGTAGATTTGATAGTTTTGACAACGATCGTCTACTCAAGCTTGCTTGGTTGGTGCTACACCCAGACTTATCTATTCTAGAGTTTTGCAGACACAAACAAGTGGAGAGCATGTAGCTGCCCACTCCTTATTTTGGCGACGTCCAAGCCAACTTCTGCGCATGCTTATACTTTTGTGCACAGAGCTGATGGTTCTACTGTTACTGCCACACCTAGGAAGGGGAAAATTATGCTCTATGTAGCTGTGATGACGGTTTTCACTAGCAATATTGCTTGAATCGGCCTAGCATGGTTCATGCTTGCTTGAAGAGTGTCTTGTTTGAGCTAGAGTACCTACAACCATGTTTGCAAAGGCTCTAGCGCAACCTTCTGCTGATATTCCAGGGCAGTCCATCAGTCCTTGGAGGCCGTAGCGACGACATTTGTGATATTATCCAGATCTTCCTCTATTAAAGTGACATCCACTTATCCTCTGGTCTTATTGGCCTTGCGCTTCTTTTGCTACCCTTTGGGAGGCTCGCTTGTGTGCTTTGTTTCATGTGGGGACTATGTGCCCTCCCCATCAAGTCCTTCAGTCTCCACATCCCGCTGGCGCTCTTGCTCCACCCCCTTGGTGGAATCCTTGGGAGTTTCCTTGGTCGTCGTTTTTCTCGATGGAGCGCACCTTAGTCTCCTTGGTTGTGTTCAATGGGAAAATATCCTTTGGCATTGCATCCTTGCCAAAGTATCCTATTGTGATCACAACAGAAGATTTGAGTCCAAGTTTCCATGCAGGTGGCCAGGTAGCAACGACTTGATCGACCTCCGCCTCAATGACCACGTATGACAGATTATACCATACTGGATCTTTTCTTTCCCTGATCTGTATGTTGTGCATTGTGACATGAAAGTTAGTGATGAACTTGTACTTCCCGTAGACTATGGGCGATAATCGCAGCCTCAAACGAATTATCGCTGCGAGTGCACGGTCGAACAACACCCAAAACACCTTGTTCTCCTTGATGCAGTTTGAATCCTTAGAATCCCCCAGGTTTGCATACTGTTATCCTTCACAGACATTAGGCTCGAGCTCAGGGATCACCGCATCATCAGGTGTCTCCCACGCAATTAGGGTGATCAACAATAATAGCCAAGAGTAGCAAAAGGCCTTTCCCTGGTCCCACGCCTTTCACATATTATCTAAAAACTCCTTTCAGAGGTACTGTGACCATTTTTGGCAGACCCCCTTCTCACACTTCCCTACCAACTGAATCACATAGGTAGGGAGGTTTGATTCCCTACACTTGTGCATCATCTTGCACACAAGCAGTAGAGTGCCCATGCACACTCCTAGGTCAGCGAAAGTCTCTACTATGAATCCCTTCTTGTCGCGGTTGACCTTATATTTGTCCCACACTTCCTATGCTACCTTTTGTTCATACTTCTTTCTGAATCACTTCATGGGATGGGTCCCCTTCATGCGCAGGCTCGTGATTCTATGAATTAGCGTAGCATCAATCGGGATGCTGCCTTGGATACACAAGCACCCATCGTGGATCAGTGCAAGCATCTGGCGAGTCTTTATGATTTCAATTTACAAGAAAGTCATGACAAATTTTCATCATACAATGGAAGCTCTTTAAGTCTTCACAATCTACAGCAACAACTTCCCCACATAGAACTCAAACCTTCAAGTTTTAATCTCGATTCACCTCCATCCACAGAATACTCAATAGTCACTTCCAGGAAAAGAATCTTGAAAGAACACAAATTGGTATAAAATAACGTGAGATTTGTGATTTTACTAAATTTTAAAATTTTTAATTTTCATGTATAATCTAAACACAAAGTAAAAAATAATTATTTTTCTATATAGTCCAAACAATCCAATCAACAACCCAGCTCAAGGCTACTCTAAATTAAAGCCTTCCTCCTACAATGCAACCAAACTTACATCCAAACATTCCTTTCCCATGATAGTACTCAATTTTATTGTGTACTATAGTACTTCTAAAAAAATATTATAGATATTTTTAAATACTCCTTCTGTTTCTTGACCATCTCTTGGAAAAATATCCTGTGATTTCATTTATGGTAACATGATTTGGGCACTAATAGGGTTATTAAAAAAGTGACTTCTGAACCAAACAATTGCATGCAAATAAATTGAATTTTTTCACAACAAATTGAAAATAGAAAATCAAACAGACTCTATGACCAACAATAAAAGGTAGCAACAACCTTCAAATTTGACCAACCCCTTCAGTTATTGTCAATTACAAATAGCATTATGGAAACAAACACACTAAACACTATAGTTCAATATGAAAATACAAAATGTTGTTCCACAATACAATATAGGATCCTAAAATTAAAATTTTACTATTTATATTATTGGCATGCATCACAATGCAATTTCAAATTGCCAATATATGATAAGTGAACTAATGCGAAATGTGCAAAAATTGTGAATGATTTAGCGGAAATTTATATTGTTGTGAAATGTGTTTTAGTAGGGGCTCCGCAAAACTTTCCGGCCAACGGAAAGTTATACCATAGTTCGGCTGAACTTTTAATTAAAAGTTCGGCCAAACTATTAAGTCGTTAGATTTAACGAGCCATCAGCGGAAAACATAGTTCGGCTGAACTTAGATTAAAATTTCGGCCAAACTAACGCGTCACCAATTACGCAAAAACCAGGCTCTGAATACGGTTCTGCAACTTTGGACTGATTAAATTCCATGAAAGGTTGTTAATTAGCTGTCAGAACCAAGACAAACATTTTCAGAATTGAATCTACTTTCAAGAAATATAATTTTTATGGAATTTCATAAACGTTTACTAATTTTAATTATTTTTAAAATAAAATAGGTGCAAACAATTTTTCAAGGTCATTGTGATTCAGTGAAATCAAAATTTTGTATCTCCCAAAATACATTGTAAAAAAAATGAAAAAATTATGGGACATTATAGTGGTCTGTCATCTCTAATGGGTAGCTTTTAGATTTTTATTTTATCACTTATATGTTAAGAAATTTCTTACGACGCGAAACATATCCAAAAAACGCAGTTTTTCGTTTTGGACCAGTTCAAAAAATTCTAGTAATTATGATATGCATCCATTGGCTTTGTAAATATGATGAAACCAAAGTAGACTCTGTCTAGATTGTTGTAACACATTTTTTTTTCTCAAAAACACAAATTTTCAATGAATACAACATTGCGTCATAACATGACTTCTTATGAATCCTTTGATTGTTAAGAAACACACACTGAAAGAAACGCTAAGTTGACATATCAAATCTACATAAAAAAAAATTCAAAAAATAAGTAATAGAAAGCTAACAAAATTTCTCACAACTTTTATTTTTATCGCAAAATGAAATTCTACACAGAAAAATTGTTATAGTTTGCAGAAAGTTGAAGAACCGAAAAAAATGAAAAGTTTTTCTCAAAAAAGGGCAAAAAGTGTGAAACTAGCATTTGCATCGTGAGGTGCAAAGTAATGCTGGGGAGTGGAGAATGTGGAAAACAATAATTAATTGAAATATATGGAAATTTTACTTTCTATATGTCTTTTAAAGAATGTACTAAGAGGTTAAATTTAAAATAAAGTTACACTAACATAAAGTAACACTAACATAATTGTTCTAGAATAATGGCATAGTAATGATGGTATCCTTCCTCTTCATGTTGCCTTCTCATCCTATTCTTTACTATATGACATTTGAGAAGTGGAGAAAGTACCAAGGTGGGATAAGAATCAACAAATGAAAGATATGAAAATAGAAAATGAAGGAAAGGAAACCCTTTGCACTCAAGAAGAATACAAAATAGATTCATGAACTCCCTCGTACATTGGATCAAATAAAAAAATCATGGAGCTCCTTACCAATAATGAGAAAGAAATAAATTTGGAAAAAAGGAAAATATTTGAGAAAGAGATGCTCATTTGAATATAACACTAGGCTCAAAGCATCTCTTGCCAAATGTGGCTACTAGCTTAGAAGCATCTCTTGCCAAATTTGGCTACTCTATGTGAAATTCCATTGAAATCAAAGTATATGTTTTCATTGTGTAAAGAAAATTTATCAAGAAATGGTTAACACCTCTATTTATCAAGCAAGTTTAAAAGGATTATGAATTTTTTTGCTGAAATCAATCCCGAGGTAGTTGTACTCATTTACTTCTTCAAAAAATTTGTCTTCAAATAAGAACATATGTTGACTTTGCTTCCTTTTCTTAGAGAAAATCATTATTTTGGTCTTACTAGTATTGACTTGCATCCCACTACTCCACAAAAATTCTCAAGGGCATATAGGTGCACCTGCAATCCATGGGCCGATTTACAAATCAATACAAGATCATGAACATATAAAAGAAGCTTTATCACAAACTCCCCCAACCGAACACCATCTCCACCTTGCAAAAAATTACCCTATTCTTCCCTACCCTTTTCAAAAACATAGCTATAGAAAAGAAAAAAACTAAGATGTAATATTTAACTACCATAACATCAACAAGTTATGAATAATAATAAAAAAATCGATAAGGTAGTGGAACACTAGTTGAACCTTTAACCTTCTATTTCTTATCCATTCTTACTACCATCAATTCAAAGACAAAAACTAATATGTAATATTTAACTACCATAACATCAACAAGTTATGAATAAACAAAAATAAATTGATAGAGTAGTGAAACACTAGTTAAACCATTAACCTTCTATTTCTTATCCATTCTTACTACCATCAACTTTTTTAGGAGCTTGGTTGAGGAATTTTCTTCACCAAATCTGTATTGAGAAAAAATAAAATAAAATTCATCTTCTCTTCTTATTCACTCTTCATAATTTGAAAGTCTTTTAAACATGGTGGACTCCATGGAATATATCACCATTTGTTTCAGCCCCAACTTGTACTAACCTGCATTAATACTTCGCGCATTAAGATTTCCCAAAATTCATTGATTTTATCCCTTCTTGACAAATATTGCAATTTATAGAATTTTCCTTGCTGAATGGAGTCTCACATGTGAAGAATGGAGTCTCACATTGTTACTTAGAAAGTCTATTCTGTTATCTGGAAATTTTCCATTTCAAGTACTTAAGTGTGCTGCTACTATTTTTATGGCCTTGAACTTGATAATGTTGGGCTCCTCAAAAAATTGTTTGTTTGTTTAAATCTCTATATTGTCATTAGATGAAGAGACTGGCTTTCACAATACAGGAAATGCAATCATCTCTTCATGAAAGAAATGATGGGAGTGAGCCAATTAATGAAATATGTGGAAGTCCATTACGGTCATCAGCATCTACTTACTCTAGTGATGACTTTGATAGTCCACATAATCCCCCCCCATTGGAGATAAGTATCAAGTCAATGTGTCACCATTTAAGCTACAAACGGGCTGTGATCAACTGGGAATAAATTACAGTAGGGATTATAAGGATGAAAAGGCTGATGAATTTGAGCTACTCTTTGTGGAGGGATTACCTGTGCCAGTAATGCAAATAATTTGTTTTTCACCTTTTGGAAAAGGAACACTCGGATATTGAGCTCCCTTCAAACAATTCTTCTCCAGTTGGAGCCATAAAAAAATATTGTGAATTGTGTCAGGCTGATTTATCTGAACTGGAAAATGATCAACGTACCCATGCAATCAGTAACAGTGGCCAACTTAGAGAAGACAATCTGTATATTACAAGTTTGAAGATAGATTTCTTAAGACCAAAGGATACCTTGACAGAATCTACTGTGGCAGCTAAGACTGTGCTTGATACTTCTTCCTATTGTCATGGGCGTCAAAGAAAAATAGGCAGGGTTGGTTGGAAGATGGTCAAGAAGATGAAATATGGTTTTTTGGACTTAAACAAGCACTTCATTGATTGAAATTTCCAAGTTCAACAGAAAGGAATACATAATATGGGGGAAGATGCAAGCTTAAAAGGTTACATGATAGTGTCTGGCAGCCCAAGTGCATCCTTGAGTAAAAGTGAGGAAGATTTATTCATACTTAGGCTGTATATTTTTGGGTAAAAATATTAAAGACATGGAAATAATTATGGAAACTAAAGAAATGGGAGATATATTATCACACTATTATGGCACGTTCTTCAATACAGAGTCATATTGCAGACAAGGAAAATTTTAAGGATGGAAATGTATCTTAAAGATTAAAAACCTTGGTGAATCTTACTAATCCATAATATGCAAAATATAAAATTTTTGGTGATATTTTAGTAAAATTATTCAAACTTCTAATGATTTTATATAGTCTCTACAAAATTTTGGCAATTTTTAAGGTAAAATCAATTTTTATTATAAAATTAGGGCGAATCATTTTCGGGAAAAATTGGGAATTGGCGAATCTTTTTTTTTGAAAAAGCATGGAAAATTAGCCCATCTGCGAATGCTAGCCCCTAAAATTTTCCCTTACTGCAGATGGGAAGAATCTAGAAAGATAAGGAGCAGAAAGTGTATCCAAGGCCAGTGCATTTTCTCTTGATTGTTGGCATGCCTTATTCCTGACATACCTGAGCATTTGAAACATGAGATCCCGGAGGTAAAGTTTTCTCGCCAAAAATTCAATTTGTTATGTAAATGTAAAAATGGTATTGTGTTAATCATACATCAATAGAATGGTGATATTACATTTTAATGTCCACGAAACCATTTTAGTTTAATTAGGGTGCAAATAGAGTTTGCATTATGATGTGATGATACATCTTGTAAGTTTTAACTGATACATATGAACTGAATTTCATAATCCAGTTCGATCAGATTAATCTTCTTGGTTTTGCAATAGATTTAACATAAATGACAGATTAATCTAAGATGAGAAACTTGTGGACAACATTCACAAAAGTGAACTCAATTCTTTGAGTAAGAACATTTTCTTATTAAGATTTGGGTTATGAACTTTAAGGAATTTCCCCTGCATACTGTATTGGTAGAGTTGAGTGATTTTCTTTCCTAGGCACATGCTCCTCCCTTGTATGTTGCCCAAGAAGCTGTAAAGGGATGTTTTTTTTTTACTTTTTCCAGGCTTAATCTTCTTCCTTGTATGAAATCCCAGGGATTTGTAAAGGGAAGCTCATTCGCCTCTGCCATGTTTTTTCTCTCATAAGATTTGTTGTTATTGTGAATCTGGTTTTAGATTTTGGGCTTTGTCTTTTAATATTTTATCTCTTGATCCAATTTATGGTGAGAGCCTATCCGTTGTCCTTACTTTCGTAATATTCTCAATTTATGTTTTTTTTTCTCAATGCAATTATGAAACACATTTCAAAAAAAAAGTCTCCCAGTTGCAAAGTATATTTCCTTACTACTATTATGGTATGTTGAGTATTCTTACAGGTATAGGGTCTCATGAGTTTTTCTAATAAATAGGTAACAAAGGCATTCAATGATGGAATAGTTTGTTGCAAATATGGAAGCGTTAGCAGGACGAAATTCACTTGTTCAAACCGTGGGAATTGGCAAAGGCAAGGAAGATCTTATTGCAGCTGTCAGACACCCAAAAAAGACAAACCCAGTCAACACTTCTCGTTGTGAAATTCCTAGAGACAAGGCATGTTCCAAAATTTCTACTGGAGATATTATTAAGTTTTTAATTGGATATTTTAGGCTTAGAAAATCTCAAGAAGATGACTTATTTTGGGAAGCAGCAAGGCCTAGTCTCTTGGAAAAGGGATGGAATTTTGAGAAATATGGCAAAGATAACTATCAATTGAGGTAGAATTTAGTGTTTCTAATCCCTGGTGTACAGAATTTTTCAAGAAAAGATCTAACAAAAGGAATTCATTATTTTGATTCTGTTAGTGAGGTTTTAAGCTGGGTGGTATCAGATCCAAGGCTGCTCGAACTAGACACACATGGTATAACAAGAGTCGAAGTGAAGCCAAAATGCTTCCATACTTCTGAGAATGCAAATGAAGAAAATGGGAATGTAGGCCATCCCAGTTCCTATGTTCAACCTAAACAAGTGCAATCCTTTATATTTATAATTTTTGACACCAATCTAGCATGTAGGATACGAGAAAGAGTGACGTTGCCTCTGGAGGGGGATTCATTGAACTGTAATTTGGAAAATTCAGCCTTGGTTGTAGTTGAGAGGAACGATATTTTTGGAATGTGAAAGGAACCAAACCCTGATTGGATGGATTCCCTACTCTCTGCCTTGAAGCAGAGGGAAATAAACTACAAAGAGGATAAAATTTCAACTAGTTTGGTAGAATATTGTGAGTCAAAAGATCAAACCACAATGCCAAAATTTGACCCCAAGCGAGAATATTCTGAGCCTAAACCTCTTTTAGGTGCCAGTTCATCAGAAATAAGCATATCCCTACCATATTCAACTCAAGAAAGTACCGAGAGAAGCATCAATGCTACTTCTCTGAGTACATATTTGCTTTCTGGAAATAAGATTAATAACAATTCTAAGAATTCTAGGATATGTAGATTGACGCCTGGGATAGTTCATGATTTAAACTTACCCTATGATCAACCAATAAGAATTACGATAAATTCTGTCTTGGAAAATAAGAATATACCTACCATATTCAACTCAAACAAGTGTCGAGAGAAGCATCAATGCTACTTATCTAAGTACAGATTCGCTTTCTAGAAATAATATTAATAACAATTCTGAGAATTCTAGGATACGCAGATTGACACCTGGGATAATTCCTGATTTAAACTTACCCTATTTTCAACCAACAAACATGACAATCAATTCTGTATCAAAAATAAGTAGTCAAGTCTCACAAGATTCCAATACTAAAGAAACTTCTTATATTGAGGCAAATTCTGGGTATTCTTAGGAAGTGTTTAATAATCCAGGAGTTGCACAGTCCTCAAGTCCTGATCCAGATGAAAGCCATTCTATCAAGCGACAAGAAAAAAATGAAATTACTCTACAAGAAAATGTATGAAGGAAAAGCACAAGGGTTCACCCCTTGACTACAAGAGAATTTGAGGCGTTTTCTTCTGGTTTTTTCTCTCCTAAACGGGGGAGAAATGGTAGTGAAAAAACGTTCAATCTAGATGGTTTCCGCATGAAATTTCTCTCCAAGTAGGTTCAAGATGACCTAATGAGTTATCCAAATACTCATAATTCATAAAGCAGTGACTTTATTTTCTAGGTGGATTCAGTCGAGGATGATGATAATACAGTAACAGTTTCTAACACTCATAGAAATTTCTTAAATAATTTATTAATAAAATGGCTCTTTAGTGACACGTATTTCAAGATAGAATGAATGACAGACAAGAATGGGAGAACCAAGAAAGAGGTTACATTTGCCAAATTTTTATTCGACAGAAGGGCGATGAAAATACGTTTTGATTGGGTGGGGTGACCGTGGTCATGAAGCTTCTGCTGATGGGTAACCCATCACTAAACGACTATGAGGATGATGAATATTATTATTATTTTTTATAGAGAAGCTTCGTTCAGAAATAAGAAGATTCAAGGTGGGAAATCTGTCTATTATAAATGAAGAAAGCTAGTCCGATCTAGCCGAGTCTGTTGTTTGGGAGAGAGAGAGTGGAGCTTCAATGGAAGATTATCCATCATCATTCCAAAAAGCAAAGCTAGAAGAATATTATATTGAAGCTTTCTACAAGAAATACTGAAAAAGGATGTGTTTCTTGGATAATCTTAATAATCAGTATACCTATGCATTAGGATTTTTTCAAAGCCATGAAACACGAAATACTAAATGGGTGACTTCCAGGCTAAAGAGATATATTCTAAACAAGCCTGCATTCACACATGCTTCCTGCAAATCCTTGAAGAGAGTGCAATAGGACCTAGAGACTATGTATGTCAGCTAGACTTGTTTGTCTTGGGAGGCTATGCATTGGCAATACAGAAATTTCTGGGAGGCGGAATTGTATGGATCAGAGTAGGATTGGTTTTATGATAGCATGGTAGATTAGTTTCAGCAGTTTCAAGTTTTGTTGCAGAGGTTCTTAGAGAATTATCAGTTTGAAGGTCCTAGGATTTGGTAAATGGTTCCATGAAGTAAGCAGGGACATAAGAAAATACAGTAACAAAATCTCAACTAGTTAGTATCATGGAGGAATCCATAATGATATTCTAGGATTTCGTTAGGTCTGACAAGCACAAAATTTTGGTGCAACACCAAATTCTGAATTTTTTATGCATAATTCAAGAGGTAGAGGATCCCAACGACTCTACTCTCCTGAATTTCATGAGGAAAAGTGTGCATTGTAAGGAGTTGAAGGTGTGAGAGCTTGAGAGTATAGGGAAATGCTTGATAAAGAGGCTTGATCCTGTGGCCAGAGGGAAAGGGATAGAGATCTTGATGGCCCTTGTGGACATCAAATAAGTATCCCAGGTATTGAGGATGTCTAGGATCATTACAGATCATCTACAATGGTGCCAAAAGAGACTCGGTAAGCTCAATATTCGCAAGGGTAAGTTCCATGGACCATGCAGTACTATATTATTTCTGTATTGATCATACATTTTAGGCTGCTAATTCGATGCATTTCATGCACAATTGTAGATGAAATGCAGAATTTAAAAATGCTAACACTAAATATTTATCGTATGGGTAGTTGGGATTTAGGCGTTTCACAGCATTATGAGAATGACATCTGTTTTTTTTTATTCTAATTTATTTATTTGGGAGCATGATGCTCCCTGGAAGAAGCCATTAGAGCTCAGACTCATGTGACCCAGCTCCCTCCAATGATTTTATCATCTGAGGTCTTTGGGAAAGAAAGAAAAAGAAATCCCTTGCAATAATGTTGAGCATCTACAAAAGAGAGACATACAGTTAGATTTACTTGAAAAATAGGAGATGCTGGTCCAATCTGGAAAATTAAATTCTTGATGGAAACATAACTGGTTTCAAAGCTTTGAAATATGGATACAAAATATACCTGCATGACACTTCCTGCAGTGAAACTATGTGAAATATTGAATGGTTTAGAAAACCTAATATCCAACAAAAATTGGTCATATTTCCCATATGTAAGTGCACCAAGCACAATTTTCTTGTTATCAAAAGGAACATTGAGGAGAACTCTCTCACTTTCTTTTACATTTTGAATCTCACCGAGGGCTTCCTGCATTAAGTGTAGATATTTACCATCTCCAGGATCATGGCTGTGAACCTCTCCAGGTTTTATCTTCACACCCCAAAACTCCATTTGATCTATAGAATTCGTTGTCATGGGTGATATTGCAGTGAAATCTCGATGTAGAAAACCACACAATATAAAACATTAAAACCTTTATTTGATATTGATAACTATTTGACAATTTCACTATGAAAAATGACTCCCGTGCAATCTCACCCCTATGAATGACTCCCGCGCAATCTCACCCCTATGAAAAAAAAAAACAGATGGAGTATTGGAAGAAAATAAATGGACAAAGAGCCCTTGACCTTTTCCTTCACTAGCATCTAACCCAACCATGCTTTGTTTTTAAATCATAGTTCGAACCTGAACCAACCAACCTCATTTGCCCCAAATAATTTGCCATCATGGGACACGAAGAACAATGAATAATTTAATATCATTGGATTTCTTCAAGATCTTGATAGTATAATGAAATTTTATTAGGTTGAAAAAAAATTCAATCAAGGTGTCATGGAATTTGAAAAAGCATTCATTCTATTATTATATTTATGTTTGTAGGCATTTTATTTGGAAGGGTTAATATGACTTCAATAATTACAAAATGATTTATTTATTTTTTAAATAATAATTTATTGATTTTTATTTAGTGAAATATATTTAGAAATTTTTATATCATTTTTTTAATGTATATATATGATTTTTTTTACTTTTAGAACAATATTTTATTGATTCTTATTTAGTAAAATATATCTAAAAATTGTTAGAATCTTTTTTTAATCCATATATAAATTTATAAGTATTAAAAATATTTTCAAGAATTAAATTATGAAATTTCCACCTAGATCGAGTTGCTCACTTGTCAATTGCACCTTATTAAGAAATTTAATGTTGACATGACCACCATCAACAACTAGCAGCTATGCAACATCACGCTACCTGCTTATCAACATGCGAATAACTTAAATTTTCAAAAGATTAATCGAGCCCATTGCATCTGCACCCTCTCAATGCTAATTCTCATGTATGGCCTCACACATAACTTAATGCTTGCCACCATGTTAACTCCTCTACTCGATCACCATATCTTGCATCCCTCCTTGCGGCCCTCTGAATTTCAGGAAAGTCGAATTTACCATGCTTCCATTATTGTTGTTATCTAAGGCCACATCCCCAACATCTTTGTTCTCCAGCACACTGTCATGGTGAGGGAATGAGGCCACGTTCAACACAGTGGTAATGGCAAAGGTCACCCTCTCACCTCTCCCTAGTGCGATTACCACATGATTCTATTTTACCATGACATCCCTTAGCATATCAAGTGTAATTTAGTTATCCTAGAAGTAGTTGAGAGATGAAGAATTTGTCACACGCTCTGGGTTGTAAATAATTTACTGGCTAGGAATATTTGGGACCTAGAGTTGGGTTGTACTGATGTTGAACGTCATATGGTTGAATCTAATACCTATGTCGGTCACATAAGAACAACATTTCATTGTCTCTTGAAAAACAATGGTATCAGTGTTCCTCCCAACATGACGTTCCCCACTTCCTCCAACACTTTGGACAGGTCTACAAAGCAGCAGCTAGAATACTTTATCTCACATTAAATATGCTCTCACACTATGATTTGAAATCAAATTAAATTCCATGATTACCAAAAAAAAAAAAAATTGTTCTCCTTCCATTGCAAAATAAATCACTAGGCCTATTCCCTATGAAATCTCCCTTGTATGGTAGAAAATTAGCTAAGAATTGTGGCAGTGTTTTTTTTCTATGGTGGGAGGTATGGTCTTTGGACTCTGCACACGACCGGGTTCCTCGACCTTGGAAAATTATGAAGCCCCCTATGTGGTGTGGGTGTTCTCACTCCCCTGTCATCCATGGACCTGTGGAGGTGTCAGACTCGAAAATAATCATGGCAGCTCCACGCCAGGGTGGAAAGACCGTGGGGCGTGCACAACTCGCTAGTGTGGGTGCACATAGGTTCCGTGGAGGAGGTAAGCAATGGGATAGCAGATGTGGGGGTTTGAGGGTTCAAAATTAGAGTTGTGAGAGCAGAGGAGGCCATGGTGGCAAGGGGAATCGTGGGTTTGATTGATCTGAGGTAAATGAGGGACAAGTTATCCAACATCGTTTCCTAGAGAACTATCATGCACTTATCAAAATCTTGATGGAAAGAGTGGACACAGTTGAGAGAGTATTTTGTGAGGAGCATGCAGAGCAGATGGCAACATTGAACCGAATGCACTATTTAAAGTGCCAAGTTCAGGAGAGATTGGTAGTATTTTGGCAAGGCCAAAATAATTTCACCGAGAAAGTAGAACATATGGAGACTTGGTTGACGCACTTTGAAGGGCACGGCGAGTGTCACTTTTATCCTCCACCGCATCTAGGAACAACCCCAGACAACACTGCATCCATCATGTCGGACGACTAGTATGATATTTGGTGTTCTTTATGTTTTATATGTGTTTTGGTGACTCTGGCCCAACCATTTATGGATAATGTCCCTAGTCTCAGTTTTGTATTTTTTTGCATCTCGTGCAAATTTTTGTCAACAAACCCAGTCGAGGTAAGGCAACTTTTTTGTAATTGGCTATATGTACTCATTTTTTCCTACATGAATAGAACATTGACTTACAAAAAAGTAAAGGTTCCTACATCATTAAAAACTTAATTATGGTTCATACTTAAATTAATAAAATTTCATACCTATTTATTTAATAGGTCTATAAATATATATTTTAGGTTTATCTATTTAGTATTCATCAAATGTCAATATTACGATTTAATACTAGATTTAAATGAACTCACACATTTAACATAAGAAATGTTATATTTATCTATTTATTAGATGTAAATATGAAGATTTAACCTTATATTTAAAATAACTCATAATTTTAACATAAATCAATGAAGTTTGAAAATTAAACTTTATGGATAAAATATTAAACATAAATATAAATATCAATTTGATTGTCTAAAGATTACCTTTACTAAAATTATAATGAAGGCATTAGGGTAAATTTGATAGATGATACATGAAATTATGTTAATTATAGATGAATCCATCTGCAATGTTAAACTTTAGAGAAAAAAGGGTATTCATAATTTTAAGACTGTAAATTCAGAGACCCCTTTCTCTCTAAATTTTAACACTACAAATTGATTCGTAGACACCTATAGTTAAATGTAACACTTCAGTACCAAAATTGAAATTTTCCACTTATGTAGTGACACAATTAAAATTGCTAACATAAATGACTAAATCATATACTTGTTGTACTTATTATTTGGCAATATTTTTATTCTTGGATTATAATAGTCATTTACTTTAATCATTATTAATTTTGTCACTTATTATCTAGTCATATATTTTAATCCTAGACTAAATTAGTCATTTAAATTAGTCGCTTTTAGTTTAGTCACTTATTATCTAGTCATATATTTTATCCCTAGACTAAATTAGTCATTTAAGTTAGTCGCTTTTAGTTTAGTCACTTATTATCTAGTCGTATATTTTATTCCAAGACTAAATTAGTCATTTTTAGTTCAGTCACTTAAAATTGCTCAAATTTAGTAGTAATTCACTTGAAATAATTGCGGTGACTAACATTCTTAGTCACCTAGTCATTAATTTCATCATTTTTTACTAGTGGAATAATCACCATAATCATAATACATTTTCCATCGATCTTGCCATAATGCTTGCCTGAATTTACTGTTATACCTATTACCGCAAAATTTATTGGCTAGCAAACCCATCAACGACTTGCTGCTACTTTGAGTGATGCTACAGAGAAACTGATGGAATGGGTGGCCAAGTTGTTAGACACGAGCTAGAAAATACATAGGAGGTTCGGGTTCAACTAAATGTATGGCAGGTTTTTTAGGACGCAGGATGGCACACTTACTTTGAAAGGTTAAATGGGTTTGATGAAGGAGTAACAATTTAGTTCATGTTGAATTTGGAAGGGAATAATTCTAGAGTTTGCGGACTAGAAATTCAGGTAATAGAGGAATTGATTTCGACTATTAACGAATTTCCATAGGGACAGAAAAATTGGTTTTCCCGAAGAACACCCATGCAAAAATTTCTGAAATTATTCCTCCATGTAGAAGAGAATGTGATATAGATGGGGAAAGGATATGATTGGAAGTTGTTGCCACATCCATGGGTCTAGGTTGCATACTTCATAATGTGGTTCATGACCTATGAAGGTCGTCTCTCTACCCTTTTTAAGTATCATTTTAAGCTTTTAGCATCTCTCCGATTTCGTCAGGTGCATCCCTTAGATATTTTGTTATTCCTTTGGAACAATATTCAACTGATGGCACGATCTGCGAGATGGTGGCACCAAGTATTATAAGTCTTCACAAACCATGGACTTGTCATATTATTGGTTGTGCATGCCCTATTACATACTCTTGTGACTTGGAGACAATTGGTTGAGATAGTAGAGGAATATGTTGCAAATATGATTCCAGAGAGGGTCGAGGAAGAATTTTTGGTAGAGAAAGAAGCCATTATTGACACTGTCACACAAGAACTAGTGTCAAATTTGGAGCAAATAGAAGAAGGGGATGTTTTTAGTGACACTTATCCATAATAAACAGTGTTAATCAAAAAATAGATGGAGGAAGCAATGGGACAACCACCTGAGGTAGCAGAGAAAGAAAGGGAAGAAGAGATGACACACCAGCCAGATGATGCAGGGAATGGGGGTGAAGCCGAAGAAACTGAGGCAGAAGGTGTTACCAGAATGGAAATTGAGGATGTTAATCCTTGTTCTCCACTCCCCTCTTCCCTGCGAAGAGGGGTAAGAAAACTCCATTCTCCTACCTATGTAGTAAAAGAAAGGGAATTTCCTCCAAAATTGAATTTTTTTGGAGTAATTGCTTAGGAAAGGGATATTGTTGGTGACAATACTCCATAGGAATTAGTGTCAATTGTTGAATAAATGGAGGAAGAAACCACTCTTGACACTTTCCCACAAGAACCAGTATCGATTTCTGAAGAGAGGTATGTTGCTGGTGACACTACTCCAGGAGAACCAGTGTCAACTGTTGGGCCAATAGAAGAAGAAGCCATTATGTACACTACTCCACGGGAACCGGTGTCAATTTATGATCAAATAAATGGAGATGTTTACGGTGAGACTACTCCACAAGAACCAGTGTCAACCATAGAGAGAATATAAGAAATGGCTATTGTTGACACCATGTCAACCACTAAGCAAATGGGAAGAGACGAGGTCGTCGATGCTAACCCACAAGGACCAGTTCCCGAGAAGGTAGGAGAGTAAATTAGAGCCTCATAACTATTATAGAAAGGAAATATTAATAGTACTACCCTTCAGGAACCAGTACTGGCTCCTATGTCACGAGAAATAAATCTGACGGTACTGAAACCTACAGAAGGGGGTGTTAAAGCCTCTCCATGAATACTGGTAGCTGAAAAAATAGAGGAAGTGAGAGTGAACTAGGAGTCGATTGACAAGTTTTTTGATGTTAATCCACCAAAACTAATGGCATTCGCAAGACAAATGGAGGAGGTTGTTATCAAACAATAATTTGTTGAGTAGCATGCAAAAAGGAAAGACCCCATCCAGAATCAGTATTGAGTGTTGTTCAGAGAAAATATTTAATTGAAAATGGAAATTACTAAATTAAGGAAATAGGTAATACGGTTGCGGAGATGGGAAAGAAAGGAAAAAATTAATGTTGGTCAAGTTATCGCAACCCTCGAAACCGACAGAACAACCTCAGTAGCAGTGCAAACAGAATAAAATTAGATGACCTCCACATATACGCAAACTGAATCACTTACTAATTTTATAGAGGCTTAGGAATTATTATTGATAACAAAGATTCAAAAATGGAGGGCCACTGCTTCTCATCTTCAACGTGGATCCATTTCCATATAAGCTCATTGGAAAGGAGTGAAGGAAATATGAGAGGATGTAGCAAGACCGGTAGAATATCTTATCACTCAGGTGGAAAAGCACAAGTAGAGACAAGAAAAGTTAGAGGAGAATATTGAGGAGTTGCAGGGGCAAGTCCATTTTCTCAAGAAATATAAAGATGAGATTTTTACCCTGACATAACAAATAATGGCATGTAGACCTCCTGCTAATTTCTATGTTATGTTCCTCCATGAGCAATACTTGTCCTTATGTCTAGAGGTTACCCATCAGGAAATAAGCCATGATATATAGTACCCCATGTACTTCCTAAGGATTTTGAGAACCCGTAATCAATTGAACCAACCTTTGATGCGTAAGCTTTATATTACATCTTGGAAATTGATCATTCGTTCAATCAACTATCATTTTTTGGAGAAATTTAGTTGAGAGCATTCACGTCCTTTGCAATTAATCAAGTCAAGTGCAAGAAGGCCTTCGACACGTTCGAAAAGAATCATGTAAATCGACCACTTTTGATCAGAATGGAACACTCCCAATATGTGGATATTTATAAGAAACATTATGGGTTCCTACAGATGGAAGGATGAAAGGAAAAAATGTTGAAAACACAAAAGTGGTGTGTTGACATGTGTATGAGGAAAATATGTGCCTATCAGGAGGAAGCCCAAGACGCTTGTCAAAAGCGTTGGATATTGTCATGATTAGCAGTTCGAATGCGAGAACCTTTTGGGGCCCCCAACTTTTCCAAGGCGTTGGGGAGAATTCCACATTATATCGCATGCATACACCATGGTGGGGTCTAATGGATAGGGCTAAGATTTAAATTTCCCATCATTTGGATGTCTTCTGAGTAGTACACACTGACTTATGTGGCAGAAGATGACTAGTGGAAAGATATCATTTTCTCAAATGGATTTAAACCTCCTGGGACAAATATGGCCACACAGTATGATCTTTCATAGCTCCACTTCTTCCATATTGGGTCTAAGCTAGAACTGCCTTGGAAGTGAGTTGAATGAGGACATGCAGATAAGTGAGTTGGGGGAAGATGTTGGTCGATAAATTTTCCTATTTTTACCTTCTTTTTACCCATTTCACCTTTACCCATTCCATAAAGTTTTCAAGCAAAATATTTGTCTCAACCAATGAAGGTATATTAATTTGACATGTCTTTTTGAAATATTTATTAATGAAACATAGTCTTAGGGGAACATTGCCTATGTGACTTGATAATTAAAGTTTTCTTGTAGAATTGAGATAATGATGACAGGAAGGCTATGAATATGATGGATTGACATATTCGCTATCTTTTGCATTATGTTTCTACATTAACGATTATTGTATATTTGTAGGTAGACAAGGCTGATGTAATTTTTGAGTTTCTTAATACTATTTCTGCAAAAATGGAAAGTATAAGTAATGGTTAACGAGGCGGAAATGGGAGCCTATGGAATACAAGAAGTGTAACAACATAATTTTATGTATTATTTTCGAAATTAATGAAATTTTGATTTCCTGAGCATCATGTTATCTTCGATATTTCACCACAACCCTCATCGAAGAGTTGGGATCACTCTCATGATCAGGTGTTGTTGGATTAGTTGTGTGCATATATTTATAATTGTTATGATTGTATTTTTGTTTCTTTAATTATTATTGATTTAGTGTTGCTTTAATTTCAAAATGTTGTTACTCTGATTTGATGTTACTACAATTATATTCTTATTATTTTATTGTTATGCTTGATTGAATGCTCAATACTGGGTAGGGAACATGTGGCATGCATATAATCTCGATGGTAGCCTTGAAACAATTACGAACCACGGGTTGACAATAAATGTGGGTAAGGGTGAATTCCATTATTCATATTTGAACACCAACAGCATGCACGTATGCACACATAATGTGATGTGGCCTTTTCCCCGTGATATGAACAATAGCGTGTGCATACTCAAATAAATTTTGACTTGGAAAACACTTAGTGTGATGTGATGTGACATATGCTTATTGTGCCCATAAATAAATTATGAATTGGACCCAATTTTCATAAGATTTTGACTTGGAAAACACTTAGTGTGATGCAATGTGACATATGATTATTTTGCCCATAAATAAATTATGACTTGGACCCACTTTTAACACAACTCATCTTGTCATAAGATTGACTTCTCACTTAGACTATGTTTACTACTAGTTATAGAGAAAAGCACATTCTACATTCCCAATAAGCAGAAGATTATCATAAATGAGTAAATATACACTAATTTCATACCATCTATTTACATAATTTTCTTTCCTAACCCTAGTTTTTTAAAAACTAAGAGAGACCAAAACTATCAAAATGGCTATCTATTCATAAAATTTTAACTCACCATAAATGTTATCATATATCTCAATCCTAACATAATCATATAATTAATCAATAATCTCCTCATAAATGTTATTATACATCAACTCAATCCTAACATAATCATATAATTACTCAATAATATCCTCATAACACTTGATCTTATGACTTTTGACCCAATTTCTCTCCATTAACATTTTTAAAAATGAAACAATATAAAGAAGGGATAACATAACAAAAACTAAAAAATAGAAGGAAGATACTAAATAATAAATCTAACTATCCTTTCTTAAGGCATATGAAAAACCGTGTCCAAATGATAAATGAAAAAGGTCAACAAATTTTAGAAAACTATAATGGGAATTAGTGCCAAATGCACAAAGCTTCACTTAAAATTAAAGAAAATTCAAGGAAGCATAGTTGGAATTCTTATAGGGGATCTATAAATTTCAGTTTGTTGGGAAAATTGATTCTTGAAACTTGATATAATATTTTATTTCCACTTCACTTTTTCTTCAAACTACTATAATGGGAATGCGAAGGTGGAATTGGTGATCTCAAAGAAGCTCAGTGTGTTCTCTTTATACTTTCTCAAGAGTGCAAAGGGGCATTGGTGATCTCAAGGAAGTTCATGGCTGTATCATTGTAGTTGCTTGCCACCTATCTGTGTAAACTATTCTCTCTTTTCACACTAGTTTCCCACTCCTCAACGCCTATCATAATATATATTAAAATGCACTTTAAATTAAATAAAATATTAAAATGGGATTATAATAAAATAAAAAATTGATAATAAAAATATCGAAAATGAAAATAAATAATGAGAAAATATTAAATATGGTTAACATTTTTTTTAACAACAATGAGTGCTTGTTATATTAATTCTATACCTAGTTAGTGAGTGCTTGTTATATTAATTCTGTACCTGGTCGTAGCAAAATGCATGAGTGAGTTACATTTGAATTTCCCTTACGCATCTATTTTGTCATTTCTGTCTTGATTAGCAAAGACCATATATGCATGAACATTAAAAAACTTTACAAATAACACAATACTCTTATTTAGCCAACTAGTATATTCGGAAAAATTGAGAAAAAAAAAACTACAAAGAAGAAACTGGACATTGCAAGGTGTAGTTAGGTGATAGGGTAAGTCGGGCAGTTCAGATCAATGCCCAAATTCTTGACATCATATGGGTTTCTCTGTTCTCTTGGAGGAGATCCCTTATTTTACATATGCATTTGTAGGTATATGATCATGCTACATAGCACAACAACCTCATACTTGAGCTTATAAACTTTCCTACCTTTGGCATCAATATTCTCTAAATTTTTGTAAGCCACCACCCTTTAATGATACATTGGGAACTTTAATTTCATCCAGTTCATTTGCACGCTGCAAGCATAAAGCTGGATTTTGGCGGATGGTGAACTATGATGATGTCTGAGCACATGGCACATGATCTGAAATTCATTGTTAGTTAATGTTGTGGTAATATTAGTTTCAGGTTTAATATGAAATTACTTATGTTTTCTTCTTGTACAAGGGTTTATACATGTGCTTATGATTGATAAACAAACGAACTTGATGAGATTAAGTGAATTTCATGAACATAAAAGAATGGAAAATAAATGTTGAACAATAGAATATAAACACATAGAAAACATCGACAATTAAGTCAAATACACATGGTTTTGATGAAGGAGCCCACCCCTCCTAGGCTACATCTCCTTGGTTCAGCTTCCATGGCATGGGCCTTTGTAGTAACTTAAATTGTACAAAAATATTGTTTAAATTCTCCTATTGCCTTTGCAACCTGCTCCAATGGCTCCAAAACATCAAAATCTACCAAAAATGACTCTTCCTAACACAAAATTGGTCGAAAATTGCCTCAATTATGGAAAAACCAAATTTTCCTACAATTTCTCCACTAAATCTGGAACTGGCCAGATAAGCCCAATAAAATTGGAGCTCCACCACATTTGGCAGACTCTTCCATCTCTTCCGCCAGTTTAATCTCATCATTAACCTATAGATAAGCATGTATTAAGTGTTAATAAAGTTGTATTTGTATAAATTATACAACAAGCATGTATATCATGGATTCAATCTAATCTGACAATGTACTAAAGTTAAATATTGAATCGCTTCTACAAATATTTTTCAGAATTAAAAACACAATCGCCAATAACATGAAGCAAAGAAGAATCAATCAAGCCACAACACAGATAATTTCCCAGGGAAAGCTTGCTGCTCAAAACCCCATTATCTTCTATTGTATATTTAGCATGGAATCATGAAACAATTAGATACAACTCTAATTACAAGAGCGCTTCTATACTCATCTAATGTCTCACACTATCACACATAGAACTGACCAATACTTAGCCAATTTATTGCCTCCAGACAGCTTGCCTTGCTTATACAATCCCTGATGAATGTAATCCCTAAATAATATGAATTTTGGCATTCCTTGACTGCACAAGTATCATGGGCACTCCAATGGGTGTTTGGTTTTGTTGGTGTCCAAGTGTGAATGAATATTAAAATCATTTCCCACATTAATTATCAATTCGAGTGCATTGGTTATTGCAAGGCTAATGCACACAGTATGTGCAGATACAATAGCACAATTCTAATATCAATCGTGGATTCGATAATTAAACAAAGAAGCAATCAATGTAACAGCAATTAAAGAATGGGTAGTAATAAATTGTAAAGCTTCTAATGCACTCACAATAATAAGAATATCAACTTATACGTCTGCTATCACAATAATTGAAAATTATACAAAACAGGAAATAGAAATAACAATACACAGGAAATACGCAGCACCTAATTGGAGAGTGGGCCCAAATATCTGATCAGGGTTGCGATATGCTCACAACTTATAGAAGTAATAGGAAATTAACTTGCATTAACTTGATCAAATAACGTTATTTTACATAGCTCCATTCCTTGCGTAGCCAACCCTCTATGCGTTATCTCCTATGCGTTCTATCCCGCTTTCTCTCTAATTTTTGTCCCTTTAAATATACAAACAGAAAAGGGAAATAGAATGATTACAAAATTTCAATAAGAAATATGAGATCTTAAATATCTTTCCATCATGATTCAGTTGGCACAAGTCAAATCTCGCAATTACAATTAGGGAAATTTTGGAAAATGGCCACAACAGAAAATCTGAAAATTTGTCCTTCGAAGAACCCTACATTTCTCTCAATCAAGGCTGAATTTTGGAAAACTGAACACAGAAAAACTAATTTGGTTCGTTCTGCACAAAACCCATGTTTCATATTTTCAGGATTCTTCTTTGTTTTCCTGAAACATTCAATGAAAAACTATCTCTTGTTATTCTAGTGAATTTCTGAGTTGGAATATTTAATTATCATTTGAAGATCAAATCTGCAATATGGAAGAGATCTTGGAGGCTAAAATAGTGATTTATGTTATAATGAATTCATTAATAAACTATCATTGACAAAATCATGCATAATAATCATTAATTTATTAAAATAAAGGAGAATAAGCATTATTTATCCAAAAGAGCATAAATAATTATGAAATGGAATTATATATAAATTATGATAAATAATGTGATAAAAGAACATTAGAAATGGATGAAATGTATGTTAAGAAGTGATAACAATAATACAAATTAGTGGCCCAACATCTCCCCCAAAATGAACATGTTGCATGTCCCCATGCACACCAATGCCTTTGTATTAACCAAGTTGTAATACAATTATCAAAATGCTCACCCCAGCGCATGATATTGATGGAAGAGAAGGCTTCTTCCTCAAATGCTTCCTTAAAATAATTTTCATGTATACTTTCAACTGTATGTATATGAAGTTGCAACAAAGTATGATATAAGTAAATACAAACTTCATTAAAAACCAGATTTTGTTGAAATTTTGTAAGCAAATTTATACTATATCAATGCTTCTCCAATCTGAAAATCAAATCAATGCAACGAATGGATTTCAATATATCAGCAAAATGGTTTTAGGTAGTAATGCATGATTTTTTTTGGAATTAACAAATTGGTTTATCTTGAAAATTTCTGGGTTTAATGATACATCTTTGTTGTCCAAAAATCAGAAGAATCCAGTTGATAGTTTTAAGGATATACACAAATCAATTTTAGGATCATATACCTTAAATGAGGAAGAAATGAGAAATAATTCATCATGCATAGCAACCCTTCCCCCAAACTGGAGAATTAGCATGCCATCAGGCTACACTAGAAAACAAATTGGGGTGGTTTCTACAATCATGGTTAAAATCATTACTTGGTGTATAACAACATGGAATAAAGGAGATTTTGAGAATGAATAAGGGGATCGATGAATGATAAAGAATTTTAAT
Source organism: Pinus albicaulis (assembly GCA_034641835.2). Taxonomy (NCBI): domain Eukaryota; kingdom Viridiplantae; phylum Streptophyta; class Pinopsida; order Pinales; family Pinaceae; genus Pinus; species Pinus albicaulis. Next base: position 196,510,987 of record CM076580.1, read on the forward strand.
GGAACGTTCATGATAATGAAAGTAACACTCCCCCAAACTGAAAGATTTTGTGTCTCTGAATAATGGGAAGTGGTAAAGAAAGGGAAATAATGGTTGAAAAATATGAGTGAATTATGCTCAATGGTTTTTCATGACATTCTCCTAAACTTTTAATAAATCAAAACCTTATGCTATTTTACCTCAAGTTTTACCTCCATAAAAAAATTTGGAATGACATGTATGGATTGACATTTCTTAAAGCTTATGTAGGCTAAGCTGATGTTGAAAGTGAGGTAAAAGGTGGAAGCCATGCAAGCTAAAAAAAAGTAATCAAAAAGTGTAGCAGGGTTTCCTTCCACCAAACTGATTAGTTTCCTTATCATCAAAAAAACAAATCTCATGAGCATCCTTAATCAGTAATTCATCACCTCAATAACCTCATTACATATAAAAGTGACATAATAATATTGTGAATGGCATGGGATAATAATGGATAAGAAGGGAAAATATGCATTCCCTATACCTGTAAGCTTTGGTTGTTATGAGCACATAAATTATGAGAATTAGTTATTTCAGTCTTTGCTTCTCAAGGTCTGTCCAATTACCTAGGATTCAAAATTAGAATTAGGCCACTTTATTCCACCTGAAAACATTAGTGGTGTTGTTAAGCTATGAATAAATGGTGACTGAATGGGCAAAGAAACTATCTTTGGTTAAAGATATGATACTTGAAGAATAAAGGAATGATGGATTAGATGATACAAAATTTCAAATATCAAACATCTTAAAAGTTTCATCCCTGACATGTAAAGTAAATATGTATAACTCAATAATAGTTATAAACCATAACCACCATCATCTAAGAACTCATTAAATATTACCCCATGAACCATAAGTTCTGGAAAACCTTGTATATGCAACAATCAGCTTTATCAGAAATTAGCTTTGAGAAAACAAGGTAACTAAGTAGATTATAGTATTAAATTAACTTCTATACCATAGACAAAGCCATTGCTACCAGCAGGCGTCCATAGCCTCGACAGGGATGCCTTTTTAACCCATTGAGATGCCAGTGTCCCATCTATTAGAAATAATTACATAGTTGCAAAAAGTGTTTCAATTTACTTAGATGTCAACTAAAGATCATTGTTCTGGCATGGTAACCAATTAATAACAATTCCATTCAGGGAAGCTAACAAAAGTGAAAAATTCAACTCATGATGAGACCTCTTGTCCTTTAGTTTTATGGTCGAAGGCCATTACCATGGCTTGGTGACCAGCAGTGGTAACGTCACTTTATTAGGACCTATGATCATGGTAGGTCAGCTTCTGATGAGACATCCTATCCTCTAGTTGACCATTTATGTTTAATATTCAACTATGGTTATTTTTAATCAATAAAGATTTAATAGATGGGGTGGCAGGTCAGCTCCTTAAGAGCTACGGATGGAGTAAAAATTTGTGCAGTAACTATTTTCAACTTTGATAGCTTTTCTTCTCAAAAACCAATAACCTTCAAACGACTGCTGATAAATATATTTTTCACTACTAAGATTGGAGTTGAGGAACAGTTCATTAGATAATGGCGGAAAGATTTAAATACAATTCTATGGTCATCATCATAAATTTTACAAGGTTAAGGACTTGATCAATTAGGAAAGTTGAAATCTAGCATGATGAAATCATCTTTGCATAATTATTCCTTAAAAATAAGATTATGTTTATAGATAAAAAAAAGATATATTGACTACCCAATCATTATGTCAAAGAGGGCTTAGACCATTAAAAGTATTTCTCGTTCACCAAAGAGAAAAGAAAATCAGAAATACCTACAGATGTTGAATCCAACATGAAAATTGGTCAACAACAATAGTTGTGACTGAGGTAACAACAACCATGAATTAGGTAATAACAAGGAAAGGGGAAAAATAATGATGCTAGGAAGGTGACATGAAGGATGATTAGTTACTTTACAAAATAATGAGGAATTAAGAGTGAATCATTCCTGACAAGACTTACCATAATAATCATCTTGAAATACGAGACCTCCCCCCAACTAAAGTATGTCTGTCATCAGTCATAGTTGGTCATGTCATAAGTAAAATACCAATTAAATCTACAGAGTCGTTCGAGGACGTACCTAACGAATTACCTTGGCATAGTAACAACACTGGAGGAGTAACAACACCAAGTACTTAGAAAAATATCACCATGGAGTAACATCACCAGAGGAGTAACAACATTCGAGGAGTAACAGCACCGAACACTTAGAAAATTTCCTAGAGTAACAACATCAGAGGAGTAACATCATTGGATACTTAGAATTTTTTTTGGAGTAATAGCGCGAGAGGAGTAACAACAGTGACAGAGTAATAACAGTGACGGAGTCACAGCAGTGGCAGAGTCATAGCACTGACAGAGTAACAGAAGTGACGGAGTCACAGCACCGACGGAGTAACAACATCCAACACTTAGAAAAAAAAAATCAGAGTAACAACAGTGACGAATTCACAACACTGTCGAAGTAACAGCAGTGGCAGATTCACATCGCTGATGGAGTAACAACGTTGGCAGATTCACAGCACCGTCGCAGTAATAGCAGTGGGGGATTCACAGCACCGACGAAGTAACAACACCCAACACTTAGAAAATTTTTGGAGTAACAGCAGTGGCAGATTCAGAGCACCGACGAAGTAACAGCAGTGGAGGATTCACAACACCGATGGAGTAATAGCATCTAGGAGCAGTAGCATCGTGGAGTAACAGCATCGTGGAGTAGCAGCATCCGAGGAGTAACAACATCCTGAGTAGAAGCATTCGAAGTAACAACATCGGAAGAGTAACAACACTATGGAGTAACATCATCCAAGGAGTAATAACATCACGAGTAGTAGCATCTGAAATAGCAAAATTAGGGAGTAGCAGCATCCAAGGAGTAATGGCATAATGAGTAAGAACATCCAAGGAGTAACAACATCAGGGAGTAGTAGTATCCAAGGAGTAACAACATCACGAGTAGCAACATACAAGGAGTAACAGCATCACGAGTAGCAGCATCCAAGGAGTAACAACATCGTGAAACTTAAGAAATTGCTCATTTTATTTTGAGAACAAAACAAAGAAAATGCGACTTTGAAGTAAACAATACCTAAAGCATTAAAACATAATATAAATTAGAAAATAAACGACACTTTATTTAAAACCAATAAATAAATAAAAATCTTAAATTACAATGGCTATGATTTTTGTTGCAGCAATTTTGTTTGTCAATGGTGAATAAATGGAAAAAAAAAAATTCGAAAATGACTTGTGTCTTCAAAAAGAAATCAATTCCCCATTTCTCATGTTATAAATCCAAAAATTATTCATGTTTTTTTCTCTATGTGAGGACACGCCTTTGAAAAATTTTATATTTCATTCTCATTGCCTTCAAGAATCACTTGTTAATAAATTGACCTCATTTATTCTTCTAGGACCTGCAAAAAAAAGAGTTTCTACTTGCAATAAAACATGAAATCATGGAAGAACAGACGTTATCAGGTATCCTAATCCAATAAATATGCAAAAAAAAAATAATTCGTTACTCTATAAAACAAATCCATGGGAAAAAAAAATAACGAAGTAAAATTAATTTATTACCTACAGGAGAGTGGTGGCCAACCATACTAACCAACAGTGTTTCAATCATAACTTTTGTTTTCATCTGATTTGAGTGATTCAAAAAGCAAAATGAAATTGAATTCATAGATATGTCTCCAATAGAAACAGGGTTTAAAAATTCCATGTAATGGTACGTTAAAGTTTCTTAGAACAACCTGTATAACCGAGTCATTTTCGATTTTCTAGCTTAGACCAACAGTTGATAATTCAAGCATAACTTTTCATTTGATGACGGATTGAACCGATTCAAATTGGATATTAAATTAGATTCATTTATGTATCTCCAATATAAACAATTTTTTATGGAATGAAGAATTGATGGGTCAAATACGCTAGTGAACAGCCAGGAAAACAAAGTTTCAAGAGTCCTGATTTACGATAAGCAGTCAGTATTTTGGTCATAACTTCCTCATACGATATCAAAATAAAGTGATTCAAATTGTGTTGTAAACTAGATTCATAGGGTAATATACCATAGAAAGAAGTTTCCAAAATATATTCATTTAAGCCTCAAAAAATGGGTTGTCCCAACCTTGTTCCTTAGCTGCCTACTAGACATCCTATCATTGTTTTGGTCATAAATTTGTGTTTCAACTCGAAATCAAGTCATTAAAAATGAGTTATAAAGTATACATGAAAGGTTACGTAGGATAGAAACAATTCTTGAAAATATGTCCATTTGGTCCCTCAAAACATGATTGTCCTGACTGTTTTTCCAGAATTTTCATCAAGCCCATAAGCCATAAGATATGATAATTAAGGAATTTTTCTAAGAATGTGATCAAAATGAATATGAGTGTTTTTAGGAATTTTATTTTCAATATAATGCATCTACATACATAAATAAATTTTATTATTGATCACCGATGTTGATTTTCACAGCGTGTTGCAACAAAAATAACTATTTTTACATCTAAAGAAATTTATTTATTTATGTCTTTATTCATTCTATATTCTACACTACACTACTCTACTTTGAAAAATAAAATATACTTAAATATAAGAGTACTTCCAGTGAAGCCATTTTCAAAATAATGCCTCAAGTATGTACATATCCATATTTGAAAAATGTATGTTAATAAATACACGGGTATGAGAGACCAAATTCCCTGTTAAGGATAGTGCCAAGAGTTGTTGAAGTGTAGAGTGATGTTGCGAGAAAACAATAAAGTGAAACCAGTCTTCAATATAGCCTTGATTTCCCATATTTTTCACATCCTAAAGTTCCGTGACTGAGTTCCAGATTGTGTTGATGCTTTCTTCCTTGACCTCATCCTCTACCTTTTTGTTTAGATCTCTGTTCATAGAACCAGAGGAAGGAAAAAAAATATTCAAGAAATTCTTAAAGCTCAGCACCTGGAGCAGGGTGAAACTTCCCTCCCCAGGATGAGAGATTGGGTGTTTAAACAGAAAGAAAGAAAGCAAGAAATAAAATCAAGAAATATTAAGCTCGGGACCTAGTGCAGGGTAGCATTTCCCTCCAAAGGATGAGAGATTAGGCCCTAAGAAATCAACAGAAATTAAAAAAAAAAAAATCTACTAACCCTCAGGACCTAGAGCAGGGTAGCATTTCCCTCCCGAGGATAAGAGATCAGTTCCTAAGAAATCAATAAAAAAAAAAGAAGAAAAATAGAACAACTACACTCAGGGCCTAGAGCAGGGTAGCATTTCCCTCCCTAGGATGAGATATTGATCCTTAGATCAATATGAATCATGTTATTTCACCTTTGTTAGCCTCCCTAGAAACGATGCCAAAATTTTGGTGTCCAAGTGTGAATGAATATTCAAACCCTTTCCCACATTAATTATCAATATGGGTGCATTGGTTATTGCAAGGCTAACACGCATAGTATGTGCAGATACAATAGCAAAATTCTGATATCAATCGTGGATTCGATAATTAAACAAAGAAGAAATCACTATAACAGTAATTAAAGAATGGGCAGTAATAAATCATAAAGCTTCTAATGCACTCACAACAATAAGAATATCAACAAATGTGTATACTATCACAACAATTGCAAATTATACAAAACAAGAAATATAAACAACAATACACGGGAAATGTGCAACACTTGATCGGAGAGTGGGCCCAACTCTCTGATCATGGTTGCGATATGCTAACAAATTATAGAAGTAATAGGAAATTAACTTGTATTAACCTGATCAAATAATGTTCTATTACACAGCTCCATTCCTTGCGTAGCCAACCCTATATGCATTATCTCCTATGTGTTCTATCCTCCTTTCTCTCTGATTTGTGTTCCTTTAAATATACAAACAACAAAGGGAAATAGACTGATTACAAAATCTCAATAAGAAATATGAGATCTAAAAGATATTTCCATCATGATTTAGTTGGCACAAGTCGAATCTGGCAATTACAATTGGGGCAATTTTGGAAAATGGCCACAGCAGAAAATTTGCAAATTTGTCCTTCAAAAAACCCTGCATTTCTCTCAATCAAAACCGAATTTTGGAAAACTACTCATAGGAAAATTAATTTGGTCCATTATGCACAAAACACATGTTTCATATTTCATGATTATTCTCCGTTGGCCCGAAACGTTCAACACAAAACTGTCTCTTGTTATTCCAGCGAATTTCTGAGTTGGAATATTTAATTATCAGCTGAAGATTAAATTTGTAATCTGGAAGAGATCTTGGAGACTAAAATAGTGAGTTATGTTATAACGAATTCATCAATAAACCATCATTGGAAAAATCATGGATAATAAACATTAATTTATTAAAATAAAGGAGAATCAGTATTATTTATCCAAAAGAACATAAATAATTATGAAATGGAATTATATAATAAATTATGATAAATAATGTGATAAAATAACATTATACATGGATGAAATGGATGTTAAAAAGTGATAATAATAATACAAATTAGTGGCCCAACAGGTTGCATGGGTGCAACCCAATAATCCTACAACTGATAGTCAACTTCCCTTTCACCTAGATCTGAATTGGGTCTCCACTGGATCTGACTTGCACGCATATAATAATAGTAAATCCTCATTTTTATGTGAGATCTCTAATTGTTAATTAATTAATATTTAATTCACTTGATCTCCCACTAGTGTATCTAACCATTACAACTAGCACAGCTGAGTTTAACTCACTTAACTGAGTGAAATTGATTACAACCTGCATTAACTAATGCACCACTACACTTCGAACTTCGTTACAACTAAAATTACTCTACATGCCTCACCAACTACCTCTAACTCAAAATTCATTATTTAACTGAGTTTATCACACTCAGTTAACTATTACAAGTTATTTTGAGATTAGATTGCATTTTATTGTCCATCTTAATTAAAGGATAACTAAAAAAGACATGCAACAAATTTAACCCTGTGGGCCCACCCTAGTGTAGGTGTTGCATGGACCTCCTAGTCCCACACTAGGCATAGGTGCTAAAATTTCTTGTTGAATCTCAACACTCCCTCTCAACAAGAAAGGGATTATCCTTCACCCCGATCCTGTCTCTATGGTATTCTAATTTTTTCCTGGTGAGCACCTTCGTCAGACTATCTGCATCCTGATATTCTGTGGGAATGTAATGAATAAAAATTATCATCCTCTACACACAATCTCTGAGATGATGGTACCGGATATATATGTGCTTGGACCTATCATGAAACGAAAGATTAATTGAGAGTTTAATGCAACTATGATTATCACAATGTATCATTTTCAGATCCATCTAAGAACGAAATAAACCAAATAAGATCTTCCTCATCCATATAGCCTCACATCACTTGCTACGATTTACTCTGTTACCGCTGAACTAAGTGCCACATATCACTACTTCATGTTGTACCAAGAAACTGTTGTCTATCCTATGCTGAAGATCCCTCCTAATTTTCTCTTTCCGTTTGATGGACTGCCGACCGAATCTGCATCCTTGAAGCCTTGAAGCTTCAATCCCTCTATATGTACGTACCATATACCATACTCTGATGTGCACCTCGGGTATCTCAAGACATGCTTCCCCACCTTCCAAAATAGCTTGGTAGGTTTAACCATAGCTTGACTCAGTTGGTTAACTACATAGCAAATGTCTGGTCTGGTGTTCACTAGATACATCAGCCAACCAACTAACTACCTATAGACAGTAGCATCCACTACCTCTCCATAAGTAGCATCCTCTTTCCTATAATTTCCTGGAAGAGGAGTATTCATGGGTTTGCATCTCTCCATGTGAAACTTACCCAGTATCGCCTCAGTGTACTTGCCCTAAGACACAAAAATTTCACCATCCCACTGCAATATTTCCAAGCCAATGTTAAGTCCCTATATTAGTAGTGTAGTCCCTTAATATGTTAGTGTAGCCCCACTTATTGTTATTGTTGTACCCCTGTAACCCCCATATTGTTATTATTGTGCCCTTACATTATTATTGTTAGGTCAGCTAGGATTACATTGTGGCCCACTAGGATTACATTATGGCCCCATGGACTCCTATATATAGAAAGGAGGTTTTGTAAATTGTATCATCCAAGAATTGTTCATTTATGTAATGTATTGGAGGTTGCCCCTCGAAGTGGCTCATTTCTAAGGCGTTGATATCTCTTTTCTTCTCTTTTTGGAGCTGGTTACACAACAGCCAAGGAAATAATGAAGGAGTCCCATGTCTTTCATTTTAAACTCCCTTGCAAGATCCTCCTTGCATGATTGTATCAACTTCTAATCTCCAGTCAAAATTAGATCATCAACATAAAGAACAATAAGCAATAGCTTACCCTAAACCACAATTTGGTATAGGTTTGCATCTTTTTCACTTTTGGTGGAGCCCAGTCAAGTGAAATAGTTGTATATTTGAGTGTACGAAGCAAGAGGTGCTTGCTTCAGCCGATACAGTGCTCTCTAGAGTTGGCAAACATGCGAATCACTGTCAAAGATCTCAAAAATTTCAGGATGCTCTATGTATACTTATTCCTCAATCACTCCATTGAGGAACATGATTTTCACATCCATCAAGTGAATGTGCTAGCCCATCTGCGTTGAGAGTGAAGGGATGGATCTAGTGGAAGAGTACCTTGCAACAAGTGTAAAAGTATCATCATAATCAATCCCCTCGATCTATGAGAATCCCCAAGCCACAAATTTGTCCTTGTATTTCTCCACACTCCCATCAGCAACTTGCTTTACCTTGTAGATCCAACCACTGATTTATCGACCAGTCTTGGGACAATATGCCATGCACTGTTCTTGACAATGGAGTCATACTCCTCCACCATTGCATCAACCCAAGTTGGTTGATGTACTACCTCCTGAAAGTAATATGGTTCAGTCGCAATATATTTTCTCATGAGATCCATGTATCCAGTAAACTTGTCTAGAGACTGTCTCTGTCTATGCTCTAAAGTAGGGGATCCTACATTCTCATCAGCATCAAGTCTCAATCTATCAACTTCTGTGGTGTGCCTTCTGCCATTTCTGATGGATGGCTTTGCATGAGTGTTTTTTTCCACTCCATGATCCTCCTCATGTGGTTGCTCCACATCTTGAGACTCATCCTTGAGAACCAACAGTTCCTCCTCTGCATGCAAGTCCAGCTCCCTCTCAAGGTACAACCGCGTGGCTTTCTCCTCATAAAATTTTACATCCTATTACACAATATTCATTATTTTGTTTGGAAAATACAAATGATAGTTGTGGGGTGTTTCAGTGTACCCCAAAAAAATCCTGATCACAGTTGTCGATTCCAGCTTCTTCCTGGCGTCCTTGGTCACATGCACATAAATAGGTGAACCAAAAATCTTAAAGTGTGAAACATCAAGTTTCTTACCAGTGAAAGCCTCTTCAGGTGTACTCATGCCAAGTATCATATGAGGACAATGGTTCTGCACAAATATCGCAGTGTTGCATGCTTTCACCCACAGATGCATCGATAGGCCTTGATCATGCAACATTGCTCTTGCTGCACCCACAATCATTATGTTCTTTATTTCAGCAACCCCATTCTATTGTAGGTTATGAGGCACTATCAATTATCTTTGAATTACTTCTTTGCTGCAGAAGTTCTTGAATTCGATAGAGATATATTCACCAACATTATCGCTCGTCAGAGCTTTCACTTGCTTCCCCGACTCTTTCTCCACCAGTGCTTTAAAATCAAGAAAATTTTAGAATGTTTGATATTTCTTCTACATGAAGAAGATCCAACACTTACGATAAAAGTCATCAACAAATATTACATAGTACTTATGTTTTGTTGTCAAATCAATATAGAATGGTCCACACACGTCTATGTGAACTCTCTCAAGGATCCCCAAATCTTGGTCCTCCTTCTCATGAAAGGTAGCTTTTACATATTTTCCCATAGTACATCCCTTGAAAGTTTCTAACTAAGCAAGTGTACCCTTGGGAATACCAGTAGAAATCTGTTGCATGAATTTCAAGGCTCCATGGTGAAAATGCCCCGATCTCATGTGCCATAAGTCGCCCTCATCCCGACTCACCGCTTTGTCTACCTTGCCCATCAATGTTGTACAGCCATATACATCCAGCTTGTAGATATTATTAACTCGAATCCCTATCTTCTTGGCTTGTCCCATTGTTTTTTGTTGCCGAAAATCTTTTCCTTCACTAAAAACAACATCATAGCCTCTATCCTCCGACATTACAACTGAGACTAAATTTTTCTTCAAACCTAGTACATGCATTACATATTTTAATTGAAAGGGTTTAATTGAATTCCTCTGGAAGGTAATGGTACCAATCCTGGTAACAATGTACTGCCCATCATCACCCATTTCAATATGCATCTGGAGAGCCTTCTCCTCCAAGCTACTAAAAAGTTCCTTGTCTCTTGCCATGTGAAAGGAAGCGCAACTATCCAAATACCACACAGATCCCAATTCACTTGACACCATGCATATGATCAATGAGAATTCAAGCTCAAATTGTGAGGCCAAAGCCTTACCAGCTTCAGATCCTTCATCCTTCTTGTTCTTCTTATTTTTTGGACAGTTATTAGCATAATTCCCATGCTCGTGACAGTGAAAACACTTCACCTTGGACATGTCCTTATTCTTTCCATATTTGGACTCGGATTTGGAATGGAATTTATTCCCTTTCCCCTTCTTTTCCTTGGCAGGCAAAGAGCAATCTTCTTCATCTTCATTCTTAGATGAAGATCCATCTCTGGTGTTCTGTCTGAACTCCTCCTGCACCAAATCTGACCATAGTCATTCCCAATCTGACAACTTTTCCCTTCCATTGATATAGTATTGATAACTATGGGAACTCTTGGGAAGTCCTAGGAGAGCCAAGCCCACCAAGTCATCACCAGCAATAGTTATACCAACGCTCCCCAATTCAGCCTGACATTGGACAAACTTTGTTAGATATTTTTTTATGGAGTCACCTTTCTCCATCTTGATCTTCCTGAGTTTATCTTTGAGTGCCAATTTCCTATGGTCATTGCTACTCTGAAATAGATCTGTCAAAGCCTTCCACATTTCATATGGTATGGCTTTCCCATGGAGGCTTGAGACAATGTGTTCTCGTACTCCCTGAAATAGGATCTTCCTTGCCTTTGCCACTTTATTTTTCCATGCATCAAGATTTGCATCATTGGTCACAACATGTTTAGGAAAATCATTGTCAATGAATTCCTTCAATCCATTATCTTCAAGTACTACCTCCATTCTGTCCTTCCAAGAAATATAGTTTGAGCTGCCCTCGAGTACATACTCCAACCTCAAGCTATTGAAATCCATTTTGATCCTGAATCAAATGTAGCACCAAGAAAGTATTTCTACAAATTCGAATTCTATCCAGTCACAAACTCAACTTCTCCTTCACTATTGTGATTCCCTATGCTCTAATACCATATAGAATTATACAACAAGCACTTATATCATGGATTCAATCTAATCTAACAATGTACTAAATTTAAATACTAAATCACTTCTACAAATATTTTGTGGAATTAAAAACACAAACGCCAATCAAATGAAGCAAAGAATAATCAATCAAGCCACAAGACAGATAATTTCCCGGGGAAATATTGCTACTCAAAACCCCACTATCTTCTATTGTATATCAGCATGTAATCATGAAACAATTACATACAACTCTTCTCACAAGAACCTTCCTATACTTAGCTAATTGTCTCACACTGTCACACATAAAATTGACCAATACTTAGCCAATTTACTACCTCCAAATAGCTTGCCTTGCTTACACAATCCCTGATGATTTCAATCCCTAAAGAATAGGAATTTCGGCCTTCCTTGATGGCACAAGTATCATTGGCACTCCAACGGATGTTTGGTTGCATGGGTGCAACCCAACAATCCTACAACTAATAGTCAACTTCCGTTTCTCCTATATCTTAACTGGGTCTCCACTGGATCTGACATGCATGGAGCTAATAATATTAAATCATTAGTTGCATGTGAGATCATTGATTGTGAATTAATTAATATTTAATACACTTGATCTCCCACTAGCGTATATAATAGTTACAACTAGCACAACTGAGTTTAACTCACTTAACTAATTTAAACTGATTACAAACTGCATTAACTAATGCACCACTAAACTTCGAACTTTGTTACAACTAGAATTACTATGCATGCCTCACCAACTACCTCTAACTCAAAATTCATGATTTAACTGAGTTTATCACACTTAATTAACTATTATAAGTTATTTTGAGATTATATTACATTTTATTTTCCATCTTAATTAAGGGATAGCTAAAATAGACATGCACTAAATTTAGCCTTGTGGGCCCACCCTAGTGTAGGTGTTGCATGGACCTCCTGGTCCCACACTAGGCATGGGTGCTGAAATTTCTTGTTGAATCTCAACAATAGTTAGCGCTAAGTGCACTTAACTCTTAAATGCAAGTTACGTAGCTTAATCTCGGATTAGTGGCTTAATCAAGGTTTAACCATTTTAATTTACAACTAGAGATAAGCCCATTGGTTCTCCGCTCTCGAGCATATGGGAGGGGGTTGGCCCCCTCTGAACCCCCAACTATGGCGTGAACAATATTTAAATATGTGTGGAGTGCTTATGGGTTAAGACACACAGAGTAGAGGAGACAATAGATCATTGGAGTTGTACATGGGTGGTCATGGTTTCGACCCCAACACCTGCACCAAATTTAGTTGTGCTCCACAATATGGTATAAGAAAAGTTCAAACTTTGTTTTAACAATAATATATGCCTCCGCTCGATTAGGACCTCCTCCAATCAAGTTGTCCATTCCACTAAAACTAGAAGTCTCTACCATATGGTATCCTTGTCTGCCAGTTAGTTAGCCATGTCCACTATATAGTTAGCCCCATCCTCTATATATATATATATATATATATATATTTCACCATAGGCTAAGGTCTGAACCCTAAAATAATATTTTCACCATATATAACAATATATTTGAAACTTTTACATATGAGAAATTCAAATTTCCATCCAAGATCGGAGAGGTCCACACCCGATGGGACACATGGTAGCCCTTAACTGCACCAGGTGTCCAGCTCTGGTTGGACTACTCCAACCTAAAACAATTCTCATTCATCCTTAGAATAGGAAGAAAAAAATCAATTTCCCAAGCAACATTGGCAAATATGACTGTGACACTTGTCACGGTGTCATTGGCTGAAAATTGGAGAATATTCCCTAGATATTCCTAAGGTGCTGACTGTACTGTCAAGTCATCAGTCTGTCATTGTTGCACATTTTTTACCTGTTTGGGAAAATGGATAGAAGGTCATAACTTACTCATACAAACTCAAATTTTGACGAAACAAATTCCACTGAACCTTGGCGACGAGCTCTATCCGGTCGTTCTGGTTTGGATAATTTCTAAGAACTTTCATTTTTGAGCTAAATATTGAGCCTCTGATCATTCCTCCCCACTAGAAGCCTTTTGGACCCCAAAATATACTATCAATTGTTCAGCAGGTGAGGGCAACTCTCCCTCACCCTTTCAATCTCCATCCATTTGTCCTTGGAAGGATTTTTTCCCTTCAGTCCCACTTGAAGGTATTTGACATTCCTTCTCCATGAATTTCTAGTTCTTCTATCAAATATGAGATCTTGTTGAAGTTCATCAAGATATTCTAGAGAGAAGTCATCTATTGATAGTAGTTGAACATGCTCTCGTTGATCATCAATCAAAGGAGGCTCAAACAATCTCAAATTCTCAACATTAACGACAAAATATATTTGCATATAAGGAGGAAAATCTAGCTTAAATGCATTAGTACTAATCCTTTTCAAGAATTTTTAATGGATCATAACTGATTGCCTTGACATTTTTACCTCCCCCTTACAATCTTTCTTTTTTTATATATAACCAAACATCATCACCAACCTAGAATTTGTGATCAACACAGTGTTTATCATGCCTTTCGTTGTAGATGTTTTGACTCTTTTCAAGTTGTACTTGCACTGTGTGATGTACCAACTAAATTTCCTCAATGAACTTCCTTGCCTTGTCTATGGCACTATGACCTTCTATAGCGACATATTTCTCAAATATGAAGTCCAAAGGCGATCTTGGCAAGTACCCAAGACATGCCTCAAATGGCGATGTGTTTCTAGAAGAATTCTTTGCCCTGTTGTATGCATGTTGAATGTAATGAAATTGTTCATCCCACAACTTGGGATGTTTGTTGCAATAGCCTCTAAGAAGATGAATGGTTGTCTTGTTAAATACCTCGGTCTGACCATCTGTTTGCAGATGAAATGTTGTACTCTTCTTCAACTTTTTGTCCATCATGTCCCATAATTTTGACCAAAAATTCCAACAAACTGGAAATCTTGATCACTTACAATAGAAGTAGGAAGACCAAAATGAACCCATACTTTTTGAAATTAAAGATGAGTTTTTTTGTTCATATGTAATTTTTTTTTTACATGGCATCAAAAGAGACATTTTGTTGAACCTATCTACAACAACATACAACTAATCATGACCTTTCCTTGACATTGGAAGACCACCTAAAAAATCCATTGAGATACTCTCCCAAGGATGTGAAGGAACCGTAAGTGGAGTGTACAATCCAAGTTTCCTAATACTAGGCTTACTTATTACACATAAGGAAAATCCTCTAATAAAACGATATACACTATCAATCATGCATGGCCAATAACAATACCTTTGGAGATTCTCTATTGAATTGCCCACACTGAAATTTCCAACAATCAATGAAGTGTGTGCCTCCCTTATGGTACTATTTCTTTCTCCCTGTGGTATACATAACTTGCCCAAGTGATACAACAAACTGTTATGCACATGATAATCTAACTCTTCATTTTGGCTTGCTTGAATCAATCTTTCATACACATCTTGAAAATCACTATCATATGCATATTGTGCAATGTAACTTTCAAGTATAATAGATGAATTTGCAATAGGCCTAGAGAGAATATCAGCTACCTTATTGTAGATTCCTTTTTTATACATGATAACCAAATGAAATTTTTGTAGAAATCTCATCCATATGAAATGTCTTGATTGTTGCAACTTTGACTATGATTGTAAGTACTGCAATGGCTGATGGTCGGTATGGATAATAGTTTCTTTTCCCATCGAATAGTGCTTCCATTTATTTACACTTTGTACCAATGCATATAACCCTTTTTCATAGGTGGTATAGTTAGTCACAACTCAATTAAAAATTTTAGAATGAAACGAAACAGGCTTATCATGCTACATGAGAACTGCTCCCATGGTGTAATCACTTGCATCTGTTTGGATCTCAAATGGTTTTCTAGATATGAAAGAGCCAATAATGGTGTTTAACTAATCTTGTGCTTTAAATCATCAAATTATTTTTGCTGCAAATCTCCCCAATGGAAGCCTTTTTTGACACTTGTCAATTCATGTAACGGAGCTGCAATGGAAGAAAAATTAGAAATGAATTTCCTCCAATACTATGCTGCCCCAGGAAAGCTTCTTACCTCTGTAACTGTATTAGGCTTGGCCCAATTCATAATGACCTCTACCTTGGAAGGGTCTATATTCAACTTACCTCCTCCAACAATGTGTCCCAAATATACTAAATAAGTCTTTTCAAACTCACACTTTGACATATTTAAAAATAACTGCTCTTTTTTCAAGACATCAAGTACCTTGCTCACATGCATGACATCTTCATCTCTTGATTTGTTGAATATAAAAATATCATCTAAGTAAACAATGATTAAGTCATTTACAAATGGTCTTATTACATCATTCATAACTCTCATGAAAGTAGCTGGAGCATTTGTTAGACCAATTGGCATAACTAACCATTCAAACAATCCTTGTCTAGTTTTAAGTGCATTTTTCCAAATGTCCTCCTCATGTATTATAACTTGATGATAGCCACTTCATAAGTCTAAATTAGTGAAATTCTTTGCATACCTTAACTGATCAAGCAAATCATCAATGTTTGGGAGTGAACAATGATTCTTTACCGTGATTTTATTCAATGCATGGAAATCTATGCACATGTGCCAAGTCCTGTCCTTCTTTGGTACCAAAATAATCGGTGAACCACAAGGCGAACTAGATGGGCATATGATACCTTTGTTCAGAATTTCTTGAATTTTTTTCTTTATTTCCAAACTCTCCATAATTGACATGTGATACATACCAATTTTTGGAAGTGGAACATCTTGCTGCAACTGAATATTATGTTGAATTCCCCTCTTGGGAGGTAACTCACTTGGTTCTTGAAACATCTCACCATGCTGACTTACCACATAAAAAATTAGGTTTTAATTTGTCATCACATCCTTCAAAATATTCATAGTCAACATCATCCTTTTTCTTGATCATGAGAAGCACAAAATTTTTACTTTCATTAACTAGCATCTTCATTTGCCCTGCATTACCTAAAGAAATATTCAACTTTTTGCGATGATCTCTCACAATATATTTCACCCCATCCTTAAGAAAATGATATTTTTTCTCATGGTGATAAAACATCACTTTCCTGTCATACAAATATGGACTTCCCAAGATAATCCCAAAAATTTCAAGTGGAACCACATCTAACTCGACTTCATCAACAAATTTTGTCGTAATAGAAAATCGAAATATGCATTTCCTTGTAACCTGTAAATTGGCATTCTTAACTATCCAATGCAAAGGGTATGGTTTATTATGTGGTACAGTTTCAAGGTTAATATTTTTGACCAAGTCTTCTAAAATCACGTTTGCTTCTGACCCACTATCAAACAATGCATAAATATTTGTATGATTTGAAATCACTCTCACATGGAACAATTATATCCTTGCATCTTCATTTGGAGTGTTTTTTTTTACTATTTTAGGAATTGTTACTTTCTATGGCTTCCTTTCCCTTGTTTACCATGGCTAGGATCTTGGTCTCATCTCCGAAATCAGATCCAAGATCATGTTGTGTGGTGGCAATCATATTTTGTTTCCCCTTGTTATTTGGTTTCTTAGGCCTTGGTTTGAGATGTAGTTTCCAACAGTGGGCTTCATCATTCCCCTCTTTGAAAAAAAAAATTCATGTAGCTTTCTCCCCTTCTTTATTAATGTTTGCATTCTTCTTTCCCTTCTCTTTTCCCTTACCCTTGAATGGATTCTTCTTACTAACCTCTTCCTGAATTTTTTTTCCCTTGCTTCAAGATGTGTGGCTTACAGACATACTTGTTCTAAATTGGTTGGGTTAAACATAAGGATAGTATGTTTCAAATAGGAATGTAAACCCCCAATGTATTTAAAGAGTGTCTCTTCGGAATTAAAGTTTACTCCTAACAATAAAGCCCTCTTTCTAAACTCATAGGTGTACTCTTGAACTGTTTGGCCCTTGAGTTTCCTAAATATTTTCCAACTCATAATTTGTTTTTGCATATAGGCTAATGGATAAAACTTTCTTTTAATGGAAGAAATAAATTCAACCCAAGAAATGGATACCTTACCATGGATTCGCATTTCCTCTTGAGTCTTTGCCTCCCACCAAACCAGTGTTTCTCCTTCTAGCCTCAATGAATCCAACTGGATCTTTATATCTGTTAACACTAGAAAATCATACAGTAGAAGATGAAATTAATTAATGTCAGGAAAAAGGATTTATAGGGCTGGAAGAAATTACAGAATCTATAAAGTATTTAAAAATCTCTAAGGTCTAAGGAAAATCAAATTTGAACTAGTCCTAAATGTTATTTGCGTGCATAATACTTCGTGAAGAGCACCTTCTGCGCAACTTTTTGCCCGATGTGTGCGCATTCCTAAGAGTGGTGAAATTTCACTATCCGGGACCACACAAAGGAAAGGACAAGTGATGCATTACATGAAGTCGCATAAGGAAAACCACCAATGCCTCCTTAGACACTATGTGAGCACACAATGGAATATTTGGAACACACAAAGGAATCGTACCCCTCTCTTGGGTCACCATCCTCCATGTACCAAGAGAGGGAAGGGAGGATTTGAAATCTCCTATATAAGACCACCATGAGATGAAGAATTGGTGATCGCATTGTTATGCTGGCCATAATTGCCTAAGCAATACACGCAGTGTGTGACCCGGAGCTGAAGATAGAGGGGACTAAATTTTTGGCCATATAACAAGTTCAGTCCAACACAATAGGGAGAGAGGGAGACTACACTGAGGCAATATTGAGATAAAAACATCCTTGCATCGGGAACTAGAACCATTGTCTAGGGGGCCTTTGGCAAGAGGGTAAAGTTTCACTCTTCTTACTACCATCGTTCAATAAGAGGGGCCTAGAGCCACAATTTTCATTATTATTGTTGTTTGACTCTTTTCAGAGCTTATTTTTATTTGCTTTTAGTTTTAGTTTAGTTTTAGTTTACACATGCATGCTTTTTCCTCTATATAGTATGCTTATTGATTCTAGCTTGTTCCACTAACTTGCTTGACTCCATTTCTATTTCTGCATGTTACCAATAGCTTAACGGGGTAGACCACATCCCTTAAGTTGGTGTGATTTAGTACATATGTGCACCAAACACACTAAAATAGGATTTTCAACTCCACTAATGTTTTATTACCAAGTTTATGTGGTTGTGCCTTCTTTTGCAGAGACCTCTATCTATGTTGTAGAGTGGATCTAAATTTCCCTTGATTTCTCTTGCAGTCCCTAATTCATCTCAAGTGACAGACTGAAGTAGAACAACTGCTAAAATTTTTACTTGCAGGAATTTGCGTGCATTCAGAGATGACCCATGGGCAGAAAGTGCACCTGTTTCAGCCTTTTGCACGCAAATTTCAGAATGAGAAATTTCTCCCTAATTTCTGTCTTTTCTTGCTTGTAAGGTACTTGGAAGCCCCTCATACACCTTCCAGCACTAGTTGTGGTACCCCGCAGCTTGTTAAAACTCACTTTTAGCTGTTTTTTTAGGCTTATTGTCAGTTTTACTTCAAGTTGATTTTTGCAATGTTCACACATAGTTTGAGTAGGGAGGAAAAATCACTTGCATTCCGAAAAAAATTTATGTTTTGCAAATTTTGGTACTTACACATCTAGATAACTAGCCAAAGTAAGTGGCCCAAGACCACGCATGCATAGCTAGAATTCTTTTTTCTGGTGTATAAGTTTTTAGTTTAGTTCAATTTTTGCACTAGGAATTTTGAGACTAGGATTAAATTGTTTATAGAAGAGCAAGTAATCTCTGCTACCTTTGCACCCTCCAATGATCCTCGGTAAGCATATGAATGCTCCCTATTCACAATTATCCATATCCCTATAGTTAGTCACATAGATTAATTAGGAAAATTTGAAAGCGGCCCATTATCCGCACATGCTTTTCATTGGAGCCAGGAATAATACAACATAGTTTAAATAGGGGATTTTGTAAAGGATCATCGATATCCACACGTTCAAACTATGTGCTTGTCCACATTGTGACCACACACACTCACCCACTAAGCAAAGCAAAGACACCTAAAACTAACTTAACCAAACTGACTAAATTCTCCCCACAAGGGCCACAAAAGAACTTATAGCTTAAATTAGGATGAAGGGGGTAGGCATCCAATAAGCTACCTTGATCATAATTCATTTTTAAAAATATAAGTTGTGTATTTAGGGAGCTTCAAATCCACATATCATCCCACGGTAAAGAAAACCCGAGCGCAACAGAGACCCATTTAAGAGGGGGTTAGGCTTAGGCGCAGTGCGTGCGATATCAGTTGAGGCTTCCTGACCTCGCTGATACTCGGTACTATTAGCTGATTACCAAGAATCCCAAGACTCGAACACTCACTTGGGATGGTAGTTCTTAGTGGCCAAAAACTAGGGCATCCTTTACCCTATACATAATGGTGCAGGCAAGCACCAGACCCTCTACCCTTACCTTGGTGGATTCTCTTCGACTGACTGGGGGCATTGCCAGCTCTTATGAGATGTTGTGCCAACACTTGCAAGAAATATTATCAAGGCCCAGTTACTTTTGAGTGTGTGAGGATGCATAGGTCTTTTAGGAATTTAATTGCCATACACAAATGAACAAAAACCACTTTTTTGATTGCTTGATCACATAGATTAATTTAAAGGGAAAATTATTTTATTTTTTGCTTTTTTTTATGTATGCAAGAAGTTTTCTTTGATCATAGACTCTATCCTGTCAAATTTTTTCCAAAACCAAACCTGGGTGACACCCGAAAGGTCCCAATATAATCTCGTCATTCCAGGCATCTTTTGGACCTCCCCCCATTACTGGAAGGGGTTCTAGGTCTTTCGCAATTTAGGCATCAATGATGGAACACTACCACCATTATCAGTTCGTCCTTTATTGGAGTAGTCATAGTTGGGAACCCTAGTCGGTCTCCCAACACCACACCACACACCACTCCTCCCGCGACCCCGAGAGGGCAGAGGAGTGCATCCCATTCGGGAAGCCAGCTGAATACACAGCAGGGTATGTCGCGGACTAACCCTAGTTCTAACCAGAACTTTTTGGTTTCACACATTGCAATGGCGTCAACCTCTTAGTCACCTTTCTTAGCCTTGTTGAATCTACCCTATTTAACCAAGCTGATGAATGACCCCATCGCACATGATCCTACATGGCCTCTCATGCCCAAAAAGCTCCCTTCATATATATCAAAGTTCGAAGGCAAGCAAGCGAAAGACCCAGGTAATCATGTCATGACCTTTCACCTGTGGCTCTCATCAAATAGTATCATTGACGACACTATTCAATTGAGATTATTTCAACACACTCTTACAGGAGTAGTTGCGAAGTGCTATGTGGAGCAACCTTCACCTTCACATGGAACCTTTACCACCCTCGCTACCACGTTCCTAACATATTTTCAGTTACCCATTCACCATGATTCTGGAATGGAATTACTAACGCATTTTACAAAAACCCCCACCGTCCATATCTCGTACCATCTCCATGAATGGAGATGGCATCATATTTTATGTAAAGCTAAACTCGACGATAGGGTTCTCTTAGATTTTTTCTTGAAAACTCTTACAATAGAGATTTCAAAGGATGTAGTGCAGCAAAACCCCACATCCTAAGAGGACACCATCAGCAAAGCCCAGAAGCTCGAGCTGATTTGTACTCAGTCAGGATAAATTTACAACATCCTTCCTAATGCCCCGCGCCTGCAAACTTATCAAGAATTTCTAGCCACGTCGAACTCTGAAAATGGGCTAATTGGGTCAATGACCCAAGGTTACCTAAGCAACAGCAATCAAAACCCCAGTTACACATATAGTTCTACTGAGAATGGCCTCAACCCGGTTTTCAAGGTCATCATATGCCTGAGTAAAATTTGACTAATAGGGCGCCAACGTATCACTAGAGAGGACCTTATCCTCCTACTCAGGGGAATTAGTACACAGAAATAAACACTGACGGAAGAAATCCCCTCCAAAATTCAAGTGCAAACCAAGGACTGCATTATGCTCCATCCCAAGCACACGACCCACATATGCACAACAATGCACAGGTGAACTTTTTACAGTCGTCCCAAAACCAACCACACCAATATAATCAGAAGAACTACCCTACTAATGTGGTGAAGAAAAAATCCAAAAACAAGCCAGAAGGGAACCCTAGATAGGGGGGCAGCAACCAACAGCGCCCACTGTGATCCTAGGCTAGAGGCAACTCCAACCGAAATCAGAACCAAGAGCCGAGAAATTCCCAATGGCAAAGAAAAAGGCCACCTCTTCGAATAAACCATACTTGTTTGATATGTGGTGATTACGGTCACTATACTCACCACTGTCCTAACCTCCTAGAGCTGAAGAAGCTACAGAGTAACCGAGGAAAAGGAGGATCTTCCTAGCAAATAGTTGTGATGCAAGAACCTTTCCTCAATCAAGGGACGGTAAGCACTCACCAACAAAACCCAGACGACTCCGAGAAAAGCAACCATGAAATCTACATGACTGGAGAAGAAATTTTTTTCCAAATACAGAATGGAAACTATGACACCCCACCAAACACCAGTATGTCAGGGGCAAGTACCAGTGCACCGACTGCACCTTTGACCATTTCAAATATGCCTATAGAACCAATGCCAAAAATGGAAAAGGGACCTAATAGGCAAGCAAGAAACTACTCCAAATCATCCCATAATTATAACATCGTGGAATATTTAGCATAATCTCCTGCTGCTATGTCAACTCTGGAAGTACTGCAATCATGCCCAAAACAACGGCAATCCATACTTTCCGCGTTAAGCGCTATCAACCCTGCCGATACACTCCTAATGGCTTTTGACTTAGACAAAGCCACCCCTAGGCTTCCTTCCACGGTTGCCTTCCAGATACCATTGTCGGTGTAGAATATAACTATTCACCAATGTGTCATAGACGAGGGTGCATCCACATGCATCACGTAAAAAAATATTTAGCAGAAGTTAGGTTCTCCCAAAATAAAACCCTCAGTCATCACACTTCGAGCATACGACGGTCGTCCTTTGACTCATGTCGACCTCTACCAAAATGTCCTAGTCTGTTTAGCTAAAAATACGGTCCACATAGAAATTGAAGTCTTGCATGCTCACCTAGACTACAATATACTCCTTGGACAGAGTTATATATATGACATGTCTACCATCGCCTCCTTTGTCTTTCGCATCATGATGTTCCCCAATGAGGACCACATCATTACTGTATACCAACTGAAACACAATGAGAAGTGTCCCCTAACAAACATTGATGTAATCCTACCCTATTTAGGTACATCCTTGGATGTGCTTTCATGGTACTAAGAATATGTCCCCGAACAATTCAAACCATCGTCCATTCTAGGGTCATTCCTAGGAGACCCTCCCATCATCCCTGAGTCATCACCTGATGTCACAGGGGCTCCGGCGTGCATGATGTCCACATCAAGTGCCAAAGCTAGTCAGGACATGGACACAAGTAGTAATGACACCAAGGCATTAGCCACGGCAGCCTCTCTAGCCTACGCCGCCTCACAAACCCCTTTCCTCTACCCCCCAGCTGGCTTCGTCTCCCAGTAGGTTTTGGAAACACTAGTGTTACCCAACATATCATTGGAAATGCTAGTTTGGTACCTCATTCCCCCTAAAGAACAGGAGCCACCCATGTTACTTCCACAAGGTTGAAGCCCCTCAATCCTGAGGAGCCCCCACCCATCCAAGAAACAGATGAGAACCACACTTGCAAAGGAAGTTCCCATTGCAAAACTGGTGATCACAGCTAAGAAAACCAAGAAGAGAGGAAATAATATGGTGACCCCCGCCATATAACGAGAATCACTGGTCTGCGCCATATGCGACGTAATAGGTTCACCCTACCCATATCTGTCTAGAGATGGGTGAATTAAAACCTCTCCTTGGCTCCGAAACAGACATCGCAACGTTGCGTTCCCATAAAAAGGAACCTACCACCAAAGGTAAAGGCAAAGTGCCATGTACCAATCATTCATGCACCCTCTATAGCAACTATGGGCATTATACCCACCATTTCCTTGAGATCGCATGATATAGGGACGCCTTACATGCCATCGAGCGATCCTATCAAGAGGATCCCGTCACCCAATCTGTCAAGGATGAACCTCGTATCATCCTATACTTACAGGAAGAATTATGATCACTTGAAAGGCTCCCCACCAAACCCTCCCCCCCTCCCCCAATCGAAAGGTGCGTACTTTGTGATGAATTTTATCATTTCATCATTGACTACCCAACCTTGGAAATGTTCCAATGATGGTACCCAATCCATATAGTATACCACGCCAACTTGGACGTCCCATATTCATGTCAGATATTCAAAGACAACCACCCATTACGTCGTTGTCACTACATACCGATATTCTGCACAGCTCTAGCCTATATGAGATCAACCATAGTCCGCCTCTCCCAAGAATATGGCACAGACTTGGAATCCATGAATAGTTCGACAACCCAAGAGGATGTGACAGACATAAGGTGACGAATCAGGGAGATTTTTCCCCCACCAAACACCGATGACACAATCCACCATATACGATTTGTATCAGCACATATTGGCTATAGGATTTCTTCCATCCTCTCATCCCAGGATTTCCATCTCAGTCTTGTCACAAAAGACCAAGGTACCTTGGATTTTTGCATAGAATTCTGCAAGATTCCCAATCTGTATGTTGCCATCGAACTCCTCGATGACACCCAGCCTCTAGAACAAAGCCTAGTACAATTAGAGCTTGTCGACGAAAGTCGACAACAGTCGCTACAACACAATGAGACCCATAAGAAAGGGGCAAAAGCATCATTCGACTGCCACATCAGCCCTTGCTCATCCACCGAGGGAGAATTAGTCCTCCGCTATGATGTCACAAAAGAAGCCTTAGGGCCAGGAAAGTTCAAAACCTTGTGGAAAGGACCCTACATCATCAAAAATTGCCTCCGATAGGGGGCATACATCTTAATGGAACCATATGGGACATGCCTCAGCAACCCTGCCAACGGCCTCTACCTCAAAACATTTTACCCATAAGGGCCAAAATGACCCTTCCCCTAGAGGGAAAGTACACAAAAACCTAACCACTGAAATTTTTTGACCAAAACACTTATTAAACACGCTCAAAGTGCCACCATGGATCACCAACCTTAACCCTATTTTAGATCTGCTGATGGAGCATCATGATGGTCTCAAAGTTTAGCTACATCTCCCTGGGTCATCCACCACCCTAATCGATCACCACTTTGTTCAAATGGTGTGTGCATCAGTTCAGCAAAAAACAATCAGGCAGAATATGACGTCGTCATCGGACTTATCTGCGATTCCCTCCATCAGGGTATACGCCATATGCATATCTACCTCAATTCCCAGTTAGTAGTGTCACTGTTAAACCAAAAATTTGAAACAAGAGATACACATTTGTTTAGAAAACATTTGCGTGCCAAAAGATTAAGCAGACAATTTGACTATATCACATTTACACATGTACTAAGAAGTCAAAACCAAACAGTTGATCGCATAGCTAACAATATCCTAAACTGGAATGCATCTCAAATAAACCATCATACATAAAAACCAAAAATATAGATGTCCAACAACATAACATCATAAATAAACTGAAACAAGTGACAGACTATGTAGAGCCACAAAAAATACTCTCATACATATATTTATATATATAGATAGATAGATAGATAGATATATCACAATGTATATTCCTAAGTACAAAAAATAGTGTTGCTAGCCCACCAGCCAGCCCAAAGATACATAAGTCGTCAAAAATAAGGGAAGCATTCTCATAACGGGTGCTTTCCCTATGTACAAGTATTCTCTAGGGTGGTGCCCCCTAAAGAGGGACACCTGGACACACCACTGCCCTCGGTGCCACCACCGAAGCTGCCGTCGCAACTGCGATCGCCACCCGACAAAGAATAGGCCGATAGTCCCTCTCGCGGGCCATCAGAATCTCCAACCCAATCTCCTCGAAGTCATCCATGAAACCTCAAGCAGGCATCCCCTGGGTCAAGAGGTCCACTCGACCCCAAAAATCCTCAAGAACTGACACTTGAGCTGTCAGTTCTGCAATACGAGCCTCTGTCGTATCTGCGCGAGCCACTGCCACATCGGCACAAGCTTGCTCGACCACAATCTCTCCAGCAGCTGAGCTGCTACCCTCCCTAAAGGGCCAACACCACCACTAGGTCTGCCAGCACCACCACCTGTTCCACCTCCATCACCTCCTCCCTAACCACTCCTTGGTCATCGCGAAGGACCGTGGCCCACCAATCGAGCCACGGGGCAACCCAGCTCGCCAACATCTACACAAGTAATCAAAATGATCTCAGTGTCACTAGCAAAACACATAAGTACATACATACTCAAGTAAATGTAGAAAACATACAAAACGTACTTGCTTCCCCCCAAACATAAACATAAGGAAGACCCATGTCTGGATTGCCCTGGAAGTCCATTCCCACATACGGGTATGGAAAACACATCTGTGGGTTGGCCTCAAACCAAGCCTCTGTTGTGGCTTTCCAATAATTCCCCACCATGCCACCACCGCCTCGCGGTATCACCGGATCCCATCTCCTCATACGAGGCTCCTGTGGCCCCCTAGGAGGCACCGCCACTACTGGCCTTAGTAGCACTACCCTCTCGTACATGATGCTACACAATATACTAGTGTATGAAAATGACTTAGATCCACATTGGACCTTGTTCAGTTGTGACACCATCCCGTCAAAACGGAAACAAACAATGTCAAAAAAATGACCAGACCTCAGTCGGCATAGAACTCCAACATGCGAGCCTGATGCCCGATGCGGAGCAACTGACCCCGCCAATCATACAATCACTGCCAGAGCACACCACTCTGCCAAATATATAACTGATGCAATGCTAATGCATCCCTCTGTAAGAGCCACCCCACCACAGTGACATTTCCAGAATCTCTCCAAGTCCACCCTCCCGGAAGGGAGTGGATATCTCAGTGCCTCACCCTGAGGAAGTAACCCGGTCACAAAATATACATCCATCTCAGGACGGATGACCAGGTTCATCCCCCGCAACACGACCATGTTGTGCCTCCTGCACCAATGTTGGATAATGTACCATAGTAGTTGGTCCTGCGATCGAAGAAACTCATTCTCCACAAACTTTAGGAGGTCCCACAACACTAGCTGACGACGCGCCCCAGCATCAGCAGCCAGCTTGGTAGGGAGCTCGAGCCAATCCCGCTACCTCCACAATAACATGTCATCAAAACAAGTACCCATTAGTACATAGAAAAAACCAAAAATAGGAAAAAAACAAAACTATTTTTAGCCTCAGCTTTGCACGCCTATCCCTTAGACATGCGCTAGGTGCGCTTAGCGTGCACCAAAAAAGGGGAACAGAGCGCTTATGTGTGCTTGTCCCCCATAACTACACGCAAGGAAGGCACACCTTTGCCTAGATTGCCCATGCAATCTAGGTAAAAATTCACCCAGAATCCATACAAACCTATTCTATACGGACCCCGACATGATCAAACTGAAAAAATTCAAGTAAAGGACGTCATGAAGATTACCTAGGCATGATCTTGTGAATCCCTACTTCTCAAGCTGACCGCAACGACAATAAATGTTACGCAGAGTCCTATGACCTCTCAAAAACTCAGTAAGTACAAATGAATTGAATTAGGGCCATATCCACCTATATATCACCCTTTTCAAAAACTTCGAAGGACCATAACGAGAGATCAGAAGGTCCGTTCTCCGAACCATACTTTGTGCCACAATCAACACTCCATGATGAACAGAGGCAATGCCACACATTCGCACTCTCGAAAAAATAATTTTTCAGCGCCGACAGGTATGCCCTCTCTCATCTTCTTTTTAAAGCTCATGACTTTCAATTATACTTTGATAAAGAAGACGCTTTCACTTGAGGTAGTTGTTTTTGCAGGAAAAGCTCGCAAACCATTCACAACACCATCTACTGAAAGTCACAGAGTAGGTATCATTCTACCCCCAGCATGATAGAGTCCCAGTCAACTCTGCATATCCTGACATCATTTCTCCATCAGAAATCAACCATAGGGTCCTCATATTCGACCATGTTTATCATCACCTCACTCTGCATATGATAAACATCTGCGTTGGTCAGTAGAGCCTCCCCTCCATGGCGCCCATCACCCACAATAGACCATATCATATCAAAATTCATGCCATGGCCATACCGCTTTAGTCCGAGAAGCACCTCATGCCCATCCATTCATCATGCATAAGGTCAATTTTACCATACTTTTGAAACCCCTTTCCCGAACGACCAGGTTGTACAAGCATATCAAAATTGCACCATTGTGCCTTGCATTTGGTCCACCATACCTCCACCAGCATAATTCGATTTGCAATACTTTTTTATCTGCTTCATCAACCACACACATGAGACCAACCAATGGGACCCCCACCCCAAAAAAACACCATCCTTACAACATCAGTGAGCGAACACTTTCATGTTGTGGGGTACCCATCTCTTTGTTTTGTACAAACCAAACCCCATTATTTTATTCTTTTGGTAAGTGTACAAAGACCGCAAATGGGGCACTTCGTTCCCTTCACCCTCTCATTTCATCTTTTCTCCCATGGCAGCTATCCCTAAACACTCTTGGTCAGAGTATTTCACCCCCACTCACAATCCATCATGACCTTCATAGCCACTTTATAACCACCCTGGAAGTCCTACTGACTCCAAGGATTTCCACATCAGAAATCACTATGACTGCCGCCAAGCTACTTAGTATACTCCAACCTCGGGCCACTAAATCTCCATCATCAGTTTTCAGTCT
This sequence comes from Pinus albicaulis, assembly GCA_034641835.2. Lineage (NCBI taxonomy): Eukaryota > Viridiplantae > Streptophyta > Pinopsida > Pinales > Pinaceae > Pinus > Pinus albicaulis. The sequence continues at coordinate 196,539,359 of CM076580.1, forward strand.
CCCCTCGCCAACATGCCTGTGTTAAACCCATCACATCCAGTCCTTGACCCCTCATGTCAGCAACCCATCATTCAGTTGAGGCTTCCTTTTTGTTGACCTCGACACCTCTCTTCCAAAAAGGAAGCGATACCTTGGATCACCCCTCTCCATACAAGGGGCATCCTCGAATGGCACTATGGGAGACTTCATTTTCCACAGATGTCATCGATCCTCCTGACATGCAACTACAACACAAGATTTCATGTCAAGATGGTATCGTACCTTACAACCCTTGCACTTTGATTAAATCTGTGGAAGACCCATACCTCCATAAGCGTCTATGTCAACAATGCTTACATGGGAAGGTCCCAGCCAACACCTATGCGTACAATACGCAGCTATATGCCATACCAGGTCTATGCATATGGGTACCACATTCCACCTATTTTCAAAGAAAAAAAAAGCCCCTGAGGACATCAACAGTCATCGTCAACAACCACCAATGTCGTTACTATAATAGTGACATAAACATAACATATAATCTGTCAATTTTATTTAACTAGCCACAACATCATGAGCATGGGACATGCCCGCCTCATTGAAAATTTGTATATGAATTGTAAATTTTATTTTCTTACAGGGATCCCTTAGGTCATGGTCATTATTAGAACCGGTGCAGGGTGTTTTCAATTCCAAGGCTTCATGCATGTCTCTCTCTCTGTCTCTACTCATGATACAGAAAAGAAACTATAATGTATTTCGGCTATACAATCCTTCCTAGACCTCACACATTAGGGGGAAATTGTTAAAACTGAAAAATCCTACAGCAGAAGATGACATTAATTAATGTCAGGCCAAAGGATTTACGGGGATGGAAGACATTACAGAATCTAGAAAGTATTTAAAAATCTCTAAGGTCTGAGGAAATTCAAATTTGAACTAGTCCTAAATGCTATTTGCGCGCATAATGCTTCGTGAAGAGCACCTTTTGTGCGAATTTTTGCTTGATATGCGCGCATTCCTGAGAGTGGTGAAATGTCACTTTCCGGGACCACACAAAGAAAAGGACAAGTGATGCTTACATGAAGTCACCTAAGGATAGCCACCAACGCCTCCTTAGACATTATGTGAGCACACAATGGAATATTTGGAGCACACAAAGGAATCATACCCCTCTCTTGGGTCACCATCCTCCATGTACCAAGATAGGGAAGGGAGGATTTGAAATCTCCTATATAAGACCACCATGAGATGAAGAATTGGTGATCACATTGTTATGTTGGCCAGAATTTCCCAAGCAATACCAGAAGTGTGTGACCCAGAGCTGAAGATACAAGGGACTCAATTGTTAGTCATCCAACAAGTTTAGTCCAACATGGTAGAGAGAGAGGGAGACTGCACCGAGCCAAGCTTGGGATAAAAACATCCTTGCATCGGGACCTAGAACCATTGTTTAGGGGCCCTTTGGCAAGATAGTAAAGTTTCACTCTTCTTACTACCAGTGCTTAATAAGAGGGGCCTAGAGCCACCATTTGCATTATTGTTGTCATTTAACTCTTTTCAGAGCTTTTGTTTATTTCTGTTTAGTTTTAGTTTAGTTTTAGTTTACATATGCATGATTTTTCCTCTATATAGTATGCTTATTGATTCTAGCTCGTTCCACTAACTTGCTTGACTCCACTTCTATTTCTGCCTGTTACCAATAGCTTAACGGGGTATACCACACCCCTTAAGTTGGTGTGATTTCGTACATACATGCACCAAATACACTACAACAATGTCATCCTCTTATAGATTCTGAATTCTGCAGTATATTTCTAATTCATGGATCCAATTGTCCAACTTCTCTGAATTTACTTTACCATTGTACTTGGGAAGTTCAAACTTGATGTCCAACTTGAGTAATGGATTTTTTCCTTTTGGGGTTTTTGAAAAAGTGTCGGTGGTTTTTGTGGTGGAAGTGGAAGATGATGAGGATGAGGATGGTGGAAATTGAGGTGGCTTTCCTCCACTACCTTTTGAACTCTTATCTTCATCCTTCTTATCATCTGAAGCTCTTTCTCCATGTGGAGGCTTAGAACCTTCTCCTGCTCTTTCTATAGTGAATTCATCAAAAATGATTTTAACCATTCTCTTAATGTCATTGAATTCTCTCTTGACATCTTCATCTTCTGAATGTCCTCGAGTCTCTCCAACACCTGACATAATGGATAAGGATTCACGCTCAACTTCTGATTCTTGTACCTTTTCAATCAACTCAGCTTCTTATGCAATTTGTACCTCTTCAATCTCAACTGATGGAGATAGAACTTGAGGTGCTTCAAGTGTAGCTATGAGTGGAACTTTGGGTGAAGATGATGCTCTCTCAGCTCTATTTCTTCTTGTCCTAACCTCAGGACTAGCATCCAATAACTTCCCTTCTCCTCTCTACAACTTCAACCTTGTAAGCATCACAAAATTGCAACTATTAAAACCCTTCTTGCACAATCTCAAGCAAAGCAAGAAAATAACCTTGGCTTTGATACCAGTGTGATCCGAAATTGATTATTAGTTAATGTTGTGCTAATATTAGTTTCAAATTTAATATGAAAGTGCTTTTGTTTGCTTCTTGTACAGGGGTTTATACATGTGCTTATGATTGATAAACAAACAAACTTGATGAGATTAAGTGGATTTCATGAACATAAAAGCATGGAAACTAAATTTTGAACAACAACATATAAACACACAACGAACATAGACAACTGAGTCGAATACATATGGTTTTGATGAAGGAGTTCACCTCTCCTAGGCTATATCTCCTTGGTCCAGCTTCCATGGCATGGGCCTTTGTATTAGCTTCAATTGTGCAAAAATGATGTTTTCAATCTCCTATTGCCTTTGCAACCTTCTCCAATGGCTCCAAAACATCAAAATATACCAAGAATGACTCTTTTTGAGCCAAAATTGGTCGAAAATTGCCTCAGTTATGGAAAAACTAATTTTTCCTACAATTTCTCCACTAAATCTAGAACTGACGAGATAAGCCCACTAAAACTAGAGCTCTGCCACATTTGGAGGTATTTTCCATCTCTACCGCCAGTTTAATCTCACCATTAACTAATATATAAGCTCATATTAAGTGTTAATAAAATTGTAGTTAGTGATAAGCGCACTTAACTCTTAAATGCAGGTTGTGTGGCTTAATCCTAAATTAGTGGCTTAATCATGGTTAACTGTTTGAATTTCTCGTTGGTGATAAGCCCCTTGGTTCTCCACTCTCGAGCATATGGGAGGGGGATTCCTCGCAGGGATGCTCCCCCTCTGACCCCCAACTATCGCATGGACAATCTTTAAATATGTGTGGACTCCTTATGGGTTAAGACCCATGAAGTAGAAGAGATGGTAGATTGTTGGAGTTGTATGCGGGTGGTCGCGGGTTCGACCCCGACCCCCACACAAAAAAAAGTTTGCTCCACAATATAGTATAACCAAAGATCAAACTTTGGTTTAATAATAACATATGCCTCTGCTATATTAGGAACTCTACCAATCAAGTTGTCCATTCTGCTAAAACTAGAAGTCTCCACCATATGGTATCCTTGTCTACTAGTTATTTAGCCATGTCCACTGTATAGTTAGCCCACTCTGCCATATATGCATATGTATATGTATATGTATATATATATATCTTCCACCTTAGGCTAAGGTCTGAACCTTAGAATAATATATGCACTATATATAACAATATATTCGAAACTTTGACATATGAGAAATTCGAATTTCCATCCAAGGTTGGAGGGGTCCACACCATAGGGGACATGTGGCAGCCTTTGGCTACACCACGTGTCCAGCTCTAGTTGGACTACTCCAACCTAAAAAAAATTCTCATTCATCCTTAGAATAGGAAGAAAAATTTAAATTTCCCAAGCAAAATTGGTGAATCTGACTGTGACACTTATCATAGTGTCATTGGCTGAAAATTGGAGAATATTCCCTGGATATTCCTAAGGTGTTGATTGGAATGCAAAGTCATCAGTGTCTCACAATTCTGCACATTTTTACCTATTTGGTAAAATAGACTACATGTTATAACTTACTCATATGAACTCGCATTTTGACAAAACGAATTATGTCTTAATCTTGGCGACAAGCTCTATCCAATTGTTCTGGTTTGGAGCATCTTTTAGCACTTTAATTTTTGAGCTAAATACTAAGCCTCTGATCAGCATGTAACCTCCTTCTCTAACACCTAGCCAGAGCGAGGGTGCCTGCTTCCCCATGAACTTGTGGCCATATTCTCAATATTCCTCTGTAATGTAGGACAAGATCGAGAAGTAGCGTGCCAATATATTCCATCCTAAAATATCCTACATTGAGCCTTCCCTAAAAAACTAGAGAACTGCCAAAAAGGGAGGGCGTAGACCTAGTTCGAGAGAGAGACTGTAATCTCACACCCCAAATAAGCAACCAAATACTCTTCACTAGACAAATAGAACCCAATCCAACTTGGGATAAAATTCACAAGCAAGATGAGAGTGGACAAAGAACTCATATGTGATTTATAACTATGGCCCTGCAAAATCAAGCCCAAGGCACTAGGATCCAATTAATGCATCATCGTTACCCTGGGTGGAGAGAGAGTGGCCATAATTTTCATAAGGAAGTTCAAGTAGTTGGATTGTCTATTCTGGGACATGGGGAGTAAATTTTGCTAGTAAGGAGAGAAGGCTCGCATAGAAACCATCTTCACGCTCCTATAATGAACTTTTAACCTTGAAACCAACGTGAGAACTCTAACGCTTAACTGAAAACTCGGCTGTAACGACATCATGTGGAGGGGATAGTGGAGGTCGCGCAACAGAGGAGAGTGGAGAGGTATCATCACACAAACGGACGGGGAAGGATGGTGGATACTGATGCAGTTGACATATGAGGAGTGACAAGGGGTGTCAACAGTGACTAAAACATTCCTAGTATACCATGTATAAGGTAGAGGGTAAGGGGGGCACATGGGGAGGCTAATAATAGAGGTGGGGTTAGGGTATAGGGAAAGAAATAAGGACCCCATTTATTTCCAATGTTCCTTCTGATAAACAACATGATTTTTTTTTCCATCAGATCTACTTCTGTATTTAGGTTTCAGAGGATGTTCCAAGCTTTAGAGCTTTTAAAGGAAGGAAGGATGCTCTGAGCATGAAGAAGAGTTTGGCTTAAGTGGTTATCTTGGGTAAGGGAGGAGTTTCTAAGGTGTATAATAATCTAATAGGAGTCACCTAGGATTTTGATGCTTTTAACTTCCCTCTTCTTGGCTAGAAGGAGTCCAATATACAAGATGTAAACTTTTTCTTGATTGTTGGTCTTGGTGCCTAGTCCCCATGCATACTATTCCACAATTATTCCATCAAGATTAAAGAGAATCCCTCCCCCTCCTGCAACCCCTTTACCATTAATAGTGTATATCGAGGTTAAGTGAGCACTGTAGAATATATCTAGTTAACATTTAAAACAATAAAATTAAATTTAAAAAAATCCCGAAATTTCTCACACACACACACACACATATATATATATATATAATTTATTTCATACATAGCATTTAAATAATAATTATTAGAAAATAATCACCAAACAATGAGGTATTAATAATATATATCTTGAAGTTGTAATGTCCTAGAAACATTTTGACTCAATTAAAATTAAGATAACCCTATGTTAAAAGAATAATAAAACTTCAAACTAAAATAATAAAAATAAAAATTATATGTTAAAAGTAATACACCCTACCTTATTCTCTTGATTGAATCTAGCCTTTCCCCAATTGAAATAATGGTTATGTTTAGGTATCTAATGTATAAGAAGGATTTCTACAACAAGGATTTCTACAACAGGGAAGCCAAGAGGCTCCCCAAAATTTCTTCTAGAGTTTAACTCTAGTAAAAAAACTCACATTTGGCTCAAACAAGGTTAGAATAAGGATTCCAATTCCATGCTCCACCATTGGTGGATAAAGGAGGAAATAATCTTAGAGAGTAAGGAAATATTAAAAACACCATTATTTCCAAATTTAAGGAAAAGTTGTGGAGTGATAAGGAGTTAGAGGGGAAAAGGAAGCTAAGGTATTATAAAGAGGTGATCAACCTCACTCTTGCTAACTAGTGCTAAGAAGAAAATGAACATTGCAATGATAAGAACTAACTCACATGAGCTTCGAAGTGAAACTGGCCTTGGTATATTCCCAAAACACCGTGGGATGCAAGAAGATGAAAATCACTTCATGAAAATCACTTTTTCTTGGATTGCGCTACCCTTACTCACATTCGTTCTCCTTCTCAAAAAAATTGCCACACTACCAACCTCCCTGACTTGTTAAGACAACAAAACTATAGTGACCTCGTAATGTTACTCACTCTTAGTTTTTATCATAGAAATAAAATATTAAATAGTCTCAATTAATCGCTTCTCAAAAAAAATTCCACACTACCAACCTTCTTGACTTGTTAAGACAACAAAACTATAATGACCTCGTAATGTTGCTCACCCTTAGTTTTTATCATAGAAATAAAATATTAAATAGTCTCAATTAATTGCTTATTTCTTAAGTTACGATAGACCATATTGGCCTTAGTGGACGTTAATCATTATTATCATCATCAATTATTATTTTTATTAATTTTTGTTGGATAGTTAAGGTAAACTTGACTTGGTCTAACTTATCAGTTTATTATTTTTATTAATTTATGTTGGATGATTAAGGTAAACTTGACTTGGTCAAGTTATTAGTTTATTATTTTTATTAATTTTTATTAGATAATTAAAGTAAATTTGATTTGGTCAAATTATTAGTGATTTTTAAACTCTTTATAAAAACCCATAATATTGACTCATAGAAAAGAGAAAATCAAACCAAAATTAAAATAAATCTAAACTGGTATTAAAAAAATACATATTCCAAGATATATTCTTATTAATACTAATATTTATTATTAAGGTTACTTACTGAATAATAATGATTGTAAATAGAATGTTTTTTAAATACTCTCACTCACGGCACCTAACTCAAATTTCACTCTTCATATAAATCTTGCCTACCACTTTGACGATGTAGAAGGGGCTTCCAAAAATCACCAAATATGCTTATCGTTTGTTGGATGATTAAGGTAAACATGACTCACGATACAGAAAAGAAACTATAATGTATTTCGGCTATACAGTCCTTCCTAGACCTCACACATTAGGGGGAAATTGTTAAAAATGAAAAATCCTACAGCAGAAGATGACATTAATTAATGTCAGGCCAAAGGATTTACAGGGATGGAAGACATTACAGAATCTAGAAAGTATTTAAAAATCTCTAAGGTCTAAGGAAAATCAAATTTGAACTAGTCCTAAATGCTATTTGTGCGCATAATTCTTCGTGAAGAGCACCTTTTGTGCGAATTTTTGCTCGATATCCGTGCATTCCTAGAGTGGTGAAATGTCACTTTCCGGGACCACACAAAGAAAAGGACAAGTGATGCTTACATGAAGTCACCTAAGGATAGCCACCAACGCCTCCTTAGACATTATGTGAGCACACAATGGAATATTTGGAGCACACAAAGGAATCATACCCCTCTATTGCGTCACCATCCTCCATGTACCAAGATAGGGAAGGGAGGATTTGAAATATCCTATATAAGACCACCATGAGATGAAGAATTGGTGATCACATTGTTATGTTGGCCAGAATTTCCCAAGAAATACCGGAAGTGTGTGACCCAGAGCTGAAGATACAAGGGACTAAATTGTTAGTCATCCAACAAGTTCAGTCCAACATGGTAGAGAGAGAGGGAGACTGCACCGAGCCAAGCTTTGGATAAAAACATCCTTGCATCGGGACCTAGAACCATTGTTTAGGGGCCCTTTGTAAATATAGTAAATTTTCACCCTTCTTACTACCAGTGCTCAATAAGAGGGGCCTAGAGCCACCGTTTGCATTATTTTTTTCATTTGACTCTTTTTAGAGCTTCTGTTTATTTCTATTTAGTTTTAGTTTAGTTTTAGTTTACATATGCATGTTTTTTCCTCTATATAGTATGCTTATTGATTCTAGCTTGTTCCAATAACTTTCTTGACTCCACTTCTATTTCTGCCTATTACCAATAGCTTAACGGGGTATACCACACCCCTTAAGTTGGTGTGATTTCGTACATACGTGCACCAAATACACTACAACAATATCATCCTCTTATAGATTCTGAATTCTGCAATATACTTCTAATTCATGGATCCAATTGTCCAACTTCTCTGAATTTACTTTACCATTTTACTTGGGAAGTTCAAACTTGATGTCCAACTTGAGTAATGGATTTTTTCCTTTTGGGGTTTTGAAAAAGTGTGGGTGGTTTTTGTGGTGGAAGTGGAAGATGATGTTGATGAAGATGATGACGATGAGGATGGTGGAAATGGAGGTGGCTTTCCTCCACTACCTTTTGAACTCTTATCTTCATCCTTCTTATCATCTGAAGCTCTTTCTCCATGTGGAGGCTTAGAACCTTCTCCAGCTCTTTCTATAGTGAATTCATCAAACACTATTTTAACCATTCTCTTAATGTCATTGAATTCTCTCTTGAAATATTCATCTTTTGAATGTCCTCAAGTCTCTCCAACACCTGACATAATGGATAAGGATTCAAGCTCAACTTTTGATTCTTGTACCTTTTCAATCAACTCAGCTTCTTATGAAATTTGTACCTCTTCAATCTCAACTAATGGAGATAGAACTTGAGGTGCTTCAAGTGTAGCTATGAGTGGAACTTTGGGTGAATATGATGCTCTCTCAGCTCTATTTCTTCTTGTCCTAACCTCAGGACTAGCAGCCAATAACTTCCCTTCTCCTCTCTACAACTTCAACCTTGTAAGCATCACAAAATTGCAACTATTAAAACCCTTCTTGCACAATCTCAAGCAAAGAAAGAAAATAAACTTTGCTCCGATACCAGCTTGATCCGAAATTTATTATTAGTTAATGTTGTGCTAATATTAGTTTCAAATTTAATATGAAAGTGCTTTTGTTTGCTTCTTGTACAAGGGTTTATACATGTGCTTATGATTGATAAACAAACAAAATTGATGAGATTAAGTGGATTTCATGAACATAAAAGCATGGAAACTAAATTTTGAACAAAAAAATATAAACACACAATGAACACAGACAACTAAGTCAAATACATATGGTTTTGATGAAGGAGTTCACCTCTCCTAGGCTATATCTCCTTGAATCAGCCTGTACAGCAAGCTGTCTTTGTATTAGCTTCCACCAGCAAAAACATGTTTTCAATCTCCTATTTTGCACCTTCTCCAATGTGTTCAAAACATATTCAAAATATAATGGAAGAATTGACCTTTTATTTCAAAATTGGTCGAAAATTGCCTCAGTTATGGAAAAACTAATTTTTCCTACAATTTCTCCACTAAATCTGGAACTGGCAAGATAAGCCCACTAAAACTGGAGCTCCGCCACATTTGGAGGTATTTTCCATCTCTGCCGCCATTTTAATCTCACCATTAACTAATATATAAGCTCGTATTAAGTGTTAATAAAATTGTAGTTAGTGATAAGCGCACTTAACTCTTAAATGCAGGTTGTGTGGCTTAATCCTAAATTAGTGGCTTAATCATGGTTTAACTGTTTGAATTTCTCGTAGGTGATAAGCCCCTTGGTTCTCCACTCTCGAGCATATGGGAGGGGGATTCCCCGCAGGGATGCTCCCCCTTTGACCCCCAACTATCGCACGAACAATCTTTAAATATGTGTGGACTCCTTATGGGTTAAGACCCATGAAGTAGAAGAGATGGTAGATTGTTGGATTTGTATGCGGGTGGTCGCGGGTTCGACCCCGACCCCCACACAAAAAAAAAAAATCGCTCCACAATACAGTATAACTAAAGATAAAATTTTGGTTTAATAATAACATATGCCTCTGCTATATTAGGAACTCTGCCAATCAAGTTGTCCATTCTGCTAAAACTAGAAGTCTCCACCATATGGTATCCTTGTCTACTAGTTAGTTAGCCATGTCCACTATATAGTTAGCCCGCTCTGCCATATATGTATATGTATATATATATATATATATCTTCCATATATGTATATGTATATATATATATATATATATCTTCCACCTTAGGCTAAGGTCTGAACCTTAGAATAATATATGCACTGTATATAACAATATATCCGAAACTTTGACATATGAGAAATTCAAATTTCCATCCAAGGTTGGAGGGGTCCACACCATAGGGGACATGTGGCAGAAAATGCGATTAGGTTGGACGCTCTGCAACTGCTCTGAGCTTGCGGCGGTGGCCTCGGCCCTCTGGGCACCAAGGAGGGCTCTGTTGCCCTCATTCTGCTGTCTGGCTTTCTTTTGTTCCGTGTTGAGCTGAGCGGCGTTTCGTTGGATCTTGCGTTGCTTTGGGGCGGCGCGACGAGCAGATTCGGCCCCCTCTCTTGGCTGAGCACTACGCACTGTTTTTTTTTTCGTGGTGCCCTGATCTTCAGCGCTGCGGTTTTGGCCCTCTGATTTTTGGATTTGCAGGGGTGCTATCTTATGGGATATGGATTGACTTCTTCATTTTCTGCGACACAACTGCCACCATGGGTGATCCCGGGGGTGGGGAGCCCTCTCCCACTCCTCCGCTTTCGTCTGAAGAAGCTTTCCGCCGCCTGTTATCACAGAAAGGGAAGAAGCGACTGGCCCCTGAGGTCCCAAAGTTCATTAAAAAACTTGAGGAAATCCCTGGGATTGCTCTGCAAGAAGAACAACCGATTAAAATTGCCCTTGCCCTTGCTGACAGAGGGCTAGTTGGGCAATTTATGGGTCGATGGCCTTCTACCAAAACCACTGATGATTGGATTCAACGCAACTGGAGACCACAACTGAAAAATAATGTGATCTGCTATGCGATTGGCAGAGGCTTTTTCATTTTCGAATTCACCTCCAAAGAAGACCGAGATCTGGTATTCCGAAATGGTCCAAATTTCATGGGAAATCAAGGTCTGTATCTCAATAAATGGACCCCTGACTTCGATCCTTCAGTCGATGTCCCGAAGGAGGTCCCAGTCTGGGTTCGTCTCCCCAACCTTTCGATCCACTGCTGGAGCTTTCAATCTTTGCAAATGATTGGGAATGGTCTGGGCAGATTCATCGACAAAGCAGATAACAAGGGCCAATACACTTGTGCTGGAAGCTGTGTGGAAGTCGACTTAGAAGCTGGGTTACCTGTGGCGGTTAAACTTACAGTGGGAGAATGGCATCACTATCAAAAATTGGACTACGAGCAACTGCCTTTCAAATGTATAACCTGTCATGAACATGGACACTTCCAACGGAATTGTCCTAAAGCCCCAGCAGGGACTAAGGAGGACAAAGAAGGGTGGAAAGAAATAAAAAGAGGCAAGGCTATTCCAAGGTCGACTGAGAAAAAAAATTATGGGCCAGTGGGAAAGCCTCAGACCAAGCCAAAGGCCAATGAAGCTCCAAAGGTTGGCTCCTACTCAGGTGGGAACGCAGAAACCATCAGGGCTCAAGAAGAATCGGAAGACTTGTCGAAGAACACTATAGAAAATGATACTGAAACAAACACCCTCCCAGCAGATGGAGGCAAAGAAGGAAATGCAGATAAAGAAGAGCATATCAGCCTGGCCTCTGATTCTGATGAAGAATCAGAAGAAAGAGTCTATGAATCTGATAGCTCGCAAGTCACCCCTATCAAATCGGCCAGGGGTCGAAAATCCAAGAAGAAACAGAGAGAGGAGAAAACTTATCTGGATGTTCTCCAAGGCTCCCAGAAAACACTCAAGGGAATGATGAATACAAGATCCGGGCGCAAGCATGGCATGGCTCCAAAAGGAGCCACTACCTCCCAAGCCAATAAATAATGAAATACGTCTCCTGGAATTGCAGAGGATTAGGCAGAAGACTGAAAGAAGATGCCCTGAAAGATATAGTGAGAATGTATTCGCCTGAAATCCTACTCATCCAGGAGACAAAGTTGGAGGAACTTCACCTCCTCCATGCTAGAAAATCCTTCTGGCATAAAGGACATGGGAGTGTTGTCAGTGTGAGAGGCGCCTCCAGTGGAATCGCTTCCTTCTGGGATAGCTCTCTCTATGACCTGATTCAGAAAGATTGCTCTCCCCACTGGCTTTTCACGAAGCTCCTCCATAAAGACTCTGGCCAACAAGTAAGTATGTTCAATATATATACTCCAGTCCTTCCATCTGAGAAAAAATCATGTTGGGACTCGATTTTGTCCTTCCTTTCGTTGCAAAATCCAGAAAACATTATTATTGCAGGAGATATGAATGTCAGTCTAACTGCAAATGAGAAAAAGAGTGGCTCCCCAGTCAGGGATCCAGCTAGAGAGTGGGTTGAAGACCTTATGTTGAGTTGGGAGCTGGAGGATATCAAGCCCACATCTGGGAAGTTCACCTGGTCCAACAAAAGGGTTGGCCCCAGCCATATTGTTGCTTGATTGGATATATTTCTCGTCCAATCCTCTTTCCTGACCAGCAGTCTAATGGCCTCTTCCAAAATTCTGCCAAACAGTACCTCTGATCACAAACCCATTCTCCTTGATCTTTCCCTGGATGAATACCTTGGCTCTATTCCCTTTAGATTCAGCCCATTGTGGCTTCAGCATGATGGCTTCCAAGAGGTGGTTTCAGAGGCCTGGAACAGGCATGTTCATGGTTCCCCTTTCTATGTGTGGGAAGAAAAAATGAGGGGACTAAAAAAAAGGCTCAAGGAGTGGGCTAGAAAGTTGAAATCTCCCACCTCCAAAAGAAAGGAGGCCCTGGACAGTCTTGCTGCCCACCAATTAACTTTGGAAAATACTGCTGTCTCCCACGACCTCCTTCAAATAGAAGTTGATCTGCAAAAATAACTTCACAAAGCAAGTAGGGAAGAAGAAGAGTACTGGAGACAGAAATCCAGAACTCTTTGGTTATAGGCCGGGGACACAAAAATTCTAGCTTCTTCCACAAACAAGCTGAAGCACGCAAGCACTTAAAAACTGTAAAAGAAATTCACCATCAAAACGCAGTGATCAAGGATTTTTAAGGCATAAAGCGGGCAGCCCACTCTTTCTTCAAAGATCTCTACTCTGCCCCCGATGATCCTCCCATTGATCCTCATGCCTATCCGATGGACTTAATTCCTCATTGTGTCCAAGAATCTGACAATTCTATGCTGACTGCTCCAATCAGCATGAGTGAACTTAAATTTGCCCTGGATAGTATGGAACTGGATAAAGCTCCTGGCCCGGATGGGTTCCCTGTCAGATTCTATCTTTCCTGTTGGGCCACAATCAAAAATGACTTGTTGAGAATGGTCAGGAAATCTCAATCTTGTGCCAAGATCGGAGGCGGCATCAACTCAGCATTTCTTGCCCTGATTCCGAAAGAGAAAGGCGCATCCAACTTCAGCAGATTCAGGCCAATCTCTTTGTGTAACTCTAGTTACAAGTTGATCACCAAAATTATAGCCAATCGCCTTAAGAAGATTCTGCCAGCCACTATCCCTGAAAACCAAGGAGGATTCATCAAAGGGAGAAAGATACTGGACAATATTGTGCTGGTGCAAGAAGCAGTCCATTCAAGCTATCACCAAAAGAAGAAAGGTATGGTGATTAAACTGGATCTGGAAAATGCCTTTGATAGGGTGAGACATGAATTCTTGTTTACTGTGATGAAGAAAATGGGCTTCTCTTCAACCATCATTAATTGGGTTAAAGCCTGCATTGTCTCTCCTTGGATAGCGCCGTTGGTCAATGGTCGACCTTCAGATTTTTTCCAAGCCTCTAGGGGCCTTAGACAAGGTTGCCCCTTGTCCCCGCTTCTTTATGCTATTCAAGCCACAGTGCTCAGTTTCCAGCTCGAATATGGTCAACAGACTCAAACCCTCCCCGGCCTCCATATGGCTCGTAATGTCAAAGACATAAACCATGCCCAATTTTCTGATGACACTTTATTGCTAGGTGGGGCAGGCATAAACTCTGCAATATACTTCAAGAAGGAGCTGGACATTTATAGAGAGGTCTCGGACAGCAAGATCAACTACCTAAAAAGCACAATCTATGGCTGGAACTGCTCGGTCAAGGAATTATCAGATATTGCAAGGTTTCTTGATATGGAAGGATCCTGGGCCTGGGACTCTTTTAAATATCTGGGGATCCCAATCTTCAAGGCCATTCCTAAAGTAGCCCATTGGATACCCCTGCTGGACAAGCTAAAACTCAAAATCCATGCCTGGGGAGCCTCTTGGCTGAACAACGTTGGAAAGGTCATTCTGATGAAAGCTGTTCTCTCAAGTATGTCGTTATATCAGCATTCTATCCTCCTTGCCCCTAAAACCTTCATAAGCAAAATGGAAGCTCTTCTGAGGCGTTTTCTGTGGGAAGGGAGAAAAAATAATGAAAGAAGGTTGCACCTAGTTAAATGGGATACTATTAAAAAGCCATTTATGGAAGGAGGTCTCCAAATGCGCGATCTAGCTGCCCAGAATATGGCTCTGGGAGCCAAGCTTCTATGGAACATTGTCTCTGGAAATTTAAGTTGGAGCAAGAAGGTCATGTGGAAAAAATATTTTCAAGGGCAGCGCTTAAGATGCTTGGACCAGCCTCCTAGAACTTCCAAAGGTTCTCCTATTTTTAAACTCTGTCTCAAAGCCTTGGAGCACTTTAGCCATAATCTATTCTGGATCCCAGGTAATGGGCAAAAAATAAGAATCTGGGATGATCCAATTCTTGGTGATCAACCTTTGAATCAGATGGAAGATCTCGCCAATATCAAAGCCTGGCTACAGGCCCGCAATTTAAATACCCTCTGGGACATCTCCACCTAGTCGGAGGATGCTTCTAGACTATGGAACAGCTGGCACCTGGGGGAGATTCCTCAGTGGCTGGAAGGTGAAGCCTCGGTACTTCTGGATAGGCTCCAAGGGAAATCCCCTTTAAAAGCTTCTGCCAAGGATAAACGAGGGTGGGGATCACTTTCTGGTGCATATTCAGCTTCTGAAGGTTACAAAAGTTTGATGGCCTTTCCGAATGTTCCTCCGGATCCTGCTCAATGGAAATTTATTTGGGCATTCCCCTCTCTCCCCAAAGTTGATTTCTTCTGCTGGAATTTAGCACACAATAGCATCCTCACTAGAGATAATCTTCGTAGGCATGGTATGGAAGGACCTTCCATGTGCACCCTTTGTATGTCAGATGAAGAAACCGCTGATCATATGTTCTTGAAATGCCCTTTTGCTCAAGAAGTCTGGAAGGGTGTCTTGCTACTAGATTCTGAGAAAATAGAGCTCCGAGCGAGCATCCCAAATCTTATCCAAAACTGGGTCAATTTATCTCCGTTCGATCTTTCCAAAAAACATATTCTTAAAACTTTTTGGATGTGGATTCCCAAATTTGTTTGCTGGAAGCTGTGGCTGGAAAGGAACAACAGATCATTCAGGAATGAAAACGGTAATCCGACAAGAGTCTTCAATAAAGTCAAAGCTTTTTTGGGGGAATCTCTAGCAGCCAATACTATCATAAAGAATAGAAAAGAGCTGGACAGTGAGGAGGATCTCTGGTTGAAAGGGCTGTTCCCAAATCATAAGGATCGTTCCCTTCCTCCGGCTATTGCTCATTCCAACTGGGAAATTCAGTTGGGAGAGCAGGAGTTCATTAAGTGGAGGTCGGCTCTGAATGAACATTGTCTATTTTTTGACGGGGCCTGTAAAGGCAACCCTGGCATCGCTGGAGGTGGTGGGGTTCTCCTGGGTCCTGATGGTTTAACTGTGCTTCGTTTTGCCTGGGTCTCGGTAGGGAAACTAATAACAGAGTGGAGGCTCTAGCTTTGTGGCAAGGTCTAAATCAAGCGATTAAAGGTAACTTCCTCTCCATATCTGTCTTCGGGGACTCCAGGCTCATTATTCAGGCGTTGAACACTTATAAGAATCCTACTAAGCTCCAATTATCCATCATCCTCAGGAAAATCAGGTTTATATTGCCAAAATTTCTCAAAATATTTTTCTTTCATATCCCCAGAAAATTAAATTCCCAGGCGGACATGGAAGCCAATCTAGGCTCTCTTCGGAGTAAAAGATCTCTTTCAGTTAATCATGCTGACACAATCTGCAATATCCCTTAAGACCTGTGATGTTCGGGCCTCTCCTCCCTCTGGGTTCTGCTCTGTTTCCAAGCCTCGACCATCTTTCTCCCTAATTGATCCGTTTCATTTTCTTTTGAAAGACCAGTTGCTAATGATCTTGGTTCCCTCTGTATCGATGCAGCCTGACCACTATCCCCAAATTTTCGAGCTGTGCCCTTCCCCTTCTTACCCTGATGTTCCCCTTTGCAATCCGATGAAATGGAGCTGGGCGATCTTCTTCAGCGCCAGTGGTAGAAGCAACCACGCTCAGTCAGCTTTTCATTTTGGATCTACAGGATTCCAAAGGGAGGGAACTCCACTTGGCCTCCTGATCTGCCAAAGTACGGGACTACCTGTTATCACGGAAGGAAATCATATTGCCCATTCTCCTCAAAATCCAGCATTCATCAGTGACTCTCCTAGCATACTCAAGGTTTCTCTATTCGATGCCTTTCCCAGCATTTCTTCCGTCCAAAGAACCATTGTTAACAGAATCTCCCTGTTAGGCGATCACAGTACCTGCAGCAAGTTTCTCTGTCGCATTAGAAGAACCCTGCTCTGCGTTCTTAGCCAGAGCAGAAATGTAACAGCTCACGGCTGTTGTTTTGGCGCCGATTAATAAAAACTAACCGTTTCTGTCTAAAAAAAACAATATATCCGAAACTTTGACATATGAGAAATTCGAATTTCCATCCAAGGTTGGAGGGGTCCACACCATAGGGGACATGTGGCAGCCTTTGGCTGCACCACATGTCCAGCTCTAGTTGGACTACTCCAACCTAAAAAAATTCTCATTCATCCTTAGAATAGGAAGAAAAATTTAAATTTCCCAAGCAAAATTGGCGAATCTCACTGTGACACTTATCACTGTGTCATTGGTTGAAAATTGGAGAATATTCCCTGGATATTCCTAAGGTGTTGATTGGAATGTGAAGTCATCAGTGTCTCACAATTCTGCACATTTTTACTTGTTTGGTAAAATGGACAACATGTTATAACTTACTCATACGAACTCGCATTTTGACGAAACGAATTATGTCTGAATCTTGGCGACAAGCTCTATCCAATTGTTCTGGTTTGGAAAATTTTTTAGCACTTTAATTTTTGAGCTAAATACTAAGCCTCTGATCAGCATGTAACCTCCTTCTCTAACACCTAGCTAGAGCGAGGGTGCCTGCTTCCCCATGAACTTGTGGCCATATTCTCAATATTCCTCTGTAATGTAGGACAAGATCGAGAAGTAGCGTGCCAATATATTCCTTCCTAAAATATCCTACATTGAGCCTTCCCTAAAAAACTGGAGAACTGCCAAAAAGGGAGGACGTAGACCTAGTTCGAGAGAGAGACTATAATCTCGCACCCCAAATAAGCAACCAAATACTCTTCACTAGACAAATAGAACCCAATCCAACTTGGGATAAAATTCACAAGCAAGATGAGAGTGGACAAAGAACTCATATGTGATTTATAACCATGACCCTGCAAAATCAAGCCCAAGGCACTAGGATCTAATTAATGCATCATCGTTACCCTGGTGGAGAGAGAGTGACCATAATTTTCATACGGAAGTTCAAGTAGTTGGATTGTCTATTCTGGGACATGGGGAGTAAATTTTGCTTGTAAGGAGAGAGGGCTCGCACAGAAACCATCTTCACGCTCCTACAATGAACCTTTAACCTTGAAACCAACGTGAGAACTCTCACGCTTAACTAAAAACTCGGTTGTAACGACATCATGTGGAGGGGATAGTGGAGCTCGCGCAACAGAGGAGAGTGGAGAGGTATCATCACACAAATGGACGGGGAAGGATGGTGGATACTGATGCAGTTGACGTATGAGGAGTGACAGGGGGTGTCAACGGTGACTAAAACATTCCTAGTATACCATGTATAAGGGAGAGGGTAAGGGGGGCACATGGGGAGGCTAATAATAGGGGTGGGGTTAAGGTATAGGGCAAGAAATAAAGACCGCATTGATTTCCAATGTTCCTTCTCATAAACAACATGATTTTTTTTTCCATCAGATCTACTTCTGTATTTAGGTTTCAGAGGATGTTCCAAGCTTTAGAGCTTTTAAAGGAAGGAAGGATGCTCTAAGCATGAAGAAGAGTTTGGCTTAAGTGGTTATCTTGGGTAAGGGAGGAGTTTCTAAGGTGTATACTAATCTGATAGGAGTCACCTAGGATTTTGATGCTTTTAACTTCCCTCTTCTTGGCTAGAAGGAGTCCAATATACAAGATGTAAACTTCTGCTTGATTTTTGGTCTTGGTGCCTAGTCCCCATGCATACTATTCCACAATTATTCCATCAAGATTAAAGATTATTCCACAATTATATATATATATATATATATATATATATATATCATTTAAATAATAATTATTAGAAAATAATCACCAAACAATGAGGTATTAATAATATATATCTTGAATTTGTAATGTCCTAGAAACATTTTGACTCAATTAAAATTAAGATAACCCTATGTTAAAAGAATAATAAAACTTCAAACTAAAATAATAAAAATAAAAATTATATGTTAAAAGTAATACACCCTACCTTATTCTCTTGATTGAATCTAGCCTTTCCCCAATTGAAATAATGGTTATGTTTAGGTATCTAATGTATAAGAAGGATTTCTACAACAGGGAAGCCAAGAGGCTCCCCAAAATTTCTTCTAGAGTTTAACTCTAGTAAAAAAACTCACATTTGGCTCAAACAAGGTTGGAATAAGGATTCCAATTCCATGCTCCACCATTGGTGGATAAAGGAGGAAATAATCTTAGAGAGTAAGGAAATATTAAAACACCATTATTTCCAAATTGAAGGAAAATTTGTGGAGTGATAAGGAGTTAGAGGGGAAAAGGAAGCTAAGGTATTATAAAGAGGTGATCAACCTTACTCTTGCTAACTAGTGCTAAGAAGAAAATGAACATTACAAAGATAAGAACTAACTGACATGAGCTTCGAAGTGAAACTGGCCTTGGTATATTCCCAAAACACCGTGGGATGCAAGAAGATGAAAATCACTTTTTCTTGGATTGCGCTACCCTTACTCACATTCGTTCTCCTTCTCAAAAAAATTTCCACACTACCAACCTTCCTGACTTGTTAAGACAACAAAACTATAGTGACCTCGTAATGTTGCTCACCCTTAGTTTTTATCATAGAAATAAAATATTAAATAGTCTCAATTAATCACTTCTCAAAAAAATTTCCACACTACCAACCTTCTTGACTTGTTAAGACAACAAAACTATAATGACCTCATAATGTTGCTCACCCTTAGTTTTTATCATAGAAATAAAATATTAAATAGTCTCAATTAATCGCTTATTTCTTAAGTTACGATAGACCATATTAGCCTTAGTGGACCATATTGGCCTTAGTGGATGTTAATCATTATTATCATCATCAATTATTATTTTTATTAATTTTTGTTGGATAGTTAAGGTAAACTTGACTTGTTCTAACTTATCAGTTTATTATTTTTATTAATTTTTGTTGGATGATTAAAGTAAACTTGACTTGGTCAAATTATTAGTTTATTATTTTTATTAATTTTTATTAGATAATTAAAGTAAATTTGATTTTGTCAAGTTATTAGTGATTTTTAAACTCTTTATAAAAACCCATAATATTGACTCATAGATAAAAGAAAATCAAACCAAAATTAAAATAAATCTAAACTGATATTAAAAAAATACATATTCCAAAATATATTCTTATTAATACTAATATTTATTATTAAGGTTACTTACTGAATAATAATGATTGTAAATAAAATGTTTTTTAAATACTTTCACTCACGGCACCTAACTGAAATTTCACTCTTCATATAAATCTTGCCTACCACTTTGACGATGTAGAAAGGGCTTCCAAAAATCACCAAATATGCTTATCGAAGTCCTTGACATATACCCTATATATATAATTGATTGTGTCATGGCACAATATAATAATATTGCTGCCTTTTATGAAAGATAAGCTCATGTTATTGTTGTTCGCATTAACGATGTGTGACCATCAAACATAATCTTTGTTATCATTTATAATTAAAAATAATCGATGGCCCATATACTTACACGAATAATTAAAGGAAGAGGAAGAAGAATATAATATAATACTATATAATATATATTTTATATATATATAATACTAAGAATGGTTATATATATATATATATAGATATATATATATATATATAATTTAAATATTATATTTTTATTATAATTATTTATAAATTTATAAATAAAATATTATATATCTTTGTCTTGCATATTTAATTTTTTATCTTTTTATAACTATATATAAATATATATAATTTCAAATTATCTTTATTTTTAAATTACATATAATTTTTTTTTTAAATATTTATCTTTTATATTTTATTGAAATATTACACTTCTATTATAGGTTTTTATAAATATATAAATTTATAGAATTTAGGTGTGTATAATATACATAAAAGATTGATAAAGATAAACAAAACAAAAAATAAAAAAATTATTAAAAAAATAATCTTGTTTTATGTAAATTAACAACATGGCTCTCAACATCTTACAAAGCTAACTTAACTTGTATTGGTACATGTCTCTCTTGTTGTTAAGTTTGGCATTTAGAGACAAAATTATGTTAGTGCAAGCAATCTAGAATCTCTTTTTTTAACCAGTAGATTTTAGTCTCTAGGGTGTTTTATTATATTTTAATATTTTTTATTACTAACCTTTTTGAATTTCTCATGATATGATAAGGAATTAAAATAAATCTCAATAGAATTTTAGTCAAATTATGAAATTAGTAGTCTTTAGGTGCTATTTTTCGGAAAGTTTTCGAGTTTATTTTCTCATCTAATTTGTCTAGAATCTTACAGGGATTCATTGAAATCACAAATTTGACAAGTGACCTCAGGGGATTTTGAGGATGTTGAATCCATATATGTAGTCAAAAAATCTAGATTCTAGACAAAAATCAAAAACTCTAAAATATCACTTAAAGACTTACTCCAATTTTGAAATATTAATATTCTTGTTTAGTTTGTTTTTGTTTGCCTTATATTTGCAAACCTCATCGAATAAATTTACCCCAACAATGAAATTATGAAAACTTCCAATTTAATCAATTTTGTTAGCACTTAAGTGGTATCGATAATAATCATTATTGATTTTAGAATTGTTAAACTCCTTTTTTTATAATTTTTAATTTATAATATATAATATTAGAAAGTAGATCATCTACATTTAATACCAATATGATAAATATTTTATAATTTAAAATATATAATTAGATTTAAATACATTTTAGTATTGTGTGATGTTTAGTTAAACTTAAACACTTTTTGGATTGTTTAATTTCTTAAAATGGTTTTCATCTTTGACTTCTCCCCATGAGGTTTGAAACTAGATTTGGTAGAACCTAAACCCCACTAAAACCAACTAATCTACAACTCATAGATTATAATATTGGAAAGTAGACAACATGCACTCAACAACAATGATATTTTATAAATTGAAATATACCAATTATGTTTCAAAATATTTAAAATATACCAATTATGTTTCAAAATATTTAAATCCAATTATGTATTTTCAATTGAATAGCTCCATGTTATAGCACAAGGGATTTTATATAGAGATTTATAGACATCTCCCTTATTAAACGTTCACAACTTAATTTCCTTTTAATTTAAATTTTAACTTATAATCATAAACAAAAAATATGTACATATTTTAATCATCAAATTTACATAAATCAATACAATTCTAAATATTAATTAACATACTTTTCTAAATCTATTTATCTTTTAATATTTACTCAATACAATTATAAAATTACCATATAAATTAAAATAAATTAAACGAATAAAGTTAATTACCATATAGATTATAATAAATTAAACCAATCAACTTTATTCGTGATATCTATCAACCATATAAATTATAATAAATTAAACCAATCAACTATATTCGTGATATCTATCAACCTCCAACAACTGTCAATAACTTTATTCCTGATATCTATCAACATCCAACCACTGTCAATTAGGCAACTATGCTAATCCATGGTTAAACCCACGATAATATCAACGTTCAACCACTGAGAATTAGGCGGTTGTGCTAGTTCATGGGTAAACCCATGATAATATCAATGGTAAGCTAATATCAGGCAGGGAATATCCCACATGTGAGATGGAAGCCTTCGAGCACAATCTTGGTGGCTGTTGTCAAGACTGGCCTCTAAAATAAGCTGAGATTTTTTTTCATTACATGTTTTAGGGAGATTTTATTTTTATAGTTAATTTTATTGTAGGTTTGATGCTACAATTTTATGATATTATTATTTTTTTAATCAAAATATTTTTTTTTGAATGTATAAGAAATTTAATGAGTTGTTTTCAATGAAATTTTTTGAAAAGGTTTTTTTTGGATTTTTTTTTATATAATTTGTATAAAATTTGATAGGAATTTATTGAAATTATAAGTTTGATGGGTAAAATTTGCACGATAAAAATGCCTTGGGGTAAATAACAAAGATCAAGATTTCACTTGATCACGGGCTAAAAAATCTACTGGAAACTCCAAAATGTAAAAGATAGTTTATTTATATATATTTGTGGATTCACATTTATCATTAAAAAATATTTTACTAAATTTTGATTTAAATTTATTGAAAAAGATAATGATAATGATTAAAGTACACTAAGACCAATGTGGTCTATCCGATCTCAAGGGAAGGTCTAATTTTCACTCTTCAAAATTTTATTTCTCTAATCATAATCAAGGAGAAGGGAAAGAAGCTTTCCAAGATCACTATAGTTGAGTTGGCTTAATAAGTCAAGAAGATTGGAAGTGTGGCTGATGATAGGGATTTGAGAGATGATGTGGGCAAGAGCCAAGGGCCAAGTGTTCCAAGATCACTACAGTTGGGTTGGCTTAATAATTCAAGAAGATTGGAGGTGTGGCTGATGATAAGGGATTGAGAGCTGATGTGGGTTTAGAAAGTCAGGAAGATTGGAGGTGTGGTTGATGATAGGGGATTGAGAGCTGATGTGGGCATGATGTGGGCAAGAGACAGGCATTGTAAAAGGAATTGTTTTTCGTCTTAGTATCACAAATCTTATAGATTCTATTGTCCCACGGAGTCTTGGGAGTAGACCACCCAGCCCTTCTCACTTCAAAACTCATGAGAATTAGGTTTTGTCCTAGAGATATTCATTTTTTCTAGAGAATATAGAAATAACTTTAACTATCAAAAGTAGAATTAATCACCTCTTTATAATATTAAAAGTATTAAAAATATAAATAATATTTAATTATAAAATAATTTAGAATTTAAAAAAAAAATATTAAATTTTAATTTTTGTTATCTAAATTGAATTTTTTAAATTGCGAAGAGTTCACTGATTGCAATAAATCTCTATGGTTAAACTTAAAGAGAAAAATATAAAACCAAAACAATGGAAAAAATTTAAAAACATGTATATCGCTATGTGTTTTTATTGGAATCATATATTAAATTGACCAAAAAAAAACCACACGACACTTTTCAAATAGGGTTGACAAGTTCACCGGCAGCACAATCTATACACATTAAATGTTTGATGATGTAAAATTGCTGCTGTAATTACGTCTCCAGGACGCAATATACGCCATAACAATCAAATTTAAGAGTTGGTGTGAAAGATTGGTAGATGGATTCCATTCTATGATGAAATAGTCTCCGAATTTGAAATATTCTCACGGAGTTTTTCTTTCCTCTTATTACAAGGCACTGGGAAAAGACCCATTCTTTAGCACGCGCAGAGACGACTGCTTATTGTGAGAACTCGGCACCTCCAGAATTCATTATTGAAATTTGGCGCTACCCAATGTTCGCTGAGGAGAGAATTCTCGACAGCCCCGAGATCGAATCTGGTCGGTCTGATTTTCCTGGCTTTAAGCTCTTTGTGACGATGGCAGAAAATCAACAAGTACACCCCACGATGGAAGACGTAGAGAAAAACGCAGGCGAATATGCAGACCAGAACCCGAGCTCTCCATTAGTGCCCAAGTCCAGTCATTCGTTTGAGAAGGAAAGGTTCTATCCAGATCCTTCGGGGTGGCAAATGCTCGTTCAGATTCCCAGGGACCAAGTCATACCAACAAAACGGGTTCGCAGATCCCACTCACGGCCTCGCAGCCGCCGGAACTCCTGTTCCCGCTGCTTGTGCTGCACGCTCTGCTTTCTAATAGCTCTCATCGCGATCATCGCCATCGCTGCTCGCATTCTGTATCTGGTCGTCCAGCCCAGGATCCCCAAATACTCTGTCGACAGCATCAAAATCAGTAACTTCAGCATCAACGCGGACTTCACCACAAATTGCCAATTTGCTGTGAATGTAAGTGCCCAGAATCCCAACAAGAAGATGGGCATATATTATCTTGACAACAGCCATCTCGCTGTTTCGTACTCTGGCACCGAGCTCTGCACAGGCTCCATGGCGGTGTTCTACCAGGGCCACGAGAACACCACTTTCTTGGACGTGGCGCTCAACGGGACCGGCGCACGGCTCACCAGTGCCATGGTCTCCACGCTCAACGAGCAGCGGAAACAGGGCAGCGTTCCCTTGAATTTGAAGGCCGAGGTGCCCGTGAAGATAAAATTGGGGAAATTGAAGTCTATGAAGATTAAGGTCCAGGTGAGATGGGACCTGGTCGTTGACAGGCTCGATGCCAATGCTAAAGTTATCTCTGAGAAGTCGAAAGTGAGATTAAAGCTGTGAGGGTTGCGAGATTGATCCAGGGTGGGTTTTAATGTGAGACTCTGAATGTATCGATTTCATGGTTCAGGCGAAGAGAACGTTACATGTTATATGATCATAACAATGGTTTTGATTTACAGTAAATGTAATTAATTTTAAAAATCAGATACCATGAAATTAGTGCATGACAAAATAGCATGTCCATTTATTTTCAGTGTAATCTAAAGGCCAACAATTTTACCCTCTTTAATGACTATCAATCACTTACTACATACTTACACCACTATCAATCACTTATTTTAGTTAGTACATGCTTACACCAGCGGAGACTCTATTCCTCAACATAATGTTCACTTATTTTAGTTACTACATAATTACAACAGCGGAGACTCCATTCCTCTAGAGCAGGTTGATGAACATTTGGTACATACATGCTACTCGATTCCTTCTTTTATTTCAATATTTTCATAATCCAGATGCCTATATTTTTTAATGCCTTATTTTGTTCTTTTAATGAAAGAAACAATAAGAAGTTTCTCAAAGGATGGAGAAAAGTAGCCACATGAGATTAGTAACTAGAATTGTGTGGAGAAAAGTAGTCACATGAGATTAGTAACTAGAATTGTGTGTGAGTTATAGGTTGAGCTTTAAATATGCATAACTAGTATTAGATTAAAGAGAGGAGTTTAGAAAAAAAATTATTAATCATATTTAGATGTTTGAATTTGTTTTAAATTTTAACATGAGAAGTGAAAAAAAATCTACATAAAAGTCTCCAAAAAGTCATGATCTTCCTCATCATAATTTCCCCAATGAAGTTTACATTTCTTCAATTTCTTTATGAAAATGTTTCTAATAAATATTTTCAAACCAATATATTCCAATGTCTAATATATTGTAATGCATGTTTCTATGTAAACTGACCAAAATATACAAAGGATTAATCATAAAAAAATATTTGCAAAGTGAATGTGATTTGGAGCAAAATTCTAGTTATTTATAAATCAAATATATGAGAACATGTGTCTTTCATAGTCAATGTGTTTAGAATGAGAAGATTGAAATCAATTTAGTTTTAAAAGCGGGAAACTATAAAAAAATACCATAATAAAAATGTATATTGTAATCTATTCTATATGAAGAAGAAATATCTTTTGTCAATTTAACAATATATGTGATAATAAAAATACATATTGTAATCTATTTTATGTGAGGAAGAAATATCTTTTGTCATTTTAACAATATATATGATAGCCATTTCGTTTATATCCTTCATGCAATAAAAATTACATTATTTTTTTAATGGACCATGAGAATATATTTGGAAATTAAAACAATTATATATATATATATATATATATATATATATATATATATAATTTTTGTTCCTCAAAAAGAAAAATATCCCTTATGTTCATGGCATTTACATTTACATTTATTATTTATGAACATTATAAATTTATTAACTCGTGCATAATGAAGGTAATTTAGCTTCAATTGTATTATTACATGTTTTAATTTAAAAGTTATCTTATCAAATCAGTGTTTTCACAAAATCCAAAAATAACATTTATGCCTTTCAATTATTTGACTAAATCTTTGATATTTACGTGCTAGATATTGGAATATACAAGTGGGCCTCGTGAACAAGCCTAAGAGATAGATTGATTCAAATTTTACATTCCCAAATTTCCAAAGCTCAAATATGGAGCTAAAAAATTTACACATATTAAGAACTTAAGTATTAATAATTTGTCACTTCCTTGTATATTTTGGTATTCTTTGGTAGTATTTTGAAACCATTATCTTTGTTCTCTAAAAATGAATAAAATTTGGACACATGTATGGTATGGTGAGAGATTTATATAATCAAATATTCCTTGTCATTTTATCTTTCAATATGCATCGCATTTGAGACCTCAAAGTCTATCAGCACAAGTGTAATAAAGACGAGATAGTGATTGGAGAAAGCCCTGCAGAAACCTATCGATTCTAATATATTTTTTTAATTGTTTATATATATTACATAAACAACAATAATCTCGAGATTGAGGAAACCTTGAGCTATGCTAAAAATCCCTATATAAGATAATAAGCTTTGCTCATTTTTTTAAAAACATTCTTATATTTCTTATATTTCTTATAGAAACAACAATAAACTCTAGATTGAGGCAACCTTGAGCTATGCTATAAAGTCATATGTGAGGGACTAAACTTTTCTCATCACCCTTCTTTTTCCCTAGGCTATACTCTTAGTCTTCTCTTAGTCTTCATAACTTTTTGGAGTTTTCGTAAAAATTGCTAACCCTTTGTCTCCAATCAAATTTCATACTTGTTTGAAAAAAACTACTAACCATTTGTCTCCAATCAGATTTTGTACTTGTTTGCAAAAAACCAACAACCACTATAGTTCAATGAAAGTGTTCCAATTCCTTTATGAAAATTTAATGAAAATGGTGATACACGGTTTCATAGTATAGAACGTCTATTTGGAAAATGGAAAAGATTTATATGAATCCTCAAACATAAGAAATAATTCTTGAGGACATTGTCTCGAAACTCCTAGCATTTACTATGCCTATTTGTAATTTATAAGCATGAAAAGTCAACTGAGGCATTTGTATTCATCTATGTAGGAGGTTTTTAGTGAAGCAAAGTTTGTGTGTATAACATATTATTTCCTTCTGCCTATTATTTTAGGACTATTTTCACTCATTTATCTTTCTCCAATACCAAAATGTATTGATTTTAAAAGAATTAGTAAATATTGAACCAGGATTCAGGGATCACAGAGTGTCCACACTCCAAATGTCATAGAACATGTTAATTGAATAATTCTAATAACATCCATGATTTCCCATATTTTGTAAAGGAAATAGTAGATGTAGCAGATTTCTTTCCCCTCCTATTAATTTTAGGTTCTTATGCACTCATGGATCTATCTAGAGTACTAAACATATTGATTTTAAAATAATTACTCAGATTTCAAGGATCACAAAGTGTCCAATTGTGACATAACAAGTATTACAACATCACAATTATGTACCACATTTAAGATTTAAGAAGGCCCATTGCTAAGGAAATTCATCACTTTCCCATGTTTTGTAAAGGAAAATTGTAGATGTAGTCGATTTCTCGTCCCTACCTATTATTTTAGGTTCATAAGCACATATGAATCCCAGATTTTAAATAAATATATGAAACTCAGATTTAGGAATTAGAGATTGCCAAAATGTCATAGAACTGGTGCTAGAACACTTGATTTTGCAGTAAAGTACACAGTTCACACAAGCCCCTTCCAAATAAACTCGCAACTTCCTGAGCTTTGTAATGGAAAAATATCATCCAAAGAAAACTATCATCCAAAATAGCCTTTGGGGATGTGGCATAGCATTGTAGACAATACGCTATCTCAAGTTCAGTATAGATCAACTTCCAAGGGAATATAACCTGTCACAGACTATTTTTACAACTTGAATTTAGCATCAATAGTCATTTGTGCACACATAACACATATTGCATAGTTTGGATGGTATCATATGAGACAACATCATAGCATACGTTGAATATATCCTAACAGAATATCAAAACAAAATTTTCAATCTATATTTACATTATCGACATCCAAGCTTCCGAAATGAAAAGAAGATTATGGTCCACTGAATATTTAAGAGTTTAGGAAGATGAAAGATAAACTAAGAAACTCAATACCAAATAACAAGATGTAGCAGAAAACAAATGTGTGCAAGATATTTCCAGTTCCAGTCCCACGTTGGCATCCCTTCGTTGAAGGAAAGTCTATTAAAAAATTTTCGGAATGAAAAAATAATGATATTTTACCTTTTCAATGACCTTGATTTGGTATAATTGTTAAGGATTCATATCCATGTATAGGTCTTTGACAAACATGTTGTTTATGAATTCCCTAATATATTTTCTCATGCTAGTCAATAAGCACTAAAATCTCAATGTGACAGATTGATACTAATTGTCCTCAACTATGTGGCCCATGTGGGCAGACATCCCAAGCTAAATTAAGAACATGGATTCTTAATACGCATGGACTCTGGAGTCATGTTTGAGGCCTAGGAATCATGTGTTCAATATAAAAAGAGTCTCACCGATGCACTAAATGGGCAGAGCGATACCAAAAGAACAAAATATTGTTATCAAACATCTATTTCTCACATACCCTAACCAGTATCCATATCCATGTGTGAGGTTTATCACGGAAAATTTTTATTTATGAATTCCCTATGATCTTTTTCCCGTGCTACTAGAGAAGCGCTTAAATATATCAAGTAAGACAGACTAACACTAAATTCTTATCAAATGAACTAAACTAAGTGGTTTGAATGGGCAGAGGTCCCAAGTTACAGTAATAATTTGGATGCTTAGTAAGGCATGGACTTATGTTTGAGCCTTGGGATTTAATAGTTGAATATCAAAAAATTTCCACCAATGTACTCAAGCTGCAGAGAAATTCCAAAAGAACAAAATTTTACTAGCATACATGGATTTCTCTCATACCTAAACTAGGGCCATGTCTACATGTAGGAGGTTTTTGACAATATTTTTTTTTGTGCCTACCATATGATCTTTTCCCCATGCTAGTAGGTAAGCGCTTGTGGATGCTTATTATGTGTGGAGTTATATTTGAGCGTTGGGAGTTGCCAACTCAATATTGAAAAGTTCCACCAATTTAATACAAAGACCATGAAAATACTAAAATAACAAAATATTACTGTCATACATAGATTTCTCATATCCCTTAACCAGGATCCATATCCATGAATAGGAGCTTTCTCAAAGAATTATTTTTTTTATGAATTTTTTATGATGTTTGATTTTTTATGAGTTTTCTCACTCTAATTTTTTATGTGATATAATTGATTTTTCAATCTTAATCCCTAAAAATACATACCTAATATACAAATCATTTCAAACTACATTTCAGTCTTGTGAATTGCAGTAACCCTTAGTACTTATTTGTGACTATATCTAAGGTCATTGTAAGAAAATTAAAATGAGTAGTAAGACTTTAAATACCCATCAATCTAAAAAAAAAAAACACTCCTTTCCTTCAAGAAACATGCATTTTTAAGTTTTCAACTTCCTTCATCTTATAGAAATTTTGTGGCAGAAATGGTGGTGGTACAAAGTCTCATAAGGGTTTTTAATATTCTGAAATTATCTAGTGAATTTTTTTTTGTGGAAACCCTTGGAAACCTACAGTGAGCCCTTGAATAGAGGTGCCTTCATGAAAGCCTTAAGTAGAGTTTGAATTGGAGAACAATCCAATAATCGTGTCAGGCTCAACATATCAGGTTCAACATAGAAACATTTAATACACTAACCATTCTGCATTAGAACATTGAAACATCTAATACAGTGAGCATTTTTCAAATTAGAAGATTGAAACATCTAATACACTAACCATTATGCATTAATAAAATATTCAATCCTGATAAATTCTTGAAAACATTAAGAATTTCACAACATTAAAGAACCGTAAAAGAAATTTTAAAAATTTCCAAAACATTTACCATTCAACATTTAACTATTTTAAATTACATAAATCTAACTCAAATGTCCAATAGTACAAAATTTTAAAATAACAACCATTTCAACTTATTAAGATAATAGTTATCTCACCTCGTAAAAAACTCCAATCACAACATTTTTTTATTATAGATAGTAACCATTTCACCTTACACAAGCTTCCAGTCACATAATAGAGACCCCACCAATAGTATTAAATTTAAAATTAACAATATGTAACTAAAAAAAAGAATAGATTTCACAATATATTTTGTGAATCAAATAGATACAAACATATATAGCTTCTTTGAAACAACATTTCATAGACCAGTAGGTGATCCTCTTTGGAAACATACATTCCTTGATCCATAAAGTGAATAAAAGGAGACCTTGAACAACATGTATATGCATAAACTTATGTTTTAGTGTTATATTATGTACTATGTTTTGCCTCTTTCTAAAACAGGTTTTCCTTATACATCTCAGTTTCTATATAGGATTTACTCCAACAATGCACTTGGTAAAGGAGAAAAAACGGTATACATTCAAAATTTGTAGAATTTCTAGGTGGGAAGTGGTTCTTATGAGGAATCCAATGATATAGGGATGGTTTATCATATCCTCATCATCCTATTGCAATCTTCGTGTTCATGGGCCCAACAAGTGTTGGAAAAATATAATTATCTAGTTAACATAACAGGTTATAACTACAATACCATATGCATTTGCAATTTGAGTTGTGTTATTG
Organism: Pinus albicaulis; assembly: GCA_034641835.2. Lineage (NCBI taxonomy): Eukaryota > Viridiplantae > Streptophyta > Pinopsida > Pinales > Pinaceae > Pinus > Pinus albicaulis. The sequence continues at coordinate 196,570,525 of CM076580.1, forward strand.
AAGAAAATGGTAATGATGATGCAAATAACCAAGAATCCAATTGATTTCAGGAATGTAAATATATTGATAAAGGTATTTTGATGTGTAAAGGACCTTAATTCTTGAAAAAAAACAAGGTACAATTGATATATGAATAACTGACAATTGTAGAAAATCCACATAGATTAAATTGATCTTCTAATATGCTAAAAAAAAATACTTGAATCTATTCTACAAATTGTGGAAAGAAATTACGATCGTACAATCACATTAACAAGAAAGAGAAAGAATTTCAATCGCACAACACAAATATTTATCTGGGGAAACCCTTAGCTAAAAACCCCACTATCTGCATATTGCATTAAGTCAAGAATATGAAACAATACAATGATTCTCTCATGCTTGAGAGCTCTCTACAATATCTCTGACTGTCTCACTCTGATCCAAGCAAGTGTTTTCCAATACTTAACCAAATTATTTCCTCTGGATGCTCAGCCTTTCTCACGCAATCCCTAGGGAAATTAAACCCCTATTAATTAGGAAATTCCAAATAATTAATTGTGCAATAAATCCAAGGCATCCTGCTGACCTCCTACATAACCTGTACAATTTTCTAATTATACAACTGATAGTATACTTCCCTTTAACACCAATATCAACCTGTTCTTCCTCAGAACTATCATGCAACAACTATTTATAGTGAATTATGTGTTATCTAATTGATCAATGTATATGAATTCAATAAGATTTAATTCATTAGACCTCTCACTAGCTCAGGCATCAATTAGAACTAGTTAAACATACTTTAACTCAAATAATTAAGTTAAACAATTACAACTCAAAATAAACTACAACTGGACCACCTAAAACTTAGAATGGACTCTGCATGCCTCCAGTTTGACCATCAACTCTAATTAACTGAGCTAACTAAGTCTTCCTAACTCATTTAACACATACAAGTTGTCATCTGATATGAAATTACAATTTCCTTTTAATTTTATTAATGGGAAATTAAATTAGAAACATCTTCTTGTTTCCAATTTCAGCACTCCCCCTCAACAAGAAAGGGATTGTCTGCTACCCCGATCCTACCTCTATGGAACTCAAATTTTCCTCTTGACAGTGCCTTCATCAAGATGTTTGCTTCCTGCTCCTATGTGGGAATGTAATCTAATGACATATTCCTCCTCTGTACACAACCTCTGAGATGGTTATATCGGATATCAATATGCTTGGACCTGTCATGAAAACCTTTATTAATCGAGAGTTTGATGCAAGTCTAGTTATCACAATAAATCACCTTCGTATCTATATGTCCATCAAACAAACCAATAAGTATCTTCATCATACATATGGCCTCACATGTTGCTTGACTAGCAACCATGTAATTTTCCTCTACTAAACTAAGTGCAAATGATCTATTTTTCTTGTTTTACCAAAAACTGTTGTTGACCCAATGCTAAATATGTCGCTTGATGTGCTATTCCTGTCGGATGGACTCCCTACCCAATATACATATGTGAATCCTTGAAGCTTCACTCCCTCTTTGTGCATGTACCCTAGCCCAAACTCTATAGTGCCTCTAAGGTATCTCAACACATGTTTTCCAACCTTCCAAAAGAGCTTGGTAGGCTTAACCATAGCTTGACTAAATTGGTTAACCGGATAGCATATGCCTGGTCATCTATACACCAAATACATGAGTGAACCCACAAGATACCTGTAGATGATAGCATCTACTACCTCACATGAAGTAGCATCCTCCTTCCTTCAGTTTGCTGCTAGAGGAGTCTCCGTGGGTTTACTACCCTCCATGTGAAACTTCTTCAGAATCCCGTTGGCATACTTTCCCTAAGATACATATCTCCTCATATATTTTCCAAATTTCCAATCCCATCAAATAATGCAAGAGCCCCATATCCTTCATCTCAAATTATCTTGCAAGATCCTCTCTGTAAGACTTAATGAGTTGCTTATCACCTGTCAGAATCAGATCATCTACATAAGGTAAACTAATCAAAATTTTACATTCTATCACAATATGGTAAAGGTTCTCATATGCTTCACTCTTGGTGAATCCAAACCCGGAAAATTAGTTGTATATCCTGGTGTACCAAGCATGAGGTTCTTGTTTTAGTCCATACAAAACTCTCTTGAGTCTGCACACATGTGACTCTTTGTTGAAGGTATGAAAAACTTATGGTTTCTCAATGTACACCTCTTCCTCAATCACACCATTGAGGAAGGTTGTCTTTACATCCATCTGATGTATCTTCCATCCCATCTGCATTGAAAGTGCGAGGATTGATCTTATTAAGGAGTAACTTGTGACTGGTGCAAAGGTCTCCTCATAATCAATCCCCTCTGCTTAAGAGAACCCTCTAGCTACAAATAAGGCCTTATGTTTCTCCACACTGCCATCTGATTCCTGCTTCACATCATAGATCCACCTGGATCCTACAAATGACTTCCCCTCCGGCCTTGGGACAACTTCCCATCCACTGTTTCTGATAATGGAATCATACTCCTCAACCACGTTTTGTCAAGATAAATCCCCTCTGCGGACAGAGGTGATCTCTCTAGCCCTAGAGTGGGTCTAGAAACTTGATATACTTTCTAATGCAAATCTTTCATAGATAATATTCAAAATGCAACTAGAAAAGAGATAGAGGTACCCTTTTCCAAATGCTATGTTCAAATCTGTCGATGATGACCTTGATCCAGGGAAAATTTTAAGGATGGAATTTTAACTTAAAGTTTAGAAACCTTAGCGAATATTACTAGTCCCCAATATGTAAATTGTAGAATTTTTGATGATATTTTTGTAAAAATATTTAAGTATCTAATTATTTTATATTAGTATATATAAAATTTTGGCGATTTTTAGGGTAAAATCATTTTATACTATAAAATTTGGGCGAATCAATTTTCAAAAAATGGAAATTGGTGAATATGTTTTTTGGAAAAAACATGGAAAATTAGCCCACCTACAAATATTAGCCCCTAAAATTTTCACTGCCTTGATCCATGATCCTTTTAGGCTCTCTCCTTGATCCAGGTGGATATTGCTGGCCACTCGCCTATTTCAGTTTTTCAGTTTCGAGACAACTTACTATTTTTAGCAATTTTTCGGGTCCTGAACTTCCGGAGCCGTTTTGAGACCCTAAACGACATTTTTTGGGAAAAACGGAAGCCACATGGGCATATGGATTGATTTTATTCATATTAAAAGTTGTATTCCTCGGATAGATATTTCTAACAAGGTATGGTGCATGTCAAACAAAGATCATATGCCAAAGTTACGTCCCCGGGAAGTTGAAACACCAATTTACCCAAACGGGGCCCACAGTTTTGTCGCTTCATCTCCTATGGTTAGGGTTTTAGATGTTTATGGTTTTCCATTGTTTCTAAATAATAAATAGGCCCTCAAGCCTCATTATTACATAGTTGAGAGGCCTGTAGCCACCACATCTCTTCTGAGAGATAAGCTACTAGCACCCTAGCTAGTTTATTTCCATTCTGTTAGTAAGCAAATTTTAGTTCTTTGAAATTAATGAAATGAACTATTATTTCTGATACATCTTTGTATTTATGGTTATATGTGTATTCTATTGAATTCTTTCATAAATCCGGATCAGTGGTATCATAGAGGTCTTATTTTTCTCAATCCTTCTTTGCATGTCCCCAACAAGGTCAGGGTATAAGGATTTAGGGCTCGATCTGGTTGAACCTTTGCAAGATCAGCCTTGAAAATCCCGAAGGCTTCCAATGGGGATGAAAATAAAGATGAGGGAGCAGGATATCCTATCAAAATATTACTCGAGGAGGCCCTCAAAAAACAAAGGAACGTGATGATGGATAACTTTTCCCAGATCCTTCAATGTCTGCTCACCGGCAACGCATCTGCATCCAGCAGCCACTCTGGAAGTGCGACTCCCTTTAAGGTACAAGTAAACTTTGACATTCCCATATTTGAGGGCCAAATAGATGCAGATTTTGTAGATAGATGGTTGAATCTATTAGAAAGATATTTCCCGGTTCATGAGTTTTCCAACCGGGAGAATATTATTTTTTCACTCCTCAAAGTTACCCCCCATGTCAAGGACTGGTGGGAAACCTATTGTGAGAAAAAGGATGAGACAAAACCCTCTCTATTATCAGCTATAACCACTTGGAATTATTTTCGAGACGCCATCAAGGAACAATACTATCCCATGGGGAGCTACGAGGACAAGCACATATAATGGACCACACTATGGCAAAAAAGGGATCAAGATGTGCATGAGTTGACAAATATGTTCCATAGCCTGCACACAAATTTGGGTATCAAATATTCAGAGAAAAATTTGGTGCTAAAGTGTCGCAGTTGTCTGCACAGATACATTCAGGAGGAAATGGAATTCATCGACATCTTCTCGCTTGGTACGGCATACCGTTATGCTGCTAAGATTGAGCATAAATTCAAACAGAAGAAGTGAAACTTTGGATCTACGAATCAAAAGTAAGGGAAAAGTGCCCCAAAACCACAAAACAAAGGACAAAGCCAAGGCAAGGCAACCCAAGAAAACCTGCTAAAGCCACAAGCAAATAACAACACCATGAAGCCAGAGAAGGACACGGGAAAGTTATGTGAGTTCCATAAGAGCTCCACTCACAACACAAGTGAGTGTCGAGCCAAGAATTCACTAGTGGTTGAGATGAGGGCTTCTGAATTAGATGCATGCCCGAACTCTGAATTAGAACTTGACTAGGGGAATGAAAAATGGAAACAGATTATTGATGTGGAGCCCAACGCCACTATTTTCACTGTGAATATCTAGAAGGAGAATCCAAAATATCCATAGGAGGAGGAGCGTCTCTTCCACTCCTAGATATGGGTAAAGGGTTCCCCGCTACAGTTTATTGTTGAAAATGGGAGCCAAAAGAAACTCACTTCAACAAACTTCGTGAAGTGGTTGGGCTTGCTAACCAAAACAAACCCACAGCCATACACCATCAGGAGGCTTCACCAAGGACAGGATCTCCACGTTAGCCAACAATGTCGCCTTCCCTAAAAAATCAAGCCCTTCAAGGATGAGGTATTATGTGACATTCTCCTCTTGGTTTTTGTGTTGTATTATTAGGCCAACCATACTTGTGGAAGTGACATGTTGTGTATGAGTCCTAGCCTCATGTTGTTATTGTTACATTGGGAAATAAGTTGTACAAGATACTATAGGTACCACCGTTTGCCACTATGTATTTGGCTACTGAAAAAAAATGTAGTAAGCTCATTTCCAAAACCATGATTTTTTTTTCCTGATGATCCACCCTGAGGGGAAGAAGAAGACTGTGGCCATGGCCTCCAAACAGGGCTCCTCTGCATGACAAAAAAAAATGGACAAGGTTGTGGAGGAGTACATGGGCATCTTCACCTCACCCACAGGGGTGCCTCTGTACTGCCAGGTCAAGTACCCCATTGATTTGACCCCAGGTGTGTTGCTACCCAATGGACCAATCTATCGGCTCTCTGTTTTGGAGAACAATGAAATGAAGATGAAGATTCAGGAGCTGCTACAGAAAGGTCACATCCAGCCGAGTTCATCACCCTGTGGGAGCCCGACTGTGTTGTTACAGAAGAAGGATGGGACTTGGAGACTTTGTACTGACTATTGAGCGTTGAACAAGATCACTGTCTGGAATAGGTACCCAATCCCATGGATTGATGACGTTATGGACCAAATCAAAAAATGTTTCAGCAAGATTGATTTGAATTCTGGGTATCACCAGGTACCAATTAAACCCTCCGATGTGTGGAAGACTACCTTCAAAGCCAAGAAGGGTCATTTCGAATGGTTGGTCATGCCTTTCGAGTTGAAGAATGCTCCCGCAACTTTTATGAGGTTGATGGACAACATCTTGCAGCCATTTACCAACTCATTTTTAGTGGTGTACTTGGATGACACTTTGATCTTCAGCTAGACTTGAGAAGAGAACCTCCACCACATCTGACAAGTCCTCCAAACACTGCGGCAACACAATTTGTGTGCCAATTCATAGAAGTGCACTTTTGGCATGACCCGAGTTCAATATATTTGATACATTATTGATGAAAGGGAGGTGCATGTGGATCCAACCAAGATCCAAGTCATTCAGGATTGCTCAGCCCCAACCACTCTAACAAAGCTTCACTTATTTCTGGGTCTTGCTAATTTCTACTGCAGGTTCATGTTGGGATTCTCCCATATCACTTGGCCCTTGACTCAAGTCACCAAGGGAGGAGTGAAAGAAAAATTCTTTTGGTCAAAATCTTAACAAAAGTCATTCCTAGAATTAAAACATCGCCTTTGTTCTGCCTAGTGGTCACATTACCAGACTTGCAACAACCATTTGAGATTGAGATATATGCCTCTGACTATGCTATTGGGGCAGTTCTTACACAACAGGGGCATCTAGTGGCATATCACAGTGAGACATTGTCTGACACAGTCCGCAAGTATCCCACTTATGAAAAATAAATGTATTCCATTGTGCATGTTTGTCAACAATGGAAGCATTACATTTTGGGGAAGGAAACAATCATCCACACAGAACACCGACCCCTGCAGTTCATATGGACACAAGGGAAGCTGCAGAACGGTCGCCATCTGAAGTGGTCCACATATCTGCAACAATTTAATTTCAACATCAAGTACAATAAGGGTAGCACCAATAATGTTGTAGATTTCCTCAGCTGACCACCGATCATGGTGCTAACCACCGTTCTCAACTCTTGTGGACACGAGACTTATGATTGGTTTCTTCTCTACAAGATCAATCCAAAATTCAGCCACACATACAAGACACTATTCAAGGGGTACGCAAGTTCCAAATTTTCACCTCCAAGATGCACCCTTATGTCACCTGGGACACCTTTTTGTTCCTTCAAGCGAGCATGCTAATATGATATGGGAAGCACACTACAGTTGGGTCACTGTGCATTTCGGGGTCGAGAAAACAATTGCAGTACTGCAAAATTATTTCTATTGGTCGAACATTTGATAGGATGTCGGGAAGTACATCACATCTTGCACTGTTTGCGCCATTGCCAAACAAACCATCAAGAAGCAAGGCCTCTATACTTCGCTTCCTACCCCTAGTCGACCTTGGGAATCCATCTCCATGGATTAAATGTTGGGCCTTCCTTCTACTAAGCATGGAAACGACTGTGTTTTCATGGTCGTCTACAGATTCTTGAAGATGGCCATTATGGTGGCCTACAAGAAGAATATCATAATAGAAGCCACTGTTAAACTCTTCTTTGAACGAGTGTGGGTGAACTTTGGGATCCCATAGTCTATAAACTTAGATCAGGACAACATGTTCCTCAACACATTTTGGTCCAGCCTCTGGTCAATTCTGGACACCAAGCTCACCAAGTCCATAGCTTTCCATCCCTAAACTGATGCGCAAACAGAGGTCGTCAACAAGATGATTGTACACATTTTGTGCATGTACAATTCAAAGCATCCACACACATGGGATGAGAGCCTACCCTATGTACAACACAGCTATAACTAGTCTCTCCAAAGCTCAACCAGTCACATCCCCATTCAAGTGGGCTTGGGATTCCAACCATTATTTCTCATTGATGTAGCCATGCCATTTGCGGCTACTAAGGCCGATTCGGCTCATGTATAGTCTTAAGCTGACAAAGCGAAGAGCTTCATTGAGAGCATTCAGCACATCCGCCAATAGGTTCATGACATATTGGACAGAGCCAATGCTAAGTACAAGTAACAACATGATCAACATTGGGTGCCACACAACTTCCAGGTGGGTGACAAAGTGTGGCTACATTTGTAGAAAGAGTGCCTCACTAGACCCCACAACAAGCTTCGTCTGCTCCGATATGGGCCATACACCATCACTGAATTACAGGTAACAATGCCTTCGAGCTCACTATTCCAACATTCCTTGGTCTTCACCCAGTATTCAATGTGTACCGCCTTCGTCCCTACTTCCCACCTCTACTAGACACCTGTGACATTGCAAAACAACTCACACCAACAGATTTAAACCCAGACTGCATGGAATAGGCCACCAAATATTATATCTTGGACATGAAAATCATGAACACTCGCCAACAGAATATCCAACTGTATTGGGTTTTCAAAGCTGGCCAACTCCTGCACTAAGATAAGTGGTTCACCAGGGACCAAATTCAACAGAAGTTTCCTCATCTCATGGAAGAAATCAATGCAATGGGGACCATTTCTTCCTAGGGGGGAAGGAATGATCCAAGTGGATATTTGTGGCTACCCGCCTATTCCACTTGGGGCCCCACCACTGTCTCTTTCAGTTTTTCAGTTTCGGCACAACTTACTATTTTTAATAGTTTTTCGAGTCATGAACTTTCAGAGCTGTTTTGAGGCCCTAAACGACATTTTTTGGGAAAAACAGGAGCAACATGCATCCATGGACCAATGTTTCTCACATAAAAATTTTTATTCCTCAGATTTATCTTTCTAACAAGGTATGATGTGTGTCAAACGGGGATCATATGCCAAAGCTACGTCCCCGGGAAGTTGAAACACCAATTTACCCAAACGGGGCCCACAGTTTTGGCATTTCATCTCCTAGGGTTAGGTTTTTGGATGTTTATGGTTTTCCATTGTTTATAAATAATGAATAGGCCCTTGAGCCTCATTGTAACACAGTTGAGAGGCTTGTAGCCACCACATCTCTTCTCAGAGATAAGCTACCGGCGCCCTAGCTAGTTTATTTTCATTCTGTTAGAAAGAAAATTTTAGTTCTTTAATATTAATGAACTGAAGTGTTATTTCCACTGCATCTTTGTATTTATGGTTATATATGTATTCTCTTGCATTCTTTCATAAATCCGGACCACTCCTTGCTACTGGTGGCACACGAATACCTGCGGATGATCAAGAGGAAACAACATACGTAATCCAACACATAATAATCGTAAACATTAGCTATCTAGAAGATCAAGGAGTACCATAATATTTTGATAAAAGATTAGAAAAATATAGAAAGAAAACATTAGATGTTTTATTGATAAATATGAAAGGAAGAGCTTACAATCTAGGCCTTGATGTTGGAGGCCTCCCTTTGGTGAAAATATAAGTCCTACAAAGAAGCTCTAAAGAATTCCTTCTCTCAAACACTTAGGCATTATAATAGTGCAAGAATGTAAAGGGAACGAGAGTTCAGACTAGCCCAAAAATTACCAACCAATAGTGGAAGGATGGGGACCAATTTATAGGAAGGGGGAAGAGGTTGGGAGCCCATGAAAGGAGTAGGAAGGTCCACATTCTAATGGATAATCCCCCATGGATGACATCAAAGCTCTAAAATCAGAGAGCTCAACTCTATCACCACTGTTGAACAACCAACTCTCCAAGGAAAATTTTAGGGGCTAATATTCGCAGGTGGGCTAATTTTCCATATTTTTTCCAAAAAACAGTTTCGCTAATTTCCATTTTTTTGAAAATTGATTCTCCCAAATTTTATAGTATAAAATTATTTTACCCTAAAAATTGCCAAAATTTTATATATACTAATATAAAATAACTACAAAACCTAAATAATTTTACAAAAATATCGTCAAAATTTTTACAATTTACATATTGGGGATTAGTAAGATTCACCAAGGTTTCTAAACTTTAAGATAAACTTCCATCCTTAAAATTTTCCCTGAACTCGCCCCCTGGAACTTCTAGAGGTCGAAGCTTCTCTTCCATTTGAGGAAACAATGCCAAAAAGGGATCAATGTATTTTTCCAAGTTATAAGGTTGTTGGCAACGCTAAGCCAAAATTGTCAATATGACATCAGCGCGAGCATGAAACCAAGAAACCCGTTGACCCAAGAAACTAGGATTTTGACCAAGATCCATCAACTTAACTCCTCTGAATAGAGATCTTTCTATGTGGAGATAAATGGTGAAATGCTAAAGAAATAACGTGAAAATGAGAAGTGCAAGTTGTTTGGAGAAGTGTTGGGTGCGTGCATGCTTACAAATTTAGATAAAAAATTTATGTGAAGGACGTTTCTACTATATGTCCTATTGAAAAGTCATAGGTCAAGCAACAAATATGGTTCACTGTTCACACTTCTTAAAATATTTGCCTATTATTACATTAAATAATAAAATTATAAATGAACATGCGTGGAAGCTACAAATACATACGTGGAAATTTCTTTAAATAGAATCTCATTTCTAGCTATTCAAGTTAATTCGTTTTCAGAAACCATAATGCTATAGAAATTTATAAAGATATAAAATAGATATTTAATATTATAATATAAGGGATTTGAGTTAATGAAGGGGCACATAATTGAAAGTTGAGTAAAATATCGAAAAGATGTAAATTACTTGGAAGGAAGCCAAGGACATCAAGGATGTATAGGATGCCGAGCAGACGAGGACGTCGAGCATTAGAGGATGTCGAGCATGCAGAGGATGTCGAGAAGCAGAGCATGTCGAGCATGAAGAGGACGCTGAAAAGAAGAGGACACTGAGTAGCAGAATATTCCGAGCACGCAGAGTACGTCGAGCACGTAGAGGACACGTGAAAAAACACTACAAAGACCTAAAATTAGCCTACAAATAAACAAAAAAACACCAATAAACCAGAAAAACCACCAGACAAACTAAAAAACTCACTGATGTTGAGCACGCAGAGGATGCCTACAAAAAAATTACCAAAACATAAAATTAGCATACAAATAAACCAAAAAAACACCAATAAACTAAAAAACCACCAAACAAACTAAAAAACTCATTGAGTCGAGAAAGCATAGGACACCTGCAAAAACACTACAAACACATAAAATTAGCATACAAATAAACCAAAAACCACCAATAAACCAAAAAACCACTAAAAATCTCACCTACTAGCTCTCCAACAATTACATAATGACTAACTGAGGTAAAGTCAAACTAAAGTTTTAGTAAATATTTTTGCAGTCTGAGGGCCGCTATATTTATAAGAAAAAGTTCGGCCAAAATTTTAAAAATTTCGACTAAACTAATACTTCGGTCAAAATTTTGGCGTCAGTTTTTGAACCTGATGCCAAAAATAAGGTTACCGACGTCATCAATGTTAACAACAAAATAAGTTCGGCAAACATCGAAAAAATTTCATCCGCAGTAATTTCAAAAGTTCAGCTAAACTTTTGGGAGAGTGAAATTTTCGAGCGAGTTTCTCATAAAAGTGTAACCCACCTTCGTGTTTCAACCCCAGTCCAATATTAATTTCAATATAGTTTTCAAACCATTTTTCAATAAGAAAACAAATTTAAGCAGAAAATGTATACTATGAACAATTGTAACTCATGTGGATGCTTCCTAAATGATAATTTAAGATCAATATGACATTTTATGTGTAAATAAAAAATTAGATAAATTTTAAAATTAGATAAATTCTTGTAAAATTAAAAGCATCGATGCATTTAAATAATAACAACACCGATGTGTTAACATAATAACCACACAGGTTTCTGGGATTTCAAAAATAAAAAAGAAATTATAGCATATCGGTGCTCTTCTAAAACTAATCACACAGATGTGTTTCACTAATAAACACACAGGTGCATTAAAATAATAACCTCGTCGGTTTCGGAAAAAAGAAAAAAAAAAGAATTCTATCATAACGGTATGTTAGAAAAATTTAGTGCATCGATAAGTTATCTTAATCAGTGTATGTTACTCATAAATACATCGTTTCATTTTACTATGAAACCCACCAAACCTCTAAAAAAAGTGGGAAGAAAGCACACATTTATTTTTTTCAGATTGAAAAAAGAGTGGTAATTTATTTTTCCAAATCTAATTTCATAGATTCTTTTAAATAGTAAGAGGTTATTTACTATTTTATTATTTTTCCAAAAATTTCAAAGGAGAGATTTGCAAGAGATACATATTGGGATAATTGTGGAACAACAGAATACTTTGGAACAACAAAATTATTTTGAAGATCCGAAGTGGAAACATATGGTGATTCACTCAAAACCCTGCATTGTAAAATTTTTAAATTTTACTATTGATTTTACTAATAATGGTTTTTTACAATTTCTGTTAGATTTAATTAAAAGAGATAGTTGCAAGAGAGACATACTGGGAGGATTGTGGAGTAGAAAAATACTTTGGAACAACAGATCAACTATTTAGAAGTTCAAATTTTGAAAGGTATGGTGATTCTCTCAAAACCATGCATAGTAAAAGTTTTAAATTTTACCGTACATTTTATTAAAAAAAATTACAATTTCCATTAGATTTAATTAAAATTCAGAAATAAATAAATCAATTGCATGGTAAAAAATTTTCCATTGATTTTACTAATAATTTTTTTTACAATATATGTTCCTATTTAAATTAAATTAAATTAAAAAAGAAACAAAAAAATTCAACACTTACCTTAAACCCTTGCTTCTACTTACTTATGTGACTGCAAAGTTTCACCTTCGAGTTTAACTCCCTCTACCACTTCACAATTAGAGATTTTCATTTTAGGAATTTTAGGTTTATTGGGTTTTTGTATTACTATATATAAGGTGTTTCACATGTAAATAATGGGGACCAATTGTTGAATGGGATCAAAACCCTATCGGTCCTGAGTGTTATTTTTTTTAAATACCTTTTGTTTACCAGCGTGTCATGTTTTATATAATGCACCGAGATGCCTATGATAAATAGCATAATTAAGTCAAAAAAATTGCGTTTAAGTTGTTGTATTTATTTTTTGGCAATTCTTTTATCATTACATATCGCATTGCCATAATTTAAAGTAAAAAAATAAAATATGTTGTCACTGCTCAATAATTAAAGACATCAGTGCATTTAAACATATAAGCGCACCGATTTATAGAGCTCTTTTTCGCTAAAAAATATGTGATTTTAATGGCTTATGTATTCAATGGTACAAGTTTTAAATTGATAAAAAATATGTCTCGAAAGTGGTTAAATAACAAAAATATTGATCGACACAATGATAGCACATCCAAGAAAGAAGAAAAAAGAAAGTCATTTGTAAATTCTTTACAAAAGTAGTATTTTGAACGATATGTAAGTTTAAATAATATATATTAGTTAGTGTGTGTACACAAAATGAGGAAAATCGATAAGATTATTTCTGATCTAAGTGTAGAAGATCGTAAAAGCTTGATAAAAAATTTGTAGAAGGATGAATCAGGTGAATGAAAAAATATTATTGAATATGAGTTTTTTTTTTTAATTTTCATTAATAATATACTTAATAGTATTAGATAACATGTTTCAAATAATATATTAATTCACATATGTTTGTTGTTCTATAGAGAGCAACAACGAATGAAAAGAATGTTGTTCTAAGAAAAAATATTATAGAACATGCAAATGACGATTAATTGATCCTGAGCTCATCTGGAGTGGTGTTAGAGATTAATTAAAGGGGGGATTTTTTTTACAAAAATATTAGGGATATAGTGGAATGAACGTATCGACGTGCTTTCCACTTACAATACAGAAATCAACCCAATTATTCCAAGAACCAAATTATATTAAAACTACAAGAAGCTTTTCTAGAGCAATGGTCAATGAGACATGCTAGACTTACAATAGAAAAAATATACAACAAAAAAGAATAATTTAAAAAGTAATATTCCTAATGAACATTATTTTCTAAAATTATGTGTATACAAAGCATTCATTTATTAATATCAAGTTTTTATATTTAGTTTTCGTATATCAATATAAAAATAATTTATTATTTTTTCAGGAAGATTATGTAAATCCCAAAGGATCACTGAGATGATATAAGAAACATGTCACTAGGAATGTCCAAAAAAGTGTTTGAGGAGATGGTCATAGAAATGGACATAATTACATCACAAGAGTAGACATGTCAACAAAAACATGCTTCAAATGTATGTAATCGTTGAATTTTTCTATAAGGTACATATAAACAAATAATTTAGCATTAAATATTAATTTTCAAGTATTTTCTTGCAAAAAAGAGAATAAAATGGAACCCATTCAACACAGAAAACAGGACGACGACGAAGAAAAGGTTTGATATCAAATTTTGTGGGAAATTTTAAGTATTTACTTATAACAAATTAAGATTTCATTTTTGTATATTTTAAGTTTTTTTACAACAATCATCCTTGAATGTCTTCAAATGGATGATAACATACAATGAAGAGCCATCAGAGAAATTGATTGACGTTGGATTAAGTATGGGTTGTGAGTATATGTTAGCATATCAAAAATTTAATTGTGGAATTTGTAAGTATCCATGTTGTTTTACTTCTCCGAGTTTATAATTAATAGAACAAAAAAATATTTATATTAAATCCATGATTTATTATGGGGTATAAAACTTGTAGGAAACAAAGTACAAAATTTTTCCAATAAAAGAGTTGTTGAAAGAAGGGATGAGATTTGGTTTTTAAAGAATATGTATAGTTCAAAACTCAATTATTTCTATGGTACATTTCTTTTCGATTTACATTGATGTATATTATTTATTTCAATTTTAAATATTATCACCAATGTAGATACACTCACTACACTTTATTTTATGTTTGTAGATGGAATTTGAAGAAAACAAAAACAATCGATGCAATAAAAAAAGCATTTGTCCAAATAAACAAATTCATGGAATTATCTCGAGCATTGACAACAATTGCAGCGAAGAATGATGATATATTTGGATATCAATGTAATTTGTTGTATTTTTTGAAATAATTGTATGTGAAAATAAGACATTGTGTTTAATATAATGGACATATTTCCCAATTTAAAGACAAGGGGTTACCAATAACAATACCATTTTGTATGAAAAAGAACCTCTTATTCATATATATAATAAAACACATTTTAATTTATTCTATTGTGTTTTCCAATGTCGCTATGAAATGTTACACCACTGATTAAATATATGGATAATTAAATATTATAATGAAGAGATGTGAAATAAGATGATATAAAAAATTAATCCAAACATCATATAAAAATGCACTAATCAAAATTAAATTCCCGGTTTGTATTTATTTACAAATATGCTATTTATAATAATAAAAAATAAGAAATTTACAGTAATTATAGAAAATGGCATCCCATACAAAATCTCAATGCTTCTATAAAATAAATACACACTAATGCCTTTTATGAAAAATACAACATTGGGGCATTAAAAAAAAAAAGTAGCACCGAGAAATTATGCTTTTCAAGCACCAAAGTTGTTTGCATTTAATGCCTCAGTGCATTGTATCATATATTGTATGTCTCGGTGCTTTGTAATTGTTAAAACACTGGATTTCATAGAAC
Source organism: Pinus albicaulis (assembly GCA_034641835.2). Lineage (NCBI taxonomy): Eukaryota > Viridiplantae > Streptophyta > Pinopsida > Pinales > Pinaceae > Pinus > Pinus albicaulis. The sequence continues at coordinate 196,585,797 of CM076580.1, forward strand.
AAACACCCTGATGCTCCAAAATATTGTTTCCAACCCTAGTGAATTATTAAAATTAACAACACCTATTCTTATATATTAGTATCAAAGTAGTGCTTTTGTACAACTCATAAGAACTTGTGTCGTAAATTGAAATAAAGGCACAAGGACTACAAGATTTTTTCACTGGTGTCATTCCTGAAAAGTATGGCTTGGGGCATATGTTGAATACATAAGCACCGGGGCAGTATACTTTTTAGGCAGTGGTGTTGTTTGCATTCAATGTCCCAGTTCTTTTATTAAATGATCCTAATTTCACTACTATAAATAAAATAAAAAAGGTGCAAGTAAATAATTTATATATTTCCACCTCTAAGATAACCTTTATGCCATTTAATACACCTCTTTGTTCCTTCAAGAATGAGTGAGTAGAAAATTTCAAAAAGGCACATATGATTGTTAATTTGTGGGGTATTTCAGTGTGGAGAACATAGTGACAACACCACATAAGAACTTATTTTGGATAAATCTATAAAGAAATGTCAAAAGATATATAATATTGTACATTTCCTATGTGTTAAACTTATCGTCATGAAGCAGGGGATGTACACTCCTCTACCTCTTTAAGATAATCCTTGGTAGTCAATCACTAGGGATTATATGTCAATGATTATCTCAACCAAGCATGGTAATGATTATGTAAATATGGTTGTTGATTGATTCTCTAAGGTGGAAATTTTGACACCCTACAAGAAGAGTATCATGATATAAGCAACTACTAAGATCGTATTTGAGTGTATTTGGGTTTATTTTGGGTTTCCAAACCATTATATAGAAGGGGAAAATAAGTTTGTTATTGATTTCTATTCTAGCCTATGGTTAATGATGGATTCCAAGCTAGCCAAATAAACTACAATCCACCACTAGAACCATGAAAAAATAAAGGTAGTTAAAAGGATGATGGCGCATAAAATTAAAATATAATGGGCGGAAATGTGAAGCTGGGTTACACTTTTGGGAGAATCGGGGGCGGAAATTTTTTTTCAGCAACAGTTCGGCCGAACTTTTTATAAAGTTCGACCGAACTATTTGATAGTTCAGCCGAACTTTATGAGAAATTTCAGTCGAACTCGTTCTTTCGTTTAGATTTACGGCACACTGACAGCGTGGGCAAACATAATTTTTTCTAGAGATGGGAAAACTGACAACAAAAGTTTGGTTGAACTTTGAGTTCGAACGAACTTTTAATCTAAAATAGTTCAGCCGAACTAGTTCTTATAAATATATCACCCGCGAAGTTCATTTTTTTACCACGTCTGTGTTTCTTTGCTGTGTTTCTTCCCGCATTTTTGTGTTTCTGTGCTGCTGCTAGTCTGGGGCTGCTTCTGTCTGCTCTGTTGGTGATTATCTGCAGCGACTTCAAGTGAGTGAACTACCAGGTATTTCTCCTCCTGCTTCTCCTCTCCAAGTCTACTACCAGGTATTTCAACCATGCTACAAGTCTACACCCAGTTTTGAACCTACACCCATGCAACATGGTGTTAGATTTCATTATATGCACTCTAATTGTGTCCTTTTTTTCCCAATTATGAAGACATCAGATACCTTGAATGTTGCTAGGTTCTTAGCTTTAAAATTATTTTCATTTTAAACATATGTTACGCAACATGATACATTGAAATCTGCATGAATTATTCATTACCAATTATGGTGACAATCACTAAGTTCCATTAGTACTAATTAGGCCTAGTGCATGTCATGCCAAGTTCAAAATGTTCTTTTTTTTTCATATAAATTTTGAAGGCAGTGTTGCTGTGACATATAAGTGAAAGTAGGTTAGTTGGGTCAAGGTAATGAGCCCCTATCGTGAAAGATGGTTCTTGGGGGTCAAGCCTACTTGAAAGGCAGGTCTTGTCGGGGGAAGAGCGGGATTGAGGTTAGATGGCAAATGAACTAAAAGAAAAGGTTGCTCGAGCAAAGGCATCTAGAAAAACAACATTATTTTGAGTTACATAGCTATTTTCCTTTTTCTGTAAGAACAAATAGAGCTTACCACTTACCATTATTTATCAGGTTTCAACACTTACCCGTTACCACCAGCTACTGGAAAATAATTAGAGTTCACTCTTCTTTAGCCAGATCTTCCAACCTTTTCATTCACAATTCTTCCTACTAGGAAAAGCACCAGCCTGGTTCTTCCATAATCCAATGAACTGAAATGAATCACGCAGAGAAGGCAAGGCTAGGAAAATGAGACCAAGATCGAAAAATTATTTTCGACAACTTTGGTATCACTAATGTCTTGCTTGTTAAGATGATGCTTGGATGCCTAAGTTAGTCCCACATATTTGAGGGCACTATTGAAAAAATAACCTTTGTTGAAATGAAAAAACCTCGTTGAAACATAAAATTTCCACTTTGTGACCTCTCTTGAATCACAAGTTCTAGGGAATAGCTGCTTCTCGGTCTCCTCTTCTGGTTCTCTACCACTTCGTGGCTGCCACCTTGCTAGAAGAAGCCTCACTGGACTGTTGTCCACTCTTTTTCTGATTGGCACTGCCATGCAAGCCCACCTCTCTTGTGGCCTCAAATCACACTCCGCTTCCCTTCCACGTGTAAGAAGTAACCCTAGGCTTCAGGGGAGTCCATTAGATTTGGGGGTTCACTTGCGTATATAGGAATTTCCTTTTCTATGTTAACTTTGGACTATTACTAAAAATGTGCCTTTTGGAATTCTTGGTTTTAATTTGAGTTGATTGGTGTCATGTAGAAGTCAAGGCACTCATTGCTATAGAAATTTTTTCTTTACAACCAAGTGGGAACGAGAAACCCCAAAATTACAAACAAAGCACCTATGCTATTAATTATGCTTTAAATTTAATTACCTTTTGCTGTAAGGTGTATGTTGAATTTCTGGTAGTATGATATGCATTCGGTTGTTGCAGTTGTTACTATTCTTGTGGATCCATCAATTTCATCTGCTCTAGCTGATTCTCACCTTGTGCATGGAAGTTTACCACCACTGTTAAGCTTATGCCATTACTGAGACTTCTCTCGATTCCTCAACGCTGAAATGATTGAAATAGAATGATCTACTACTGTAATGTGATACATATTGTCTTTTATACTATTGTAATGTATTTTTGTAATGTATTTACGTAATGTGACTACATATTTTCTTTTATATGTGACTACATATTATCTTTTATACTGCTGTAATGTATTTCTGTATGAGACAGAATCTGATCTTTTATACTTGATAACCTGTTATGGGTATATCAAGAAGATTTTTTATATGAACTGTTATCAATATATGAAACAAGGTTTTTTCTCCTTCGAAAAAATATTTGAAATCATTCTAAATTCACATGTAATGTATTTCTGTAATGTGACTACATATTTTCTTTTATATGTCACTACATATTGTCTTTTATACTGCTATAATGTATTTCTATATGAGACAAAATATGATCTTTTATACTTGATAACCTGTTATGGTTATATCAAGAGGATTTTGTATATGAACTGTTATCAATATATGAAACAGGGTTTTTTCTCCTTTGAAAAAAGAGTTGAAATCATTCTAAATTCACATATGTTCAGTGGTGTCACTATTTCACTTATGATATTATGTTTCTTACCTTGATGAACAGGTGGAACTCTTCTGGGAAGCCTCTCTGTTTTTTGACTCTATGCTCATACTATCAAAGGTTGTTATATGTTATATGGGCTAGACCGTATAGTTATTAGACTACATATCTTCATACTATTCTACATATAGTATGATGGAAACCAAACATAATAATGTATTAGGACATCACAACTTGATAATTAGTTATTAGACTACATATCTTCATATAGAACTTGCAAATATCATGATGGAAATGTGAACTTGCAAATAGTATGATGGAAATGTGCATCTCAAAGAAAAGTCATGATTAATGCTTCTAGAAACCAAACATAATAATGTATTAGGACATGCTCCTTTAAATTGCAAAAAGTATGGTCGAAATGTGGATCTCATGACTCTTCATGATTAATGCTTCTAGAAACCAAACATAATTTAATGTATTAGGACATAATTTAATGTATTAGGACATGCTCCTTTAGGGTTGGTGGAATTACCTTTGCTTTTTATTTCTCTCTTACACACACACATATATACATATATATGAAGAGATGATCCCATTTTCTTTTTTATTCATAGATAAAATGTCATTTAAATACAAGATTTATCATAATTCACAATGATTCATTCCATATTATTCATAATTTTTTTCAAATGATGAACCTAGTTAATGCTTCTTCTTCATGAAGAAGACTACTTGATCTTTCAATTTGAATTTGATGATGGTCCTTTGTTATCTTTCCTGACTACTTAAAATTATTGACACAATCATATGCTTCTTGTTACTCTTTTTATTCCTTACTTATATTGTATTCTCCCCCTTAGATATTGTGTACTCTCCCACATAGATATTTCACTCAATTTTGATGGTCCTTTGTTATCTTTCTTGACTACTTCAAATTATCAAATTATTGACACAATCATATAGATATTGCACTCAATTTTGATGGTCCTTTGTTATATTTCTTTACTTCAAATTATTGACACTTGATCATATAGATATCATATAGATACTGCACTCAATTTTGATGCTCCTTTGTTATCTTTCTTGACTACTTCAAATTATAGACACTCGATCATATAGATATTGCACTCAATTTTTATGGTCCTTTGTTATCGTTCTTGACTACTTCAAATTGTTGACACAATCATATGCTTTTTGTTACTCTTTTTATTCCTTCCTTATATCTATTCTCCCCCTTAGATATTGTGTACTCTCCCACATAGATATTGCACTCAATTTCATAGGCTCTTCTTTTGAAGTCAAATATATTATATTCTCCCCTTAGATATTTTGTACTCTCCCACATAGATATTGCACTCAATTTCATAGGCTCTTCTTTTGAAGTCAAATAAGTGACAATAATTTACAAGAACTATCCCTAATTTGTTTCTCACATGTTCAAATGGTTCTCTAACAAAATAATTTACAAGAACTATTCCTAATTTGTTTCTCACATATTCAAATGCTTCTCTAACAAGAGGCTTTGTGGGTATGTATTCCATCTTCACTATTTTATCAAAGACTTGTTGTGTGAGGAAGTGATACTTTATGATGATATGTAAATAGTGATTGAAGGAATTAGAATATTTTATTTTTGAAATTATTATTACACTTCTATTGAAACACTCAATAGATATACAGATTTACCTTAATATCTTGTAGAGCCCATTTCATCAAAAACACTCAAAAAGAAGTAAATGTACTATGTATTCCACTTCTACTCACTCAAAAAGAAATTTACCTTAATATCTTGTAGATCCCATTTCATCCAAAACACTCAAAAAGAAGTAACTACTACGTATTCCACTTCTACTCTAGATAGATAAAGTAATGACTCTTTCTTGCTTAACCATTAAACCAAAGATTCTTCGAAGTAGAATTATACATTGTCCACTTGTACTTTTCACAAGCCTAGTTGAATCTCTATATGTTGTCAATGTAAATTTCTCACAAGTAAATTTGTCAATGTAAATTTCTCACAAGTAAATTTGTCAATGTAAATTTCTTAACTTCTACAAGTTTTATAGGCAGAGTCTGTAAAGGGCCAAGTAGCCTTTGGATCTCATCTTTTATGAAAGGTGACATATCTAGTAAATGCCCCCACATTCAATCTCTAGAATAGATCTAAATAGAATTTCTTCATTTTAATATCCATAAAACACAACCAGCTTAAGGTAAACTATGTACATGTGTCATTTCTCCCACAAACTAAAGGCTTCCTCCCAATAATTTTAGATGTAAATTCTAGACCATAAACTTTTTAAGTCAAACCTTAAGATAAACCATGCACATGTCATTTACCTCATGATCTTGTGTCATTTCTCCCATGTCATATATATATTTTTTATTGAATTTTTTTTTCTTCAGGGATAATAAAACCATTAAATATGGTTGAAAAATGGAAATTATGCATAGAAGTTTCTTATTATCCCAATCCAGGGAAAGAAGTGATTACATATGTGCTTTCCAATATTGCGACTATCAAAGTTATCCAAAGGAAAATGAATATATCGGGAAGAACAACAAACAACGAGGCATATTATATTGGATTGATAGAAGGCTTGGGAACAACGATGGAGTATGGATCAAATGGAATTATAGTTTTCACCAATTCTGAACTTGTGTGCAACTAGATGAATGGCATGTGCCAAGTTAAGAAGGACAGGCTAAAAGAACTGCATGTAATAGCAAACAATATTGTTAGCCAATTTCAATTTTTTAGTATAAGGCATTGTAAAAATGTGAATAAGATGTCTGTTGATCTATTGCGTGGAGCAATGCCAACTCATGATTCATCTATCAAAGATGAATTAGAATTATACAGAGCAATGCCAATGCAAGATTCATCTCTCAAATATGAATTGGTTTTAAGATGCTCTTCTTCAAAAATTCAAGATTCATCTCTCAAAGATGAATTAGTGTTGAGATGCTCTCCTTCAAAATTTATTGATGGACATTGTAACATATCTTGGATATGTGTGTGTTGTGTACTTATAAATGCGTCTTTTTTAATGACCATGTGCTTTTTTCAATTATATACCAAGTGTGCTCCCACCACACCATTTAAAGAGAAACTTGGTGAACTTCACATTTGCAACAAGTGGTGAGCTTCACATTTTTATAAAATTAAAATGTGGGGACTTCCACAATTTTTTGTTTAAATGGAGTTTTTTTAAATGCAATTTCACTTCTTTTTTAATTACCATGTGTTTTTTTGAATTTTATACCAAGTGTGCTCCCACCATGTAAAGCGAAATTTGGTGAACTTATCATTTTTATAATTTATTTTTTGCTTAAATTGAGTTTCACACATCAATTAGTGCTTTGAAAGTTGTCTTCTACATAATTTGTGTACACTAAATTACAAATTTATTTTCTGAAATTTATTTTTTGTGAATGTCCACCAATAGATATATATATCATGGAGGATGAACGATGAATATCAACAGAATCCCATATGGGGGATCAGGGATCGGGGGATGTTCATGTTATTTAAATATAAACTTAAATCTCCATACATGTGTGTACATATGGAATTGATTTTTTATTAACTTTGTGAGTTAAATTAGTTGTTAATAAGTTTCATTTTTTATTTTTTAGGAGCTAAGAAGAGAAGGGTCTCTACTCCATCCATGGAGTGTGCCCATGGTTCACCCAGTCATGGTATGGTTCATGCAATTTAATCAATGAATATGTACATGTATTTATATGTACACATGAATGTATTTCTCAATTGATTATAAATTCGTATTTGCTTATCAAGCTTCTCTCTCATCTCGAGAGGTTGGTGGTGGTTCAAATCCCCTTAGAGGAACATCAATGAGTGGTAGCAGGTTGCGTGAAGGTGGTGATATTTATTCCCCCGGAGGCCAATCAACGGCTGGTGGCGCTGGTTCTCAGCAGGGTCGTTCTGGGTCTCAACAGTTTCAGGGTGGAGAAGATGCTAACCAACCACGTCAAGGTTGCATCAATTTCAATATTTTTTTCATTGAATTTGTACAATATTTTTTACATGTGTTTTTTATAATATACAAAATTATATATATATTGATGCAGAGGCTAAAAATGTTCCAAATATTGGTCAAAATAGACGCAGGGCAGAACGCTACATTCAAGAAGAAATTTTTCTACCCACCACAACTTATCCGGCTGACATTTCTGATATACCATGGGAAACAAACATGGTGCAATGCACCTTACAAAGGTGTGAAAAACTTCATGCAAAATTGCGGAGAGATCTCGTGGCTTTGACTCTACCTGCTGAGAGTCGACAAAGCCTCGAAATAGTTACACATTCATTGGGCAATATTGTAAATGTGTACAAAAGTCTTGGGCCAACGACTGATACATTTGTAGAAGTGATGAGAAAGAGAAAGGAAACAATAATGGGTCCTGATAAATGGGAGGATGTAAAACAAAGAGTTACAAAAAATATGGCGAAGTCAATGTTTAATTTCAAGGAAGGGCCAAAAAGAAAAATGCTGAAGGTGAAATATTTCAAGCACCCAAATATAGCTCACTATTTGTATGATAGGCACCTTGCGGCCTATGGAAGGCTTCCATGGGACGACGAGGTTCATGTTTATTTTGCACAATTGTTTTATGCAGAAATTGTTTTGGGTATGAAACCCAACTACAATGACCTTCCGTCAGAATTTTTTGGTCTGGGGAAAGGTCGATTGTATGACCGTAAGGGCACTAAGAGAGATGTGGAGTTTCCTTGCCCTAATACGCCATTGGTGAGTCAACCTTTTCGGGTTGAAACTCTGCAGTCAGAGATGGATACAACTTCTCAAATAAGTCGAGAAGCAAGGGATGTCATGATCGACAATGTTTACAGCAGATTGAGTGGAGTCGATGTTTGTCTAAATTGACAAAGAGCACGTGAAAATGCACATGCCAATTTTGTGTATTTTACAGATGAAGAGATTGACAACATGAATGTTGAAGATCTCCAAATATATGCAAAAAATTGTCGCAATGGCTTTCAAGACCTAATTCTTCATGAGGAAGAGGGCACGAGAACGATATGTGTTAATGACCTTAGGATTCAATTATTTTAACATGTACACATGTGTACAATTTGTAATAAATACATGTGTATGTACATGTATACATTTATTTGTATGTACATTAATATAAAAAAAATGTATCATTATATGTTAAAACACCATTTGCAGTTGTCACGCATGATGAGTGATGAAAATGTTAATATCACGTTCAGGACCTCTGGTTCAAACAATGCAGATGGGTCTCACCATCAAGATATGTTAGCAAATTTTAGTGTTTTTTAAGTGATATTTTCAAAATAAATAATTGTGCACACATGTACATGTATGTATATATAATGATAAAATGTTTTAACATATTCCAATTTCGTCCGATGTTTTTGGGATGGCGGTACCTTCTTCTTCCTTGGGAGATGTACCTTCTACTTCCTTAGGAGATGAGCCACAAGTATGGACAATTTTTCACTTTTAAAATTTATGTTTAAGTTATATATATATATATATATATATATATATATTCCACCTCAAAAAGTTCCATTAAAAATTGAGATATATATATATATATATATATCTTGAGTTATTTTAAATTTTTTGAATTTAGGTTCCTATAGAAGATTTCTTTAATCCACGGACTCTAGCGACGGAGATAGGAACATCCACACCATTTCAACCATTTGAACAAGTTGTCTAACTTTTTTTTTTAATATTATTGAAAATAAGTTTATATATGTACACGTGCATTTTCATTTGAAATTTTTTACTATATATATATATATATATATATATATATATATAACTGTACATGTATATTGTAGAGTTTACCGTTGTAGATGTTCCCATGGGGGGGAACTTGTAGCAGGTGAACAAATGGAGAGGGAACCTCATGAGGTATTGTATGATTGATTTTTTTTTACATGAAGTTTTATATATATTCTCACTAATTTTTAAAACATCAAATTTTAATGTTCAAGTACATGTGCATTGTGTACAGGTTTCCCATGCTTCGCATGATAGTGCGCGGATTGAGACCCTGATAGGAAAGACGCTACATCCATCTCTATTTGATGGACATGATTTGTAGATTTGATTTCAAGATTTAGATAGTCTTAAATTTACTTTTTTATATATTATCTAGATGCACTATATATATATATAACTTGATACTTGATACTTGTGATATCTACAATTTTTGGACATATTTTATTACAGTGTTAATATAATTTGTTTTGTTCCAAAAAGTTAAGTTTTGGATGGTTTTAATACTTTTGGCATGTGAATGTGAAGTAATGTTGTTATATAATTTGTTTGGTTTTTAAAACTTTTAAGTTTTGGATAATTGAACTACTAGTAATGTTGTCATCTATAAATTAATGTTTTGCTTCTAAACTACATTTGGCATGTTATGTAATGATGTGTTATAATTTGTTTTGTTTTTAAAATTTAAGTTTTGTTTTGCTTCTAAACTACATTTGGCATGTTATGTAATGATGTGTTATAATTTGTTTTGTTTTTAAAATTTAAGTTTTGTTTTGCTTCTAAACTACATTTGGCATGTTATGTAATGATGTGTTATAATTTGTTTTGTTTTTAAAATTTAAGTTTTGGATGCTTGAAGTACATTTGGCATGTGAAGTAATGTTGTGATCTATAATTTTTTGTTATTTATTAAAAGTTAAGTTTTGGATGGTTTCAATCTACATTTGGCATGTGAAGTAATGTTGTGATTTATAATTTTTTGTTAAATTAAAAGTTAAGTTTTGGATGGTTTCAATCTACATTTGGCATGTGATATAATGTTAAATTTTTTTATTGGATAGTTGAACTATAATTGGCATGGCATGTGAAGTAATGTTATGTATGATATAATCAAAAAAAATTTAAAACTCAAGTTTTGGATTGTTTCAATCTACATTTGGCATGTGATATTTAATGTTAAATGTTTAATGTTTTAATGTTGCACGATATATAATCAAAAAAATTTTAAAACTTACGTTTTGGAAGGTTTAAATCTACATTTGGCACATGTGATTGCGCCTATAGGCGCAATCTACAACCCAGTATGACCCAGATGTTGGGTATGTCACGTTCTCAAAAAATAATAAATTTTACTTTTTCTAATGTCCGCCAAAGCATTAAGCTAATCTTGAATTTTATATAACTTGAATATTTAGATTACATACAACTTTTTTAACTTATTAATGGGCTGAGATTAACTATTAAAATACAACTATGTATTATTTATATAATTTTAGTGGATAGTAAATTTACCTTTAACAAAAAAATTTACCACATTGAATTTCAAAATTAAGTAAAATTTTAAACATCTTTACTCTTTACTAAAGTTAATACCATTTCCTAAATCAAAGGAAAAGAGTTAATTCAACACAAACAATCAAAATCCAAAATCTTTTAATATTTCTTTTAATTAAATATTTGTAAAATGATTCTTTAAAAAGAAAACTCATATTTTATGGATAAATTAAAATATTTAAAGACATAAATAATTCCCCATCAAAGTTGCAATATTTTAAAATTTAAATAAATAAAAATATAAATAAACATGAGGTATGGTAAATAAATAAAATCTATTTTTATACTTACTCCAGAGCTATGGTAAATAAATAAAAATATATATAAACTAGATGTATGGTAAATAAATAAAAATTATTTTTATATTTACTCCATAAACCTTTTTATATTTAAAAAAAAATTAAAAAGAGGTTTTATTTAGATGAAGCCTATGGGACGAATACCATGGGACAAATTAATATTGATACCATGGGCCAAATACCATATTTATAAAATAAGTATGGTAAATAAATAAATATAAAAGAGGTATAAAGAGGTATGATAAATAAATAAATATAAAATAGGTACAAAGAGGTATGGTAAATAAATAAATATAAAAGAGGTATAAAGAGGTAAGGTAAATAAATAAAAATATATCAAATAGGATTATAAATAAAAATCTAATTATATAACAAGCCTATGGGCCAAATACTGTTGTAAATAAAAGAGGTATCGTAAATAAATAAAAATATAAATAAACCACAGGTATGGTACAAGTAAATAAAACCTCTTTTCATATTTACTCCATAATCTTCTTTATATTTATGAATATTTATGTTCATTAGTTTACATAACTAAGAAGAAATAGAGAGAGAGAGAAGTGGAGAGAGAGAGAGAGAGTCATAAGGGAGAGATGGAGAGAGAGTGTGTATGTTTAGGGGTGAGATAAAGAGACAAAGTAAGATGTATGGAAAGAATGGGGGAGAGAAGAAGAGATAAGGAGAGAGGGAGGGATATAGTAATGTAGTTGGAGAGAGATAGGGGCGGAAAGAGAGAGAGAAAGAAAGGGAGATCGGGGAAGAGAGAGGATTAGAGAGAGAGAGAGAGAGAGAGAGAGAGAGAGAGAGATGGGGGAAGAGAGAGGATTGGAGGGAAAAGAGAGAGGGAGGTAGGAAAGAAAGGGAGATAGAGGAAGGATGAGAGAGAGGAGGAGAGTGATGGGGGAAGAGAGAGAGATATCAGGGAAGAGAAAGGGAGTTAGGAGAGAGAGAGAGAGAGAGAGAGAGAGAGGAAGGACAAGAGAGAGGACTTGAGAGAGAGGAGGAGAGGGGTATCAATAGAGAGATGGAGTTGGAGGGGGAGAGATGTAGGAAATAAGAAATATAGAGAGTGAGAAGTGGAGAGAGAGAAGGGGTGACAAGGGAGAGAGAGAGAGAGAGAGCATGTTTGGGGCTAAGATAAAGAGAAAAATAAGGAGAGATGGAGATGAGGGGGGGAGAAGGAGATACAAGGAGAGAGGGAGGGATATAGTAACATAGTTGGTGGGTGAAGAGAGAGAGAGAGAGGGAGAGGGAGATGGGAGAGAAAGGGAAAGAGAGGAAGGAAGAGAGAGGATGTGAGAGAGTGGAGAGAGGGAGGGAAAGAGAGATGGACTTGGAGGGGGAGGGAAAGGCAGGTAAGAAGAAATACATAGAGATATAAAGGTGGAGATAGAGAGAGAGTGAGTGATAAGGAAGATGGAGAGAGAGGGAGAGAGGACAAAAGGAGGAAAGAGAGATATTATCGGGGGAGAGAGAGAGAAGTGGAAGATAGAGATATAGATGGAAGGTGAAGAGAGGGAAGAAGAGAGAGATGGGGAGAGGAGGGTATTGACAAAGAGATTGATATATATGGAGTGCGAGAGTGTGTGTGTTTAGGGGGGGTGAGATAGAGAGATAGAAAAGAAGAGATGGAGGGGGATATAGATATGGATGGAGGGTGGAGAGAGGGAAGAATATTTCTCACACTAGATGGACTGATATAAGTGGAGATGGTGATTTACAATCCTATTTGATTATTTGCACTATATTCATCGATTTTAGTGTAGATATTTATTTCTAATGATATTTGATTACTTGCACTAGATGCATTGATTTCAGTGTAGGTGGTGATTTCTAATACAATTTGATTGCTTGCACTAAATTTGTTGATTTCAATTTAGATGTCGATTTATAATTATATTTGATGACTTGCACTAGATGAATTGATTTCAATGTCGATGATTTCTAATCCTATTTGATTGTTTGCACTAAATGCATTGATTTCAGTGTAGATGGAGATTTCTAATCCTATTTGATTTGTTTGAGTAAATGCATTGATTTCAGTGCAGATGTTGGTTTCTAGAGAGAGAGAGAGTGAGTGATAAGGAAGATGGAGATAGAGGGAGAGAGGACAAAAGGAGAAAAGAGAGATATTAGTGGGGGAGAGGGAGAGAAGGAGAAGATAGAGATATAGATGGAAGGTGAAGAGATGGAAGAAGAGAGAGATGGGCAGAGGGGGTGATTGACAAAGAGATTGATATATATGGAGTGCGAGAGTGCGTGTGTTTAGGGGGGTGAGATAGAGAGACGAAAAATAATAGATGGAGGGGGATATAGATATGGATGGAGGGTGGAGAGAGGGAGGAATATTTCTCGCACTAAATGGATTAATATAAGTGGAGATGGTGATTTCTAATCCTATTTGATTATTTGCGCTAGATGCATCGATTTTAGTGTAGATATTTATTTCTAATGATATTTGATTACTTGCACTAGATGCATTGATTTCAGTGTAGGTGGTGATTTCTAATACAATTTGATTGCTTGCACTAAATGTGTTGATTTCAATTTATATGTCAATTTATAATTATATTTGATTACTTGCACTAGATGAATTGATTTCAATGTATATGATTTCTAATCCTATTTGATTCCTTTGAGTAAATGCATTGATTTTAGTGTAGGTGTTGGTTTCTAGAGAGAGAGAGTGCGTGATAAGGAGGATGGAGAGAGATAGAGAGAGGAAAAAAGGAGGAAAGAGAGATATTAGCGGGGGAGAGGGAGAGAAGGGGAAGATAGATATATAAATGGAAGGTGAAGAGAGGGAAGAAGAGGGAGATGGGGAGAGGGGGTGATTGACAAAGAGAATGATATATATAGAATGCGAGAGCATGTGTGTTTAGGGGGGTGAGATAGAGAGAAAAAAAACAAGAGATGGAGGGGGATATAGATATGGATGGAGGGTGGAGAGAGGGAAGAATATTTTTTGCACTATATGGATTGATTTAAGTGGAGATGGTGATTTATAATCCTATTTTATTATTTGCACTAGATGCATCGATTTTAGTGTAGATATTTATTTCTAATGATATTTGATTACTTGCACTAGATGCATTGATTTCAGTATAGGTGGTGATTTCTAATACTATTTGATTGCTTGCACTGGATGTGTTAATTTCAATTTAGATGTCGATTTATAATTATATTTGATTGCTTGCACTAGATGCATTGATTTCAATGTAGATTATTTCTAATCCTATTTGATTGTTTGCACTAAATGCATTGATTTCAGTGTAGATGTTGGTTTCTAACCTTATTTGATTGCTTGCATTAGGTGCATTGATTTCAATGTAGAAGTTATTTTCTAATCTTATTTGATTGCTTGGATTAAATGCATTGATTTCAATGTATATGTTGATTTATGATTTGATGTAATTGGATATATGACGGTACATTAATTTTAAAGTGATTGAATTAACAATATGCATTGATTTTTATTTATTTATTTATTATTATTATTATTATTATTTCTGAATTGGACTATTTCTATTAAGCAAAATATGGTACATGATGAGAGTACAATCAAGAGAAACAAGAAGCCAGCCAACCGGAAATGACAAACTGTCAACCTCGGTGCCGGAGAGAGAGAACGAAACAAACATGGGGCTACAATAAGTGACTAGAAGGCTGGAAATAACCGGCTTCTACCCAGAATGGGCAGAAGCCTCCACACGAAGTTTTTTCCCTTTCTTTTTGTTAACTTTGACCCATCCATCCTGGAGTGTATGAGCTAAGACGACTTGAAGACTGAAGTTCTCCAAATGGGGGATCTCCTTATTTGATTCGGAAAAGGAGGACTCATGACTGCATTTTTGAGTGATGGTAGAATCAGGAGGATGCTCAGGGGCAACGGTGGACAAGTCCATCGTCTGAAGGGCATGATCCGATTTTGCATCACTGCCTTCATCTTCTGAACTTGAGGATTCTGAATCAAAATCTGGCGACTGAGTGCAAGGATCCCATATTTTGTATCTGGACTTTGAATGCTTTCTTTTTTCTTAATTGCAGAGAAGGTGGGGCAGGAGTTGTGCATATGCCCTATTTGGTGACAATGGCAGCAATGGAAGGCAGTATTCTCATAATCTAGGATCTGAGTCCAAACAAAGTCGCTTATATTGATGATGATTTGGTCGAGAAAACCCTTGCTTAAGTCTATTTCCACACATATTCTGGCGTATGTGTATAGACCTTGAACTTCTCTCCAATGATCCGCAATTAAAAAATGGCCCAAGGCATTGCATATTCCTTTGTAGACCGCTAAATGCCATAGATGGGCTGGTAAGTTGGGTAGCCTGATCCAGACAGGGGTCCTGGTGATGATTGCAGTAGCTGGGTCAAAATCTGGGAACCATGGGGTTAATAAGAGCCCTGTTGTTCCCAGAAACCAAGGAACCTCTTCTAAGGCCTGGTTGTAATGCTTAATGTGATCAAACAATACTATGAAATATCCTTTAGAACATAAGTTGACCTTGCAGTGGTGAGTCCATTTAGCGTGGATCCATTCATAGAGATCCTTAGTACGTGGCCAAATTCCATTGAATCTACATATGATGGCTCTTTCTACAACTTTTTGAAGATCTTCTGCCAGATCTGGATGGGAGATTTCAACAAAGGGAACCTCCTCTAATTTGTCAACCAAAAAAGGATTGGGTTTGGGGGCCTCAGGGGACTTGGGGGATGCAGAATGCACAGCATCCTTGTAGGAGAATGTAGGAGCAGAAGATGACTATCCAACTGCGCCTCCCCTCAGACGAAGTGTTAGCACAATGGAACCGTTTCTATTAATGTTGTAAACAGAGACAGGAAGAAGATCCTCAAGTTGTTTACCTTGATAAAGAAGTCTCTGGAGGACTAAGGGGATCCCAATCCGTTGTTCCAGATTTAGCTTTAGATTCTGCACCAAGTCCGTAGAGCTGACCCATTGCAATGAGGTTTTTCCAGAGAGAAGCACAATCAGGACCTGAAAAGAGGTAGAGTAATTTCTGAACTTTGTATATGTGTGGCAGCCGAGGTTTTAGAAGACTGTCTTTAGCACCATCGCTGCCTCTCCTTCCTGCAAAGAAACCCCCCTAGGCAGATCCGAGACAGTCTAGAGATTGATCGATCTCTGGGGGTCCCAATCTGCCATGCCGCTACAAGATTTGCTTGGGGCTTGATCCGCATGCATTTTATCAGGATTGAAAAGCCCCAGATCGCCAGCATGAGAGTTGTACCTTCTATCCAGCGTTGGGTTCTTCGCTCTCCCCGGTTGCAGACCACATGGAAAAACATACGCAACGGCGGCACCAACAGTGGAATTGTCTGCAAAAATCTTTGCGCTGACTTCATTTGCATTATGGTGAGCCCCGATCAAGCTGGAGCCGAAGTGAATAGCGTCCAGGGCCAAACCGGAAGCGATGGCTGCAGGGGAAGCTGTGTCGAATTCAGGATCAGCGCAAACCTTGACGATGGCGGCAAAGTTCAGTAAAACCCTAGCACGATCCATCTCTCTCATTTTAGAAAAAAATAATATGCATTGATTTTAGTGCAAGCACAAAAATTTATTGACAATGTACATTGATTTTTGTGTTATATTAATTTAACCTATTAATGTTGGAGAGCAAGAGAGATAAGGTATCATGTTTACTACAACAGCTCGAGCTAAATATTTAAATGGTTTACGATTTAAATTTTCTTTTTCATATAATCGATATGAAAAGATAACAAAACTAACAAGGGTGACAATAAGAAGAGTAGAAGAAAATAGTTTGAGATTGATCACAATGAAGACTATTTGTAACATGAGTACATTCTTATTATTCACATTTTCTATCTTTCAACACTATTATTGTCACTTTGCATTCAAAAAAAAATATTTCATCATTTTTCATCATTATAGTTATCAACAATATTTATCATCTCAACGAACTGAGGTAACTAAGAAAATTTAAAATTAAAATGACCAATTTAATCTCAGAAATATTTAGCATATTTAAAATGATTATATTAATATTTGATATATTTACATATTATTGATAAAATTAATCATATCTTCGATAGATTTTCCTTGACAACACATGACTGAAACCAGCCTAGATCCATCTTAACTCCGGATATATCAAGCGCCGAGAGGGATCAAATCTCTCGAGGTGCAAACCTTTCCTCAAGTTTTGCACTCAAAAAAGAGGTTTGCACCTCGAGAGATTTGATCCCTCTCGGCGCTTGATAGATCCGAAGTTAAGATGGATCTAGGCTAGTATAATGTTAAATGTTTCTATTGGATAGTTGAACTATAATTGTCATGGCATGTGAAGTAATGTTGCACGATATATTTACTTAAAAAGTTTTTAAAACTTAAGTTTTGGATGGTTTCAATCTACATTTGGCACATGTGATAGAATATTAAATTTTTTTATTGGATATTTGAACTACAATTGGATGGCATGTCAAGTAATGTTCTGATATAATAAAAAAAAATTAAAAACTCGAGTTTTGGATGGTTGAAGTACATTAATCATGTGAAGTAATGTTGTGATATAATCAAAAAGTTTTAAAACTAAGTTTTGGATACCATTGTAATCTACATTTAATGTAAATCCCTTTAATTTTGATTTAATGTTAAATGTTTTAAATGTAAATCCCTTTAATTTTGATTTAATGTCAAATGTTTTAAATGTTTTGATATAATGTTAAATGTTTTGATCTAAGTTTTTAATGGTTTCAATATACATTTGGCCTATGGAAGACTGCCATGCATAGACATCGGATGCGTTGCAGAAGGGGAGGTGGAGGTAGGGGTTTAGGGGGGTAGGAGTGTTGGCTCTCTCCCGCCTCTTTCAATCCATGACACAGGCGAGCACCCTCCTCCGGCAAGCAGTGTCGCACACTTTCACTTCACCAGCACTATGGTCAGACCTCGAATTATGGCGACCATTTCTATGTTTTTTGAGGAGGAGCCTCAAGATGAAGGTGCTTCTGGTTCCAGGAAGCGGTGGAGAAAGTCCACCATCCCAACCCATCAACCCTAAGACACCAGCAACGGCAGCTCGGCCCGTGTGGAGAAAAAGCTCAAAGACGACTCTGTCTCCTCTTCCACTTCGGAGAGCTCCTTCCAGCACTCCAAGGGAGTAGCTGATGATCTAGAGGACTATAGTTGTCCAATTGTGGAGGAGAATCCTCCTACACACATCGATAGCTAGTCTGATGTCAGGTCCTCTTTAGCGTTTTTGAACTTTTGTCATGTTTTGCAATCACTGTGCTTCTGAACACTCTATGTATGTTGGTTTCCCAATATTGGGCAGCATCTTCTGGGCTGGTTTCCCGGTTATGGGCATCCCCTTTTCTATTTTTTTGATTCATACCCTCTCTAATTGTTTTTATTTAATCAAAAAGAGTAAAGAAGTAGTTATATGTATTTATCCCTTTAATTTTGATTTAATGTTAAATGTTTTGATCTAAGTTTTCGATGGTTTCAATCTACATTTGGCCTATGGAAGACTCCCATGTGAAGTATTGTTTTGATTTAATCAAAAAGAGTAAAGAAGTTGTACATTATCTCTTTAATTTTGATTTAATGTTAAATTTTAAATGTTTTTATCTAAGTTTTGGATGGTTTCAATCTATATTTGGCCTAGATGGAAGACTCTTATGTGAAGTATTGTTTTGATTTAATCAAAATGTTTTTAAAATTCAAGTTTTGGATGGTTGAAGTACATTTGGCATCTTAAGATTTCTTTTGATCTCTACATACTCTTGTTTGAGTGAAAAAATTTCCAATAGGAAGAACATAGCTTTTCAATGCAACTAACCATATCAATTGAGCTCTAATTGAAAAAAAAGTAAAGTCGATATATGTATTTGTCCCCTTAATTTTGATTGGAAATATAAGAAGTGCATATATTTTTGTTGAATTCGGGTCAATGTCATTAATGCACTCAAATAGGTAGCCTTGTTGATTTATAAATTCGTAAATTGATGACATTCAGTTAATTGCATTCTAGAACATAGAACATATCCGACCATTGGGCAGACAAATTTTGTACTAGATTTTCAATCAGGATTAGAGATGTGGGTCAAATCCCACCAAAAGTCGGAGAAGTGCTCCAAGTCTCTTGTCTGAAAGGAATATTCATACAAAACTATATTGTGGATGATTTATTTACATTGTGGATAATTTTTATCAGAAAATCCCACAAGAAAAATTGGGCATATTAAGTTCGTGTATATATCTAGTACGTGCAACATTTTTCATCAATGCACATAGAAAAACTACTTTAAGTTAATTGCATTCTAGAACATATATATTGAGTACGTGAATCATTTTTCATCAATGCACATAGTAAAACTACTTGAACAATTAATTGCATTCTAGAACATGGATATATATATCCAATACATGTAACATTTTTCATCAATGCACATGTTAGGAAAAGCTACTTTCAGTTGGTACTACAGCACGTGCATGTACCAAAACAATTTGTACATGTGCAAACACTTGCAAAAATAACATAAGAAGCTCAATATTTAGTTGAGTACTAGAAGTTCTAAAACATATTTAATCCAAAGAGAATAAATTGTTGGGCAGTTCAATCAAAAAAATTCCAATGGAATGCCATCTTCAATAATCCGTTCATGATCAGATTTTGACATTTTCCATTTCTTATTTTTCATTTTTTTCTTTGATTGAACCTCTATCAACTTTATGCATGCTGCACACACCAAGTGACTATATTGAAAAGTTATGAAATCAAGTTCATAGTCTTCAAAGTAAACAAAATCCCCACTTTGATTAGTTTGTCTAAAAAAATAACCTTTCAGTATAATATATCCTCTTTCATATTGAAATTCGTGATCATTATAGTTTTCTAATAATTTCATTTTTCGTTCATAACAAAGCATCAAACAATACTTCACATTTTCATTGTTGTTGATAGGTGCAATTACAGAAAAAACATTTCCTGCACAATAAAACAAAATTAACAAAATTATACATATTTAAATTTATTTCTAGATCTTTGAATCATTAGAAAGTAATTTAAATGTTACCTTCTCTAACAAGATCAGAAACTCGATCACCATCGGATGATATTGTAGTTACCTCTGATTTCATTTCTTCAAACATTTCAACAGACATTTTTCCCTTTGTATTTAGCTCTGTATGTTTCCAATCGTTTACATACATATTATTTTCACAAACGTCATTGGATTTTGTGTTGTCTATGCAAACATGACAAAAACAAAAATATTTTCTTTTATCCAATGCAAACACATTTCTGGATGACTTTGTTTTAATTGAATGCAATTTTCGAGTCCCTTTTATTGTTTCAACGTCATTTCCAATTGATCTATCTACGTCTTCGATCCCAATATGCCAGAAAAACCTTTATATGGAAAATTCAAAGAAGAATGTAAATATGATATCAAAATAGAATCAAAGATAATCATTGCATGATAAAATTAGATTTCCAATAAAAATTAAGTTGAATGTACATTTGCACTTCCCTTTATGGGTTAGTCTCATGGCTTAGAGCAGTGATGCACCATTGAACAACTTCTTTCGCGTCCACAAGTCAGCTTGCATAGGGGTTCATTTGATATCTTTGAAGTGCTCATTTTATGCATGCCCCTGCATCGTCATGTTCTCCTTTTCCATGGCCAGTCTCAAAGAAATTCCAAAAATTTTTAATGCATGTTTTCTTATGAAGACAACACAACCAAAATAATGATCATGCAGATTTGAATTGACCTGCGCATTCGTCTGATCATATCCAATGTTCATTGAATGTTATTCCATGATTTTTCAAGGAATCATAAATTTTTCCAAAACAATGTTGTACAAAATATGTATCATGTGTTCGATCGTCACTGATATAAAAGTGATATTCTTTAATGATATGTCGATTTTCACTCGTGCTTTCTATATGATCGACATTTTGTTCAGCATGTCTATATAGAATATGGATGAACATGGAGACTTGGTCAGAATGATAGTGTTCACTCTGAATTTCTTTTTATGGAACAAATGTGTAGTTTTCTGCAAAATCAGTCACTGACAAAATGGCCCCTGGTGGAAAAAATTCACGAATTTTTTTGAATTGCAAGTCTTGCCATCGAGCTCAATGGGAATGCTTGGTGTATTTTTAAAATCTGCCTCAAACTTTCTCAAAAATTCTATCACAAAAATTTCGTCTTCTCGTAATTCAATTATTTTAACATTATTTGCACCTTCAATCGATGTATGGATATATTCATATCTCTTCCATTTCACTTTCATGTTGGACAATGATTGATCATTTATATCAGTACGATATTTGTTTTGAAATTTACACAAATTTCCACAATAATCGCATTTTTTACCACCAACGCATTTCTTTTTGTAAAATAGTTAATCGCTTTCTCTTTCACATAGAATTTGAGATATGAAATCACGGATAGTGGAAGAAGGAGGTGAATCCTTCCTTAATGTTCTACCAAAATCAAGGATTGTGTCATAATATAACTCAAATTCCACATGATAACGACAACAACAAGTGTCGCGTACGGTGATAGGTTTTACATACCATGGTTTTTGTTGAACAAAAGCACTGATTGAAACATGAATTTCATGATTCTCTTCTTTGAACTTGTTGAATAACTCTATCTGACTGGTTTCCAAGAAATATTTTTCATGTTCTTCGTACTGATTTCGTGCTATTCTTCTTCGCATCACATGCTTTGCAGTTGGCGAAACACGTGAACTTTTCTTCCAATATTCATATATTATTTTTTTAACATTTTCTCCAAGTCTATCTTTGTATGGTTGCCTACAAATAGCTCTCCAACAAGCGATTTCATCATTTACATCTATTGTGCAGCCGAAATTTCCTATGTTTGTGTAAATTTTTTCTTGACGTTCCTAATGCTCGTGCCATAGATGTTACCAAACGATTCTCTTTAGTACTTGATGAAACCACTTCCATATATATTCCTCTACGTAGAATTGAAACATTTTTCTGTCTAGATCTCCTAATTGAATATATAGCACTACTTATATTTTGCATCACATTTTCTTTCATTTTTTTTATCTTTGGTTAATTTTCGAATACCCAGTAGTCTCATAGCTTCTTTTAATTTCCTTAATGATAGGAAACCTTTCAACATTTGAGCTTGAACTGTCCCCTGCTCCTTTATGAAATACATTTCAAAAATGTGGTTAACACGATATCATATATCATGGTCAGGTTTTTTATCTCCATATGTGTGAGTGTTAACATTTTCTAACATCTCATCATTGACATTGATTTCATCTGTACATATTCAAATAAATAGTACATAATAAGTTTACATATTCAATAAATAACTAAATTAATAAATATATGTATAATTTCAATAATACGTGCATGTGTTCAATATATATATATATATATACCTTGTGATTCAATTTCTTCACTTGAATTTATTTCAATATTTTCACCATCTTCAATCATTGGTTCGATATCTCTTTCACTTTCTCTGTCAAAATTTTTTATTTCATCATCAATGTTTTGAGGAATATTTCTCTCTGTTTACATTGCAAAATATTTTTCTTGAATTAGTTCATCAAATAAAAATTAAGCTTCACATTTTACACTAGGAAAATTTTAAATATATCAATAGATCATAATATTTACATTTAAATACCTTCTTCAATTTCTAGTTGAGGTTGATTTTCCCCTTCAATATTTGAGAGTGCTTCTATATTTCTTTTGCGATATTGTCTCGTCTCCTCTCTACGTTCCTCAGGGTCTCTTTTTCGATCATATTTTCTCGCACAATTCCTTCGATTTCCCATGATAATAGAGTATGAAGTTCAAAAAATTTCCTTCAAAAATTTAGACAATAACTCAATAAAAATGCATCACAAAAGATTTAATTTAAAAAAAACTCATTTTAAATTTTTTGCAAAAAATACATACTCCAATCCAAAACACTTACTTTAAAAAATCCGAGAAAAAAAATGTCTTATAAAAATGAAATGAAGCTCAAAAGATTTACTTCAACTCAAAACACGTACTCTAAAAATTCGAAATTAAGCCAAAATCTATACTTTCAAAAAAAATGAAGAACAAAAAACATCCAAAAAAATGTATCACATACCTCCAAGAAATGTCCTTTGAATGTACGTCCAAGAAAATTTCTTAAACCCAAAACAATTCTTTGCAAAATCAAACTGCCTCCTGTTAGTAACCTATAAATATAGGATTCATAATTTTGACTTGAATGATGGTAATCTTGAAAATTTGTACATACTTTTCCTTCTGCAATTTGTATTCACCTATTTTTCTAAAAATAAAATAAATTAAAAAATCAAAAAGGGGGTAAAAATTCCTAAAAGAACAATCAAAGGACTTAGAAAAAATAATAGACCCCAAATAAAGATGAATAAAACATGAAAGTGTGTAAGTCTAAATGCCACTACTTTTACCTTTTGCAGTTGATTATGGCAGAGTGTCAATAAATGGCATAATCCATGATGAATTAAACAGTCTAATCTTGACTTGTCATGTTTCAATTTCACTTGTTGTAGATAGAGAATAAAGAATTTTCATACAGTTTAACCATGACAATTCAGTAGTTAGGTAGAGAATAAGTGAATCCAACAGTTTAATATGGATTCATGGATGAAATAAGTGTAGAATTATATAGTTTTATTGCTTTCAGAAAGAGTAAATGTTGTAAAGGTTGCTAGCTCAAATGCACCTAATAAAAATGGAAGAAAAAATGTTAGCAGTTAAAATTGGGTAGGTAGAAGAAGGTGAGAAACATCATTGTGAATATTATTCACCAGGGCTGCAAATAACTAACTTCCCTTCCCCATAGCCATTTATCATTCTAAACTATCAGTTAGAAAGGCTCAAGGCATTTCCTTGACTTCTGTTGGGACCAGACCCAAGGTTCTATGGCTGATTAGTTGAAAGTGTAAAATGTCCATATTAATCCCTCAAAATCACATCATTATTCCATTCATGCATTCATTTTCCTGAATAATCCTAAGTAAAAACCTCATTTTTACTTAAAAGTACTCTAATCCTCATTTGAATAACTTCCCACATCATTTGAAAGCATAAAACTCTCAAAATCACATTTTATCCTAAGTTTAAGTGATGAAGTTATTATAATGCAATTTTTCTTTTAATCTTCACTTTCTTAGTTATATTAATGTGTTTTGAGTATACATTGTCCCCTTGTCATATTAACTTAAACTTATTTAATAACTCCCTATATAATAACCTTTTCCTATATTATATAATTATCTTTTATAAAATAAACCCAGAAACCCATTAATATAACTTTAGCCAAAGTTAATTATCCTCACATGTGTAAATAAAACCCACATTATACCCCCTTTGGCTAAATATATCATTATATAAATATCCCTCCCTCTATGGTTGTTAAATCAACTTGATTTAATTAACTATATAATAAAAATATATGAAAAATCATTAAACATGTTTTAATATGTGTTTAAAACAAAAACAACATAAAACCCAAAGTTTAATTTAAACTAAACTTCACTAGACCCATCCCTATGTCTATATTTTCCCTTCCCGACTCCCTTAACCCAAGGTTAAAACTATAACCTTATCTACTTTTCCCGATATGTACTCCATTACCGCAGGTTTTAACCTTAGTTAAAACCCCTTTAAACCCCTCCCGACCACTTTTACCTATGCATAAAGCCTGTTTCTATATAACTTTAACAAAATCCTCTGCGCCATTGAGTCTAATCTCAACCGTTAGATCCTTATTAACTTTTTTGATCCAACGTTTCTCATAAAACACAATCATCTCACCTTACTTCAATCGCATTAAATAACATCCGTCCGATCCTCAATGAATTTCTAATCCAACGGCTCATATGCAACCCGATAACTCATTATTCCTATCCCCACCATCTTGATCGCGCCAAACATGGACCGTAGATCTCCACTCACCAAATCCTACGGCCACCTTTCAAAGCTCCGACCCCACTACATTCCCCCACAACTTTCAATTTAATCTTGACCATTCGCTTATCATAGTCAAATCCAACGGTGCCAATCTCATATCGCGTGATGAAAATAATCGACCCAAGTGTCCAAAAAATTATGCGATATAATTTTTTTCCCAATACCACCCTCTGCCGACGTGTCAAAATATTATTCGATCGCGTAAAAGTGAAAACCATCTAACCACCTCAATGTCGCGCGAAAACCGCCTGATCCAAAATTAAAACCACTTCCACACAACCTGCAATAAATGAGATTGAAATGTGATATAAATTAAGGTTTTATGCCTTAATTTTTTACTATTTCCTTTGTATTTCATGCAACTTCCATATCAAAACACTGTGAGCCCTTTGCAAAGCCTCTCGACGCCATTTTCGAGCCTTTTGCAAACCAGTTGACTTATAAAGAGCCATTTCCTCTGAAATTCACTCCCAAAGAAGTTCCACGACCTTTGTCAGACAAATTCAACATAAATTGAAGATTTTTGCAGACTATTAACTCCTTGCGACCACGAATTATACCTTTCACAGGTATTTTTCAATCATTCCAACCTATAAAATCTTTCAATTCTAGAGGAAATAAACCAATTGAACTGCCATTTTATGAGAATTTTCTGAATTATCCATTTAGAAAGTCTAAAAACCTCCAAAATACAGGGGAAACCCTATCAAAATTTCTCAAGAATCCACATTTTCCATTTTAGCAGGTTTTAAGCCATCCCAAGATCATTTTCACTACTGAACTTGATCTAAAATATCCTCTGTGTATAAGAAACCCTTTCTATCATCCAGAACTTTACTCAAAGTCTGAATTTGCCAGTGAATCCTTTCAATTGTCCCTTGATTCCCAAAAAGAACCTATCAAACTGTTTAAACTTTCTCTGTTCAATCAAAATGACTAAGAAACAAGTCACTCCCAAGTCTGGAGGTCTAGAGTCCCAGAAAAATGTCTCAAGCAAGTTACCACAGGCTGAACCATCCAAACTCAATAAGCCCACTCCTGTACTTACTGTTGAGACAACTGAAGCAGTTAGACCTGTTCAAGTTCCTATAACTTCTCAAGAAAGTAGTTCATTGATTGATGTTGATTATAGAATATTTGACCCTTCTGTTGAATTCAACCTGTTAGAAGTCCATAATTGGTGTTTTGGGAAGTCTGTAGAGAAAGGTAAAAATGATGTGCATGTTTGGGATTCCAATCTGCCAAAATACGTTGTTCCTCTTACTCATCACATCCCTGATTTTGTCAGACTATGTCAGTTGCATTACCTCCCAGATCAGAGATGTATTGTTAATAAAGATAGGGAAATCATGTTCTATATCAATGCTGAGTCCATTAATTCCATGCTTCAAATGAACCATGATCCCAATTCAGTTTCATTATCAATAGAAGATTTAACCCAACTTTACTTGGATTTAAATTTTCCTACCAGGTTCAATATCTTTCAGACCTTTTGGCCAAATCATGTTGATGTCCCAAAAGTAAATCCACCCTGTGATACATTTGATTTCCCTGAAAATACAAGAAAAAATTTCTCCATGCTGTCATTCATACTGGGATATGACAATGATGAATTTAGTGATGCTTCTATCTTGGGTTTTCTATCCACATTGACTCCTGGCCAGCCTCCATCCATAATCTTCAATTTTGCTAAGCTTATTGTTGAGAACATGCACTACCAATTGACAAAATTACCAGAGGAGGGGGTATTTAGATATACATCATATCTACTACATCTTTTCTTGTATTACCAAGCAGAAAAATTCCCTATTGAATTTCATAAAATGGATGTAGAAGGGAAATTACTTTCGGTAATATTCTGCACATCGTTTTTAATAAAATACAGCAATCAATATACATATGCAGATTTCAATGACTTATTCATAATTCTAGCTATGAATTTGTTGACTAAGGAAGAAACTCCCAAAATTAATGAAGAGACTAAAAGAATCTTACAGTTGTCTAACAACTGTAAGACAGGAGATTGGTACTTATACATGAATCACACAGAGATTAGACTGTATGGTGCACTCTTGGCTCCATACAAACTTCCAAGGTTTGTAACTACAATAATTTTTGCTTTAGAATATTTAAGGCAAATATTGAATGCAGATGAAGTAAATTTTATGACCTCTAGGAAAAAGACCCAATTTAAACTCAAAAATCAGATTGTGCCATTCATTGTCAACAATAGAGAAGCTGTAAATGAGATTAATATCAAGTTGAAAGAATACAAGTTCCCATACAGCTTTATGTGGAATTATGACCCTCATGGTGTCTTGAGCACAATCAGATTAAAATGCAAGTTGTCTCCTTTCTTGCATGATTCCAAGCCACAAATTGAAAATTTTTCCAATCAAATTGAGTGGGAGGCAAATACTTTGCTTGAGGAAGATACATAGGGTATGCAGGCAGGTAATGTATAGGAAAAATAGTTTGATCGAGCACAGGTTCTTACTATTGATAAAGAGGCTGAAGTTTCTCATAAAAGAATCGAAGAAGAGGTCAATTATATTGCAGAAACCATCATAGGCAAGAAATTCAAAACCTCTTATAGCAAAAGAACTAAATTAATTGTTGAGGAAAAGGATAAAGCAATGGAAATTGATGATAATAATGGTCATGAAACTGAAGATGAGGCAACAAATATAGTAACTTAAACACTTAGATAACTTCAAAAGAATCCATTTGAAACACAGGATAAATATACAGTGATGGTTGAGAAACAAACTGATGTAGAAATTCCTTCTTCTTCAAAGGAAACTGATAACAGAGAATCAGACATTCAAATAAAATTCAGGCAAATTAGGGAGAAGAAAGAAGAAATAAAAAATGAAGTCTATTCCAAGTTCCTCAAAGAGAAACCTGGAAATAAAGATAGACTTCTCTCTGCTTTTGATTATTCTTCTAACAAATTGGTAATGTCATTTTTGAAGCCTACAGTGGTTGATCCAAAGTCAGTAGCAGACTATTCAAAGAAAGATTTGGAGGTAGATGCAGATGCTATTCATGAATTAGACCAATTAGACTTTCACAGAAGCAATACAGAGATGTTGTATTCAAAGATAGTCAACAAAACAATGAGCTCTGTTAAACTTCAGAAGACAGTGACAAATCTGCAAAATCAAATGAAATTGGACAAAGCATCTTTGCATGCTAATGGATTGATAATCAAAGCATTGGAAGACTTGGTGATTGAAGTAGGAGCTGATCCAGCTAACGTTGAAGTTGCAAAAGCTTTAATCAAACAGAAAAATGAAGGCATAGCTACTCTAAGGAGGCAACTCAAATTGCCTCAAAGTGAACATCCCCAGGCAAAGGAGATCCTTCAATAGAAAACTGAAAATGATGAATTGAATAAATTGGTTCTAAATATGACAGCCCAAATAAAGGAAATGGAAAACCAAATAGAAAATTTGGCGCAAGAAAATAAAAATTTGAAAAAATCTCAGTAAATTCCTACAGTTATTCCAACTCTAAGCACAGTTGTCCCCTCAACATTGGCAGAACATTTGGCACCAAAAGCAGTGTTGGCAACTGCAGTGTTAGTTACTTCTAAAGACATCTCTGCCACTTCTTCATCAACATCACAGGTAAATACAATAGGGGAAATAGCTGCCATAGTCAAAGCTATGGAAGATATGTCCATAAAAGATAAAGAGATAATCAGTTTAAAAGGCACCATCAAAAAACTAGAAACATCCAATAGAGATGCCTTAATCACTTCCAAAGGACATGAACAGAGGGCCAACAAATTACAGGAACAAGTTAAAATTATTCAACAACAGGTAAATCTCACTGAGCAGGTTGCCTACATCAAAAATCATTTGTGGACAAAAATCACTTAAGGCATTCACTCACAATGGCCTTCTATTCAGATAATATATGAGCAAAAAGATCTGTTACAAGCTGCCTTAGCAGAAATTGAAAAAACAAAGAAGGAACTTGACAATAAACCACCACAAGCAATTCAACTCATATCATTTTTGAATAGTAAAAACTGGGAGGAATTAGAAGAATTGAGAATTCCTGATAGGACAGAGGCCATCCTTCAAATCAAAAAGGTCGTGAATAAGAGAAACATAATTAATAATTTGGAGGACAGGTGCAAAGATATGAACCTGGCTATCACCAGATTTGAGGCCAAATACACAGTATTGTCACAAGCAGGTTTACCAGATATTCATACATTGAATGAAAAATTAATGCCACAAAAGGACTATGACCAGAAGATTAGAGCCCATGCTAAAGAGCAAGCTAACAAACCTTTGCCTCAAGGATCTCCAAGTGGCAAAGTATTACTTCAATATTTTGAGAATTTATTCTTGCTGGAGAATTAAACTAAACACATGTTCATAGTAAAGCCAAATTTTCCTAAGTACACGGAATCTGATGAAAGCTATAGAAAATTGAAGAATATGAAGATCCCCACTACTGAACAGTGGCAAGAATTCACAGATTTGATGTGAATTTGACAGGTAAAGGGCAAGAAAATCACATAAAAAGTCATATTCTACTTTTACTTTATGGTGAAAAAATCAGGGTCAAAGTGTATCAGATGTCAAAGTGTACCAGTAAAATCAAATTGTTACTGCTGGTTATTTTTCAATTACAGCAGTAAAACAGTGAAAAGTATAGATAAAGAGTATCAGAACAAAAGGTGAAAAGGAGGAGTATTCTACAAGTCATCTTCCATGAGATAATGTCTCAATTGCTAGCAACGCTTCCAGCTAATCAAAAAATCAGTTTTGAATAAGATAAATAGTTCTATTTTTTCTTGTAAAAGAGGATAGCTTGCAAACTGTTTTGTTGTTGTCCCTCTTCTTATGTAATATTTCATATTTTTTCTTGAGATATTATCTCAAACTTTAGATATTTTGTAAGTAATTCAATTGTATAAATACTTCAGCTTTCGAAGTATTCAAGGTGGAATAAAATTATCAAGACTACTATAGACTTTTTTGTTGAAAACATTGGGATTTTATGTGAGTTAAGTTCAAGTAGCAGGCTGGAAATTGAAACAAATAGACATCATAACTAATGATCCCCGTGTTGATCAGATGAGTATTGTATCTTCCAGTTTTCATTGTTTATTTTTTTAAGTTTCATTCATACATCTTGTGTTATTTTCCATCTTAAATGAATAACTAGGAAATATATTGCAAAATTAGTGTAAAAAGCTCTATGTTCTTAGTTTTCATGTTTATGTTTTCTACTGATTTCCAAACTTTAGAATTCTTAATTTCTCTTTAGTCTCATTTGACCTCAATTTCCCTCTTCCTTTTCTATGATCTAAGTATTCTTAATTTCCCTTAGTTCAGATCATACCATTTCAACAAAATAGCCTTTTAAAACCCTCGAAGATCATCTATCTTGCCCTTAGTATATTTTCTCTTTTGACCTAAGTTTTCTAGTCTTGTTTGCTATAAATTTGACTCCATTGCCCAATGGTTAAGTAGATATTTCTATGGTTTCCTTTGTAGTCCTTTATTCCTACCAACATTGAAAAAATCAAACCAAATTGTCCACTCATAGCTAGCCTAAAATCTATTACAAAACAAAGCTAAATCTTAAGGAGAGATCCCTCTCCAGAAATCAGGAAGGCTAGATCCTAAATTCTAAAAAAGGTTCCTAGTTACCCTGGTTTTCTTTAACTATAAACCAAAATCCCACGACCTAAGAATTACTAGGGTGATAACATACTGGCGACCATACTGGTGAACTAACCACTCTCCAGTTTTTAAGTTTAATCTTGGAGGAATATTTTTAAAACATATCTTTTCTACTTTAAGATTAAGTTTAAAGGTTGTGGGTATTTACACAATAAACATTCTAGCTCCCAAGAAAGTCTATTACACTAGATCCAACCCTGATCCCAACCCTCCAGATATAGTAGATAATCCAGACCAAATAGGAAAAAAGAAAAAACAAATTGTTAGTTCAGAAACTGAAGTACCCCTGAAAAGAGCTGATTCTTTACCCAAAGAATTAGTAAGTTTATCAGACATTGAATTTGATTTGAAGTTTGAAAAATCACTATTTACAGCCAAATCTAAAACTGATTTAAAGGAAATTGTTTTAGATCATGTTTTTACCTCTTATGTGAGTGAGAAACATAAAATTATTTCACTACCTACTAAATCAGACAAAACTGAAAGTCAAAGTCCAGTGAAAAGGGTAAATGTCACAAAAATTAAAGACATTGAAGAAGCTATTAAGTTAGCCAATTTTTTGTCTCAATTCAAACCTCCAGTTTCCCAACTATACACCACAGTATTTCCAGCATCAGATTCTACTCTGTATGTTGCCACTTCATTTACAGATTCTACTATCAGTTCACCTCAAGAGCCTATAAGTCCTGAGTTGCCTCTGCAGCATAGGATCATATATTCATCATATCCTCAATCCATCGCTAGTTAAACCATAGAACCATTCATCCCTGAGTTGCCTTTGCAGCCCAAAGTAGTATTTCCATCATTTACTCAGTCCACTACATTCACTACCACTATAAGCTCCAGCCATACTACTTCTTTTTCATCTCCTTTTCCAAGCTCTTCAAGTACATCCATTGTTGTAACCAGCAATATCCCTTCCACTACTAATGTACCTCCCAGTTTAGCAAAAATCCAAGCCATGGCAGCCAGATGTGCTCCCTTGGTCTTACCTCAAAATCTCCATGACATGCCCCAAAATTATCAAAAAGATATTCCATTGTTTGATAATCTTTCACAAATTACTGCACAACAACATATCACTAGAATGAATGATTTTTGGGAAATTTATGAGATAGATGAATCTGATGTCCAAATGAGGTTGTTTGCACAAATATTAATTGGAGAAGTAAAAACATGGTGTAGAAGTTTAGGTGCTGGTAGTATAGCAGATCTATTTGCATTCCATAGAGCATTCCTAAATAAATGGGAAAAGAAGAAGACTCCTATGCAAATACTATCTGAGTTTGATGCTGTTAAGAGAGCCCCCAATGAGTCTGTCCAATATTTTTGCACCAGATACAACAGTGTTTACAACGCTATTCCTGTAGACCTTAAACCCACTCCGTATTCCGTGCTACTCAAATTTCCTGATTGTTTTTATGTATACATGGCTTACCAACTTAGAGAAAGAGATGCAAATACCCAGGAACAAATGCAACAAAACTTTGTAGGTGTAGAAATCAATATCCTTGCCAAAAAATCCAGAATGAGAAATGAGAGGAGGGTTACTATCAAAGAAGAGGCTTCAAACTTAGAAGGTAAATTTGATTTTATCAACAAAACATTAGAAAACGTAGTTGAGAGATTAGACCACATTGAAATAAAACCACAATGGGAGAATTAATCCCAAATCAAGAATCCCAACTACAGGAAAAAAAACAATCCTGGGAAAGGTAAAGAACCCTCCCCAGATCAGAACATAAGACCCCCATTCCAAGAAAACTTTGCAGAAAGTTCACAAAAAAATTTTGAGGAGGAGGAAGAAATCAACATAGTTATGGGGATAGATGAAAACAATACAATTTTCCTCACACAGGAAGACCAGGAACTCTTTGAGCTACAATAGTTCAAAGTGAAATCTGGTGAATCCTTCGATTATAAGCAAGGTTATGATTTCAAAATCAATGAAATTCATAGCCAATATAACCTTAGGAGCAATAAAACCAATGAGCCTACTATAAAGAACAATGCTCCAACCCAGCAAAGCCAAAACAAAAAGAATATTGATGCTCCTAAAATAATTTTTTTGCAAATTATTCCCAGAGAAAATAAACAAAATTTGAACCCACCCAATCCTAAAAAATAGCAAAGTCCAAATATTGTAGATATTACTGATGAGGTGGCTCAATCCTCCAAAGATGCCCAAAAGACTAATACCACAAAGACCACCAATTCAGCAATAGTCAATGATCCAAAAAAAAATCCAGCTGACTCAAAATCATCAAATCCTAAATCTTCTGCTGAGAATCCCAAATCTGATAAAGCATCTGCTAACCCTCAAATTATTCCTGAAAAAACAATTAAAGATAGCAGAAACCAAGAAGCTCAAACAGAAGACAAAAGAAGACCTCAAGACAAAGGTAAAACTGTTGAAACATAAGAAAAATCATCACAAACCACAGTTCCAAAAGATGAAATAATTCAAGCCATCAAATCTCAGTCAACATTTAACATGCAATCTGAAATATCCAAGTTAAAGATAGTTGTTCCCTTAGTAGAATTGGCTAAAAATGACTTGTATAGATCGATTATTACTGAAACATTGAATGTAAATGAAAATGAGGATATAATTAATATGAGTGATGATAGACTTGAATTAATCTTTGGTCCAAATGTAGATGGTAAGCATTCAGATGGGTCAGTACCTCCATTTTATCTAAGTCTTACTATACATAATCAGATATTACACAATGCTATGCTAGATACTGGAGCTTCCCACAGCTTAATGCCCAGAGCAATAATGGAAACCTTGAATCTAGACATAACCCGACCATATAAAGACATGTTTTCATTTGATTCATCCAAAGTCCAATGCATAGGATTGATTAAAGATCTCTGTGTAAACTTAGTCCAATATCCTGGTAAAAGCATGATCATGGATGTTGTGGTAGCTGATATCCCGCCAAAGTATGGCATGCTTCTTTCTCGCTCATGGGGAGCAAAGTTGCAGGGATCTCTACAACTTGACATGATTTATGCCAATATCTCGGTATTTGGACAGCCCAAAAAACTTTATAGAGAAACCTTAATGAAGTTTATGATCAGTACTGCTGACAAAACTACCAATTATCCAATCTATTCAACTCCTACTGATCTTGATTCCTTTATTCTCAGTAACTCTGATCATAATGATAATCAAACTGAATTCATTGATAAGAAACTTAAAATAATGGATGATTACATTGCTCATGAGGCTTTATGGCATTTAGATTTTGATGGATCTGTGAATAAATCAGGAGCTGGAGCTGGTGTATGGATTACCAACATTGAAATAAGCCAATCCCAAGGACATGCCTTTAGATTTAATTTCAAATTTACAAATAACATGGTTTAATATGAGGCTTTAATCAAGTAGGTCTTCAAATCATTAGAAAATTTGGAGGGAAAATAATATTAGTCAAGGGAGATTCAGAGCTAGTTATCAAGCAAATAAACGCAAAATATTCTGTTCACAACCCCAGACTAGCCAGATACAGGGACACAGCAACAGATTTGGTTGAAGATTTGTTAGAAAGCAAGTTTGCTATCATCCCTAGAAAATAGAACATGCAAGCTCATTGTTTGGAAACCTTTTCCAGCACTTGCAAACTTCCATTTTCACCATTACAAAAATACACTGCTGAAATCAAACACAGACCTGTTGTCCTAGATAATGTAAAATACTAGCAAATTTTCTCAGAAGATGAGAAAATTTATCACTTTTTCAACAATGAGCGAGAGTTTCAAAACTGTCAAATTGATAATGACTGTAATATAGATTCATCTTGTAATATAGATTAAAATTCTTGTCAAATAGATGATTTAGATAATTTAGATGTACATAATTTTGATAGACCTACTATATTTACTCAGAGTGACATAGATGAATTGGAAAAAGTAGATATAGAGGAAATGATGGAAGATGAAACATATTTGATTGATTTAAAACATAAAATTTTACCCAGAGGTTTAACTCCCCTTGAATATTTGTTTGATTCCAACGATGTGCCCAAAAGGCCAAAAATGGAACCAGTCAGGTCTGATATAGAAGAGTGTAACATAGGAACAGAGGAAAAACCAAAAATGATTAAACTATCAAAATCCTTGTCATCAGAAGAAAAGGTCAAATACATAGAACTTTTGAAAGAATATCAAGATGTCTTTGCATGGAGTTATGAAGATCTGAAAACTTACAACAAAGATATAATTCAACATAAGATTCCTTTGAAAGAAAATCAAAAACCTTTTCAACAAAAACTAAGAATGATTAATCCAATCTTGTTACCTTTAATCGAGAAAGAAGTTAAAAGAATGTTTGATGCACAAATAATTAAACCAATCAGGTTTTTTGACTGGGTATCTAATTTAGTGCCCACCAGAAATAAAACAGGAGAAATTCGACTGTGTATAGACTTTAGAAATATCAATAAAGCTTCTTTGAAAGACAATTACCCCTTTCCTAAAATGGATCATATTTTGCAGAGGGTGTCAGGTTCTTCAAGAATTTCTTTATTAGATGGTTTCTCTAGTTATAATCAAATTCTAGTTCATAAAGATGATCATACTAAAACTTCATTTACTACTCCCTGGGGCACTTTCATGTATGTGAAAATTCCTTTTGGATTGAAAAATGTAGGAGCTACTTTTCAGAGGGAAATGGATATTGCCTTTGCTAAGGAGATCCATGAATTTTTAGTCATTTATCTTGATGATACTACTATCTTTCCAAAAACAAATGATGAACAGTTAGATCACCTGAGACAAGTCTTTATCAAATGCAGAAAATATGGTATATCCCTTAATCCTAAAAAGACTCTTTTTGGATTAGAAGAAGGAAAACTGTTAGGTCACATAATCTCCAAAGAAAGCATTAGAATAGACCCTACAAGAATTGAAGCCATTTTAGACATTCAACCACCAAGGAACATAAAATAACTTCAAGAATTCTTGGGTAAAATCAATTTTCTAAGAAGATTTATCTCTAATCTGGCTGAAATCATAAAAGATCTCATCAATATGCTTAAAAAGGACTCTACAATAAAATTGACAATAAAGGAGAAACAATCTTTTGAATCCATAAAACAAGCCCTGACAAAAGCACCATTCCTCATCAGCCCGGATTATACAAAAGATTTCATAATATTTTCCTTTGCATCTGAACACACCATAACTGTAGTTCTTCTGGAGAAAAACAATCAAGGTTTTGAACAGCCAATTGCATTCTTTATTAAAGCCCTTCGAGATGAAACTCTGAAGTATAATATAATGGAAAAACAGGCTTTAGCCCTGGTTAAAGCCATCAAGGATTTTAGAGTGTATATACTTCATTCACACATCATTGCATATGTCCCTAATGCAGTAATTAGAGATATTCTGACACAAGATGGACCTGATGGTAGGAGAGGAAAGTGGATAGCCACTATCCTTGAGTACGATTTGGAAATCAAACCAAATAAGCTCATTAAAGGACAGGGTTTAGCGAGACTGATGGCTGAATCAAATTGCAATGCTTTAGACATTAATTTCATTGCACAAATAGATGACCAAGAGGAGATGGCGACTCCATTGATCAGTGAGGCCTATCTAGACTCACCATGGTACTCTGATATTATCTTTGTACTAACACATTTACAAGCTCCTCCTGGGCTAACTAAAACCAAGGCAAGATTCATCAAACAGAAAGCAATGAGCTTTTGTATCTTAAACAATGCACTTTATTAGAAAGAAAATACTGGGATTTTACTAAATTGTTTATTAAAACCTGAGGCTGACAAAATTCTTGAGGAATTTCATGCAGGTGACTGTGGAGGCCATGTATACTGGAAGATTACAGCTGATAAAATACTGAGAGCTGGTTTTTACTGGCCAACTTTATTTTCTAATGTCAAAAAATTTGTCACCTCTTGCCACAAATGCCAAATTTTCGAAGAAAAAAAGAAACTGTTGCCTTTATCTCTTAAGCCTATATCTACTAAAAAACCATTTCAACTATGGGGATTAGACTTCATAGGTGAAATCCATCCTCCATCTTTAGGCCAACATAAATGGATTTTAACTGCTACAGTTTACTTTACCAAGTGGATAGAAGCCATTCCTACTAGGAAAGCCACTGATTCAGTTATAATCTCATTTATAGAAAGTAATATTTTATCAAGATTTGGATGCCCACATAAGATTATTACTGACAATGCATGAGCATTCAAATCCAAGAAAATGATTTCTTTCTGTCATAAATACCATATTACCTTAGGTCATTCCACAGCATATTATCCCCAAGGTAATGGTTTAGCCGAATCATCAAAAAAAATCTTAATCAATATCATGAAAAAATTACTCCAAGAAAACAAAAAGACATGGAACAAAAAGCTGGTCTATGCCATTTGGGCTGATAGAATTACCACAAAAAATTCTATTGGAACTTCACCTCATCAGATTGTTTATGGAATAGATGTAGTTTTCCCTTCTTCCTTGGGTGTTCCAGTCATGAAAATTATCCAAGAATCACAGGTGGAAACAAATGATATTCAATGAAGAATCAATGAAACCATACATATCCAACAAATTAGAGAAGAAGTTTATGAAAAATCACAAGTTTTACATGACAAAATAAAAAATATTTTTGATAAAAGGGTTAAAGAAGATGACTTTTTCATAGGAGATCAAGTTTTGAGATGGGATTCACGAAGATATTATAAAGGCAAACATGGAAAGTTTGACTTTCTATGGAAAGGACCCTATGTGATATATGGTTACAGAGGTAATAATTCCTTTTTCTTTAGGAATTTGGATGGAACTGAACTTCAAGAAGGACAAGTGAATGGTAGGATGCTAAAACACTACTGCGACCGCGAATTATACCTTTCACAGGTATTTTTCAATCATTCCAACCTGTAAAATCTTTCAATTCCAGAGGAAAATAAACCAGTTGAACTGCCATTTTCTGAGAATTGTCTGAATTATCCATTTAGAACGTCTAAAAACCTCCAAAATACAGGGGAAACCCTGTCAAAATTTCTCCAGAATCCACATTTTCCATTTTAGCAGGTTTTAAGCCATCCCAAGATCATTTTCACTACTGAACTTGATCTAAAATATCCTATTTTATAAGAAACCCTTTATATAATCCAAAACTTTACTCAAAGTCTGAATTTTCCAGTGAATCCTTTCAATTGTCCCTTGTTTCCCAAAAAGAACCTATCAAACTGTTTAAACTTTCTCTGTTCAATCAAAATGACTAACAAACAAGTCACTCCCAAGTCTGGAGGTCCAAAATCCCAGAAAAATGTCTCAAGCAAGTTACCACAGGCTGAACCATCCAAACTCAATAAACCCACTCCTGCACTTACTACTAAGACAACTGAAGTAGTCAAACCTGTTCAAGTTCCTATAACTTCTCAAGAAAGTAGTTCATTGATTGATGTTGATTACAGAATATTGGACCCTTCTATTGAATTCAACCTGGTAGAATTCCATAATTGGTGTTTTGGGAAGTCTGGAGAGAAAGGTAAAAATAATGTGCCTGTTTGGGATTCCAATCTACCAAAATATGTTGTTCCTCTTACTCATCGGGTCCCTGATTTTGTCAGACTATGTCAGTTGCATTACCTCCCAGATCAGAGATGTATTGTTAATAAAGACAGGGAAATCATGTTCTATATCAATGCTGAGTCCATTAATTCCATGCTTCAAATGAACCATGATCCCAATTAAGTTTCACTGTCAATAGAAGATTTAACCCAGCTTTACTTGGATTTAAATTTTCCTACCAGGTTCAATATATTTCAGACCTTTTGGCCAAATCATGTTGATGTCCCAAAAGTAAATCCACCCTATGATACATTTGATTTTTCTGAAAATACAAGAAAAATTGTCTCCATGCTGTCATTCATACTGGGATATGACAATGATGAATTTACTGATGCTTCTATCTTGAGTTTTCTATCCACATTGACTCCTGGCCAGCCTCCATCCATAATCTTCAATTTTTCTAAGATTATTATTGAGAACATGCACTACCAATTGAAAAAATTACCAGAGGAGGGGGTATTTAGATATACATCATATCTACTACATCTTTTCTTGTATTACCAAGCAGAAAAATTCCCTATTGAATTTCAGAAAATGGATGTAGAAGGGAAATTACTTTCAGTAATATTCTAGACATCTCTTTTAAGAAAATACAACAGTCAATATACATATGCAGATTTCAATGACTTATTCATAATTCCAGCTATGAATTTTTTGACTAAGAAAGAAACTCCCAGAATTAATGAAGAGACTAAAAGAATCTTACAGTTGTCTGACAACTGTAAGACTGGAGATTGGTACTTATACAAGAATCACACAGAGATTAGAGTGTATGGTGCACTCTTGTCTCCATACAAACTTCCAAGGTTTGTAACTACAAGAATTTTTGCTTTACAATATTTAAGGCAAATATCGAATGCAGATGAAGTAAATTTTATGGCCTCTAGGAAAAAGACCCAATTTAAACTCAAAAATCAGAATGGGCCATTCATTGTCAACAATAGAGAAGTTGTAAATGAGATTAATATCAAGTTGAAGGAATACAAGTTCCCATACATCTTTATGTGGAATTATGACCCTCAGGGTGTCTTGAGCACAATTAGATTAAAATGCAAGTTGTCTCCTTTCTTGCATGATTCCAAGCCACAAATTGAAAAATTTTCCAATCAAATTGAGTGGGAGGCAAATAATTTGCTTGAGGAAGATACACAGGGTATGCAGGCAGGTAATGTACAAGAATAATAGGTTGATCAAGCACAGGTTCTTACAGTTGATAAAGAGGCTGAAGTTTCCCTTAAAAGAAGCGGAGAAGATGTCAATTATATTGCAGAAACCATCATAGGCAAGAAATTCAAAACCTCTTATAGCAAAAGAACTAAATTAACTGTTGAGGAAAAGGATAAAGCAATGGAAGTTAATGATAATAATGGTCATGAAAATGAAGATGAGGCAACAAAGATAGTAACTTAAACACTCATAGAACTTCAAAAGAATCAATTTGAAACACGGGATAAGGATACAATGATGGTTGAGAAACAAACTAATGTAGAAATTCCTTCTTCTTCAAAGGCAACTGATAACAGAGAATCAGACATTCAGATCAAGTTCAGGAAAATTAGGGAGAAGAAAGAAGAAATAAAAAATGAATTCCATTCCAAGTTCCTCAAAGAGAAACCTAGAAATAAAGATAGACTTCTCTCTACTTTTGATTATTCTTATAAAAAATTGGTAATGCCATTTTTGAAGCCTACAGTGGCTGATCCAAAGTCAGTAGCAGACTATTCAAAGACAAATTTGGAGATTGATGCAGATGCTATTCATGAATTAGACAAAATATAATTTCACAGAAGCAATATAGAGATGTTGTATTCAAAGATAGTCAACAAAACAATGAGCTCTGTTAAACTTCAGAAGACAGTGACAAATCTGCAAAATCAAATGAAATTGGACAAAGCATCATTGCATGCTAATGGATTGAGAATCAAAGCATTGAAAGACTTGGTGATTGAAGTAAGAGCTGATCCAGCTAACATTGAAGTTGCAAAAGCTTTAATCAAACAGAAAAATGAAGACATAGCTGCTCTAAGGAGGCAACTGAAATTGCCTCAAAGTGAACATCCCCAGGCAAAGGAGATCCTTCAACAGAAAACTGAAAATGATGAATTGAATAAATTGGTTCTAAAGATGACAGCCCAAATAAAGGAAATGGAAAACCAAATAGAAACTTTGATGCAAGAAAATGAAAATTTGAAAAAATCTCAGCAAATTCCTACATTTATTCCAACTGTAAGCACATTTGTCCCCTCAAAATTGGCAAAAAATTTGGCACCAAAAGGAGTGTTGGCAACCGCAGTGTCAATTACTTCTAAAGACATCTCTGCCACTTCTTCATCAACATCACAGGTAAATACAACAGGGGAAATAGCTGCCATAGTCAAAGCTATGGAAGATATGTCCATAAAAGATAAAGAGATAATCAATTTAAAAGGCACCATCAAAAAACTAGAAACATCCAACAAAGATGCCTTAATAACTTTCAAAGGACATGAACAGAGGGCCAACATATTACAGGAACAGGTTAAAATTCTTCAACAACAGGTAAATCTCACTGAGCAGGTTGCCTACATCAAAAATCATTTTTTGACAAAAATCACTGAAGGCATTCACTCATAATGGCCTTCTATTCAGATAATATATGAGCAAAAAGATCTACTACAAGCTGCCTTAGCGGAAATTGACAAAACAAAGAAGGAACTTGTAAACAAACCACCACAGCCAATCCAACTCGTATCATTTTTGAATAGTAAAAACAGGGAGGAATTAGAAGAGTTGAAAATTCCTGACAGGACAGAGGCCATCCTTCAAATCAAAAATTTCTTGAATAAGAGAAACATAATGAATAATTTGGAGGACAGTTGTGAAGATATGAACTTGGCTATCACTACATTTGAAGCCAAATACACAGTATTGTCACAAGTAGGTTTACCAGATATTCACGCATTGAATGAGAAATTAATGGCACGGAAGGACTATGACTAGAAGATTAGAGCCCATGCTAAGGAGCGGGCTAACAAACCTTTGCCTCAAGGGTCTCCAAGTGGCAAAGTAT
Source organism: Pinus albicaulis (assembly GCA_034641835.2). NCBI lineage: Eukaryota > Viridiplantae > Streptophyta > Pinopsida > Pinales > Pinaceae > Pinus > Pinus albicaulis. The sequence continues at coordinate 196,627,376 of CM076580.1, forward strand.
TACTTCGATATTTTGAAAATTTATTCTTGCTGGAGAATGAAATTAAACACATGTTCATAGTAAAGCCAAATTTTTCTAAGTACACAGAAGCTGATGAAAGCTATAGAAAATTGAAGAATATGAAGATCCCCACTACTGAATAGTGGCAAGAATTCACAGATCTGATGTGAATTTGACAGGTAAAGAGCAGAAAAATCACATGAAGAAATCATATTTTACTGTTACCTTAGGGTAAAAAATCAGATGTCAAAGTATATCAATAAAAGCAAATTATTACTGCTGGTTATTTTTCAATTACAGCAGTAAAACAGTGAAAAGCAGAGATAAAGAGTATCAGAACAAAAGGTGAAAAGGAAGTGTATTCTACAAGTCATATTCCATGAGATAATGTCTAAATTGCCAGCGACATTTCCAGTTAATCAAAAAATCAGTTTAAATAAGATAAACATTTCTATTTTTCCTTGTAAAATATGACAGCTTGCAAACTGTTTCGCTGTTGTCCCGCTTCTTATGTAATATTTCCTATTTTTGCTTAAGATATTATCTCAAACTTTAGATATTTTGTAAGTAATTTGATTGTATAAATACTTCATATTTCGAAGTACTTAGTGTGGAATAAAATTATCAAGACTACTATAGACTTTTTTGTTGAAAACATTAGGATTTTATGCGAGTTAAGTTGAAGCAGCGGGCTGGAAACTGAAGCAAATAGACATCATAACTAATGATCCTCGTGCTGATCAGATGAGTATTGTATCTTCCAGTTTTCATTGTTTATTTCTTTAAGTTTCATTCATACATCTTGTGTTATTTTCCATCTTAAATGAATAACTAGGAAAGATATTACAGAATCAGTGTAAAAAACTCTCTGTTCTTACTAGTTTTCATGTTTATGTTTTCTACTGATTTCCAGACTTTAGAATTCTTAATTGCTCTTTAGTCTCGTTTGACCTCAATTTCCCTCTTCGTTTTCTATGATCTAAGGATTCTTAATTTCCCTTAGTCCAAATCATACCATTTCATCAAAATAGCCTTTTAAAACCCTCTAAAGATCATCTATCTTGCCCTTAGTATATTTGTTCTTTTGACCTAGGTTTTCTAGTCTTTTTTGCTATAAATTTGACTCCATTTCCCAATGGTTAGGTAGATCTTTCTATGGTTTCCTTTGTAGTCCTTTATTCCTACCAAAATTCAACAAATCAAACCAAATTATCCACTCATAGCTAGCCTAAAATATATTACAGAAAAAAGCTAAATCTTAAGGAGAGATCCCTCTCCCGAAATCAGGAAGGCTAGATCCTAAATTCTAAAAGAGGTTCTTGGTTACGCCTGGTTTTCTTTAACTATAAACCAAAATCCCATGACCTAAGAATTACTAGGGTGATAACACCTCCAACTGCCTCCAACAAATGTCTTCCAAGAAAATTCCTTAAACCCAAAACAATTCTTTGCAAAATCAGACCGCCTCCAAGAAATGTCCTTAAACCCAAATTTCCAAGAAAAGTCTTTAAACCCAAACCAATAACTTTGTAAAATTATACGAAATGTGCGAAATGTGTGAAAATTATAAAATATTTCGTGGCAATTTATATTGTCGTGAAATGTTTTTTTGGAGGGGCTCCGTGAAATTTTCCAGCCGACGGAAAAGTAAGCAGAAGTTCGGCCGAACTTTGAAAAAAAGTTCAGCCAAAATTTCAAAAAAAATTGGCTGAACTATTAAGGCATGAGACTTAATGGCCCATTTGCACAAAAACTAGTTCAGCCAAACTTTGTAGAAAAGTTCAGTTGAACTAGCGCGTCACCAGTTACGTAGATCCAAGCTTTGAATACATTTCGGCAACTTTGGACTGATTAAAATCCATGAAACATTCTGAATTAACTGTCAGAACCAAGACAAGCATTTTCAGAATTGAATCTAATTTCAGGAAATATAACTTTTATGGAATTTCATAAATATTTACTAATTTTAATTAATTTTTGTAATAAAACGGGTGCAAACAATTTCTGAGGGTCATTGTGATTCAGTGAAATCAAAATTTTGTATCTCCCAAAATTGAAAAAATTATGGGGCATTACATTGGTCCGTTGTCTCTAATGGGTAGCTTTTATATTTTTAGTTTATAACTTATATGTTAAAAAATTTCTTGCGTTGCAAAACATACTCAAAATATGCAGTTTTTTCATATTGGACTAGTTCAAAAAATTATAGTAATAAGATATGCATCCATTGGCTTTGTAAATATGACAAAACCAAAGTAGACTCTGTCTAGATTGTTGTAACACATTTTTTTTTCTCAAAAACACAAATTTTCAAAGAATACAACATTGCGTATTAACATGAATTCTTATGAATCCCTTGATTGTTAAAAAACACACACACAAAGAAATGCTAAGTTGACATATCAAATGTGCATAAACAAATTCCAAAAAATAAGTAATAGAAAGCTAACAAAATTTTTGACAACTTTTATTTTTATCGCAAAATGAAATTCTAAACAGAAAAATTATTATAGTTTGCAGAAAGTTGAAGAATCGAAAAAAATGAAATTTTTTTCTCAAAAAAGGGAAAAAAGTGTAACCCAGCTTCACATTTTTACCCATTAGCATTTCCTTCAAAACCCATCCACAACGTGTCAAAGTTTAATATTATTCACATATCCCACTTGTAAACTAGATATTATCTAGTATTCAAGACCTGTATGTTGTTAAAAAACTCCATGAATGGCCCATGGACCCTAGAATTAATGGTCATTTCCCAAGTCCCTTGATTTATAACTTGAAATGAATCACGGGCCCTAATGCTCTCCCTACTATGTGAAAATTTATAGTCGATATCCTTCTCACGAGCCAAATATACTTTCAAAAGGCTCTATGTTATGGTTTTTTATTTCCATGCATTGATTTGGAGTTGTGTGTATATATATAATCTCATGGTAAAGACTTTAAAAATGGGTTATGGTGAAAATACCTTATATATGTGTGTGTATACGCATGTGCACATGCACACACACACACACACACACACATACACAAGGGATTTACCCCATGACCCATTAAAGTATTTCCCACCAAAGTTTGGATTGGTTAATAAAGAGGTGATATAGATTATGTTGATAGTGAAATGAAGAAAATACTAACAAGTAACATAACAAAGATGCATTGAAAAGATCACAGTGATGTATTTCAAGGATAAACATTGTAGAATACGCAAAAATTACTTTTAATTCTCAAGACCATGGATAAGGTTCCTAAACCACCGCAAAGACCCTTTAGAGGGAATATTTGGCATAATAATTGGCTATAGGAACGATTTTCACCATGTATGAGTGTCATGGTTCAAGAAATGGTTCAAGAGTAAACTATAGGGCCATGGATACTAATCATTGTTTTTAGGCCTCAAGAGTTATACATAGGGCCCTAGTGACCATAGAGCCTGCACTATAGGAATATTTGTCTTGTGAATAGATATGAGTTCACATATTTCTGAAATTTCAGGACCTAATAGATAGGCTTTGGGGGTTGGCTATGATTCACTAGCAATATCCAGAAGCATGGATGCTAATAGTTGCTTCTAGGGATGATGATCCATACATAGAGAACCAGGATACCAAAAATGCCTTACATAAATAATCCTTGGGATATAATGATATGAGAGGTCATGTTTGAAAATTGATATGGAATAGATGGATATTGTGGTCCAAACCATGGTTAAGGGCAAGAAACCTAGGTATGACACCCCAATAATTGATTCTAGGGATTATTGGCCCTGCATGAGGCCCAATACCACCATAAAGGTCCTTTAGAGGGAATATTTTTTCAAGTGGGATAGGGGTATTATTTTAATGATCGTCATAACATAGCTAGGTCTCACTCTTTATGCCATGGTTCAAGATATAATAATTACTTTAATATTCATGGTTTTTTCTTATGGCTATAAACCACTATATACACCCTATAAAGAGAATTTTTTGACCACAATTCATATGTGGGAATGATTTAGATGATTCGTGCAAAAGGAATAAGTATTATGGTCGAAGATGTAGTTTTGTACTAAAAAATAGGAATTATGCACTAGAATATTCTTTTAGGTCTCATATTCCATAAACAAGACCTCTAATAAATATAAAGGATCTAGAGAGGAAATTTTCACTAATGAGTGATGTTAGGTCTCCGTAGTTTGCAAGATTGGCAAGAAAAAATGCTGCAGAGCCTACATCAAAACCACCTTGGAATCCTAGGATCTAGCCCTTCTAGATTCAGAGAGGGATCTCTCTAAAAAAGTGTTTTCAAAAGATATGATCTTTATGCTTTGTTTATGATATTAGGCTCATTATGAAGTACAAGGGTTTGTTCGTTTTTTGTTGGGTGGGATATCATCAAAATTAAGGAAGTCTTTTGAAGGGTGAAGGTATAAGCAGGTTGAGAGAATAGTTCAGCTGATAGGATAGGTAAGAAACAGTATCAATCCATTTGGATATGGAGTCACAAAAGAATTTAATTGCACAAAAAGTTTCAAGAATGGCCTATGGGGAAAGTCATCTATATCAAAGGATCTTTTAAGATTGAGTTATGGTATGAAACATCAACAAATGTGGTGAAAGAAGCAAACATATAAGAAAAACAAAGAGCAGCTTAAGATTACTCTTAAGTTAGAAAGCACCAGAAGGCTTCAAGAATGAGAAATTTTGTGTGAAAATAATATCTTCAAGGCTCAAGATCTGTTTTAGCCATCATTTGCTATGACAAAAAATTATTGATGGCTAATAGTGGCTCCAATTGGGGATGGCAGCTCCTTGGAGGTGTCAAGAACTTCAGAAATTGATCTCTGGGATGTAGACCTGTGCCTTATCCATTGACAACCTTTTCTTCCTTGATCATGCTGCTTAGAAAGATGATCAGTACTTTATGTCAACAAACAAATTTCTCCCAAACATTCTACCTACACAGCCTACTTTTCCTAACATTTTCTTCATAAAGTGCACTTGGACTTACAAACCTTTGTCATCAACATTTTATTCTTTTATTGAAAGAAAAATACTAACCTAGATCTACCCTTATTTCTTCCATGAGTTCAGTTTAAACAGTTGAACTCATTAATTCTCTACCTAAGCTACTATCTACCAAGATTAAACTGTCTGACAGATTTTATTCTCTATATTCTAAAATAGAATTTTAAATACAAAAAAACTAGGATTAAACTGTTTGATTTTCTGTAAGACTATGGCATAAAAACAAGCTGCACATAGACTTAAATTTTTACAGAAATTTAAAACAAAATTGTGAAGGCTTAGGATCTGAAAATTTAAAACATCCTTCAATTTTCTTATGACTCAGATTTTGATCTACTTAGAGTCATCCTTTTGCTTTTATCTTGGTTCAGATTTTGAGCATGTTTGAACCATTTTCTTTTATCTTTAGCTCAGGTTTTGATCTGATTAGAGCCATTTCTTTCTATCTTAATCTAATATACTAATAAGCCAAGATTAAACAATTTGGCAAATCTTCTTCACTAACCTATCAGCAGTAAATTGAAATCTATCTAATCATGATTAGGCTGTATGACTAAATAGTAGTGCTCTCTCAAGTAGTGGAATTTAATCTTGCACACTTTCAGATTCTCATTCTTTTTTGGTATGGGGCTTTACCTTTTTTCTTTTATATCTGCCCTCTTTTTCTATTTTTCTATTATTTTTGTATTTTAACTTTTTTCAAATTCAAAACAGCAAACCAAAAACTAACTAAATGCTCAAAGGCTGAGCTTTATTGACATTCCTACCTAAACTATTCTAACTTGGAAATCTCTACTATTTTAATGATACAATAATGCCAGTGCAGCCAGTTAAGCAGTGAGAAAAAGAAATAGAAAATTTGGCTGCTTGTCAGAGGTAACCATGGTATTCTTTGAATATTATTCTTCAAAACCAAGGCTATCATAGAAGGTGACAGCTTCTTATGTATTTGTCTTTTTCAAAGGATCCATGTTTGAGAATTTGAGCCAATTAGGACCTCCACACATTCTTCCATAGGATCAACAAAGAAAAGATGAGAACTACCTTCCTTTTGGCCCTCCATTATTGGTAGATTGTCTGCCTCTAAGACATCAACTTTGAGGAGTGCATCCTCAGTATGTTCTTTGGAAGCATCATCATTCTTTACCTGCAAATCAACAAGCAGTGAAATTTCTTCTTTCTCTAACTCTATGCTTGCTTCTGGTGTAAATTCAGGTTCTTTGGATGATAGATTGATATCAGCAATGGGAGAAGGTTCTTCTTGAAAATATGATATATCCTTAGTAGGACAGTCTTCTATTCGTTTTTCTCCCCCAAATAATTTCCAGTACTTTTCATTGTTTGGGACAGCTAGTCTGAATTTTTCTTAAATCATATATTGTTTTCTCTCACAAGGTCTCAGACATGTACTAGCAACAAGGGCTAATCCACTCGCAAAAATGTTTTGTTTTTTAGGAACAAGGGTAAGTTGGAATTCTTCAAATGATTTAGCCAATCCATGGCATCATCCTTATAGGCTCTAAGTCTGGGATGTTTAGCCATGCATTCCTCATTCACTTTCCTAATTACCAATTCTGCATTCCCATGAAATGTTATCCTCTGGGCTCCTAATTTCTTCAATAAGTATAGCCCTAAAAGGAGTGCCTCATACTCTACTATGTCACTTGTGCATTGAAAATTAAATTTATATGAATGGCCTTCATAATGATTTTTTTTTGTATCGTAAAGCCATATTCCTGCACCTGCACTAGTTTACTACATGACCCATCAAAATTCATACTCCAAAGAGGCCTAGTTTCAAATTTATCATTAATTTCCCTACTATCCTCTCTGTCTTGAGTGCCATTGTGTTGTTCAGTGGGATAGGCACTATGTTGATGATTATTTTGTTCAAATGAAGGTTCGGAGGCTAGCTGCTTGTTTAGTATTTGATCAATTTCTTCTTCTGTCAAAGGAGAGATTTCTCTTTCAGCATAAACAGAAATACAACAGTCCTCTTTCTCTTGTGTTAACTGGTTTTGAGGCTGGATGCATTCTTTAACCTCTTCTGAGGGATCTTTAATTGTGCTTGCAGGGAAACCTTGGGGATCTTCTATTGTTTCATAATATACTTCTATTTCAAACAACTCCTCATGATTGTTATGATACTCAGTTTGAATACAAGGTTCATGAGTTGTTTCTTCTATATTATCAGGATGCCACTCTTCTTGTGAAATCTGAAATGAATTGTAACATAGAGGGAGAGTCCCTAAATGTGTTGGTTCTCCTTCCACATTATATTCTGCGTTTTCTAAATGGCTACTTGTTTCCTCAAAGCACTTCTCACTATTAGTATTTTCATTTTGTTTGTAAAGATCTCTTAACAGTAAAACACAAGTCATAGATAGGCAATCAGGAATTTCTTGACAACCTTCTTCAATGTTTTCTCTGTAATCTTGCCCATCATCTTCTATAAAGTCTTGATAATCATACATGTCTTGCTCATTGTCTAGGTCTTGTAGTGGTTGAGTATGTTCTTGATATGGAAAAAGCATGGGCTGCTCTAGATCATCAATATTTAAATTAACCTCACCTGGAAGGGATGATGAATCATTATTTATGCTGGTAGGGATATCATGAGGAATGTCCTTTATTCCTTGATTGATTTCTTCCTTAATTGATTCATCTAGGTTCTTGAGATGGCTAGAATGTATATGAAATTCTTGAATGACTGTTAACAAATCTTCAAGATGCATATTAACCAAATCCTCATCAATATCTAACATGTATTGTATGATGTTTTGAGATTGATCACAACAATTTTCAGTCCATGATAAAGATGAAGGGTTTTCTTTATATTATTCATAAAATACTTGGTGCATGTCTCTTAAAGAAAACAAGCTCTTAGGTTCTAACCATTCATACCAATCCCTTGCCTTTCCTTCTAATGTTAACATGAACATTTTCATAAGGCAGTCTTCATGCCATTTAGTCTTTACCTTCCATATATGTATATGAAATTTTATGAGATGTAACAATGGGTCATCAAATTTTTCACCTTGAAAAACAGGAAGGTTATCATCCCAACACACCTGGGGCATCTTATGTGGGAACCCAGGGATATGATCTCTACTCATTGGAGCATATCTCCTTTGTATCCTTGGTTCCATGTTTGTAAATTAGGAAAGAGGTCATTGTATCTTGTCAACTAGTTCAGAGTCATCTACCATTAGAGTCATTTGGTCTTTTGAGAATTCTGGAGTCGCCAGGTGGAAATTTTTAGCTTTTTAAAGGTAAAATGTTCTATGGTCCACCACCATTGATTTATTTAAGTACCAATCAAAAAAAAATTGGGTCTTCTGAGGTCTTAAGGATGTACAAGATGTAATTCATTCAGAATTTCCCAGTAGAGTCTTAGGAAAAACCAGAGGGGTCAGCAGGGCTACTGAATACCAATGGAGTCGCCAGGTGAAGGATTTTTACTTGTTTTCAAGGTTTGGTTGTTGTTCACCATCAAAAATCCATTAATAACTAGTCTTGGTGACACTTGATTCATTTAGGAATAGGGGTTCGTTGAGTTGTGAACTTAATTATTACTCAATATAGTTTGTCCCCAGTATGGTCGCCACTATGTTAGGTCTCCGTAGTTTGCAAGATTGGCAAGAACAAACGTTGCAGAGCCTACATCAAAACCACTTTGGAATCCTAGGATCTAGCCCTCCTAGATTCAGAGATGGATCTCTCTATATAAGTGCTTTCAAAAGATATAATCTTTATGCTTTGTTTATGACATTAGGCTAGTTATGAAGTACAAGGGTTTGTTTGTTTTTGGTTGGGTGGGATATCATCAAAATGAAGGAAGTATTTTGAAGGGTGAAGATATAAGCAGGTTGAGAGAATGGTTCAGCTGATAGGATAGGTAAGAAATAGTATCAATCCATTAGGCTATGGAGTCACAAAAGGATTTAATTGCACAACAAGTTTCAAGAATGGTCTATGGGGCAAGTCATCTATATCAAAGGATCTTTTAAGATTTAGTTATGGTATGAAACATCAAGAAATGTGGTGAAAGAAGAAAACATATAATAAAAACAAAGAGCAGCTTAAGATTACTCTTAAGTTAGAAAGCACCAGAAGGCTTCAAGAATGAGAAATTTTGTGTGAAAATAATCTCTTGAAGGCTCAAGATCTATTTTAGCCATCATTTTCTATGACAAAAACTTACTGATGGCTAACAAGTGAAACATGGGGAAATTTTGAATATCTTTGACCCAACAAGGAGGGGCCTCATTTCCTAGGCCAAGGTTTAAAGAAAAAATCCAACAAGATTTCTACACAATTACCTTCATAGCTCATAGACCATGCATAGAACCTTAAACCCTAACATTTTCAATATAGAGAAAATTTTTAGCCTATGCATGAGATATACTTAATATTTTAACATTTGGTGCATTATGGATGGTTATCAAGGCACATGAAATGGTTCAATGTACAAAAACAAGGAATGATGTCGTAATCATTAAATGTAGGACTCAATAGACATGTGCAAGTCCCCAAAACACATATATGCCCCATAAAGGGAATTATTAATCTATGAGTGGGATATGGATTTTGATTTTGATATCTAGTCTATTTTGGATGGGTTTCATCACAAAAACCATGGTTTGTGCCTAAAATACTAAGTGAATAAGCTCTAATAATTACTTCTAGCACTATGGGCCATTCCATATAACCCTAATACCTCACAAATTATGGAAGGAATATTTGTTCTACATATCCAATATCGACTAAATTTCAATGTGTGGCAAAAAATGGATAGATAATATGTCCCACTTCAGAGTTGAAGCTTGAGAGTCGAGGATCTAGGCCTTAATATTTTCTTATAGGGTTTATTGTCTATGCATGCAACTCCATACCATAATAAAGTCCTTATGAAGAGAATATTTATCATGCAATTGGTATATGTGCATGTTTTTAATGTTTTAAACAACAATGATTAGTACAATTTACCACTTTACCATTTAAGGCACAAAAATAAGGAAATAGGTATTATTAGTTAATTTAGATAGGGTTTATAGGTCATGCATGGGGAACCACATTACCATGAAGGCCTTAAAGATTATTTTTTATTATTTATAAGTGTGATATGGATGCAATATTTATCATTAAATATCATTAACGCATCTCCTAGGGTATTATTATTTCAATTAGGGAACTTTTGAGGTAAAAAATGGGCCTCAAAACAAAACATTTACTAACGAAATTAATTTTATAAGAATCGATAAGATTCATGACAATGTATTCATCCGTAGGGGTAACTATTTTAGAGGGAAAAGAAGAAAACCATTTTTTTAATTGTATTTTCAGTTTATCTCCTTATAGGTTTACTCAAATGTCAAGTGTAGACACCATTGCATGCAGAATTAAATTTCACATCAAAAAAATACCCACTATGCATACTTCTTAGTAGACCTACATGGAGAAAAAATGAAAATATATGAAAAAAACATGTTGAACATATTTTCTTCATGTATTTTCAAGTTTTTTGATGTGGGTTTCCTCACAAGTATGCATAGTGGGTACTCATCGGATGTGGAATTTAATTCTATATATAACGGGTTTCTACAAATGACATTTGAGTAAACCTATATGGAAATAAGTTGAAAATACAATAAAAAAGTAGTTTCATTTTTTTTCTTTAAAATTTCAAAACAAGATTATTTTATTATTTTAACTATTATTTTCTTATTTTCATTAGGAAGCTCATTTTAGACCTCAAAATTACCTTAATAATAGTTACTTTTAGGGATCATAATCCATGCATAAGGGCCATAAATCATGAGAAATTTTTTGTGAAGGAAATCATTGGCTTAGAGTTGAAACATAGCTACAATTATCTTGATTTGAATCACAAGGTCAAGTCTCATGGTCTAAGCCATGGTTTGAGATTAAAAACTAAATACATAGTTCCTAATTTTTTTTAAGAAATCATGGTCCATGCATAGGTCTGAAGCCCCTATAGAGGCCCTACAAATGAAATATTTGGCCCTTTATTAGAAAATTGAGGAAATAAGTTGGAAAATGTACAAAAATTGATTATAATATATTCTGATAGGAATAGAATATTATGTTATTGTTATGAAAGTTAGATTATATCCTTACTCAACTAAAATGTTTTTTAAGGAATGATGATACAAGTATGCACTTGAAAAAAAAAATCTTCATAATTTTCCTATACAATATATATTCAAGGAATAAAACACCAAAAATAAAAAATTGGTACGGTCCACTTTATCCACAGTTTGTATCCTCATGGCATAGTGATCTGAAAATGTGAGAAATTCTTATTTCTAATATAGAGATTGACTGTAGGGGCATTTACTGGATATGTCACCTTTAAAGAAAGGATGAGATCCAGAAGCTATCTGGCCCTTTACAAACTCTGCCTAAAGAAATAAAGAAGCAATCACTAATGATCTGGAAATGAAACTACTTGTTTGTTGGTGCAAGGTATTCATTATCCATAAACTTATGTGTGCAAACTATTTAATATGTTTTGCAATTGGAATAAAATTCTTTTGGTGAATTTATTAGTCTTTTGTGTGTAGGAGGCTTATTTCGTTTTATTGTTTAACATATTTAACTCTGTAAAAACACATCAAATAAATCACAGAATATAACACAGCATATGATAAGGCAGTTCACCCCTCCTGGGCTACATCTGTTGGGTCCAAGGCCCCCAAATGGGCATGTCCTTGCTCTTATTATGCTCAGAATATGGTTAGTCAGTGTGAAGAAAGCCTAAAAAGGAAAAAATAGCTATAAAAAGAGTTTGTAATATAGAAAAAATTAAGGAATGACTATATTTTCACCTCCAATGGTTAACCACAACTCAACACAGCTCCAACCCCAAAATGACCCTAGTGGCCCTGAAAACTCTCCTGAAGGTTTTAGGCCTCGAAAAGTCGTCAAAAAGAACTAAAACCTGTCCCAATGGCTCTGGAATGCTGTAAATAGTCAAAATTGACTTTTGTTTCACCTAAAATGGTTAACCACAGTTCAACACAGCTCCAACTCTAAAATGGCCCTAGTGGCTCAAAAAGCTTCTCCGAATCTAAAAAGGCTGAAGATCAGCTCCAATGGCTCTAAAACCTATACCATTGGCTTCAAAATGCTGAGACAGTATGAAATCAAAAAAAAATTCGCTTAGAAAGATTCTCCCTATCAGAAGTTATGCTCCAAACAGTATTTTGCCCAATGTTAATTAAAAATCCCACTAAATGTGGGAGAACTGGAGTTAAGCTAGACAATTCGGCCTAACTCCAAATTTTTGGTGGGCGCTCCAAATTTTTCCGGGTGGTTAGCTTGGCATTAAATGTTGAATGGTTGGCGGGGTCACATGGACCTCCGCCCAAACCGCCGGCGGAACCGTTTGCATTAACTTCCAACCGAAACAGTGTTATGGCATTAAATGTTTATGGTTGGCCACATGGACGGTTAACTAAATATTGATCCCGCTGGTTTGGTAGGCCCTCTGGTCATGGTGAGAGGTCTTATGGTATACGGTTGATGTGGGGGCTAGCCCCCTTTTCCCGTCGCCCAATTTTAAAACAAAATTTATATATGACTGCGACACACTGGTTTATAAGAATCACCATGTGGCCTAGTAGTAAAACGCGGGCTCTGCGCACGAGAGGTCGCTGGTTCAATTCCGTTGGCCCCCAAAACAATTTTATAAGACCTGTTCTGGGCCATGTGGCAGCTTTCCATTGGTCCATAATCCAAAAGTCAAACCATTGCCCAATTTCTGAGTGCCACATGTCATTGTATAATAGGACCAAGTGGAATATTTTGAGAAATATTCCTTGGAATATTCCTTTTTTAATTTTTTAAAATTTTGAAGTCAAACCTGGTCAAATTGATTTTTTGGAGGAAATTGTAAACTTCAAACCTTCATAACTTTCACATGCGAAGTCGGATTTGAGTGTCATTCATGGCGTTAGGATCGTATCGCCGAGGGCTATCCGATCAATTAGGTTGAAAGTGATTTTGAACACTTCCAATTTTGAGCTTTTTCCATGGCTTGGACTTGAGCTCCTGATCACACCTCCCAAATGAGAATATTTTGGATCACAAAATCTCACTGAAATGAGGAAATTGAATTGTAGTATAGAAAATGAGAGAATAAACATCCTCTTCTCTTCAACCCTTCAAAAATTTGCTTTGCATGGCAAATGAAATTGAACCCAAACTTGAAAGAAATTGACTCTTCCCTTCACTGATGCTGATCCTCCTGACAAGAACGGCTTTTCTTGCACTCACTCAGCAAATTACTGGTGCGAAAAGTGCAGAAGTAATCTGAACATAACGTCCTATATGGACTACAAGCTTCTTGGAAAAAAATTCCTGACTTGTCAACTGAAATACATGCATACAACATCTGAAATTTGCATGTACAAAATGAAGATGACTTACCGCATTAAGAAGTTAATCCACTTCTTAGCAAGCCAACTCCATGGCGTCTTTTTTTGCAATACACCTTCTTGTGAATCTTCCATTTCCACATCGATAATGGACTCCATAGATCCACTTACACCAAGCTTTTTGTCCTCTAGCTGCATGTGCTTTGGACGATTTGTTGGATGCAAAGTCCAATAATTAGAGACATCATGTCCCTTCCTTTGACAAAATGTGCAACTTTTAAGAACTTTCTGAGAAAGATTTCTTTCCCTTTTCTACTTCCTGTGTGCTTTCTTTTTCAACCAGCACCTTGAAGCAACATGGTTAACTCCACCACAAAATGTGCAAAAAAAATTTCTTTCATTTGAACAAGAAAAATGATCATTCTTTGCTGAAACATAATCAAATTGATCATGTGAATGATTATACCTCTTTTGCTACATAGAATATCCATCCTTTTTGTCTTCGAAAGACGATGAACTAGTAGAGGAAACAACTTTCCTTTTTAGACTTTCATCAATGTTCTTGTCTTGAAAACTGCTTACATTTGCATGCTCACCATAAGCGAAATGTCTACCTACTACTTGCTGCAATGATGGCTTCAAATAATGACAATCATCCTTAAAAAATTTTTGACATATATGTATTTGAGAACTTGGGATAAAGGTTCTCTTAAAATTTGCATTACATGCATTCAAGGATTTGAATTCTTTGCCATAAAACTTCTCATATCCAAGACCAACATTTTTGGGTCACTCCACAGCTGAAATAGGGTAAACCATGCCTTGTGCATGCTTTCCCAAACCTTTTCCTTCATGATAGCCCATCATAAACATTAATTTGGACCCTATACCCCTTGTATGTTTTTCAAAAGAACCAACACACTTTTCAATAGAGGAAATTGAAGACAAGTTTGAATGGTTTACCTCTTTCTCAGACATTTTCTTGGATAAAGCTTCTTGAAATTAAAGGAGTTGTTTCTCCATGTCATGCAACCTTTGGAGAATAATTTCCTTCGCTTCCTTCATAGCCAACAATTGTGCATGGAGCTCAACACTTTCTCTTTGATCCTCAATGAGAATCTGCACCATGTCCTTCACCTTAATGAATTCATTCTTCATGTCATCATTGAAGAATCTCGTGAAGGAGGAAAATTCACTTGTGGAAGAAGTTGACATTATGTAAATGATCAAAAACAAAGGAACTTCGAAATAAGTTCTCAAAGCTTTTCAAACAATGACAAGCTTTTTTCCCAAATGGCAACTTTTTAACCAAATGTCTTTTCAGCCAGACTCTCATTCAAGCAGCCATAAAACACAAACTATTGGAGTTTGTTTTCCAAAGATAATCTTGAGGTAATTTGGGGTAAGGAAATAGCCAACAACTCTTTTTTTCTTTCCAAGACTTAGCTATCAACAACTATCTTTTCAACTCAAGAAAAATCATACAAGCAACCATTTTGCAACCAATAAAACAGTAAGATTGACTGTTTTAACACCTTTTGCACAAAAAAAAATGCTCATTCAATGCTCAACCTGAGCACAACCAAGATTAACCAAAGCTCTGATACCAATCTGATCTGAAAATGTGAGAACTTCTTATTTCTAATGTAGAGATTGACTGTAGGGGCATTTACTGGATATTTCACCTTTAAAGAAAGGATGAGATGCAGAAGCTATCTGGCCCTCTACAGACTCTGCCTAAAGAAATAATAGAAGCAATCACTAATGATCTAGAAATGAAACTACTTGTTTGCTGGTGAAAGTTATTCATTATCCATAAACTTATGTGTGCAAATTGTTTAATATGTTTTGCAATTTGAACAAAATTCTTTTGGTGAATTTATGAGTCTTTTTGTGTGTTGGAGGCTTATTTGTTTTTATTTTTTAACATCTTTAACTCTATAAAAACATAGCAAATAAATCACAGAATATAACACAGCATATGATAAGGCAGTTCACCCCTCCTGGGCTACATCTGCCAGGTCAAAGGCCCCCAAATGGGCATGTCCTTGCTCTTATTATGCTCATAAAATGGTTATACATTGTGAAGAAAGCCTAAACAGGAAAAAATAGTTGTATAAAAGAGTTCAGAACAATAAAACAGTAAGGAATGACTATAGTTTCACCTCCAATGGTTAACCACAGCTCAACACAGCTCCAACCCCAAAATGGCCCTAGTGGCCCTGAAAACTCTCCTGAAGGTTTTCGGCCTCTAAGAGTCTTCAAACGGAACTAAAACCGATCCCAATGGCTCTAGAATGTTGTAAATAGTCAAAATTGACTTTTGATTCACCTAAAATGGTTAACCACAACTTAAAACAGCTCCAACTCTAAAATGGCCCTCGTGGCTCAAAAAGCTTCTCTGAAGCTAAACAAGTTGAATATCAGCTCCAATGGCTTTGAAAATTGTACCATTGGCTTCAGAATGCTGAGATAATATGAAATAAATAAAAAAATTCGCTCAGAAAGATTCTCCCTATCAGAAGTTATGCTCCAAACAGTATTTTTCCCAATGTTAATTAAAAATCCCACTAAATGTGGGAGAACTGGAGTTAAGCTAGACAAATTCGGCCTAACTCTGAATTTTTGGTGGGCGCTCCAAATTTTTTTGGGCGGTTAGCTTGGCATTAAATGTTGAATGGCTGGCGGGGTCACATGGACCTTCGCCCAAACCGCCGGTGAAACCGTTTGCATTAACTTCCAATCGAAACAGTGTTATGGCATTAAACGTTTTCGACTGGCCACATGGATGGTTAAATAACCATTGATCCCGCCGGTTTGGCAGGCCCTCTGGTCACGGTGGTAGGTCTTATGGTATACGGTTGATGTGGGGGCTGGCCCTAAGGGGCTGGCCCCCTTTTCCCGCCGCCCAATTTTAAAACAAAATTTATATATGACCGTGGCACAATGGTTTATAAGAATCACCATGTGGCCTAGCAGTAAAACGCGGGCTCTACGCACTATAGGTCCCAGGTTCAATACCGTCGGCCCCCCAAACAATTTTAGAAGACCTGTTCTGTGCCACGTGGCGGCCTCTAGGCCTGCCACATGGCATATTTCCATTGGTCTGTAATCCAAAAGTCAAACCATTGCCCAATCGCAAAGTGCCACATGTCACTGCATAATTGGACCAAGTGGAATATTCCTTGCAATATTATTTTTTTAATTTTTTTAAATTTTGAAGTCAAACCTGGTCAAACTGATTTTTTGGAGGAAATTGTAAACTTCAAACCTTCATAACTTTCACATGTGAAGTCGGATTTGAGTGACGTTCACGGCGTTAGGATCATATCGCCGAGGCCTATCTGATCAATCAGGTTGCAAGTGATTTTGAACACTTTCAACTTTGACCTTTTTCTATGGCTTGGACTTGAGCTCCTGATCACATAGCCTTTGGGAAAAGCACTAGTGGAAGAATGAACTCATGAAATATTTTTGGGGATTTTATAAGAAGAGCAAGGATATTCATACTTAGCTTCCAGATGATACATTTATAATAGGGGGTTCCTTCATATCCATAATGATAATATTCAAGTCTATATTGAGTGGCTTCCTTTATGCATCAAATGGAAAATTCATTAAAAATTCACAATTTATGGTCGAGACATGAAAATTAGGACCCTTGTTTGAATATTTCAAGTATTGAAATCATATTTAGAATTCCAATGTAAATACAACATATATCTATGAGTACCAACTCTCTCTCACCCATCCTCTAGGAGTATCAAATATCTATGTGTACCAATTCCTCTAAAAATTCCATATGGTGAATTGAAAATCACTTGAACCCTTTTTAGAAATAGTTCAATATACATAAGAGATTTGACAAATATGAGCTTGGATGTAGGATAAAACCTATCTTAGCAACTAGTTATAAGTAGAACCAATTGGTAGAAGGATGTTTTTTATCTCAAATACTTTTAAAGTCTCCCAAAAAATCATTGATAGAATATATCTCTCCAAGTATTAGTTGGTTCTTCAATGTTGTTTCTTCTTCGATTGGTTTTATTCTATTTTAAGAATTCTTATTTTGGAACCTAACAAATGGATCTTCAATAAACATATGAGACTTCAACATTAGGAGACAAGCTCCACTTTCTAGAACTAGCATTTGGATGATCTTAGACTATGGATCTCTACTCAAGGATGATATATCTTAGTAAATATATCATCCTTGAATCTCACTAAATAAATGTGGAAATACATATGTTTCTTTCACTGAGCTCCAAAACTATAAGCCTTTATCACAATGTTGTATTTTTCCCTCAACTGTTCAATATTATATCCATAACCTCATAGGATGAATAAAGTTTAGGATTGAATAAGGACAACATGTCAGTTAAAAAATGATGTCTCACATTAATCTCATAATAAAGGCTCTTCCCACCCCTTTGAATATTTGGTAAAGGATTTGGGACGAAGACAATTTTCCCAAAATTAAATTATTTTGTAGCTAATGACTAGATAAAAATTTTGACAATGGATAATTTTCATCAAAGAGGAACTAAAGGTCAATCTTGATCTGTATTATGCAAAAAAATAGAATAATCATCATCTGATTTATCCCTTCACTATAGAGTCACCAAAAAATTATGCAGAATCTCTTTTGTGGATCTTCAAATCCCCTCAGATTAGAGGAAATTCCAGCCTAAAAGTGCCCATGAAATTTTCACTTAATTTCCATATCATAATATGTGAACCAATCATTATATTTTAAATTTAGAAAGAGGTACATGTCTTAAATAATTTTAAATTGTTTAATTTGGATATCTGTGAAATATTTTATTGTTAATGTGAGTATATGTGAAATTTTTTTTTATTATTATTTACCTATCTTACCCATATGAATTATAATATCAAAAAAATTATTAATGCAATGTAAATATTGATATTAGTGAAAAAATATAAATTAAAAATGTGGACCCATTTGACATTAATAACTATGCTTAAAAAAACAAACAAAAAATAGTTAAATATAAAATAATTAAATAGTTAAAATAAAATATAGTTATAGTTAAATATAAAATAGTTAAACAATTAGAAAATATTTTAAATATAAAATATTTAATTAGTTAAATATAATGAAATATAAAATAGTTAAATAATTAAAAAAAGAATTCCATAAAGGACAAATTACAGAATTCTAGCCAAAAATATATATTTTAGGCGAAATTAAAGTCTTGGTAGTAGACAACGTCATTAAAAAAACACAAAAAAATAGTAATAAATATTGTAGAGCATAGATAAAAGTGAAGTAATATTAAAAAATCGTGTATATGGAATATTGTATTAATTTCTTGATTTTTCCTTAGGAGGTCACTTTTAGGTTGAAATTTCCTTTCCCACCATCTAAAAACTAATCTTGTCCTTTCTTAACCCTTTTAGTTCCCTACATATCTCAAAAGAACGTCATTCTTGGAAGATGGTTATACAATGGTATAAAAATGCATTGCTTATAAATTTAGCTCTCTCACAATCATCTCATATTTCACAATTGAGGACAGACCCCAAGGGACATTGTTTTGTCAACATGAAGTATTCTAGAGAAAATCATTGTTTCAAATAGAAGAGAATGAACCTTATACTAGAGTTACAATAATAAAGAGAGGACCCAACTATGACGAATTCTACTCACCACATATATGGTTCTCCTTGTCATTCTACTGGACCTTCATGAGTAAAATTTTGGGTCTAAAATAGGCCTTTTAATAAAAATATTATAATAATGAAAGCATATGCCACGTCACAGTAAGTTAGAGATATTATCTAGTGAAGTTTTAAGTATATTGTCTCATTAATCATAATTATCATATAAACTGAGGTAATGTATAGAGTCAAGAGATGAGAGTAAATAATAATAATGATAAAAAAAAAATTAAATTATTGTGTAAAAAATAAATGATATATTTTCTAACATATTTAAATTAATATTATATTTTAATTAAAATAATTCATAATTGATTAAATATACTATTACATTTTTCTTAAACTCAAAACATAAAATTATAATTAAATAATATATCTATAATAATACTAAACTAATGAGTTATGTGTGTGTTTTGAATTTATTTTCTTATGATTTGAATTGATGTGAGATTTATTCTCAAAAGCAAGAGAATTGGTGATAATATAAAATATTCTATAATTAGTACTTTAAAAATATTTATTATATGGTTTTAAAAAATGTTAAGTTTATGTGTGGTTTACTATTTCTAAATTAAAGTATGGTGCATAATTATCTTTGAATTATTTAGTTTCAACTCATTAATTATAGTGGATTTTGAATTCAAATTTATTAGACATATATATTTTTTATGAGGCCCATTTTAGACCCGTATTAATACTAATTGGCATGACCAAAAACAATCTTCAAAATCCATTTCATCACATGCCCAACCACTAAGATTCTAGAATTGATACTACCTACTCTTCTACTTCAATTACTATAGTTCGTATCATGGTATGCACACATAGTGTGATGTGATATTTTCCCAACTATAAGCAATAACATATGCACACTCAAATGAATTTTGACTTGGAAAACACTTAGTGTGATGTGATGTGACATATGCTTATTGTGCCCATAAATAAATTATGACTTAGAACTATTTTTAACAAAACTTCTTTTGTCATAAAATAGACTTCTCACTTTGACTAAATTTAGTACACAGAGAAACACATTGTACATTCCCAATAAAGGGAAAATTATCACAAGTGAATAAATATACGCTAATTTCAGACCATCTTTTTACATCATTTTCTTTCCCACCTTAGTTGATTAAAAACTAAGAGAAACCAAAACTATCAAAATGGTTATCTATTCATGAAATTTTAACTCACAATAAACATTATCATACATCAGCTAAATCATGAAATAATCATATAATTACTCAATAATCTCCTCATAACACTTGATCTTATAACTTTTGACCCAAGTTCTCTCCATTCACATTTTTTTAAATGAAACAATATAAAGAAGAGACAAAATAACAAAACCTATAAAACACAAGGAAGATACTAAATAATGAAACTAATTATCGTTTCGTAAGGCATATGCAAAAATATGCAAAACCGTGTGTCCAAATGATAAATGGAAACAGGTCAACAAAAATTTAGAAAACTATAATGGGAATTGGTGCCAAAGCAAATTCAAGGAAGCATAGTTGGAATTCTTATATGGGACCTATAAATTTAAGTTTTCTCAGAAAAGTGCTTCCCCATGAAATTGTTGCCATATTCTCAATATGCCTCTGTAAGGCGAGACATGACCGAGAATCGGTGTGCCAGTATATTCCTTCCTAAGATATCTTTCACTGAGCTTGCCCAAGAAAACCGGAGAACTACCGAAAAGGGAGGGCATAGAACCAGTTCTAGAGAGAAAATGTAAGCTCGCACCCTAGATAAGCAACCATATTCTCTTCACTAGACAAACAGAACCCAATCCAACCTAGGATGTAATTGATAAGAAATATGAGAGGGGACAGAGAACTCATATATGATTTATAAATGTGGCCCTGCAAAATCAAGCCCAATCCACTAGGATCCAATTATGACATCATCATTACCCTAGGTGGAGAGGGAGTGACTGTTATTTGCAGACAAAAGTTCAAGCAGTTGGGTTGTCTAGTGTGGGCCATGGGAGTCAATGTTGCATGCAGGGAGAGAGGTCTCGCATGGAAACCAACATTGTGCTCCTGCAATGAACCTTGAATCTTGAAATCAACATGAGAACTCTCACACTTAACTGCAAACTCGACTGTAATGACATCACGTGGAGGGGATAGTGGAGGTCCTGCGACAAAGGAGAGGTGGAGAGGTGTCATTACACAAGTGAACAGGGAAGGACGATGGATATTCATGCAACTGATGTATGGGGAGTGATGGGGGGTGTCAAGGGTAGCTAAAACATTCCTATTACACAATGTATAAGGGTGAGGGTAAGGGGGGCACACGGGGGGGGGCTAATCATGGGGGTGGGGTTAGGGTATAGGGCAAGAAATATAGACCCATTGGTTTCCAATGTTCCTTCCGATAAACGACATGCTTTTTTTTCATCAGATTTGCTTTTGTATTTAGGTTTTGAAGGATGGTTCAAGCTTAAAGATTTCAAAGGAAGGAAGGATGATCTAAGCACGAAAAAGAGTATGTATTAGCTGGTTTTCCTAGGTAAGGGAGGAGTTTCTAAGTTGTCTAATAATCATATAGGAGTCACCCTGGATTGTGATGCTTTTAACTTCCCTCTGCTTGGCTAGAAGGAGTCAAATATACAAGTTGTAAACTTCTACTTGATTGTTGGTCTTAATGCCTAGTCCCCATGCATACTAGTCCAAAATTATTCCATCGGGATTAAAGAGAATCCCTCCCCCTCCTACTACCCCTTTACCATTAATAGTGTCTATGGAGGTTAAGTGAGCACTCTAGAAGATATCTAATTAACATTTAAAACAATAAAATAAAATAATAATAATAATAAAATATGAAATTATATATATATATATATATATATATATAATTTATTTCATGCACAACATTTAAATCATAATTACTAAAAAATAATCACCAAACATTGCAATATTAATAATATATATCTTAAATTTGTAATGTCCTAGAAGTATCTGATGTATAAGAAGAAGTTGTACAACAAGGAAGCCAAGAAGCTCTGCATTATAAGAATAAGTTGTACAACAGGGAAGCCAAGAAGCTCCCCAAAATTTCTTCTAGTGTTTAACTCTAGTAAAAACCCTCACATTTGGGTCAAGCAAGGTTGGCATAAGGATTCCAAGTCCAGACTCCACCATTGGTGGATAAAGGAGGAGATAATCTTGGAGAGTAAGGATAATATTAAAAACACGATTATTTCCAAATTTAAGGATAAGTTGCAGAGTGATCGGGAGTTGGAGGGGAAAATGAAGCTAAGGTATTATAAGGAGGTGCTCAACCTCACTCTTGCTAACTAGAATTATTTTTTTTCTTGACCACTGCTAAGATGAAAATGAACATTGCAAAGATAAGAACTAATTCACATGGGCTTCTAAGTGAAACCGAGCCTTAGTATATTCCCAAAACACCTTGGGATGAAAGAACATGAAAATCACTTTGTCTTGGATTCCTCTGCCCTTACTCACATTCATTCTCCTTCTCAAAACATTTGCCACACTACCAACCTTCTTGACTTGTTAAGTCAACAAAACTACACTGACCAAGTAACATTGTTCGCCCTTATTTTTTATCATAGAAATAAATATTAAATAGTCTCAATTAATAGCTTCTTTCTTAATGTACAATAGACCATATTGGACTGGACTTTGATCATCATCATTATCATCAATTATTATTTTTATTAATTTTTATTAGATAGTTAAGGTAAACTTGACTTGGTCAAGCTATTAGTTTATTATTTTTATTAATTTTTGTTGGCTAGTTAAGATAAACTTGACTTGGTCAAGTTATTAGTAGTTTTTGAACTACTAGTTTATGAAAGCCCATGATATTAAGTCATGGTATTCACTGATATAGCCTATTTAAAAAAGAAAATTAAACCAACCTATATCCAAAATTAAAACAAATCTAAATTAGTATTATATATATTTATATATATATATATATATATATATATATATATATATATATATATTCATATTCTTATTAATATTAATATTAATGTTTAATATTATTGATGTTACTTAATAAATGATAATTATTGTAAATAAAATATTTTTTAAATACTCTCAGTGCATCTAAATCAAATTTCACTCTTCATAGAATTCTTGCCTACCACTGACGATGTAGAAGGGGCTTTCAAAAATCACCAAATAGACTTCTCTATGCTTATCGAAAGTCCTTGACGTAGACCCTATATGTATAATTGACTATGTCATGGCACAATATAATAAAATCGGTTGACTTATAGGAATAATCAGCTCATTCATTGTTGTTCACATTATAGATGTGGGACCGTCAAACATAATCTTTGTTATCATTTATAATTAAAAATAATCAATTGGCCATTTACTTACACTAATAATTAAAGTAAATTAAAAGAAGAAGAATATGAAAGCGATATATTCAGAAGGGGAAATTAAAAGAAATTACATGCATGTAACATACAGATTTGAAGAGATGTTAGTTTTATTCGTGAAAAGCAAAGCAATGGTATTTTAAGTTAGGATGTTTAACTGATATTAAATTTCATAAAATGTAAATTTGATATATAATTTTTTTTTTAAAACTATTAAATATATAATTTTAAAAATTATTATATATATAATTTTAAAATTATTATAATATTTTGTATATGTAATATTAAGAATGATTATAACTCTCTCTTATTTATTTATATATATATATATATATATATATATATATATATAATATTGAAATGTTATTTATAAATTTATATCATTGAAATATTATTTATATAATTTCAGTATAAATAAAAATTATATATATATATATATATATATATATATATATATATATATATATATATATTAAAAATAAATTTAAATATTTAAATATCAGATTTTTATATATTTAACTTTTACTTTTTATAACTATTTATAAATATATAAATGGATATAATATATATTTATATAATTTATATATATGCATGTATAATTATATATATTTTAAAAATAAAATTTAAAATTTAAAATACTATATATGTTTCTTTTATATATTTATTTTTTCTTTTTTATAACTATTTATATATATAATTTAAAGATATTTTTTTAATTATATATATATTTTTTAAATATTTAGTTCTAATATTTTATTGAAATATTACGCTTCTATTACAACTCTTTATAAATATACAAATTTATATAATTTAAGTGTATTGTATTTATAAAAATTTGATAAAAATATAAAAAAAATTAAAAGAAAAATTAAAAAAAAAATTGAAAAATATTATTAAAAAACAACCTTGTTTTATATAAATTAACAACACTACTCTTAACATCTTCTAAAGCTAACTTAACTTGTATTGGTACAGGTCTCTCTTGTTCTTGTTATTAAATTTGACACTTAGAGACAACACTATGTTAGTGCAAGCAATCTACAATCTTTTTTTTTTTTAACAATAGATTTTAGTCTCTATGGTTTTATTGTATTTTATTTTATTTTATTAGAACTTTTTTGAATTTCTCTTGATTTGATAAGGAAAAGAAAAAGAAATTTCAATAGAATTTTAGTGAAATTATGAAATTAGCAGTCTTTTAAGTGAGACTTTTTGGAAAGTTTTTCAATTTATTTTCATATCTAATTTGTCTAAAATCCGAGAGGGATTCATTGAAATCTCAAATTTGACAAGTGAAATCTTCACAATCCAAATGCCCCAGTGGATTTTGAGAGTGTTGAATCTATATATGTAGTCAAAAAACTAGTTTAAACAACACAAATAAAGATTTGGCCAACCCAAATTTTTCTGCCAAATTCTAACGAGAAATCCCCAGGAAACTCCAAAAAATCACTAGAAGACTACTCCAATTTTGAAATTATTGGTATCTCTGTTTTGGTTTGTTTTTGTTTGCATGATATTTGCAAACCTCATAGAATAAGTTTGCCCCAACAATGAAATTATGTGAACTTCCAATTTAATAAATTTTGTTAGTTGGTGACTTAAGTGGTATCCTTAATAATTATTATTGATTTTAGATTTTCACAGAGAAATCTTCCTGTAATAATCACATAGAAAAAGACTTTGTCCACTCTTTGAACCAACGGATGTGGTTAATCTTCCTTATTTTAGAATTGTTAAACTTTTGTTTTATTTATGTTTTTTAAAAATATATTTTAGTTTATAATATATAATATTAGAAAATGGATAATATACGTTTAATACCAATATAATAATTTTTTTATAATTTAAAATATATAATGATATTTAATTAAACTTGAACACTTCTAAAATGGTTTTCATTCACTCCTTCTCCTTATGAAGTTTGAAGCTAGACAGGGTGGTGCTTAAACTCCACTAAAACCAAGTAATCTACACGGAGTAATTTTAAATATTAATTAACGTATATTTCTAAATCTATTTAATCTTTTAACATTTACTTAATATAATTATAAAATTACCACATAAATTATAATAATTTAAACCAATCATAAATTAATGTTATTCCTGATATCTATCCACCTCCAACCAGTTTCAATAACTTTATTCCTGATACCTATCATCATCCAACCACTGTCAACTAGGCAACTATGCTAATCGATGGTTAAACCCACGATAATATCAGCGTTCAACCACTCTGAGTTAGGGTAAACCCATGATAATATCAATGGTAGCTAATATCAGGCACGGAGTATCCCACATGTGATGGGAGCCTTCCAGCACAATCATGTGACATGGGAGCCATTCAGTACCATTTAAAAAATGTTATTTAAATTGATTTTTTTATTATGAATATTTTTAAAGTATTAAGATTGTGAAGAGTTTAGTTATTGCAATAAAAAATTTTGGGTAAATTAAACATAAAAGATAAAAATTTAAAACCAAAACAAGTAAGATATATGGTAATGTGTGCTGATTGGAATCATAGATTAAATTGAAAAAAAAATTCATAGTCTAACTAGACTGCTTTTTTGCCTTGAAAATAATAGAAATTCTGGTATATTTTTTAAAAAATCCAATAGTAATTTTTGTAAATTCAGCTATCAAACTTCAATATTTTGGGTACCCTAGAGATTGTTTATGGTGTTAAATCTATTTCCACTATCAAAAACATGATTCAAACATTTTTACTAAAAATTTATTAAAAAAAATTGTCCAAATTCCAATCACTTTTAACCATCAAACAATTCCTTCACCTCAATAAACAACTCCAGAAAAAACACAAAACATTAATAAGATTGACCAACACTAACAGGATTGACTATTTCACCCCGCAACACAATCTATACACATTAAATGTTTGATGATGTAAAATTGTTGCTGTAATTACGTCTCCAGGCCGCAATATACGCGCCATAACAATTAAATTTAAGAGTTGGTGATTGGTAGACGGATTCCATTCTCTGAGGAAATAGTCTCGGAATTTGGAATATTCTCACGGAGTTTTTCTTTTCTTTTATTACAAGGCACTGGAAAAAAGACCCATTCTTTAGCACGCGCAGAGACCACTGCTTATTGTGAGAACGCGGCACCTCCAGAATTCATTATTGAAATTTGGCTCTACCCAATGTTCGACGAGGAGAGAATTCTCGACAGCCCCGAGATCGAATCTGGTCGGTCTGATTTTCCTGGCTTTATGACTATGGCAGAAAACCAAGACGTAGAGAAAAACGCAGGCGAATATGCAGACGCGAAGCCGCGCTCTCCATTAGTGCCCAAGTCCAGTCATTCGTTTGAGAAGGAAAGGGTCTATCCAGATCCTTCGGGGTGGCAAATGGTCGTTCAGATTCCCAAGGACCAGGTTATACCAACAAAACAGGTTCGCAGATCCCACTCACGGCCTCGCAGCCGCCGGAACTCCTGTTCCCGCTGCTTGTGCTGCACGCTCTGCTTTCTAATCGCTCTCGTCGCTATCATCGCCATCGCTGCTAGCATTCTGTATTTGGTCGTCCAGCCCAGGATCCCCAAATACTCTGTCGAAAGCATCCGAATCAGTAACTTCAGCATCAACGCGGACCTCACCACAAATTGCCAATTCGCTTTGAATGTAAGTGCCCAGAATCCCAACAAGAAGATGGGCATATATTATCTTGACAACAGCCATCTCGCTGTTTCGTACTCTGGCGCCGAGCTCTGCACAGGCTCCATGCCGGTGTTCTACCAGGGCCACAAGAACACCACTTTCTTGGGCGTGGCGCTCAACGGGACCGGCGCTCGGCTCACCAGTGCCATGGTCTCCGCGCTCAACGAGCAGAGGAAGCAGGGCAGCGTTCCCTTGAATTTGAAGGCCGAGGTGCCTGTGAAGATAAAATTGGGGATATTGAAGTCTATGAAAATTAAGGTCCAGGTGAGATGGGACCTGGTCGTTGACAGGCTCGATGCCAATGCTAAAGTTATCTCTGAGAAGTCGAAAGTGAGATTAAAGCTGTGAGGGTTGCGAGATTGATCCATGGTGGGTTTTAATGTGAGACTCTGAATGTATCGATTTCATGGTTCAGGGGAAGAGAACGTTACATGTTATATGATCATAACAATTGTTTTGGTTTACAGTAAGTGTAATTAATTTTAAAAATTAGATACCATGAACTTAGTGTATGACAAAACAGCATGTCCATTTATTTTCAGTGTATTCTAAAGAGCCAACAATTTGGCCTCTTTAATTCAATCACTTATTTTAGTTACTACATATAACTTACACCAGCGGAGACTCTATTCCTCTACCTAATGTTCACTTATTTTAGTTACTACATACTTACACCAGGGGAGACTCTATTCCTCTAGTGTAGGTTGATGAATATTTGGTATATTTGGTACATGCATGCTACTGGCTTCCTTCTTTTATTTCAAGCAAGCTTGTATTTGTTTTAAATTCAATAAATTCTGAATTTGTTTTAAATTCAACAAATTCTAGGGAAGTGGTCTTAAAGAGAAGAGTTTAAAGAGAAGATTATAATTAGGTTGACCATTTAAAAAAGTCAATCATAAGAAATGTAATCCATGAACCATTCTTTGAGTGATTTAACAATATTTTTTTAGGATGAGTAGGGTTGAAATGTGAATTATACAAGAAATTAGATGAATTTTGTAAATTTGGTTAGTCCCACTACATGTTTACTAAGTTATATGATATCTGGAATATGAAACTTGTTATAAACTAGTTTACTCATCATATATATTATTCTTGATTTTTGTAATCCAATTGATTATAATAATGTAAATATATAACATGCATGTTCACTCATGATGAATCCTTTATAATATTAGTAATATAAATAGTTCATTGTTTTCAAGATAATTTTTTTTCTTGTTGCCCATGCTTTAGAGGAAAAATGTAAAAAAAGTCCTCTTAAGAATGCATAAGCACAATAATTCCCTTGAAAATTCAAGTTCAAAAACATCAAATAAGAAGTAAAAAAACATCTACATAGAGGTCCCCAATAAACCATGACTCTCCTCATCATAATCTCCCCCAATGAAGTTTGCATTTCTTCAATTTCCTTATAAAAGTATTTCTAACAAATATTTTCAAACCAAAATATTGCAATGTCTAATATATTGTAATGCATGTTTCTATGTAAATTAACCAAAATAATCATAAAAAAAAATATTTACAAAATGAATGTGATTTGGAGCAAAATTCTAGTTACTTATAGATCAAATGTATGAGAACATGTGTCTTTCATGGTCAATGCGTTTAGAATGAGAGGATTAAAATCGATTTAGTTTTAAAAGCGGGAAACCATAAAAAATACCATAATAAAAATATATATGGTAATATATATGAGGAAGAACTATCTTTGGTCATTTTAACAGCGTATGTGATAGTCATTTGGTTTATATTTTTCATGGAATAAAAATTATATTCATTTTTTTATTCTTCATAAAATAAAAATTATATTATTTTTTTAATGAGCTATAAAAATATATTTGGAGATTATATATATATATATATATATATATATAAATAATTAATTTTCATTTTTCAAAGAGAAAAATATCCCCTATGTCCATGCATTTACATTTACATTTTATCGCCATTATAAATTTATTAGCTCGTGCATAATGAGAGTAATTTAGCTTCAATTGTATTATTACATGTTTTAACCTAAAAGTTATCCTATCAACTCGGGGTTTTCACAAAATTTCGAATGTATTTTTCCACCAAAAATAGCATTTATGCCTTTCTGATTAGCTTCTTCATAATGAAGGTAATTTAACTTCAATTTTATTATTACATGTTTTAACCTAACAGTTATCCTATCAAATCCGGGTTTTCACAATATTCAGAAGGTATTTTTCCATCAAAAATAGCATTTATGCCTTTCAATTATTCCACCTAATCTTTGATATTATATAAGTGGGCCTCGTGAACAAGCCTAAGCCTAAGAGATAGATTGATGCAAATTTTACATTCCCAAATTTCTAAAGCTCAAATATCAAGCTAAAATTTTTACACATATTAAAAGCTTAAGCATTAATAGCTTAATAATTTGAAACTTTCTTGTGTATTTTGGTACCCTTTGATAGTATTTTGAAACCATTATCTTTGTTTCTCAAAAATGAATATATTTTGGACACATGTATGATATGGTGAGAGAGTTTTATAATGAAATATTCCTAGTCATTTTATCTTTCAATATGCATCACATTTGAGACCTCAAAGTCTATCAGCACAAGAGTAATAAAGATAATATATCGATTGGAGCAAGACCTGCACCAGCGGTAGTCCCTGCCGATTCTAATAATTTATTTTTAATTGTTTATATATATTACATAAATAACAACAATCTCGAGATTGAGGCAACCTTGAGCTATGCTAAAAATCCCTATGTAAGAGAATAAGCTTTGCTCCATTTTTTTTTAATTTATTATATTTCGTATATAAAAAACAATAAAATCTAGATTGAGGCAACCTTGAGCTACGCTATAAAGTCATATGTGAGAGACTAAAATTTTCTCATTTCCCTTATTCTGCCCTAGGCTATACCCTTAGTCTTCTCTTAGTCTTCATAACATTTTGGAGTTTTCGCAAAACCTGTTAACCCTTTGTCTCCAATTAAATTTCATACTTGTTTGAAAACAACTACTAAACCTCTACCTCAATTAGATTATGTACTTGCTTGCAAACAACCAACAACCACTATAGTTCAATGAAAGTGTTCCCATTTCATTATGAAAATTTAATGAAAATGGTGATACATGGTTTCATAGTATAGAACATCTATTTGGAAAATGGAAAAGATTTATATGGATCCTCAAACATAAGAAATAATTCTTGAGGAAATTGTCCGGAAACTCCTAGTGTTTATTATGCCTATTTGTAATTTATAAGCATGAAAAGTTCACTGAGGCATTTGTATTCATCTATGTAGGAGGTTTTTAGTGAAGTAGAGTTTGTGTGTATAGCATATTTTTCCTTCTGCCTATTATTTTAGGATTATTTGAACTCATTAATCTTTCTCCAATACCAAAACATATTGATTTTAAAACAATTAGTAAATATTGAACCCGGATTCAGGGATCACAGAGTGTCCAGACTCCAAATGTCATAGAACATGTTAATTGAATAATTCTACGAACATTCATGATTTCCCATATTTTGTAAAGGAAATAGTAGATGTAGCAGATTTCTTTCCCCTCCTATTAATTTTTGGTTCTTATGCACTCATGAATTTATCTGGAGTACTAAACATATTAATTGTAAAATAACTACTCAGATTTCAAGGATCACAAAGTGTCCAAGTGTGACATAACTAGTATTACAACATCTCGATTATGCACCACATTTAAGATTGAAGAAGGCCCATTGCTAAGGACATTCATCACTTTTCCATGTTTTGCAAAGGAAAATTGTAGATGTAGTCGATTTCTCTTCCCTGCTTATTATTTTAGGTTCATAAGCACAGATGAATCCCAGATTTTAAATAAATAAATGAAACTCAGATTTAGGAATTAGAGATTGCCAAAATGTCATAGAACGAGTGCTAGAACACTTGATGTTGCAGTAAATTACACAACTCACACAGGCCCCTTCCAAATAAATTCACAACTTCCTGAGCTTTGTAATGGAAAACTATCATCCAAAGAAAACTATCATCCAAAATAGTCTCCGGGGATGTGGCATAGCATTGTAGACAATACCCTATCTCAGGTTTAGTGTAGATAAACTTCCACGGGAATATAATCTGGCATAGACTGTTGTTACAACTTGAATTTAGCATCAGCAATCATTTGTGCACACATAACACATATTGCATTGTTTGGATGGTATCATATGAGACAACATCATAGCATACGTTGAATATATCCTAACAGAATATCAATACAAAATTTTCAATGTATATTTACATTATCAACATCCAAGCTTCTGAAATGAACAAAATATTATGGTCCACTGAATATTTAAGAGTTTATGAAGACGACAGATAAACTAAGCAACTCAATACCAAATAACAAGATGTAGTAGAAAACAAATGTATGAAATATATTTCCAATTCCAATCCAATTGTGGCATCCCTTCATTGAAGGAAAGTCTATTAACAAGTTGTCGGAATGAAAAACTAATGATATTTTACCTTTTCAATGACCCTGATTTGGTATAATTGTTAAATATCCATGTATAGGTCTCTAAAAAACATGGTGTTGATGAATTCCCTGATATATTTTCTCATGCTAGTAAATAAGCACTAAAATCTCATTGTGATAGATTGATACTAATTGTCCTTAACTATGTGGCCCATGTGGGCAGACCTCCCAAGCTACAATGAGAACATGGATGCTTAATAAGCATGGAATCTGGAGTCATGTTTGAGGCTTGGGAATCATGTGTTCAATGTCAAAAGAGTCCCACTGATGCACTAAATAGGCAGAGCAATACCAAAAGAACAAAATGGTGTTATCAAACATCTATTTCTCACATACCCTAACGAGGATCCATATCCATGTGTGAGGTTTCTCACAGAAAAATTTTCTTTATGAATTCCCTGTGATCTTTTCCCCATGCTACTATACAAGTGCTTAAATATTAAGTAAGATAGGCTGACACTAAATTCTTATCAAATGAGCTAAAGTAAGTGGTTTGAATGGGTAGACGTCCCATGTTAGAGTAATAATTTGGATGCTCAGTAAGGCATGGACTTATGTTTGAGCCTTGGGCTTTAATAGCTCAATATCAAAAAAATTCCACCAATGTAATCAAGCTGCAGAGAAATGCCAAAAGAACAAAATGTTATTAGCATACATGGATTTCTCGCATACCTAAACTAGGGCCATGTCTATGTGTAGGAGGTTTTTGACATAATTTTTTTTCGTGCTACCCTATGATGTTTTCCCCATGCTAGTAGGTAAGCACTTGTGGATGCTTATTATGCGTGGAGTTATATTTGAGCGTTGGGAGTTTCCAACTCAATATTGAAAAGTTCCATCAATTTAATATAAAGACCATGACAATACTAAAAGAACAAAATATTACTATCATACATAGATTTCTCATATACCTTAACCAAGATCCATATCCATGAATAGGATTTTTCTCAAAGAATTAATTTTTTATGAATTTATTATGATGTTTGATTTTTTATGAATTTTCTCACTCTAACTTTTTATGTGGAATAATTGATTTATCAATCTTAATCCCTAAACATACATACCTAACCTACAAATAATTTCAAACTACATTTCAGTCTTGTGAATTGCAGTAACCCTTAGTATTTATTTATGACTACATCTAGGGTCATTGTAAGCAAATTAAAATGAGTAGTAAAACTTTAAATACCCATCAATCTTAAAAATAATAATAATAATAATAATAATAATAATAATAATAATAATAAAAAAAAAAAAACAACACTTATTTCCTTCAAGAAACAAGCATTCTAAGTCTTCAACTTCCTTCATCTTATAGCAATTTTATGGCAGAAATGGTGGTGGTACAAAGTCTCATAAGGGTTTTAAATATTCTAAAGTTATCTAGTGAAATTTTTGTTGTGGAAACCCTTGGAAACCTACAGTGAGCCCTTGAATAGAGGCATCTTCGTGAAAGCCTTAAGTAGAGTTTGAATTGAAGAACAATCCAATAATCGTGTCAGGTTCAATATAGAAACATTTAATACACTAACCATTCTGCATTAGAACATTGAAACATCTAATACACAAACCATTATGCATTAGAACATTCAAACATATAATACACTAACCATTCTGCATTAATAAAATCTTCATTCTTGATAAATTCTTGAAAACATTAAGCATTTCACAAAATTAAAGAAACGTAAATTTTTTTTTACAAATTCCCAAAACATTTACCATTCCACATTTAACTATTTTAAATTACATAAATCTAACTGAAATGTCCAATTGTACAAAATTTTAAAATAACAACCATTTCAACGTATTAAGATAATAGCTATCTCACTTCGTAAAAACCTCCAATCACAACATTTTTTTATTATAGATAGTAACCATTTCACCTTACACAAGCTTCCACTCACATAATAGAGACCCCAACAATAGTATTAAATTTAAAATTAATGAGATATAACTAAAAAAAAGAATAGATTTCACAATATATTTTGTGAATCAAATAGATACAAACATATATAGCTTCTATGAAACAACATTTCATAGACCAATAGGTGATCCTCGTTGGAAACATACATTCCTTGATCCATAAAGTGAGTAAAAGGAGACCTTCAACAACATGTATATGCATAACCTTATGTTTGAGTGTTATATTATGTACTATGTTTTACCTCTTCCTGAAACAGGTTTTCCTTCTACATCTCAGCTGCTATATAGGATTTACTCCAGAAATGCACTTGGTAAAGGAGAAGAAGCAGTATGCATTCAAAATTTGTAGTATTTCTAGGTGGGAAGTGGTTCCTGCGAGGAATCTAATGGTATAGAGTGGGTTTATCATATCCTAATCATCCTATTGTAATATTTGTGTTCATCGGCCCAACAGGTGTTGGAAAAATATAATTATCTGGTCAACATAATAGGTTATAACTACAATACCATATGTATTTGCAATTTGAGTTGCGCCATTGAAGAAAATGGTAATGATAATGCAAAGAACTGAGAATCCAATTAACTTCAGGAATGTAAATATATTGATAAATGTATTTTGATGTGTAAAGGACCTTCATTCTTGGAAAAAAACAAAGTGAAATTGATATATGAATAACTGACAATTGTAGAAAATCCACATAGATTCAATTGATCTTGTAATATGCTAAAAAAATACCTGAATCTATTCTACAAATTGTGGAAAGAAATTACGATCGCACAATCACATGAACAAGAAAGAGAAAGAATTTCAATCGCACAACACAAATATTTATCTGGGGAAACCCTCAGCTAAAAACCTTGTTATCTGTATATTGCATTAACTCAATAATATGAAACAATACAATGATTCTCTCAAGCTTGAGAGCTCTCTGCAATATCTCTAACTGTCTCACTCTGATCCAAGCAAGTTTTGTCCAATACTTAGCAAATTTATTTCCTCTGGATGCTCAGCCTTGCTCATGCAATCCCTAGGGAAATTAAACCCCTATTAATTAATAAATTCCCAATAATTGATTGTGCAATACTTCCAAGGCATCCTATTGACCTCATGCATAACCTATATAGTTTTATAATTATACAATTGATAGTATACTTCCCTTTAACTCCAATATCAACCGGGTCTTTGGCTCAGAATTGACATGCAACAACTATTTGTAGTGATTTATTTGTTATCTGATTGATCAATGTATGTGAATACAATCAAATTTAATTCATTAGACCTCTCACTAGCTCAGCGATCAATTAGAACTAGTTAAACTTATTTTAACTCAAATAATTAAGTTAAACAATTACAACTCAAAATAAACTACAACTGGACCCCCTAAAACTTAAAATGAACTATACATGCCTCCAGTTTGACCCTCAATTATAATTTATTGAGCTAAATAAGTCTTCCCAACTCAGTTAACACGTACAAGTTGACATGTGATATGGAATTACAATTTCCTTCTAATTTTATTAAGGGAAAATTAAATTAGAAACATCTTCTTGATGCCAATTTCAACACTCCCTCTCAACAAGAAAGGGATTGTCTGCTACCCCAATCTTGCTTCTATGGAACTCAAATTTTCCTCTTGATAGTGATTTTTCCAAGATATCTTCTTCCTGCTCCTTTGTGGGAATGTACCCTAATGACATAATCCTCCTTTGTACACCTTTGAGATGGTGATACCGGATATTAATATGCTTGGACCTGTCATGAAAACCTGGATTAATCGATATTTTGACGCAACTCTAGCTATCACAATAAAACACCATCGGATCTATATGTCCATCAAACAAACCAATAAGTATATTCATCATACATATGGCCTCACATGTTTCTTGACTAGCAGCCATATACTTTTCCTCTACGGAACTAAGCGTAAGTGATCTATGTTTCTTGTTGTACCAGGAACTGTTGTTGACCCAATGCTAAATATGTCACTTGATGTGCTCTTCCTGTCGGATGGACTCCCTGCCCAATCTACATCTGTGAAGCCTTGAAGCTTCACTCCCTCTTTCCGCTTGTACCCTAGACCAAACTCTGTAGTGCTATAATATTCCCAATTATCTATGAGCTAGTTGGAATATTCAATTTTGTTTTATTTCTTTGTTTAAAGAATAAGAGGGCAAAGGCAGTCCATAATTCTCCTTGATAATGAATAAATCAATGCCAAATATGAAAGACATCAATCTTGGTGGCTTAATTAAGCACCCATAGTGTGAAAA
This sequence comes from Pinus albicaulis, assembly GCA_034641835.2. Taxonomy (NCBI): domain Eukaryota; kingdom Viridiplantae; phylum Streptophyta; class Pinopsida; order Pinales; family Pinaceae; genus Pinus; species Pinus albicaulis. Next base: position 196,663,222 of record CM076580.1, read on the forward strand.
GGGGCTGGATCACTTTGACTGGGTCAACCTTGACCAAATCAACAACGTTGTCATGGTGGAGTGGTCATCAATGAGGGACAACGTAGTTTTATATGGAGATGCTTTGTGTGAATGTAGTGCTTTTCTTGGATGGGGCTTAGGGTTTGCAAGCTCTTATCTTATTTAAGGAAGAGGATGGAAGCCATATTCATTATGTATGGGTTTATTATATTTCTAAATATATGGTATCTTTAGACATATCTCTTTCCTTTGTTGTGTAATTGAGATAGAGTGTTATTTAGCGTAGGGTGTTCCTGATCGGGAATCCCACCTCTTCTATTGAGGAGGTCTTGGAGGTGTCTTGTACTACATTGTTCACTATAAGCCTTAAGGCCAAGCTTCATCTTTCATTTACAGTGTAGATCTTGTTGAGGGTTTGGTTGTTTTGCAGGTTACAGCAAGTGGAGACTAGATCTCTAGATCTAGGCCATTTCATTGCTTATTTTCAGTGGAGGAGGCTTCCTTTCCATTGGGAGGACAATATTGAAGGGCTTTGAGTTTATTTTCAAATCTTGGCATCATTCCAACCATATATTCATCCCTACATTGTAGTTTACTTCCAGATCTGCGTTATTTCTGTAGGAGGAGTTGTAGGGTGGTTTGGCACACCATTTGGAGAGTTTATTTCCTAGTGAAGGGGATCTGCCTTTCACTTAGAGGATCTATTGGAGGAGGCTATTGTATTGGTCATATCAGATCAGCCACACTTTCCAGATCTGTATTTTGCAGTAGATTTGCAGTCTTAGAACTCAGATCTACAACTTGTATATGTGTTTTACTGAAAACCCTTAAAGGGTTCTCCAAAGGAGCTTGTATAGTGCTCAGATCTGATATAGATCTATATTTGAGGCACATATCAGCCCTAGATCTAATGTACAATCATTTTCTGTAGCATAGCTAATAAAATAACGCTGTAAGGGTTTTCCAGCTTTTCTATATAGATGCAACACCTCATATTGAGGGATTTTGTCCATTGAAGGCTTTTATTTCTTGTTATGCATCTTATGGGCCATTTCTTATGTATATTTTATTTTTTTTATAACATGTGAAAGGTCTCCATATTGGCCTCTTGCTTTTAAATGATGATTTGCAATACTGTTCCAGCATTCTGCACTATATTCCTGGTTTTCCCATTTGGGAATATTACAATGGTATTAGAGGATAACCTTGGCACAACTTGTGCATCTTGAAAATCAAATATGTCATCTGAAGAAGGAGAGCCTCTTACTGATAGAGAGAGGAGGTATCAAAGAATAAGACATCAGAAATTTGATTATACAAATGACAAATAAGACAAGGGTAAAACCCCTTTATCAAGAGGTGAAGATGAAGAGAAGGAGTTCCCTAAGATCCTTCTTAGAGCCATGCAAGATATTTCTAGAGAGATCAAAGAAATGAGGATGGATAGATACAAGGAATCCCCTAAATTATTTCATCATGGTGAAGGCTCTGGCATGTCTCTTCACTGGAATGATCAACCAATGCATCAACCACAAGTTTCCCAACGCTCTACTATGCCTACATTTTTTGCTATGGGAGATTAAGGGTTTCAAGAGAAAGGATCCCTTGAAGAATATTTTATGGAGTATGAGTCTCAAACTCAGAGATTCAAGGACCACTAGAGTTTTCAATAATTTTTTCAAATCAAGGACAATAGAAGACTAAGGCATCACAATAGAAGTGGTGGATTCATTCAGAATCATGATTGACACCACACTATGGGCATATTATTTTTACCCAAATTTGATGGGTCATCCAAATGCACTGCCAAATTATGGGTAGAAAACCGTGACATATACTTACAGTTGAACAAGGTTCCACAAATGGAGGCCATTAAGATTGCAGTGTTGCACCTTGAGGGTGAAGCACATGACTGGTGGTTCCATGGCTTGTCTACATTGGGAAATGCCAATGTAATTGCATATTCAGAGTTCACTAGAAGGCTGGTGGAAAGATTTGATAGAAGAGATCCTGAAGCACCATTCATGGGGCTTGCAAAGCTAAAAAAATTAAGTAATGCAAAAACTTACATCTCTAAATTTTTAAGACTTTATGTTATGTTTCCTTATTTATCTGCAACAAGAAGGGTGTGCATGTTCATTGATGGGTTAGATAAACCTCTTCATGGGTTTTTTAAGTCTACCAAGCCCACTACCCTACAAGATGCCATTGAAAGGGCTAGGGACCTTCAAGATGCCTTGCCAAAAGCAAAGGAAAAATTTCAGCATAAGCCCTCTTTTGTATCAAAGTGAAAAGAAGAGAAGGCTCTTCCTTCAAAGGAGAGTCAATATAAAAAACCTCTTGATGATGATGTCCGAAGAGATTTGAGGAGGAGGAATCTTTGCTTCATATGCCAGGAATATTTGGCACCCAGACATAGATGTGCAATTGGAAAAGAACATTACATATAGGTCTTCTCAGATGATGAGGAGGAAGAAGAAGATCAACCAAGAAGAGGTCACAACGCTGACACTACAGGAGGTGAACCAACACCATCAGGAGATGGGAATGGAGAATTTTCTCCTATTGGAGGGGCTCTTGCATCATTGAGAGGATTACCTAAGTACTTGAACTTAAGAGTTCAAGGTTCCATATTCAATCAGAGGGTTTTTGTTTTGGTTGATAGTGGGGCTACCCACAATTTTATTGATGCCCAACTAGTATAAAGGAGGGCAATACCTACTGATGCTTTTGAGGGATTTTCTGTTTTGGTCCGAGGAGATAGAACTATGCAATGCATGCATTATGTTCCATCATTATCAGTCACCATGGGAACATATACATTGACTGATCACTTCTTTGTGGTTGACATACCTGACACCAATGTGATATTGGGTGTTCAATGGTTGATTACTTTGGGTAAAGTTTCCACTGATTGGGAGACTTTACAGATGGAATGGGTGGAAAAATGAAAATGAACAAAGGCATGCACACATATCCCTCACATACAACTTCCACACAGAAATCAGAGATGGATTTTCGCAGTGGAAGAAAGGACCTTACAATTCCATCTATTATTCTTATGAGATTGCTGCATGGGACACTATTATTTAGTGGCAAACCACCTGGGAGGCCACCTGATTCAGATTTGGTGAGAGATGTCTCACAACATGATACTCCAAGCATAGATCTAGGAGGGATGGGAGCATTAGAAGACCATGATACAACGTTGGGAGTCTTGGGTAGGCTCAAGGAGGAGGGAGACATTCTCCAAACATCATCATTACCCACTCTCTTTTTCAGATTTTGCACTGTGGGAGGAGAAGCATGGAAGGAGTGACCTTACAACATGTACCTTTGGCATGGGAGATGTCAAGGAGGAGAGCATCCATATGAAATATGTTCTTTGTGATAGATCATTAGCACTGTCACTATGGGAGATTGATCCATATTGGAAATCCCAACTATTGGTGGATTATTCCAAGGATCTTTTAACATGCGTGATACTTAATGACCAACTACATGAAGAGGGCTATTCAATCCAAGAGGGAGTCATCTATTATCATGGTAGGATCTTCTTATCTAGAGCCTCCAAACTCAAGGAGAAGTTGCTAAAAAGGGCCTATGAAAAGTTCTTTTTTTAGCCATACTTATTCCATGAAGGCCTACAACACTATCATAGAAAGCTACACTTGGAAGGGCTTTGAAGAGGAACTATATCAGAATTTTCAAAGATGCATGAACCATGTGGAGTTGGAAGAGAGACATGACTCTATGAAGGAGTTAATTCAGCCACCTCTTTCCTCTTTTGGGATGAGAGGAGATATATATATGCACCACTCCACTTGTATGAGGAGAAATTTTGGTGAAGAATATGTTTATGTACATAATTTTTTATTTGATGAGCACGTGCATTCTTTTACCATGTATATGCAGGTCATAGCTCCAACGAGGAGCATTATTCCATATAAACTTCATGGCCAACTTTGGGCCACAAAAATTTCTGAACATGGCCACTCCCTTGGAGATCAAAGGGAGATTTTGTATCATTCTGGGTGCATTCCAAAAGCACCAAACATATCTCACACTTTTGGCCATGGTGAGATGAATTGGGCAGAAATTAAGTGGTGGGGAAACCACTTACCACATCATGATCTGATGTAGTCAGCACTAGTAAAAAATGATGAAATTAGTGACTAGGTGACTAAAAATGTTAGTCACTGTAATTATTTCAAGTGAAATACTACTAAATTTGAGAAATTTTAAGTGATGGAACTAAAAATGACTAATTTAGTCTAGGAATAAAATATACAACTAGATAATAAGTGACTAAATTAAAAATGACTAATTTAGTCTATGAATAAAATATACGACTAGATAATAAGTGACTAAACTAAAAACGACTAAATTAAATGACTAATTTATTCTAGGATTAAAATATATGACTAGATACTAAATAAATTAATTAATAATGATTAACGTAAATGACTATTATATTCCAAGAATAAAACTATGACTAAATAACAAGTACAACAAGTATATGAATTATTCATTTATGTTAGTAATTTTTAATTGTGGACACACTATTTGTGAGTATTTTGTGGCATTGTTATATACCGTGATTGATTATTGCACTAGATTCATAGAGAATGATTTCCTTAATTTGAATTCAAAGTATGTTGATTTATACATGGTCAATTGATATAAATATTGACTCCAAATTGGTGTATGAGACCCCTTGTTTGTGGAACAAGGGACTCACCTTCGGGCAACAATTTGACTACTAAGTCTATGAAGACATACATACTTTACCCCTCTGGTTTTATAGACATGACCTCTTGAAAGGAAAGACACACTCTTAACCATTAGACCACCTCAAACTATATAATAATTTATAAAATATAATAATTTTATACTAATCCTTCTTCTCATACCATTATATTATTAGTTTATTACACTGTATATAATTTATACTTTTATACTAATCCTTCTTCTCATACCATTGTACCATTGATTTATTACACTACATAATTTATTACACTATATATAATAGTTTATAATGTATAATTAGTTTATTACACTATATATAATAGTTTATATACCATTGATTTATTACACTATATATAATAGTTTATAATATATATAAATAGTTTCATGCATTGGCAATGTAAAGATTTGGATATATGACATTCGCGGGCATTTGTACTCACTTCAGAATTTTGGTTTGGCCATAGGTGGGAATATTCGATTTGGTTGTTTGGTAGGAGATTAGGAGATTTGGGAGGGCCATTGTTTTCTATTAATTGGAAATTATCAATTACTTGGTTGGGGGAGCCTTGTGGGTTGGAGAAGTAGTTATTATTTAGTATGTAGTATTCTAAATACAGCTCTCAGAAAGGGAGGGAAACTTGTTGTCGGCTAATGTAAGCGAGTAGTTCTGATCCTGTATTCCATCCTGATTCGAAAAACAGTATTCTTAAAGAGTCGCTGCATCCTTCCAGTTACAGATCGATTTATTTACCTTTAATCTGTTTACTCATAACCGACCTAGTTGCCCAAGAAAAAACTACAGGTTTAGACATTGAACCAGTTGAATTCGAAGCTCATTCAGTACTAATCATCAATCTGTGTAATCTATGCAAAAAAAAATCAAGAAGAAAGGATATATTTGTTTTTATCCAGAGAAGAGAGAGCAACGCAAGTAGGAGAGCCCAAGCAATAGAGCCAACGGATGAGAGCTGCTACATCTAGTGCTTTGAGAGCTGGTACGCCTAGTGCTTAATGTTACAGGCATGTATCTGTCTAGATGCTAACTTAGTTCTTTAAGCGCTGGTGTTGAAGGATCTGCTTTCACGGGGATTGATGATTTGATTGGGATCTTGGTTCAAGTACATGTTACCTAATTGCAATTCAGTGCGTGATTTTTTATTTGATTGGGATCTTGGTTGAAGGTTCAAACCCTTTGTGTGCCTTTATATATGGGAGGATGTCTCATTTTATTGAGCCATCCACAACTAGCATCAGATAGTCATTGCCCCTACAAGTTGTCAACAAACCTAAAGGAAATCCATTGAAATTGACTCTCATGGTCTACTTAGGATTGGAAGTAGAGTATACTTTCCCAATTTCTGTTTTGTTGGTTTTGAAATTATATGAAGGAAACAACTTCTTATGAATTTATTATCAACACTATCAATCTGATTGCTAGTGTTCATGGAAGGTAATGTGCTAGTTTACTTGTTCTTCCTTTTCAACACTTAATTGAAATGCAAATAACTGGACCACTTAATGTGGTGTGCATTCTTGATCTTTCTCAATGTTCAAAGGTTTGGTGAGACTTGTGATTTCTATGAATGGCGATCTCTTTTCCACTCAAACAATGTCTACAATGATGTGTTGTTTGAACCAATGTGTACATCTCTTGGTCATATATTGTCTAATTAAGAATGCTTTAAAAAGTATTGGATTGGTTTGCAACTGGTCTTCATGTTGCATCAATGACGTACCCATGGAATTTTTCCAAGAATCCATGTTGATATCGAGGGCTTGTTGAATGTAAGGTAAGGAAAGAATAGTAGTAGTCACAATTTGACACTTGATCTCTTTGAACAATCTTTGTTATGAATTTCCCTAGCTAAAATTGAATTGTTCATTTTAGTGCATTAAGAGGGTGCGTGACATCGGAAAACTACACAAGAAATATCTTTAAATAATTTTCCATTTCCATGAATCTTTGTAGGTTGTGAATGTTCTTTAGTAGTGGTCAATTGGCAATAGCTGAAATCGTTTTTAGAGCAATGTTGAATCAATCTTGGTTCTTGCAAAATCTAATATGCACTAGTTTTGTATGCTTGAATGTATGTTGCTTTGTATTGATTAATTCCTTTTCCATTCATAACACTGATAATATTTAATCCAAATGTTTCAAATGGTACTCCCAAGTTTTACTAAAAACTAGTATGTTATTCAAGTACACAAACACACAATAGTTAAGATACAATGTGAGCACTTTGTTCAATATCCTTGTGAATGTCATAGGGGCACAAATTATATTGAACGACACCAACCACTGAAAAAATCCTTGTTGTGGCTCAAAAATTTTCTTTCATATATCTTTGAGCTTGATATAGATTTAGTTGTACCCAAACTTTAAGTTAAGCTTACTAATATAATTACCTTCATGAATGTAATCGATTAGGTTCTTGGTGCATGACAATGAATACCATTTCTTGATGGTGTTTCTATTCAATAGGGAATAATAACAGATCCACAAAGTAATGAGTTGGTTCATATTTGGCCATTATTTATTAAGTCTCGTATCTACCTCTTGATCTCCTATTTTTCCAACAACAAATCCTTGCATAGTGACTCATTCAATAGCACAAAAACTTGTTGCAACTCATTGATGTGTTGGACTGCATGGCTTAGAGGCATCCTGTGTAGTTCTCATAACAACTTGAAATAGTGCTACAATAACTTTTCCAACTTATTTTCTTCTTCTAACTTCTCATACGTGTTGGATATGCATGCAACAAGGCCTTGGGCTATTGTTGTTGGTTGACTACTAGAGAGTGGCACTATCCTATGCTCACAAGACTATTAAAGAAAACTGTATTAAAGCTTTTTATTAGCCTCTAGCCTTTAGTGGTTGAATTAACACCAAGGGAGTTGGATATTTTTTGTGTGGTCACTGAGTATTTTTCGACTTTTTTTACTAGGCTTTGTTTAGGCATTAACGATACACTATCTCAATCTCAAATATATGAATAGTTGAATATCATATCACAGATATCGAATGAAACAACATTAAACTCCACTTCATCTACATTATCTATCGATATGGGGAAATTCATCCACTTTTACATGCACATTCGGCAAGTACTTGTTCTTGCTAAGAAAAACCAAGGGATAGGGTTAAGTAAGCATGATTGGACATAAATTATGCTTCTTTATCACTTCTTTTGAGATGATGTCTCATTGGTTTCCAGTGTCAAACACTAAAGTCACAAGATCCTTCCCGAGTTGGATATTAATGAAGAATAGTTTCCAACTCTTTGTGTAACTAGGATGTACAATTGCCATCAAAGAGATGCAATCCATCACACTGTTAGATATCGATATCTATTTCACTCCTTACTCTATCATGATCGACATTTGATGCTTCTCTATAATGTAGTGACCAACATCCATCTTTGGAATGTCCATTGCACTTATCGATAGTGATAAAAGGGAAAATTTGTCTTCCTTAATGTGGTGTTGGTCTTCTGCTACAAAATTTTGTTGAATGGATTGATGGTCCTACCATCTTTTGCAATGGTCACCTTTCCTTAATTGGAATTAGTGGCAACAATATTATTAATCTTCCTCCAATTGTTTGTAGCCTCTGCTAACCTAGCTTTTTGACAGGCATATGCAAGAGTGCAAATGTTGAGCATCTCAAACTCCATTTAAATAAAATGGTATTGATTGCAGGGCAATTACCCGGAACACTATGTAACCTGGTTTGGTCAAAATTCCCTTCTCTCAGGCTGCCAGTAACAACATATACATGTGAAAATAGTTTAGTTGAGGATGGAAAAGGAGCTTTTTGAGCTAAAATGCCTCGTTATAAATACCAATTTTGTAATCAAGGGTTGTATGCATCATTCTTGTGTCTTTTGTCTACCATATTCTAGATAATCTATGTTGTAGAATTTGGTGTAATAATATTGTGTATTAATATTTAATGAATTGAAGGTTCAACCAGGATCAGATTTCCCTTACACATAAGAAGGCCATCAAGTATATTGAGATGATTAGCTTTGATATAAATCATTTGTATATTAATTGTGAGAATTATTACATAGAACGGGGAATTCTCTTGTCCTGAGGAGGACTGAGTTTCCTATATCCCAATGTCGATATTTGCAACACCATAGGGACATGCTATCTTCCCCCTTAGACTAATGAGAACCCCATCGACTCCTGCCAGTTCAGGGTTTCGTTTCAAGGCACCATCAAAACAAAAAATGAAGGCTTTTTGAGTCAGACTCCACTGATGAAATTCTTGTGAGTTATATGAAGCTGCCAACATGATTGTGGACATACTTACCTAGGTCCCTGGATCAGGAAGAAGAACAAGAATATTTAAAATTAAATTGATCTAGCAATTGAAGTTCTTACTTGTTTAGATCTTGATCTGGAGTGAATTTAATCCCTTTTGAATTAAGATGTTTAGGTAGCAGTGCTTTAGCTTTAATTTCCACCATCTCCATTTCACTCATCATCTATTTGGAAGATGGCACGATTTTTCGCCAGCCAGATTTCCAACATGCGAATTTAGACAATGCAAACTAGACCCTTTCAAAAGAGCCTTGCAATGAAAGGACCTTAAGTAATGATTACAACACGTCCAAAATAGTTGCTTCAGTGAATTGACTACTTGAAACGACTCTCAAGGCCATTTACCACCACTAACCTGATATTCATCAACCATAGCATGTTGCCATTATTTATGTTTTACTGCCTCTCTATAAGTAGAAGGTTCAATAAAATCATTTTCTATCAAGGAAAAATTTCCTTCACTTATTTGTGATCCCCTTGTTCCTGTTTTATTCTGTTCATTAGGCCTTACATCTTTCAAAAGTTGAATTTCCCATTTTGGCAATTGATGTTCACTGGTTTGAGATTGTGAAAAATCGCCATCATTGTAAAGAGGGTTGATGTAAATAGATGTTCATTGATCAACCGCGGATTCTGGGGGCGGAGAGTCATTGTCAGAAGAACTGTTGCTGCTAGGAGTTTTGGATGAACTGCCAGAAGATCCAGGCGGCGCTGGTGAAGAAGATGGACTGGATGAATCATTTTCAGATGAAGGAAACTCAAGTTCATACCAATTTTGTGAATTTGGTTGACTTTGTATATTTACTTTTATTTTATCACCTTTTGTTTCTAACTTTTGAAGAATAATTTCAATTCCTTCAGCACTCTTACTCTCATTTTCATCAAAAATCACATCCTTGCTCACAATAAATTTCCCATTAGAAAAAATTCGGTACCCTTTTTTCTCATCAGAATATCCAATCATTGTGCACTTCAAGCTTTGTGAGTTAAGCTTAGTTTGTTTTTCTTTCAGAACTAAGGCATAAGATATTGATCCAAAAACTCTGAGATGCTTAACGGGAGGTTTGAAGTCAAAACATGCTTCATAAGGTGTGATTCCATTTAAATAAAAAGTTGGAGATCTATTCCTTAAGTAGACAATTGTATGAATTGCCTCGGCCCAATATATAGGACTTAACTTTTTGAAATTTAACGTAGGTCTCGCCCTTCCTAAAAAGGTGTGGTTCATTCTTTCTACTACTCCATTCTGCTGTGGAGTGTAGACATTGGTAAGATTTCGATTTATTCCATTATCCATGCAATACATTTTGAATTCATTTGAAGTGAATTCTCCTCCATTGTCGGTTCTAAGAGTGTCAATCTTCTCCTTAACTTCATTTTCACTAAGTTGGCGAAAAGTTTTAAACTTTTCAAATGCTTCTGACTTTTGCTTCAAAAAATATACCCAAATCATCCTGCTAAAATCATCAACAAAGAGTAAGAAATACCTGCATCCTCCTATCGAAGTTTTTAATGGTCCACAAATATCACTGTGAACAAATTGTAAACGCCTATTTTCTCGCCATGAACTTGTCAGAAAAGTCTCTCGATGTTGTTTTCCATAAATGCAAGCTTCACATTTTGCATTTTCCCTTTTGAAGGTTGGAAGTCCCTTAACAATTCCCTGTTTTTGTAACTGAGAGAAACTTTCAAAGTTAAGATGGCCATATCTTACATGCCACAATCTGATTGGTGAAATGTCTATACTTGCTGCTCTTGCAAAGTCAGAATTCCTTTGAATAACTGTCCCTATCATCCTTAACAGTTTTCCATCTTCATAACCTGTCATCATTGTTTTCATGTTATGTTTGACTGAGTTAATTTTAACTAAGCCATCTTCTATAATCACCAGATGTCCTATTTGTCGAATCGTGAGTAAAGATAGCAAATTTTTCTTAAATGTTGGGACATACCGTACATTTGAAATCATTCTTTCTCCAATGCCAGGTAAAAAAACTTTAACTACACCTTTTCCATAAGGAGTATGTTTTTTTTTAACATCAAGATAGAATGAATTGAGATGGCATCGTTGGAAGTTCCAAAAGAAGTCACGTCGAAAATTCATGTGTTGAGTTGCTCATGTATCCATAATCTATGCATCTTCATAATCACTTCTAAGAAAGGTTGAAACATGTAAAGCTATTGATTTTGTGGTTTTGAAGACATTATGAACCATCATGATAATCTTTATTAGTTGTAAATTGTGCAGAATTTTGATGAAAATTAGGAATTTTATCAATGGAAGTACTACAATCCTGAGGATAATGTCCAACTTTATTACATATTCTGCAAACAATTTGACTGAAATCTCTGCCTCTGCCTTGATACTGTCCTCTGCCTCTATTTTGACTTGTGTTCTGAGTTTGTCCTCTGCCTGGACTTTGTACTCTTCCTTGTTTATATCCTCTTCCTTGATTATTTCCTCTGCCTTGAAAATTGCTTCTACATTGAAAATTGCTCCTACCTGAACTGTAGCCTCTGTTAAAATTGTTTCCTCTACTTTGACTGTAACCACGGCCTTGTACATTGTGTGAAGCTGGAACTTGATTGAAATGTCATCTTCCTCGATTTCTAGAACTATAAATTGAGGATTTACTTGTGCTAGCCTCTGTGAAGAAGACATCTTCCCCAAACTGTTTCTTCTTCCCAAAAATTTTGTCATGTTGGGCCAATATATCACTCAACTCATCAAAATTGATCTTCTCTAATTTTCCAGTGACTTGCAAAGTTTCCAAAAAATGTGTGTAAGATGATGGCAATCTAGCAATTAAAATTGTAGTCAGAAAATTTTCATCAACAACTTGAAAACCAACATTTATTATTTCTTTCTTGATGTTTTTAAGACAAGAGATATATTCAAGAACATCACCACCTTAAGTTAATTTTTGTTGGAGCAATTTTAATTGAAGATCAACCTTTTTTTATTCAGGTTGTGTATCAAAGAGATCTTTGAATATACGCAAAGCAGTTCATGCATCTGAGACGTTTTCAATATGAATGTAGATTTCATTGTTAACTGAAGACTTTATAAGAGCTAATACTGTGGCTTTTTTTATTTCCCATTTTTCAAGTAAAGCTGCATCTATTGTTTTATTAGGCTTAATGTCGCCATCACATATTTCATGCCACAATTCATTATATATGAGAGTGATTTCAATTAGACGTTTCCATGTCTTATAATATTTCGCCCCTTCTAGCTTATCAAATGAGAGAATAGATTAATTAACTTCGACATTGTATTGTTAAAGCAGTGCACCAAAAAAATAAAGCACAAGAAAAAATGAGCAACTTGTCACATGAAAAACGCCACGCAAAAAATGACACATGCCACGCAAAGAGAAAATGATCTATTGGGGCTTGGCCTTAACCCTCGTATAGTCATTGAAAAAGGAGAAAAATGACTGAGCTTTGAACTTGGCTCTAATCAATTTCTCATTGAGTGTTTACAATGAAATATTTTCAAAATTTGACTTCTCGACAATGTTTTTACAAATTTCCTTTAAAAAAAAAAAATCTACCCCCCCACAAAGTAAAAAAGTACTTTGAGTTACAAATAATGGCCCTTATTTCTTCAAAATAAAAATGCAAAATAATATCTACTTATTACTCCAAAAATTACAAAATTTTCTGCTCCAAACATTTACAAAGAACCCCTCACACCTTCTTTCTCCAAAAATATTACAAATGACATATCCTTATTGCTCCATGAATTTACAAATTTTATAAGATAATCACCCCAAAAAAAGAAAATATCACACTTACATTACAAACATTTTACAAATAACACTTTTCTCCCAAAAATGACCAAAGTTGTTGTCCCAATCATTTACAAAATGATCCTTGGCTCCTTGCTTCGCTTTCTGCGTGCTGCCTCTTAACCTGCGTTCTCTGCCTCTTGACCTACGCAAAACTACGATTGTACTTCCTTCTAAAAGGCAGCTTCAGCTTTGGTGTTGCCAGTTTTGGAGGCTTCTTGTTTGAAAAATATGTTTTAACCATGTCCTTTGCACCCAACGAATCATTGCTTTATCAGTTGTGATGGGCACCCGAAGACTTCCTTTTCCAAGTGTTGTCTTTGATATTGTGCACTATGCAAGATGTCGGGTTCCATGGCATGCCGATAGTGGAATGCTGCTTTTGGAGCTAAATCGCATTTTAAGACCAATTCATTTGATGAACAGTTTAATGGAGTTTTCCATAAGCTTGTAGAGTTGGAATCTCCTCCTCTCGTAAATTGCATTAGTGAAGCTCCGATACCACAATAAAACACATGTAAACTCCAACACACTTGAAATTAGGAAAAATCACTGATTTATAAGCTACATTTCCTAACTTAATTTAGTTATGGACCACTTGATAAAACAACACGTGTCCATTTATAATAAATAACCTTCTAACCAATCTACTATATGTATTCCTATTTTAGAGCCTAAGATACAACACTATTCTAGAGTCATATCTTTTATAACAATATTCTATTATTAAGTGTCTCTAATTTTAATTAAATATTCTAATTTATAAATATTTTATCCTAGCTTTAAATTATGATATTTGGATCATCTAACAAAATATTATTAAAAGAACAACCTTGTTTTATGTAAATTAACAACACTACTCTTAACATCTTACAAAGCTAACTTAACTTGTATGCCCTAGGAGATTTTGAGAGTGTTGAATCTATATATGTAGTCAAAAAAATGAGTTTAAACAACACAAATCAAGATTTGGCCACCCCAATTTTTTCCACTAAATTCTAACTAGAAATCCCTGAGAAACTCCAAAAAAAGACTAAAAGACTGCTCCAATTTTGAAATTATCGGTATTCTTGTTTGGTTTGTTTTTGTTTCCCCGATATTTGCAAACCTCATCAAATAAATTTACCCCAACACTGAAATTATGTGAACTTCCAATTTAATAAAGTTTGTTAGCCGGTGACTTAAGTGGTATCCTTAATGATTATTATTTATTTTATATTTTTCACAAAAAAATCTTACTATAATAATCACATAAGAAAAGACTTTATTTTAGAATTGTTAAACTTTTGTTTTATTTATGTTTTTTAAAAAGTTATTCGTGATATCTATCAACATCCAACCACTGTCAATTAGGCAACTATGCTAATCCATGGTTAAACCCACGATAATATCAGCGTTCAACCACTGTGAATTACGCGGTTGTGCTAGTTCATGGTTAAACCCATGATAATATCAATGGTAGCTAATATCAGGCAGGGAGTATCCCACATGTGAGATGGGAGCCTTCCAGCACAATCTGGGTGACTGTTGTTGAGACTGGCCTCTAAAATAAGCTGAAATTTCTTTTCACTACATGGTTTAGCGAAATTTTATTTTTATGGTTAGTTTTTTTAAGTTTGATACTACAATTTTTATGATATTATTATTGGTTTAATTAAAATATATTTTTGAATATATGAAAAATTTAATGGAAAAATAGTCTATTTATATTTATATTTATAGAATCAAATTTTTCATTTAAAAATATTTTATTAAATTTTGATTTAAATTTATTGAAAATATAAGATATTAAAATTTAATTAAATTTATTAAAAATATAAATAATATTTCATTCTCGGATGTTTTAGAGTTTTTGGTAAGAAATTATATTATCAAATTTTAAATTTCATTATTTAAATTAAGTTTTTTATTGTGAAAAATTACTGAAATATTAGGATTATGAAGAGTTCATTAATTCTAGCAAATTATATTTGAAAATAAATCTAAAAAAATTTCAAAATATCTCATTACTAAACTATTGTAACAAATATAAAGCTAAAACAATTGGAAAATATGGCAAAATTTTAACAACTAGGAGGCTCATATGGTTTTGTATGTTTATGTGAATCTAGTTGTCTTTAGTGAGATTTTTTGGAAGTTTTTCTGGTGGATTTTAGGAGTCTAATTTCTCTAAAATCCAAAAAAAAATTATTGAAATCACAAGCTTGATGGGTATCCCTGCACAATAGAAGTGTCCAAAAGAATTTTCAAAGTGTTGAATCTATATATACAATAAAAAAACCAGTTTAAACTATCAAGATTTCACCTCAAATTTTTCTTCAAATTCCAACTAACCTCCAAAAGAAAATTCAACAAAAACAAGGAAGGAAAGAATTCTTGATTAAATTGAAAAATAAAACACAATACTTTTCAAATAAGGTTGACAAGTTCACCGGCAGCACAATCTATAGCCATTAAATGTTTGATGATGTAAAATTGTTGCTGTAATTACGTCTCCAGGACGCAATATACGGGCCATAACAATTAAAATTAAGAGTGGGTCTGAAAGATTTGTGGACGAATTCCATTCTCTGATGAAATAGTCTCCGAATTTGAAATATTCTCACGGAGTTTTTCTTTTCTTTTATTACAAGGCACTGGGAAAAAAACCCATTCTTTAGCACGTGCAGAGACCACTGCTTTTTGTGAGAACTCGGCACCTCCAGAATTCATTATTGAAATTTGGCTCTACACAATGTTGGCTGAGGAGAGAATTCTCGACAGCTCCGAGATCGAATCTGGTCGGTCTGAGAAAAACGCAGGGGAATATGCAGACGCGAAGCCGAGCTCTCCATTAGTGCCCAAGTCATGTCATTCGTTTGAGAAGGAAAGGGTCTATCCAGATCCTTCGGGGTGGCAAATGGTCGTTCAGATTCCCAGGGACCAAGTCATACCAACAAAACAGGTTCGCAGATCCCACTCACGGCCTCGCAGCCGCCGGAACTCCTGTTCCCGCTGCTTGTGCTGCACGCTCTGCTTTATAATCGCTCTCGTCGCTATCATTGCCATCGCTGCTCGCATTCTGTATTTGGTCGTTCAGCCCAGGATCCCCAAATACTCTGTCGAAAGCATCCGGATCAGTAACTTCAGCATCAACGCTGACCTCACCACAAATTGCCAATTTTCTGTGAATGTAAGTGCCCAGAATCCCAACAAGAAGATGGGCATATATTATCTTGACCACAGCCATCTCGCTGTTTCGTAGTCTGGCACCGAGCTCTGCATAGGCTCCATGCCGGTGTTCTACCAGAGCCACAAGAACACCACTTTCTTGGACGTGGCGCTCAACGGGACTGGCGCTCGGCTCACCAGTGCCATGGTCTCCGCGCTCAACGAGCAGCGGAAACAGGGCAGCGTTCTCTTGAATTTGAAGGCCGAGGTGCCCGTGAAGATAAAATTGGGTAAATTGAAGTCTATGAAGATTAAGGTCCAGGTGAGATGGGACCTGGTCGTTGACAGGCTCGATGCCAATGCTAAAGTTATTTCTGAGAAGTCGAAAGTGAGCGTAAAGCTGTGAGGGTTGCGAGATTGATCCATGGTGGGTTTTAATGTGAGACTCTGAATGTATCGATTTCATGGTTCAGGGGAAGAGAACGTTTCATGTTTTATGATCATAACGATTCTTTTGGTTTACAATAGATGTAATTAATTTTAAAAATCAGATACCATGAAATTACAGCAGTGCAAAATAGCATGTCCATTTATTTTTAGTGTAATCTGAAAGGGCCAACAATTTGACCCTCTTTAATGACTATCAATCACTTATTTTGGTTACTACATATTTACACCAGTTGAGACTCTATTCATCTGCATAATTTTACTGTTAGAGTAGGTTAATGAACATTTGGTAGATGCATGATATTTCAATAGTTTCAAAATCCAGATGCTTATTCTTTTTAATGCCTTATTCTGTTTAATATTGAAAGAAGTTTCTCAAAGGATGGAGAAAAGTAGTTACATGAGATTAGTAACTAGAATTATGTGTGGGTTATTGGATGAGCTTTAAATATATATAACTAGCAATTGCACCATATGTTGTAAAAGAAATGCCATAAGAAAATAGTATAGGAAAGAGTAGCCTAGAAGAAATAAGTTGTTGCAGAGAAGGAGCCATCGTGAAGGAATGAAAGGAAAATTTTTCTTAGATGGAAGCAGGTCGTGGAGGTTTCAAATATATTGATTATAAGAGTTATCAACCATAAAAACTTGTTATCGATATTGAAATAGGCAATTGTAGGTGAAAACATATATGTAAACGAACATAATGAAATGAGTTGTTGTGAAGAAGGAGCTATCGTGAAGGAATGAAAGGCAAGTTTTGCTTCCATGGAAGCAGGTCATGGAGGTTTCAAAGATATTGACTATAAGAGTTAAATTTTGTTATAGATATTGAAAAAGGCAATTGTTAGTGAAAACATATCTGTAAACCAACATAATTTGTTCACATATATTAAAAAATTGTTATAGATATTGAAATAGGAAATTGGGGTGAAAATCTTTTGGTGATTAATAATCCTGTGAAACAAGCATGAAATCAACATGTAACTCAAATAAGATATTTTAAATACATTCTAGTACAATCTATCTAGCATAGATGTAAATACAGGGAATTTTTATTAACAGAAATAGAGTTTACTCCAAGTTCATCTACATATCCTAGGGCCAATTGTATTTTTAAGATATATATTTGATGATAATAATTTTTTTTTGGGCAAAATAAGACTAAGTTGAAACTAAATGGATTTGGTGAATTGCATAGAGATTTAACCCATTAGGGCACATTAAGTGAAGGGGCACTAGTGTTCCTTACCTCTAAATGTTTTTTTTTTTTTTTTTTGTAAATTTCGTAGTACCTTTCTATTTTCAAATTTATAAAGAGCAAGTTGCTATACATATTATATCATTTACAGTAGTCTCAACCTAATGTAGTATAGTGTGATGCATCAATATAAAAAGCCCGGCACCTACTTTGAATTTTTAGTTCAAAATTTTAGTCGTTAATATATATATATATATATATATATTAACGACTAAAATTTTGAACTAAAAATTCAAAGCAGGTTATATATCATACACTAGTGAAACAATATATTATAAAATGTATCTATTTTAAATGAAAAAAAATGATGATCTTCTATAAAACAGAAGAGCATCAAAGGAAAATAACGAGCTTAAAGGAATGTGGAGGTACAAAATAGAGAGCATGAAGGAGATGTATAGGTACAAAACAGAGAGCTTGAAATAGATGTGGATGTACCTGGAAATGATGAGGAAATGAGAGATGTAGAGGAACTTGTTAATGAGAATATTGACCAAACAAATGAAGTCACCCTTTTAATATTTTAATTTTTTTCCAATGTACATATCAAGTTCAAATTAAAAATAAAAAATTTATATATATTTTTTTATGTAGGGAAACATCTTACCTACAACAAGATCTTACCACACGTAGAAAAATATGAACATTAATCAGAAATTGCAAGAAATTAAATTGTCTTTGATGATAATTTTCTAGATAATATAGAATCAACTAAAATTGAAGAAATGAGGCCACTAATTCACGAATGAACAATTCAAGATAAGTAAATTAGGTGATCAAAAATATTTTTCAAGGTATATATATCATAGCCCAAGCTTAACTCTTAAATATATTTTGAAAGCACAAATATCTAAGAAATATAGTTCAATTATTGGGCATTAGAAATTCCAAAGAGGTGAAGGTAAATGGGTTAGTATCAAGAAATATGACATCAACCCCTGGAAAAATTACAAAATATCAATCTCAATATGGCATAAGTGCTAGTAGGTAATTATTAAAATATCAATCTCAATATGGCATAAGTGCTAGTAGGTAATTATTGACAGGTGTTGTTGGAAAAAGAACTACATCAAATCAATTGATGTCAATGAAAAAAATAATGTACAAAACATTAAGAAAAAGTTTATGGAGGCATTAAAAATTTAGGATTCAATAACATGAGAATGATGAACTTGCATGCTGGGCTAATATATGTTGGAAACCTTATCAAGATAGACTTTCGTATATGTGAGCTACAATGTGGAAGAGTTTTGGTATTAGAATTTCCATGTGTCACCAAATGAGAAGAATATCATGAGACATTGTATATCTAGAGGGGTGTATTGAGATTATTTCCCCTTTCAGTGACTATTATTATTAAAGAACATTTCTTACTACATAATATGTATAACTTGTATTTAGACTTATAAAAAAAAAAAAACCATGTTGAATCTTATGATAGTGAGGACAATATAAGAAGTCCATTGATACAACTACCACATATTATCAATAGGAAAAAGGGTTTTCCTCTTGAGCGATCTATGCATCTTCGTCATGCAAATCGAATCTCAACACTAAGGAGTCATCCTAAGATAAAAGGTCATCATAGTAAATTTGATGTTCCAAAGCCACCAATCACTTAATTATATTTCTCTAAATATCAACAATTGGACAACAGTCACAATATGGTAACACTTGGGGGGAATCTGTGTCCATCTCATAGTATAACTGTATATACAACAACTTATCCAAATGATATAAAAATATTTCATAAGCAATGCAATTGTTACATAAACTACTCACGGTCCTCAATGATATAATCAAAGTTCTTCCACAATACTAATCAATTGTCTAAAGAGGCCATCATCACTTCCAAAATCACATATTTAAACATACAAGTTGTAAAAAATGAATTTTTTTCATAAATTTTAATATAATCACATGCTCAGATCTAAGATATAGTGCTTAAACTATGAAGCCTCTTCTTGATTGAAAACATACTAAACTGATAAGATGTAGCTAAAGAGAAATAATTTAAAAAATTCTTGTCACAATTGTTACATAATAATTCGATGCACAACTTGTATAGCAATAAATATCAGCTTGCAACACGTCCAAATAAAACAACTGAAGTAAATACTATCAGTTGGTTTTCAATACATTTATGTAATTAAAATAGAGCTAGGAACTTTTGAAGGCTACTTCATGGAAAATTAGAAGCATCTTCATTCCTGGTTTTCCAAGCTGGCCGTGAATACCTCTATGGATCACTTGGATTAGCACTGTATTTGTTTCACCATTATCTAGCAATCTCAAGACAAAATGAGTAAGAAATTTATGAATGGAAACACCTACAGACATGTTACAAACATCAGTTCATTTGCAATATCAATTTATTCTGTGAGTTGTTGTGATTTTTGTCTTGTGGTTAAAACTTAGTTTTGATTGTCACCTGGTTATCATGATTCAAAACTTTGTTATCACCTCAGATCCTTATAGCATTAGATATATTTTTTGAGCTAATGTAATGTTTTTTTTGTCACAATGATTTAAAAATCAGTTATTATACCACAAAATTGACTTTGTCATTGTCCGTTTTGTTTATGAACCCTTTAAAATGACCACATGAACATTTGATTTTACATTGTGATCTCCCCACCATGGGTGGGGGTTTCAAAAATTGGAGAGTAAATTGAGTGGTTATTCTTAGAAATTGTTGTATAAGATAGGAAATTTGGATGGTTTGTATACAATATGGATGTCATAATAGATACCTATTTTAATTTTTTTAGTGTCTTTGGCCACCATGCATCTAATATGATCCATTTCAACTGAGAACTTCAATATCTATTTTGAATTTTTAGTTTCTCTGGCCACCATGCATCTAATAGGATCCATTTCAACTAAGAACTTCAATAAATCACTATGTGAATGATAACTTGTGACATCTCTATCCATTTTCTTTGATTGTGGATTAGGTTATAAACTAGAATACACTCTCTCTTTAGAAGACTCTACAATATATATTGGATGGAGGGAAATGTCATGATAAAACAGTACAAAAAACCCCTTATGGTTGTCTCAACTTACTATATTGTTAATCACATAGTGTCAATTTTGTAAAACTATAATCTATAGGACTTAGTGGGTTTTTTATTTTGTAAGTTTTGTTTGGAATTGAAAAATAAAAAAATTTATAAAAGCTAAAATTATGTAGTGAAAAATTTTGTTTAAAATTTCAGAATAAAAACTTGAGTAAGTTTGACATCATACAATTTGAAATTAGCTTATGATTATGAAGTAAAAAACATGTATGTATATAGTTTTTTTTTAACAGAAGAAATTTGATATTCATTAACAATTTTTCTTTTGAACGAGTATGTATGTAGTTACAAACTGTTATGTAGTTACAAACTATTACAATTAAGTAATTAAAGGAAAATTTAGTGTTAATTAAGAAATTAGAATTATGAACATTCATCATTATTGCTCAAGATAAATCCTGTCCAGTGAAATCATTTGGAAATTTAAATAAATATCACATATTTAAAAAAAAAAAATCATTATTAATTTAATTTTTTATATAATAATAAATATTACTCATGAATAATAAAACAGTTGTAACATAAATAATATATAACAAAAAAAACCATGTATTTTTGGAATAATAAAATAGTTGTAACAAAAATAATATAGAACAAGAAAAACTATGTATATTTGGGTGTATGAAAATTTAGATACATTTTATTAAGTAAAATTTTAAAAGAATAATGGTTATAAACAATTAAAAATAATTTTATTAAATAGTTAGTTTAGATATATATTATTTATCAGAGGGATCAATTCTCTTTTCACTCTTGGTAGATCTAGAGTTAATATTGATCCAGGCCATCTTAATTTCCCGCTTTAAATAAACTATATTCCACATGAATACCATGGGTTAATACCATGGGTTGTTTTTATTTTATTACCTAAATTCAATTTAACTTATTAAAAAGAAAAAAAGAAATACTATAAAAAAACATATATAAAACTATTTACATTTAACAACAACAATTTAACTTAAAAGTCACCAAAACCTAAATTCAACAACTTATTAAACACAAAAAAAAAAAAAAAAAAACTAACATTATATATATATATATATATATACTTGTGAATCTAATGGCCTAAAACATTTCAATCATTTAACATTTGATCCAATGGCTCAAACATGGACACAATGGCAACTAGGGGAGTTGTTTTCAAATAGGAATGCCTTAGGGCATAACTAATACTAGATTAAAGAGAGGATTTTTAGACTACTAATTCTTGGGTTAGTTTGTGTTAGGTAATTGGTTTTAGAGTCTACACAATCTCAGGAATTGATTCAACAATTTCTTGATGTATTTATATATGTACACATTGTACATCAGTCTTTGAAACATCCATTAATATCTTGTTGAGTATATTTCCAATTTATTGTCTTATAGTGGTATCAAAGTAGGTTGTTCATCTACCCTCTTGATCGAATTGAGCCACTGGTTTTGTGGCCATGAATGTTTGCACTCCTGAGGGTGAATGGTGCTATGTTGAATGTTGAAGGACGCGTTACATTGAAGTGAACATGTCTTTGACTCCTCATTGTGAGTATTGGTAACTGGAGTATTTGTACTCATAGAAAAACAATAACAGAACGAACAATGCTTCCCATCTGATTTTTTCTGATTCTTGGAAAATTAAATTTGTGTGCAAAATTGTAGTTCTCGGTGGAGATTCTCTGCTTATCTATTGCGCTAAAACTCCATGAAGACTGCGTTGAAGGAGTCTTGGGGCCCTTGTTTTGAAAATGAAACGGTTTTGAGTTGCGAAGAATAGGTGGCAGAGCACAACCACGGTAGGCAGGGAGTTGTCACAGTTGCAGAGAGCTGGAGAACAGGTGGCACGGCAGTTGCAGAAAACTAACACAGATGGCAGGAATGAGCGCCAAGGACACGCAGTGGAACTTCGAGTGATTAGGAAGAATCTGCAAACAGCAAAGCAGGAAAAGAGGAAAAATTGACAGTCACGTTGGCAAAGGAACAAATAGGAAATCAACTAGCGTAGACAGGAGGTTAGTCTAGTAGAGGGCTGAGGAAGAGAGCTACAGGAGAGCTTTGTTTTGTAATTGTTGTAATTTGTCTCTCTGTAATCAACTCTTCGAAGTAATGTAGCTATCTGTTATTGATAATGAAATATAATTCTACCTGTATTTGATGTTTTGAGTTCCTTGTTAAGCATTTGGTTACTGTGAATGTATTGCCCACTTTTAAATTTTAATTTTGCATCCTGAATATGTTTGATGAGTGGTATCTTGTGCAAAGTAGTAAGATCTGTTTGTTGTTCCCAGTTCTTTCTGTTTTGCTCTATAGTTGTGATCGGTTGATACTTGATCTGTTCCTAACCTTACTAAGGTCACGGCATGCCTCGGGTGAGACTCTGTGCTCTTCAGAGTAGGGTGAAAATGTCGGCGTTGTGCTAGACTACTGCAGAAACCTTGTTGGCCTCTCTCCTGAACCTGGGTCTTGCTCAGAGACCTTCTTTCTCGCCAACAAATGGTTCTATTTCCGGGACCTAAAATTTTATTTAGGAGCTAGATCATGGTATCACGGATCTTCGAGAGAGAACTACAAAGCTGGTAGGATAACCACTTAGATCAGTTCATATCGTAGCAAGCTGAGTTGCAACAACAGAGGGAAAAATCTATCAAGGATCGAGTTCTATTCTATGAATCTGCAAGCGATCTATACGAAATATTATGGGGAAAGGTTCCGAATAAACTCTATAATTGGTTGGGGAGACTACAAGTCAAGACACTCCAAGGAGGGTCATGTAAAGTCTATCGCAAGTGGTCGCACGTGGACCTAGTAGCACTCCATCGATTAGATACCGATTTGACCCGAGCTATACATTTCTAGTTACAATCTACCTTGGAAGGATATATAGTGGAATTTGCAGCTAAGTGTTACCCATCCTTCTCAAAAGCGGAGGATGTATTCAGATCCGGATTGTGAGGATAGTTGTTAAAGGAAATTCCATTGTGGATCAAAGCTTTAATGGTAGATGAGGGATTGATGGAATTTCAAAAATCTGAGATGGAGACTTAAACCTCTAGTATTGGGGGAAGGAGCTGAGGGAGAGATGCTACAAGTAAGTTGGATTGGGGAATAGGGATATGGATGCCAAGATCTCGAGTAGGTTGAGAGAGCGATGAGCACATCAGAGAGCACAGATTGCTTAGAAGTGGAGGAAAAAGGTGATGAAGGAGTTAGAGAAGCATGAAAGTAGTCGACAGGCCAAGGAGAAGGCGCCGCAGATGGAAAAGGAAATGGAAGGTCAGATGAGATCCCAAGGAATAGGAGGGACCATCAAGGAAGTCAGGCAAGTGTATAGGAGCCCAGCCCAAAGAGAAAAGGGAGAAAATTCCAATGTGGAGGACGCACTCCTCGAGGAGATGTCTGAGGTGGAGTTGCATGTTGCGATGGAGAAACTATTCCGAGAGAAGTTGGCACCCGTAACTCAAGGTAACTCTATTCCCCAAAGTTCAAGTAGCTCTAGTCCCGACCTTCCCCTGGTACTCTATCAGCCACTAGGTGAAATTTTTGTTAAGTTACAAGAGTTTAACAAGTTGAATAGTGTTCAGTCTACAGCGACAATACCAACTAGAAATAGTGCTAGTAATACACTTTTAAACCAAGGAATAGAGTTTTTATTCTAGTAATATCCACACAAATAAATATGGCGGGATCGTTTACCTGATACCCAGATTTCTCTGGGAGGGGAAATGACGATGTGGAGTAGCACTGGTATCTCTACGAAGCCATATGGAGGGCTCAGCAGACACCAGAGGCAGTTAAGTTGATCGAGTTTCAAACTATTCTAAGAGAGAGATCTCTTCGCTGGTTTATTAAATGGTCTGAAACTCATCCAAACCCAACGATAGATGATGTAAAGAAAGAATTTGTCAAAGAGTTTAAATTACCTCAGACAGATCGACAAGGTTTATCAGAGATGTGGGAAATTAAACAGCGAGAAGGTGAAACGACGTGTGATCTGATGAGAAGGTTCAAGGATGCAATTGGAAAATTGAGTTACCTAATCGATCCAAATCATCAGAGATATTGCTTTATCAAAGCCCTTCTTCCGTTGACGAGAACTCCCCTAACGCAACAAAAAATTGATACATTACAAGATGCATTGGAGCAAGCTATTAAGGTAGAGGTTATGGTAGGGTATTTGTAGGAATTCAAAGGAGAAGCAGCGGCTCAAGACCCTTCCATATTGGGCCTACAAGTACATCAGATAGCTAGTCTAATGGAAAAGTTGAAGGACATTCAACCAATACGACCTGCAAGACCCGATGTGTGGTGTACGTATTATCTGATGGAGGGACACGTTGTCACCGAATGCCCAAGGTTTCGAGGACAAAATATGGGGGCTTCAGTAGCAGGGACACAAGGGACTCCACCAGTATGGGGATTTGTGCAAATAAACACTCAAGGGCTATACCCACCGCAATCCCACTTCCTAGGGTTCCCTGCGCAACAGAATCTGACCGCAACTGAATACTGCGAAATATGCAAAAGCATTGGTCATCCACCACGCCTATGCCCAATTTTGTATAAATACTCCAACGTTCCAAACAATATGTATTGTGTGTTATGTGCTTCCACAACACATAATATTGAGCATTGCATAGCCCTGGATGCACTAGCAGAACGATTGGACAGACCATCTTATAGAGTGAATGAGGCTCCAAGGGGACTAGGAGGAGGAATGAGAGGAAGCAGAGCTGGAGGAAGAGGCCCTGTAAGATGTTACAATTGTGACCAAGAAGAACACATAGCAAGGGAATGTGTTAAGTCCCTATATTAATAGTGTAGTCCCTTATTATGTTAGTGTAGCCCCCCTTATTGTTATTGTTGTACCCTGTAACCCCCATATTTTTATTATTGTGCCCTTACATTATTATTGTTAATTGGCTTAGAGTTGCATTTGCTTTATTTTAGGATTACATTGTATTTATAGTTCTATATATAGAAAGAGTTTTGTCATTGCTGTCATTAATCAACTTGCATTCATGTAATGTATTGGAGGTTGCCCCCTCGAAGTGGCTTATTTCTAAGGCGTTGATATCTCTTTTCTTCTATTTTTGGAGCTGGTTTCACAACATTTGGTATCAGAGCTTTGGATTCTAGAGTTTCGCTGCTTCAAACAGGTCATCGTGGAATTTTCGCTATAACTTTTTTTCTACGAAGGTTTAGAAGCGGAAATTTTTAGATTGCGAAGCCGAAATCCTTAGGAACATCATCACAAAACTTTAGAGCTTGGTTCGCAATATTTTCGGAGATATGATCTGTGGAAGTTAGGACTTTTTGCAGGCTCCTGAATTTAACCTAAACAAGTCATCACGAAATATTTTCTATAAATATCTTTCTACAAGGTTTCAGAAGCTGAAATTTTCACAAAGCAAAGCTGAAATCCTGAAGAACCTCCTATAAAAATTTCAGCTCTTATTTCGCAATATTTTTGGAGATATGATATGTGGAAGTTAGGATTTTTTCAGGCTCCCGAATTTCATCTCAAAGAGGTGACCGTGGGAAAAACGTCATAACTCTCCCTCTAAGTTTCAGATTGAGATTCTGTAAAAAGTGGCCACAATTACACGGACTGTAGTTTATTATATATGAATTTTAGAGCCGAAAGAGGAAATAGTGACACGTGGAAAGTTCTTACAAGGTCACTCTACTGAACCAGTTTATAATTAGGTCATCATAGGAGATTGGGCATATATTTGCCTTCAAGAATCCAAATCAGGTCAGCCCTATGGCATTCGAAAGAAGTTTTAGAGGGATAATTCAAGACCAAATTTCAGATATTGAAGGTCCAAAATCACAGAGATAATTCAGTTTCAATATCGAGCTCCTCAAAATCAAGAAAAAGGTGTGTATTTGGTTTTTAAAATTGCATGACATTTGTTTAAAAAAGCAGTTTGAAGTGATTCCAAGGGCATATTTTAGAATTTTTATTAGTATTGGGTTCTATAATGCCTCCAAAAAATAATTTCATACCCATTAAGCCCTCAAAAAGCTATACTATGACGCATGAAGAGGAAGAATTGCAGTATGAGATATCAAAATTACGGTACCAAGTGCAACAAATTCCGATCTTACGAAGAGCAACCGAAGATGACATAGAAGGTTTAAAAGAAAAAAAGGAGGCTAAGTTGGATGTTTTGAAGGATCAAATAATAGCTAATATGGACGATAAATTAGTGGATGATCACATTGAGCATCAACAACAAGTTCTCCAACTCTCAAAGGATAACCTAACTTTCGTGCAGAATCTAATGAAACAACAGGAAGATCAACATCACATCGAAAGAAGTTATGAAGCAGTCACAGAAACAAGAACTCGACAAGTACGATCAATTTTAAAGTATCCCAGTAAGTGGAAGAACTTTCATGTAGAAGATTCCACATGGTAGGATGATAATTTTATACAGAAGCATCAAGAAATAATCAGCGTTGAGGACAACACTTGTTTGAAGGAGAGGGGCATGTTAAGTCCCTATATTAATAGTGTAGTCCCTTATTATGTTATTGTAGCCCCCCTTATTGTTATTGTTGTACCCCCTTATTGTGCCCTTACATTATTATTTTTAGGTCGGCTAGGATTACATTGTGGCCCCATTAGGATTACATTGTGGCCCTATGGACCCATATATATAGAAATGAGGTTTTGTCATTTGTATCATCCAAGAATTGTTCATTCATGTAATGTATTGGAGGTTGCCCCCTCAAAGTGGCTTATTTCTAAGGTGTTGATATCTCGTTTCTTCTATTTTTGGAGATGGTTTCATAACAGAATGTCCACTTCCCAAAAGACCATGGTGCTCTCAGTGCAAAGTCAATACACACGCAACTGAATACTTTCCAGAATTAATTAAGAGATGGGAAGAAAGATCCAGACAAAGAGGAGAAAATCTGGTGAATGCAGAACCAAGAATAGTAGAAGCTTATCCTATGCAAAATTTAACCATAATAACATGGGGAGGAAAGAGAACAGGGGAGGATGCACAGAATATAGACCCATTAAATCTTTTAAAGCTAGCATCTCCAAAGCCATTTTACGGGCCAGATAGACATAAGCAATATTTTAAAGAGGCAGTGGACACATTTTCCCAACTTGGGGGGAGGAAAGGCATGGAGTTACCATAGCCAACTGTAGAAAAAGAGAAGAAGACCAATACAAGTACAATGATTCAAGAATGGTTCCGACTATTTTTTAAAATTATAACCAATGCACCAATGTTGGAACAACTGAAACAAAATTTGGAGATGGTGGTGCAGGAAACTGCAGAACCAGAGGAGTCAAATGATTCGACACAGAAATACATACGGAGAATCAAAAGAAACAAGAGAAGAACAGGAAAGTAATTTTGTGTAAATACTCAAGTCAGAGGATTCCAAATGAAGGACACCATGCTTGACCTAGGGTCAGATGTCAACCTTCTGTCAAGAAATACATGGGAAGCATTGGGAAGACCAAAGTTGATATACTCACCAATCCATCTCTGCATGGAAAATCAGTACTGCATTGTGGCCATAAGCAGGCTAGAAGAAGTCGAAGTCGATGTTGCGGGGGTAAAGACATACATATTACACAGACTTTAAGGTGATAGACATCATGGAGGATAAGGATCCCTATCCGGCATTATTGGGGATAGATTGGGCTTTAGAGAACTATGCAGTGATCGATTTGAAAAAGGAACTAATGATATATGAAGACGAGGAAGTCAGGGTCACTCAGCCACTTGACCCATATCAAGGACCCTGATATACAGAAACTATTGACAATGGAGAGGATTCTCAACTTCTCGATCATCTTTATCAGATGATGATAGGGAAAAGAGAAGACTACATCAACCCAACAATGGGGGGGACTGTAAGCTAGAGAAGTGTTCAGAGCTTAAACTTTGGCTCAGAAATAGCTTGGGATGATTGGCAGCAAGGAGGATACGAGACCAATACAAGAAAATGTGCTAACATCCGAAGAGTCAACTGGATTGGAACTGAGCTAAGAGGATATCTGACTTTATCAAATATGAATGTTGTGAATACATTTATTTCAAGAATAGAGGATAAAGTACCAATAGAACATAGAGTCCCGCTCATGGATGTGGCTCTACAAACCACGTCAGCAAGATGGTGGAGCAATCATCGCAACTCACTACTGCAATGGGAGGATGTTGCGGCAGCGCTAAGAGCCAGATTCAAAGAAGATGAAGGACCACAATTCAATGAAAAGTACCAAGGGGATTCGGATCCCATTATACATTTACAAAATCATGAGTGCCACTGGAAAAAATCAGGGTACCCGGAATATCTGTGGATGCAAAATTTTATACATTCACTAGATTCAGTTCCATAAGCTTGCTACTTAACTGAAGAGAAGAAAAGAGGAACCGACACCTGGCAAGTAGTTGCGGATAAGTTTATGCAATGTTTTTATTTTTAGGGAGAAACAAAACTAGTTACACAGGCACTAATAGCCATCAAAAGAGTGTTTTTTTTCCAGAGATTCAAGAAGA
Source organism: Pinus albicaulis (assembly GCA_034641835.2). Classification (NCBI taxonomy): domain Eukaryota; kingdom Viridiplantae; phylum Streptophyta; class Pinopsida; order Pinales; family Pinaceae; genus Pinus; species Pinus albicaulis. Next base: position 196,692,545 of record CM076580.1, read on the forward strand.
TGAGGAACAACCGTTTTCAAAACAAGGTATCAAACAGTCAGTAGCATGCAAAAAGATAGACAGTGAAATGGATGATGATGATCTAGAAAATCTTAGACACTTATATTTTGAAGAAAACGAAGGAGAGCGGGATATTCAAGAAGAGCCTACAATAGAGGGAATCCTTCTACTACCATTGAAGACCAAGAAGCTGAACATCGAAACTCTGGAAAAACCCAAAATCGCGTCAATTGGCGACTATTGGGATGTACAAACAACTAAGGAGATATTTAATCTTCTACAGGAATCTGAAGACTTATTCCCATCCTCAGTAGCAGAGCTAAAAGGAATAAAATGAGACATGGGGTAAATGCGTATAATCTTGAAGCCCGACACAAGACCAGTAAAGCACGGACCTTACTCTTTGAATCCAAGATTCAAAGAGAAAGTCAAGGCAGAGATAGATAAAATGTCGAAAGCAGGGTTGATTTTTCCGGTGGAAGAAGCAGAGTGGGTAATTCCTATAGTCATACAAAATAAAAAGGAAATGTCTGAGATTCGAGTATGTGATGACTACAGGAGCCTCAAAAACACATGCATACATGATCCATTCCCCACTCCGTTCAGTGATTATGTGCTCAACAATGTGGTAGGGAATGAAGCCTATTCATTTACATATGGATTTTCAGGATACCATCAAGTGAGGATAGCTAAAGAAGATAAGAAGAAAACAACTTTTTCAACTGAATGGGGCTCATTTGCATATCATGTAATGCCCTTTGGGCTAAAAAATGCACCGGCAGTATTTTCACGGATCGTGATAGCAGCATTTCAGGAATATATCCACAAATTCCTTGAGGTTTATATGGATGACTGGACAATTTACAACCTGTTGAAGAATCATGCAACCTTATGAAGGATAATTTTTGACATATGAAAAAAACTCCAGATTTCACTCAATCTTAAGAAGTGCATCTTCACAGTACCTTTTAGGATGCTACTAGGACATGTTGTTTGTAAACAAGGTGTCTGCGTGGATCCAGCAAAAGTGGCAGTTATAATTAGCATAGAGGCACTAGAAACTGTGAAACATTTGAGATCACTGCTAGGCCATACTCGGTACTACAAAAGATTCATCTGCAACTATGCAATGATAACAGCCCCATTGGAAAATCTGTTGTAGAAATTGGAGCAATTCGTTTGGAAAAACGAGCGTACTAATGCCCTCAATACACTGAAATAAAAATTGGCAAGTGCACCCATATTAGTTCATCCTAATTGGGAAAAGTAATTACACGTCCATATTGATGCCTCCAGCATTGCATTAGGAGCAGTTCTAGCTCAGCCAGGGGAAACTTCAGTCGATCACCCAGTCTACTTTGCGAGCAGGAAGTTATCGACGGCTGAAAGGAACTACACAACAAAAGAATGAGAAGCTTTAGAAATGGTGTCTTCCCTTCAGAAGTTTCACCATTACCTATTAGGAGGTATGCTCAAATTCTTCACGAACCATTCAACATTGAAGTACCCAGTTAAGAAGCCGGTGCTTGAAGGACAGATCTGTAGATGGCTCCTACTGTTCCACGAGTTCACCTTTGAGGTGATAGTGAAACCAGGAAGACTAAATGTGGGTCTTGACCATTTATCAAGGCTAGAAAATGGAGAAAATGGAGGGCCCCTGGATGATCAGCCACCAGACGCTGATATCTTTAGATTAGAATCCATCCTGGACTATTTAGATCAGATAGCAATCTATCTGGCAATAGGACAGTGCCCGACTAAAAATACAGCAACTCAGAGAAGACGCCTTGTTGTAAAGGCAGTCGAATATCAGTTAATAGCAGGACAACTATATAAGATGGGATTAGACCAAGTCTAGCAGAGATGTTTCATGGACCATGAAAGGGAGGATATACTATGGGAGTGTCATTGTGGAGTTGCGGGAGGTCACGTCCGCGCAAAACCCACCATAAGAAAGATATTACAAGCAGGGTTATGGTGGCCCACAGTACACAAGGACAATAAAACATTTATAAAGAAATGTGACATCTGTCAAAGAACGGGGCATCCATCACACAAAGATGAGCTACCACTTCAACCTGTACGAGCACTGTAGCCATTTGAGAAGTGGTTCGCTGATTTTATAGGACCCATCGCACCTATCGCGAGACATTCACAGGCAAGGTACATAATTACCGCAACAGATTATCTTACCAGATGGGAAAAAGCGGTACCAGTGAAGGATTGCACGGCAGAAATAGCAGTCAGGTTCATTTTTTAAAATATCATTAGTAGGTTTGGCTTCCCCAGAAGTCTAACCAGTGATCTAGGTACACACTTCATCAATGCAACAATCAAATCTCTGTTAGAAAATTTTATGGTACAACATCATAAGAGAAGTCCATACCATCCTCAGGAAAATGGAAGAGTTGAAGCATTTAATAAGATTCTACAAAAGGGACTAACAAATATTTGCAATGCTAATCGAGATGACTGAGATGAGCGCATACCAGCAACATTATGGGCGTACAGGATGACTGTGAAAAGACTGCACAACCAGACTCCTTTCCAGCTGGTGTACGGGAGGGAGGCGGTGGTACCTGCTGAATTTATCATACCGAGTCTGTTAATCGCTTCAACACTGCATCTAACAGAGGAAGACTCAATAAAGGAGTGCCTACATGAGCTACAAGAACTTGAAGAGGACAGGTTTCTGGCGGAATTCCATCAGACAGTCCAAAAAGACAGACAGAAAGCTTGGCTTGACCATCATATCAAATATAAAACGTTCATAGTCGGAGGAAAATTTTTATTGTATGACAACAAGTTCCAAAATTTCCCAGGTAAGCTCAAAATGCATTGGATGGGACCATACCATGTAATTGAAATTCTAGATTCAGAAGAAGTTCAATTAGCACAATTGGATGGCTAAGTGTTACCAGGATGGGTGAATGGCGCATGCTTGAAGCCTTATCACGAGTAAGTTTCATTATTTCCTTTTCAAATAACTCTCTCAATCGAGAGGAGTCAGTAGGTTATAATAGAGATAGATTGATTCAATAACTCTCTCACACCTAAGAAGAGAATATATAGGAATCACAATAAATCACAAAATCCAATAACAAGATAAAACTCACTGTTGCGATGCGGAGACTGCATCGCAACCGATTGTGGTCGAGGGAAGGGTAGTGTCTAGTGTGTCATCCATGTCAGAAAGCCAAATGTGTCAAACATCATTCTGTCATAATAACCCATCATACCGATGTCAATCCATAGGATTACCTGGATTTGAGAATTAACTGCCATAATTAGTAACATCCATACCGTAATAATTTTTCCATATTAGGCCATAATTATTACCCATCACGTCTACCAAAATCCCGAAGTCACAGTTAGCCATGTCAGAACACACCTCATCGCGGTAACTAATCACACGATTATAGCCGCTGGGGAGGCAGAGAAATTAATTAGTTATGGGGTCTTATCAACCTCATTCGTGCCGGTTACATTACTTAACCCACATGAAAGAAGAAAGCAAGAGAATGTCAGAGAATTCCGAGTTAGAACAAGAAACAACAGCAGCAGTAAGCAAAATCTCATTTGAAGAAGTCCAAAGAGAGAATCTAGTAGTAGGAATTTATAGAGAAAGAGCAGGGGTAGCACTTCAAGTGTACAAAAGAAGATCAAAGATAACCAAGGTAGCACCAGTAGTCATCGAGCATGAGCTCGACGAGAGAATTTAGAAAATGGATTTGCTAGTGGGAAAGTATGATAATGCATCACAGATCGACATAGATTTCACAGATTCATACCATTTTCTGGTTATGAAGAGGCAGGTCTACATAGAGAATTACACTACAGAAGGAGGAGAGGAAGCAGCAAGACTGAATCCAGAGTTCAGAGGTATCCAGAGGTCGACAATACTGAAACTTAGGAACCTCCTTGTTTGGAACCATAGGAGCAGCAATGCAGTGTACGAAATTCTTGCTGAGCAGACTCCAGAATGGGTCACTATGGCTAGGGAGGGAGATATCGATACATGCAGAAGATACTCACAGGCTAACAGGATTATCAGCAGAAGGAAGGGATGTCTCCACGACGTTCCAGATTGTCTCCAAGAGAGCAAAAAAAGCGGGAGATTGTGATTACTATAAGAAATATGACACTAAAAGAGGAGGGAAGGGGGCGAAGATAGACCTCATAAACAGCCAGACAGTTATATTTTCCTGTTACCTGATTGCAAGCAAGACCATGAGGCACTGCACAAAGGGGGAATGCACCCTTGACACAATTTCAGTTGCAGAACACTACCTCCAAGGAACCCAGCTAAATTGATGTACGTTTCTATTGAACGAACTGTTTGAAGCCTGCAAAGATGACTACAAAAGATCCACTGGGTTCATTTACGACTACCTCATCATGGTGTTTGCAATGTGGAAATGGACTCACCCGGGGGTGAGACAGCTCATGGAAATCCCAAGTGATCAATCGATGGCAATGAATTTTACGCCCTGGAAAATCTCGAGAGACCCCAACACAAAGGATGTAAATGAAGAGGTGTTCACATTCTGGTACAATTAGATGGTGGATATAGTGGCAAGGCAGCAAAGGGTTCCGAGGATTCTGCTGGACAAATATTCTTCCCAAATATGGTTCAGGGTCACTCACAAGCAGACATACATCAGGCCCACTTGTGTGGATGAAAAAAAATTTAAAATGAGACCGTTAAAGTTTCAAGTTGACGAAAGGTCATTCCACACCAAAGTCTATTCCTGGCTGGGGGTGGGAATGGAGATCAAAAGCGGAATCCACCACTACTCGTTTGAGGGCATGCTACCAAGAGAACTACCAGGGGAGACACTGGATGAGACACTGAGCAGAGTGTCTCGGCTGCAGTTAACACCCATACTAGCGGAGCTGGACACAAGGGTAAACGACTTCAATCGTGTAATTCAAACTCTCACCAGTGCTTCTCCTGTGTTTCCTACTTTTTCAGAATTTCAGTCCTCAATTTCTACGTCACCTTCCATGGTTGCACCTATACTCACTGCCCTGCCATCCACCATGCTTAATTCACCCCCAGCAGCCACAATAGTTCCAATCCGAAAGAGTAAGGCACCTAAACCACCTATAGCTACCCCTAAGGCCGAGAAATCAAGAGTCATGGTGCCTAGGAAAATACTTGATCTCACTGAGGAAGATCACACGCAACATATGGATACGGGAGCACCAATTCAAGAGGAGCCGGAGGTGGCCACCCATGTCACCTCTGAGATACCTATGTTCAATCCATTCTCAGTTTTGAACGTTAAAACTTCATCTCCACCCCACACTCATACCTCTTCACCTCGCACTAACCATTCCTCTCCTCACACGTCATTCACTTCCAAAGACCGTTCCACCTGCACTCCATCCACATCAGCAACCATTTCAGACCCAGTCAAAGACAAAAAGCAAGACAAATGGAGACAACAAGGTAGAATTTAACTCGAGTATGGCTATGGTACCCGACGTTAACCAACCTCTGGTGGGACAAGGCACGTTCCTGGACTTATTAGTTCGCGGGGGATCTTTTACCATAGACACAACATCCTCACCCAAGGAGCTGAACCCTTTTCAGCAGGAAAATTTTATACTACAGCAGATTCATCCAACCACAAGCATCAACGAACTAGGGAGTCAGCTGTCGTAATAGAACCAACCCACATCACCACATGAGCACTTCACCAGATCAATATCTAGCGAGAGACCGCCAAACAACGATATGTTTGGTCCTAAGAGTATGCGGACCTGGGGCACATAATAACTGTATAACTTCATCCAGCGTGCGGCACAATAGGAAGAAGGACTGCACAACGACCTCCAACAAAGGTTTGAACAACAATAACTGCAGATCAATGTGCTTACTGAAGAGCGCAACCAGTTAAAGGGAGAGAAGGAAATTCTGCAGGAACAACTAGAGAAGGTAACGAATATTTTCAAGGATCTCTGGCCAACATTAATGGCTCAGGATGACAAGACATCAGGAGACATATCAGCTTGCACCATAGTCAAACGGTCTATCTGATTGAAGAAAGCTTGTGTGAATCTCAGCAAGGAAAATCAAGAGCTAAAGGAAGCACTCGCGACCAGACTGGCTTTGCCAGATCCTGTTGTCATAGATGCCGAGTTTTGGAGAAGCAGAAACAAGCAACCAGGATGCAGGAAACCCTAGGGATAACGGTAAAAGAAGCTTGCAATCTCTTGAATCATTTACATGAGTGTTCTAACTCGTTAAATATGAAGGCCCAACCAATCTTGACACAACTGCAGCAGGTTTCACGAGAAATAAAGGAGGCCACAGATCTCGTCGGCATAACCCAGTTATACAATCAAGCAGAGGCATTGGAGCCCACAATACAAAAGATCGAAGAGCATTCTGCTGCCACAAAGCAGGTCCTCAGAGAACTGAGGAAACCAATCAAGCGTACTGCAGAAGCAATACAGCAAATGGTCGCTGAGACCGAGATCAAAATTAAAGCAGTATTCAGCAAACTCTCGGCCATTATAGGAGAAAACGAGGTTGAACGAGTTGCACAAAAACTGACCAGCTCATTAAGGAATTGCAACAGGAAATTAACGACTTTACCGAACTCAAATCTTTAGCATTGGAAAAGTTTCTTGAGTTGGGGCCCTTGTTTGGACAGAGAGAGGAAACGGAGAAGATAGGGCTTGCCATAGAGGCAGACAGACCAATGGAGACCAAAGCAGTAGAAAAGGATTGACTTAGGATGAGTCAATAGCATGTGGTCCAGGCCTATTGGTGCCCTTGTTTTGAAAATGAAATAGTTTTGAGTTGTGGAGAACAGGTGGTGGAGCACAACCACAGTAAACAGGGAGCTGTCATGGTTGCGGAGAGCTGGAGAACAGGTGGTGCGATAGTTGCAGAAGACCAACACAGATGGCAGGAATGAGTGACAAGGACAGGCAACAGAAATCCCAGTGATCAGGAAGAAGCGACAAAGAACAAAGCATGAAAAGAAGAAAAAGTGATAGTCACATTGGCAAAGGAACAAATAGGAAATCAGCCAGCGTAGACAGGAGGTTAGTCCAGTAGAGGGCCGAGGAAGAGAGTTGCAGGAGAGCTCTGTTCTATAATTGTTGTAATCAATGTCTCTATAATCAACTCTTTGGATTAATGTAGTTGTCTGTTATTGATAATGAAATATAATTATACATGGGTTTGATGTTTTGAGTTCCGTGTTATGCATTTGGTTACTGTGAATGTATTGCCCGCTTTTAAATTTTAATTTTGCATCCTGAACATGCTTAAAGAGTGGTATCTTATGCAAAGTAGTAAGATCTATTTGTTGTTCCCAATTCTTTCTATTTTTCTCTATAGTTGTGATCGGTCGATACTTGATCTGTTCCTTACCTTACTAAGGTCATGGCACACCTCGGGTGAGACTCTCTGCTCTTCGGAGTAGGGTGAAAATTTCGGCGTTGTGCTAGACTACTGCGGAAACCTTGTTGGCCTCTCTCTTGAACTTGCATCTTGCTCAGAGACCTTCTTTCTTGCCAATAAGGAGGAACGTGGAACTGATTTGGTTGAAGTAAAACATTGTTTGAAGATCTGTATAGTTCAGCCAACCCAAACGAATAGGGATGGTTGTTACTTTGAAAAGTGTGGATCGATTCCGATAACTATCCAACCGTTTAAGTGGACGATGTTTCCAGCAATGCTTTCAGGTGTGTTCATTGATGCAGAGAGAAATGCATAATCTACCATACTGCTAAGCCTGATTACCTTCTCCGATCGGTGCCACAGTGGCCATCACATAATTCTTTTTTTCTTGGTGTTTATGTAACTGCAGGGATTTAAAATTCAAGGGATGACATGAGCGTGAAACTAATGAAGTGCCAACAATTAATAAAGGGCTCATGTTCCGATATTGTACGATTTATGAACAAGTTTTCTCACTTAGGGGTTGTGAATTTTGTTGAGAGCATAGCAAGACAAGGATCCTCGCAGTATTATTCACCCTCGACTGTGATTGGTTGTCACGATGGTTTCTCTCAATGTGCTAGAGGTTCTTGTGAATATTTGCGCATATAATTAAGGGTTTAAAGTGCTCAAAACCCGCTTATGCAAAAGAAGAAAATTATTGTATGTTCTTATCTTTCCCATGGCCTGAGAGAAGTTGAAGAAGGAGGAATCCGAACCTGATAATACTGCCCAACAGGTATGAACATAGTCCATATTTTTTTAATGTTTGATTTATTTCAAATTGATAAAATTGAAATTGAAATATTTTAGGCCTAAGACGCTGGAGTAAAGTAGCACATTCATAAATTGTGCCTATATTTTTTTAGATTCTTTTATTTTTCTACTTCAATAGTTGTAGCCTCAATCAACCCAACGGACGGACTTTCTCCAGCCCTAACAGTGTTCTGATTTATCCGGTATCAAATTTTGATTGAGGATTTTGTAATCAGTATCACGAAAAGAGGATGCCCTCACCATAAAAAAATCGAACCAATGACCTCATTTTTGTTTAGTGGCAATGGAAGGTTCATGTTAATAGCCTATATCACCATTTCTTACAGTAAAGGTAGATATAAAAGAGCATCGGGAGCTACAGAATTCCTTTTCTGTTGACTGCAAGGCCTTTATTGGGTTAAATTCTGCATAAGAGCCATTTAAGAGTGCAATAGCCCTGTTTGAAGTTGTGCTCGAAGTTAAAATCGTAGGAAGACTAACCCTGTAGTGAACCTTCGACAAAACAAAAAGGAATTGAGGTTGGAATTATTTAGTATAAAAGACAAGATGCTTGATTGTTTTTCAAAAGTCACCACATAACACTCAAAAGGTATCATTTCCTAAATCGCATGATCATTTTTATTAATTTTCACAAGTGTGGCATTCAGGCATGATAATAATGAGTGGGTTTAAGAATTGAGTGTTGAAATGATGTTAATGAGTGGGTTTCAAAATTGAGTGTTGAACATCGATGGGAACACTACAAACATATACTTATGGCAAAGTTTTTTTTATTCAGAAAGGTATTTTTTATGCAAGCACATTGCGGATGTGGAGGATAATTTTTTGTATACTTAGTTGGGTTGGTGACCCTGAGCATGTTACTATTTGATGAACTATGCATATTGGATATAACTCACAAAAAATTTTAGTTTTCAGATTCCTTTAGTGTTCATTGTATGGATCAAGGATAAAAGTCCCTAATTGTGCAGCTACAACTATATAACACTTCATATTTTTTTGAATTTTCATTGTAAATGGGTGCATTTTAAGTGGTAGCCGACACCCTTTTCAAAATTTATTGCTAATAGTGAACTAGAGAAAATGGCCAGAGTCGATAATTTGTTACAATTATTAAGCAATTTAATGTTATCTTTTGTCCATAACGATGTCCAAGTCATCAAGGACATTCTCTATGACATCCAATCATGTTTGAAAAATGTTAAAAGAAAATTTTAATTCCAGGAGTTAGATTCACAGTTACAGTGAGTCAAACTTCAAAATAACACTTGTGATTCTGAACTGGTGTTTGTTCAGAACAATTTTTTACTTGAACCTGACCATCAATCAAAGAATGGTCAGAGAAATGAAGTGATTTCAGGTGAAAATTTCAATGTAGCTAGAAGTTCTGATGTGAAACCTGTTATAAGACTATGGGAAGAGATTACACACAATAAACATAGAACTGATATGGGTTATAACAATGATGTCTCGTTTCACATTCCAGATTTTGTTAAACCTATAAAATTTATAAGTGTAGGATTTTTCGATGGTGTAGTTCCAAAAAAAGTTGGTAGATCCCAACAGTGTAACAGAGTTGGACATGTGAAAGATCGGTGTTTTGATCTTAACCCGTGCGAGCATTGTGGAAAGAGAAATCACCAGTCAAACATATGTTCCAAAAAGAAGAATATTGCAAGACAAAAGCTAAGTTTTGGATGGATTGCTTCTTGGGAATGGACGAAAGCAGTCAAGAAGATCTACAGGTCATATCGAAGAATTTGTTCGAGAGTGTTGACGAATATTGCTGTGATGAAGAATACTTCTCACCTTGTATCTGACAAGGGGGGTTTTTTGGTGGTCTGCTATAGGTTCGAGTTCAAGATGGCAAGCGAGCCTGAGTCAGTGATCCACATTCTGCACAACCTCAGTTGATTGGGTTGTTTATGAGCAAGCACTTCTAGATTCATAATTGTTCGAGGAACTGTTATGACAATTCCAGAGTTTTTGGTCATCTTAAAACCAGATTACCACATTTTTTGTTGTGAGAACTGCTATGTAGGTTCCAGAATTAGTGTTGGTTGAGACATTGAGTTCTCCCATTTTTGGTTTATGGTCATCCTTGAAAACCATTTCTGAGAGCCATTCAGCTCTTGGCTGAGATGCATTTCTGCATTCTAAGCTCTCATTCTTTGACTTTGGCATATCCTTTCGGATTAAGGGGGGAATGTTAGAAAACTAATCATCGGGTTAGTTTGTGTTAGGTAATTGGTTATTAGAGTCCAATAAACCTGGGGAACTGATTCAACCATTTCTTGATGTATCTATAGGTGTACACATTGTACATCATTATTTGAGACATTCATTAATATATTGTTGAGTTTCTTTCCAATTTATTGTCTTACAAGGATCTTATGGAAATTCTTATTAGTCAAGCTATTTGGATGCTTGAATCTATTTTAAATTATTGTGAAGTCGTCTTAAAGAAAATATTATAATTAGGTTGACCATTTAAAATATCCAATCATAAGAAAGGTAATCCACGAGTCATTCTCTTGGTGATTTGACAATATTTTTAGGATGAGTAGGGTTGAAATGTGAATTATAAAAGAGAATTAGATGAATGTTGGAAAGTTGATTAATTTCGTTACATGTTTACTAGGTTATATGATATGTGGATTATAAATTGAAACTTGTTACCAACTAGTTTAGTCATCATATATATTTTTCTTGATTCTTGTAATACAATGGTTTATAGTAATGTAAATATGTAACATTCATGTTCAATCATGATGAATCCTTTACATTACTAGTAATATATATATAGTTCATTGTTTTAAAGATTATTTTTTTCTTGTTACCAATGCGGTAGAGGGAAAATGTAGAAAAAGTCCTTCTGGGAATGCATAAGCTCAATAATTCCATTCAGGATTCAAGTTCAAAAACATAAAATGAGAAGTGAAAAAACGTCTACATTGAGGTCCCAATAAGCCATGACCCTCCTCATCATAATTTCCCCAATGAAGCTTTCATTTCTTCAATTTCATTAAGAAAATGTTTCTAACAATTATTTTCAAACCAGTATGTTCCAATATCCAATATATTGTAATGCATTTTTCTATGTAAATTGACCAAAATGTATAAAGGATTAATCATCAAAAAAAAAATTTGCAACGTGAATGTGATTTGGAGAAAAATTCTAGTTACTTATAGATCAAATATATGAGAACATGCATCTTTCATGGTTAATGCTTTTAGGATGCGAGGATTAAAATCAATTTAGTTTTAAAGGTGGGGAACCATAAAAATTCCATAATACAAATACATGTTGTAATCTATTATATGTGAGGAAGGAAATATCTTTTGTCATTTTAACAATATATATGATAGCCATTTCGTCTATATCCTTCATGGAATAAAAATTATATTCATTTTTTTAATGTACGATGAGAATATATTTGGAGATTAAAACAATTTATATTTTTTTTTTCTTTTTTTAAAGAGAAAAATATCCCCTATGTTCATGGCATTTACATTTACATTTACTATTTATCCACATTATAAATTTATTAGCTCATGCATAATGAGGGTAATTTAGCTTCAATTGTATTATTACAACATGTTTTAACCTAAAAGTTATCCTATCAAATCGGGGTTTTCACAAAATTTCCAAGGTATTTTTTGACCAAAAATATCACTTATGCCTTTTAATTATTTGACCAAATATTTGGTATTTACCTGCTACATATTCGAATATATAAGCGGGCCTCATGAACAAGCCTAAGAGATAGATTGATTCAAATGTTACATTCTTAATTTCTAAAGCTCAAATATGGAGCTAAAATTTTACACATATTAAGAGCTTAAGAATTAATAATTTGGGTGTATTCCCAATGATCTAATAGCCTATAAAGTTGTATATAAAAAAATTATAATATTTCTGGGGAAGAAAGTGCACAAAAATTAATTTAAGGGGATGGTAACAAAATCTGAACGGCCAATTTTGTTGGGACATAACGTGTCACTTCCGTGTGTATTTTGGTACCCCTTGGTAGTATTTTGAAACCATTATCTTTGTTCCCCAAAAATGAATATAATTTGGACAAATGTATGGTATGATGACAGAGTTATATAATGAAATATTCCTTGTCATCTTATCTTTCAATATGCATCACATTTGAAACCTTAAAGTCTATCATCACAAGATTAATAGAGATGAGATATTGATTGGAGCAAGACCTAGAGGTAGGAGTAGTCCCTGCCGATTCTATTTTTTTTTATTGCTTATATCTATTACATAAACAACAATAATCTTGAGATTGAGGCAACCTTGAGCTATGCTAAAAAGCCCTATGTAAGAGAATAATATTTGCTCAATTTTAAAAAAAAATTCTTGTATTTATTATATAAACAACAATAAACTCTATATTGTGGCAACCTTGAGCTATGCTATAAAGTCATATGTGAGATACTAAACTTTTCTCATTCCCTTTCTTCTGACCTAGGCTATACTCTTAGTCTTCTCTTAGTCGTCATAACTTTTTTTAGTTTTCACAACAACTACTAACCCTTTGTCTCCAATCGAATTTCATACTCGTATGAAAACAACTACTAACCCTCTGTCTCCAATTAGATTATGTGCTTGTTTGCAAACAACCAAAAATCACTATAGTTTAGTGAAAGTGCTTCAATTCCTTTATGAAAATTGAAAATGGTGATACATGGTTTCACATTATAGAACATCTATTTGGAAAATGGAAAAGATTTGTATGAATCCTCAAACATAAGAAATCATTCTTGAGGAAATTGTCTGGAAACTCCTAGTGTTTACTATGGCTATTTGTAATTTATAAGCATGAAAATTTCACTGGGCATTTGTATTCATTTATGTAGGAGGTTTTTAGTGAAGCAGAGTTTGTGTGTATATCAGATTTTTCCTTCTCCCTATTATTTTAGGATTATTTGCACTCATTAATCTTTCTCGAATACCAAAATGTATTTATTTTAAAACAATTAGTAAATACTGAACCCGGATTCAGGGATCACAAAGTGTCTAGATTCTGAATGTCATAGAACATGTTAATTAAATAATTCTAAGAACATTCATGATTTCCCATATTTTGTAAAGGAAATAGTAGATGTAGCATATTTCTTTCCCCTCCTATTAATTTTAGGTTCTAATGCACTCATGGATCCATCTAGAGTACTTAACATACTAATTTTAAAATAATTACTCAGATTTTAAGGATCACAAAGTGTCCAAGTGTCACATTACTAGTATTAAAACATCTCAATTTTGTACCACATTTAAGATTGAAGCAGGGCCATTGCTAAGGACATTCATCACTTTCCCATGTTTTGTAAAGGAAAAATGTAGATGTAGCCGATTTCTCTTCCCTGCCTATTATCTTAGGTTCATATGCACATATGAATCTCAGATTTTAAATAAATAAATGAAACTCGGATTTAGGAATTAGATATTTCCAAAACGTCATAGAAATGGTGCTAGAACGCTTGATGTTGCAGTAAAGTACACAGTTCACACAAGCCCCTTCCAAATAAATTCACAACTTCCTGGGTTTTGTAATGGAAAAATATCATCGAAACTAGTCTATGTGGATGTGGCATAGTATTGTAGACAATACCCTATCTCAAGTTCAATGTAGGTCAACTTCCTGGGGAATATCATCTGGCATAGACTATTGTTACAACTTGAATTTAACATCAGTAGGAATTTGTGCACACATAACACATAGTGCATAGTTTGGATTGTATCACATGAGACAACATCATAGCATACATTATCAACATCCAAGCTTCTAAAATAAACAAAAGATTTTTGTCTACTAAATATTTAAGAGTTTAGGAAGATGATAGATAAACTAAGAAACTCAATACCAAATAGCAAGATGTAGCAGAAAACAAATTTATGCAAGAGATTTCCAGTTCCAATCCCACCTTGGCATCCCTTCGTTGGAGTAAATTCCATTAACAAGTTGTCGGAATGAAAAACTAATGATACTTTACCTTGTCAATGATCGTGATTTGGTACATGTTAAGGATCCATATCCGTGTGCAGGTCTCTAAAAAACATGTTGTTTATGAATTCCCTGTTATCTTTTCTCATGCTAGTAAATAAGCACTAAAATCTCAATGTGACAGATTGATACTAATTGTCCCTGACTATGTGGCTCGTGTGGGCAAACCTCCCAAGCTGTAGTGAGAATGCGGATCCTTAATAAGCATGGACTCTGGAGTCATGTTTAAGGCTTGGGCATCACATGTTCAATAACAAAAGAGTCCCATTGATGCACTAAATGGGCAGAGAAATACAAAAAGAACAAAATTTTGTTATCAAACATCTATTTCTTAGATACCCTAACCAAGATCCATATCCATGTGTGAGGTTTCTCACGGAAATTTTTTCTTTATGAATTCCCTATGATATTTTCACTGTGCTACTAGACAAGCGCTTAAATATAAAGTAAGACAGACTGACACTAAATACTTATCAAATGCTCTATACTAAGTGGTTTGAATGGGAAGACATCCCAAGTTACATTAAGAATTTGGATGCTTAATAGGCATGGACTTATGTTTGAGCCTTGGGCTTTAATAACTCAATATCAAAGAAGTTCCACCAATGTAATCAAGCTGCAGATAAATGCCAAAAGAACAAAATGTTACTAGCATACATGGATTTCTCGCATACCTAAACTAGGGCCATGTCTACGTGTAGGAGGTTTTTGACAGATTTTTTTTTTGTGCCTACACTATGATCTTTTCCCCATGCTAGTAGGTAAGCGCTTGTGGATTCTTATTATGCGTGGAGTTATATTTGAGCATTGGGAGTTGCCAACTCAATATTGAAAAGTTCCACCAAACTAATATAAAGACCAAGACAATACTAAAAGAACAAAATATTACTATCATACATAGATTTCTAAGATACCTTAACTAGGATCCATATCCATGAATAGGATTTTTCTCAAAGAATTAATTTTTTTTATGAATTTATTATCATGTTTGATTTTTTATGAATTTTCTCTCTAATTTTTTAAGTGGAATAATTGATTTATCAATCTTAATCTCTAAACATACATACCTAATCTACAAATCATTTCAAACTACATTTCAGTCTTGTGAATTGCAGTAACACTTAGTACTTATTTTTTACTACATCTAGGGTCATTTTAAGCAAATTAAAATGAGTAGTAAAACTTTAAATACCCATCAATCTAAAAAAATAAAGAAATAAAACACTTATTTCCTTCAAGAAACAAGCATTTTAAGTCTTCAACTTCCTTCATCTTATAGAAAATGTGTGGCAGAAATGGTGGTGGCACAATAAGGGTTTTTAGTATTCTGAAGTTATTTAGTGAAATTTTTGTTGTGTAAACCCTTGGAAACCTACAATGAGCTCTTCAACAGAGGCACCTTCGTGAAAGCCTTAAGTATAGTTTGAATTGGAGAGCAATCCAACAATCATATCAAGTTCAACATAGAAACATTTAATACACTAACCATTCTACATTAGAACATTGAAACATCTAATACACTAAACATTCTGCATTAGAACATTGAAACATCTAATACACTAACCATTCTACATTAATAAAATCTTCAATCGTGATAAATTATTGAAAACATTAAGCATTACACAACATTAAAGTAGCGTAAAAGAAATTTTACAAATTCCCAAAACATTTACCATTCCACATTTAACTATTTTAAATTACATAAATCTAACTGAAATTTTCAATAATACAAAATTTTAAAATAATAACCATTTCAACTTATTAAGATAATATCCATCTCACCTCGTAAAAATCTCCAATCACAACATTTTTTTATTATAGATAGTAACCATTTCACCTTACACAAGCTTCCAGTCACATAATAGAGACCCCACCAATAGTATTAAATTTAAAATTAACAAGATGTAACTAAAAAAAACAATAGATTTCACAATATATTCTGTGAATCAAATAGATGCAAACATATATAGCTTCTCTGAAACAACATTTCATAGACCAGTAGGTGATCTTGTTTGGCAACATACATTCCTTGATCCATAAAGTGAGTAAAAGGAGACCTTGAACAACATTTGTATGCATAACCTTCTGTTTTAGTGTTATATTTGTTGGGAAAAATACTGAGAGGGGGGGGGGGTAGATAGGTATTCTTTGCATATTCAAAACTTTTACTTTTCTTGCTTCTAAAACCCATACGCTCGCACTACGAAACGGACTCACGTATGTACACACGGATCCCCTTTATGAAACTAGCGTATACACAAAGATCTAGATATGTCATTAAATCTTCACTCCTATTATTCCATCATTCATTCATCGGATGTTTAATAAACAGTAAACATGTGCAGTAAGAACAAAATAAGTCATCACACAAAGCATCACACATGAACACCAGGATTTTTAGGTGGAAACCCAAATCGGGAGAAAACCACCGCTGCAGTTGCTCAGCCTTCAATATTTTATTATAGAGAAAACATCTTACAACATATGTGCTGGCGCAGACTTGACCAGCACGCAGGCACCCACCTGCGCTCGTTTACCAGCCTCTCCTGGAAGGGAGCTCCAACCCCCTGACTCGTTTACCAACCTCTCCTGGAAGGGAGCTACGACCCCCTGATCTCGTTTACCAGCCTCACCTGGAAGGGAGCTACAACCCCCTGACTGAAGGCTACAACCCTCGGCACCTCTATGGACCACGTTTCATCAATTTTCACACTGGATCCAAAGCTTCCTTTAGGACACAACTTGCAGGCCACGTTTCATCATATTTTCAGACTGGACCCACTCCATACTTTTAAGCACGGTCAAACATGAAACTGGTACATATAACTCGCGACGGATATCGGTAAACCGACGAAGGGATGGACATTTCTTGCCACAGACTTGATAAACCCTGGTTGCGTACGTGCCTTTCAACGATGTCGCATGTATCCCCGCTTCCATTCATAACCGGCCTTATGCTGCAACACATATCACGGATCAATTTCGCATTGCGCATACGCGCTTTCTCTTCAGCGAAGCCGCGTATATACGCGCTTCCTCTGCGGAAAACAAGCGTATGGTTCTTCAGACATTTAGGTCATTGCAATTCTTCAGAACAGATACATCACACAGATTTTTACCCTTTACTTCAGACAGATGTTCGCCTCATCTCGGATCTAATCATTCCATAAACAGATCTAGAAAATACAAGTACATTTCAAATCTAGGTCCCCTTCTTCATCATTGGTGCATCATACATTCAGATCTATCATTCAACTTTAACCCTTTCTATTCATATATCCTTCAGAGATAAGTATTCATTCAAGCTCAGACATCTTGCACCTACACTCATGATTTGCACAATGAAATTCTTCTCCTTATATAGGTTTACCCTTTTTCAATACCATGAGCCAAAACCACATTACTTCCGATGGTATTCCAGGACGGGGTCATTTAGATGAATCATTACCCAATACAATGGGTCAATACCATGGTGGTTACCCCTGGTTTTGTACTTTTTGAGCGCTTTTGCCCATACGCGACTTGGAACGTTCTTTCCCGCATGCATACACGACTTCCCCTAGACAAATCCGCGTATGCCTTGAGACATACTCTTTTTCATCATGCTTTGACACATACTGACAATTCTTCCATTATTACATTCTGTACCTACTGTAGATACATCAGATTTAGTTCATCAAGACATATTCTATCAAGCACAACTTCATCAAGTAAGTTGCCATTATCTTCATCAAGTGGGTTGCCTTTCAAAGACAACACTCAACATCATATTGCTAACAAACATCATTTCATATTAGATTTACATCATTTACCAAGTCCATCAGGTCAAGAATAACTTCATCAGGTGGATTGCCATCAAGGACAACACATGTCAACAACCTCATGTCTTCATCTTCATTCAGTGGGTTGCCATCAAGGACAACACTCTGCATCATATTGCCAACAATCTCCCCCTTTGGACTTGATGGAAACCATGATGGTGTTTGGTTACCACACAATAGATAGGTTCATTAAGAATACAATGACACCATGTCACTCTCCCCATTTTTGACACCATTCTTTCTCTCCATTCAAACACCATGTCACTCTCCCCCTTTGACATCAAGGGCAAAGGGTGGATCAAAACCAACATACTGTCAACCTTTTCTCCACATGTGGAAGAAGCGTTCTGCAGATCTGATATATACTGAAGTGACCAAGCTCCCCCTGAGTTCATGCTGAATCTTCAAACATATTTTCCAATGAAGTACATGACTCTATGAAATTCCTATCACCAATGACTCATACTTACATCAAATATCCAAATACCAAAAAAACCTAAAACCGTAGAAGAAATTAAGTGAAGTACCCCAGATACAAAATATGGAAAAGTGTCCACGATTTCCCCACTAGGACCGACTCCCCATCCTAGAGTAGCTAGATGGGGAAGTAGAATCAATCCTTGTTAATACATAGGTTTTTTCGGTACAAAATGAGCCACTTCAAATAGGTTCATTTCTCTGACCCAAAATATAATTAATCTGACATGAGCCACATGAGCCCCAATAAATTTACCAGAAAAATTGATAAGTCAAGCATTACCGATCCACCAAACGAAACTAGTGTTTTCTCGATCACGACTAGCTAAAGCTATAGTTCCATTAAAACAGTTTCCACGATGTAGGACCTCCTTAGGGAATATAAGGTTTTCATGAGGTTGATATTGAGCTGCCATCCAAGCATGAATACCTTCATTCAGGAGAATACCTTTTGTGCATAAAGTCTTAGATTTAGGATCTTCTGCTGCATGGATCTCCTAGGAAAAAAAAATCATAGGAATGCAAGTTTAGAGCTATACCAACTACTCCATTGGAACCCATCCATGGACCGGTCACTGGCATAAATAACATGAAGAAATGTAATGAATGTTTATTGGAAAAAGAAACTCCAAAAATCTGGGACTAGAAGCAGTTAGTAGTGACCATGGAATAAGTCTCTTCAGCTTGAGTTGTGTTAAAAGCACGAAATGTATTTGGACCATCACCATCTTCAAATAAATTATTTTCCACGGTAGCACCATGAATAGAACATAGAAGAGAAACACCCAATACTACGACAACTTTTGTCATATGAAATGGATTCAAGGTCCAATTATGAAAACCTTGAAACAAGAGGATAAAATGGAAGATAGCTGCTACAAAAAAACTAGGTGTGAAAAACCAACCAGACAGGCCCAATGGATAGATCAAAAATACAGAAACAAGGACATCAATTGGAGAAGAGAATTAAATTTCATTATAAGGTCGTAATTATACAGATCGATCAAGTTCAAATTGACGTAACATGAAACCTATTAGACCGAAATCACCATGAAGAGCAATGAAGGTCCATAGACCACCTAATTGACACCAACAAGTAAAATATCCTTGTGCTTTCGGACCCGATAATAGTAGCATAGAATGTGCTAAACTATTAGCAGGAGTAGAAACTCGGGTAGTTAGGAAATTACAACCTTCCAAATAGGAACTAGCCAATCCATGAGTATACCATGAAGTCACAAAGGTTGTACCCGTGAACCATCCACCTAAGGCAAAATAGGCACAAGGAAAGAGAAATAGACTGGACCAACCCAAAAAAAAAAAATGTTCTTTAGGTAGCCAGTCATCCACAATATCAAATAAAGTTTTTTCTTCTTTAGAATAATTTCCAAGGTTTATAGTCATAGCGATCCTCATATTTCACTATTTTGACCATTTTCAAGCACCCTATATGATCAAAAGGTATATGATGAATTGGGAAAAAAATTTCATCCATCATCCTTTCAAAAAAATTTGGGTTCTGAAGGTTCGTTGTTGGAACAAACATTTTAAACTAGACCAAACTGAATCAATATAGGTAAATGCATCATCGCTCGATCCCGAGTTTTTAGAGTTCCTATCTGATCCTCGAATCACCTATTTAATAACATCAATGGAACAATTTTAGGGGAGGGAAGTGCACTTTCTACCTTCCATTGACCAGATTCTATTCACAATATCTATTTCATTCAATATTTTTTATTCATTCTCGTCTTGAACCTTCTACAATGCAAAAAAATGAAAGGAGTATTTATGTTCTCTCTCATACATCTCTATGTATATTCTTACTACTACATCGTGGTCCGATATGAATGAGTCTATGTACAGGAACGAGTATATTTTTTCATAAATCATAGTACTAAATGAAATTACTCCAAATTTATTCTCCTTATATAGCAAGAATTTATATATTTAACCATTGTGGTCCAAAAGGGGAAAACCAAGATAGGGACCATGATGTAATCCTGCAGGAACAACAAAAATAATTTAAAAGAACCAATGAAGTAGTGACTGAAAAACTTCATGAATGGAAAATATATTATGAAGAAATTGAAGCTAAGATCATCTCTCTCGATACCAATATAGAAATGTCAAATGAATGGAATAATAATATATTTCATATATTCAAAGAACAAGAAAATGGGCTTAAAGAGGAAAATATCAAGTTGAGAACCCAATTGAAAGAGACAAGAAGAGTTGAATAAGGAATAAAAAATCAACTAAAATTGGAGATTGACAATGAGAAATTAGAATTATAGGTAGTCTGATTAAGAATTGATCTAGAATAAATGGTCAAATACATAATATTTCAATATTGTACCAATATGTTGGAAAATATCATAAGTAGTCAAATGTATCTCTCTATTAAATCAGATCTTAGATTTCATGAAATAGCTAAGGGATAATATATCTCACACACTTGTGCAAGAAGTTTCAAATACAATGAATAAAATTTAGAATCCCTGGAAAAGATACAATAGCACCAAGTTTCAAAAAGGAAATAATGGAAGCAAGCAGTTGGACCAAAAACCAAGGAAAGTGAATTTTAAAAGAAGATAATTTTCTCTTAAGAATGAATATGAAAGAAATGCATACATACAAATAAGGAACATCAATTCATTTTGTCCCTTGATGGACGATATTGAGTACTTTATCTGTCACACATTTGGACACATTATAGCCAATTCTAGAAGAATATTATGTATGTGTTAGGTCCCTATATTACGAGTGTAGTCCCTTATTTTTGTTAGTGTAGACCCCTTATTGTTATTTTTGTACCCCTGTATTCCCCATATTGTTATTATTGTGCCCATAAAGCCCACCATTGTTATTGTTGTGCCCTTACCTTATTAACAGTTAGGTCAGCTAGGATTATACTGTGACCCCATGGAATCCTATATATAGAAAGGAGGTTTTTTCATTTGAATCATCTAAGAATTGTTCATTTGTGTAATGTAAAGGAGGTTTCCCCCTCGAAGAGGTTGATTTCCAAGGCGTTGATCTCTATTTTTTTCTATTTTGTGAGCTAGTTTCATAACATTTGGTATCAGAGCTTTGGATTCTAGGGTTTCGCTACTGCAAACAGGTCATCATTTAATTTTCTCTATAAAAAATTTTGTACAAAGATTCAGAAGCTAAAAAAAACCCATTTGAGCCAAAATCATAAGGAACGTTGTGTAAAAATTTTAGATGTTGGTGCTCAATATTTTCAGAGATATGATATGTGGAAGTTATGGTTTGGGTAGCCTCTGGAATTTCATCTCAAATAGGTGACCGAGGGAAAATCATCATAACTTTTGTTTCAATCATCAGATTGGAATTATGTAGAACATGGTCGAAAGTGAATGGATTTTAGTTTCTTTTGAATCTATTTTAGAGCCAAAGGTAGAAACCATGACACATGGCACGTCGTACAAGTTCGCTCTATTGAACTATCCCATAAGTAGGTCATTGTGGGATATTGGGCATAACTTGTCCTTGAAGAATCCAAACTAGTTATGACATGTAGCATTGGAAAGGGGACTTAGAGGGCTACTACAAGATCAAATTTCAAATATTGAATATCTGAACTCGCAAAGAAAATTTCAGTCTTAGACTTATTAGTAAGAGGATTTTCATCCTTTTTATGTTTAAGCTCATTTTCCTTCTTTGTTGTAGTTTTATTACTTACCTTCTCAGTATTAGTTAGATTCTTGGATGATTCTTTGGAAATAGACCACCTATAAGGTTTTTTAATGGTTGTTTGTTGATCAATGTATGCCAAGGTTACACTTATTCAATATGGAATTATTTTAATTTTCAGCTTCTTGACTATTCATTGGATATTTCAACCTTTCAATTAACATGAAGGCCTTTAACTAGTGTACTAACATAAAAATAACTAGCAGATTTAGAAATAGGGGAATTATTAGTTCCAACATCATCCCCTTTTCTTGCCCATGCAGCTTCCCATCCCAATATCCTCACTTTGTTTTTTTTTTTCTCTCATATTCGGCTCATTTATTCTTACTTTCCAATTCCTTAAACCAACCTTGCATCATTGGTTACCAATTCTATTCATTTTCTTCCTTGTTAGACCAATGCATAAATAATTATGAGTTTAATGTGCTTGTGATTTTTTATGTAGGACTATAATAGTTTTTCCTATCTAATAGCATTATCCACGTGCTTTAATGACTCTAGAAAAAAGCAGGGTATACTAAAAAACTTCCCATGGACAAGGTGGGTTGAAAAAATTAAGTGATAGTTAAAAATTACCCGAAATATGCCTTCATAGGTAACAAATTTTTGTAGGGAATATGAAACATCATCCCCTATGTTTGGTAAAAAATTTCTTTCCATCACCTTATGTTTTTTCTTGATCTATTCATCCTCTCTCAAAAAAATGACCTTTAATGTTATAATTGACGTTTTCCTACTCAAGCAACTTACTCCTACTCAAGGTAGTTATGTTACTCAAGAAATAACTTCTTTTTTAACTACAATTCTATTCTCATCACAGTTAGGTGTTTTTTAGTCAAATTTTGAATGAATTTGAGGGAAGTGGCTTCATTAAATCCTTCCAAATTTTTGAAATATCTTATCCAGCTATTGTTTTGGAAATTCCTGTAAGTTATTGGGTGATTGTGCAATAGGTCGATTGATTCTACTTCATAATGACCAACATCTCCCCCCCCCCCCCATCGCTTTGTGTGTATGTAGGCACTATTACATTTATAAAAAATGTGGCATGAAATCGTAATAGGGGAAGAGAATTTTAATTTCCAACATTTGGCGACGTTGTTGGATATGGTTTTAGTATCTATGTTCTAAATGGCAAGTAATTCTTGAAAGATTCCCTCTTGGATTTGAACCAAAATACAACCATATTTTTTTATAAGTTGTATGGTTTTCTTTGCTAAGGTGTTTTCACAAAAAACTTGAAAACAATGTACTATAGGTGACTTTTGAAAATTTCCAACAGAAATAATACTAGTAATGGAAAGTACACATGAGAGAAAGACATAGGAATAACCCATATTCATTTTTGTATTGAAATTAGGAACATGAATATTATTGGAATACCTTATTTTAATAATAACATAGGTTTGAGAGTGATGGGGGAAGAGAGAGGCTTGTAGAAAAGAGAGAGAGAGAGAGAGTAGGTTTCAACCCTATACATAAATTATCTATAAATGAATTCTGAAAGACACAAAATAAGCAATGGCGAAAGAATAAAACATAAAATATATATACAAAGAGAGTTTTCCCTAGATCCCAAATTGAGACTACCAGCTTGATTTTTCATTATATTCCTTTTAGTGTTACAACACACACACACACACACATATGCATGCTAAGGCATTCATAAACCCCAATGCATTAGCCCCAGATTAGAACATAATTGTAGTTCCCTTGATTGGATCTACAAAATACCAAGGGCCAAAAAACCATCATGCCCCAAAACCATGTGAAAACCCATGCACAAAACCAGAGGTGGGTCTACCCACCGAAAAATAAGGAGAAAATATTTTCTTGGGGCGTTGTCCCGCACCCCGCTCAGGGGGTTATCATCCCCCTGCAAGCTCCTGAACATGGGGGGTTACGACCCCCCTATGACCCCCCTGCGCATGTGAATAATCGTGGAAAGAATATAAAACATGCCCAACCCATTAGGGGGCCACAAGAGAGGTTAATCATTAGTCCAACCCTACAACACCCATTTTTTCCCTACACCAAGATAAATTCGAAGTCCTCATAGACTTCGTCAAGGCATCTGCATCATTCTTCAAAGTGTCCACCTTTACCAGCAACACCCGTTTATCCTCAACCATATCTCTCACAAAGTGATATTGAACATCAATGTGATTTATATTTGAATGATAAGCAGGGTGCTTATCCAATAAAATTTCACTTTGGATATCACAATATTTACTTATAGCTCACTGCACCAACCCCATACTCGAACAAAATCTCTGCAATCAAAATTTTTCCTTGCTTGCATGAGTGGCTGCCATGTATTATGCCTCTATAGTTGAAATAGCCACTACATATTGTATTTTACTTATCCAACCGACTGCACCTCCAAATAGGCTAAAAACATACCCACTTGTAGATCTTATTTAGTCAAGATCTCCAGCCTATTATGCATAAAAAAAACCATGGATGTCAAAAACCATTTCTGATCCTGGTCTTCCCTGGTAGCACAAACCATAATGACTACTCCCACACAAATATATGCAGCTTCACTAGTGTCCAATGCTCCTTCCCTAGTTTTGACATAAACCTGCTCAATACTCCCACTACATGTGGAATTTATGGTCTAGTATAGACCATTGCATACATCAGGCTACCCACTGCACTTTCATATGGAACACGGGACATATCCTCCTCTTCTTCTTCTATCTTGTGACACTGTTCAATAGATAGACTTACACCTATAGAATAGGAACCTTCAGAGGTTGACTATCCTACATATTGATACTCTACAATATTGTCTCGATATACTTCCTCTGTTTTAACTAGAGCTTCCTCTTTACCGAGTCTCTCTTAATTTCCATGCCCAAAATATAGGTTGCAGCACCAAGATTCTTCATGTCGAATTTCGAGAACAATTCGGTCTTCAAATCCTGAATAATTTCTTTTTCATTTCCAATCAACAACATATCATCCACATACAAGGCCAAATAAATAAGATGGTCACCAATTAATTTAAAATACACAAAGTGATCATATTTTCTTTTGGTGAAGCTGGCAAGTCCCAGTATATAGGTATCAAATTTCGGATACCACATCCTTGCTGACTATTTAAACCATACAAAGACTTTTTTAACCCTTATACCAATTCTTTCTTACCCTTCACCATAAAGCCTTCAGGTTTCTTCATGTATACCTCCTCTTCCAGATCCCCGTGAAGAAATGTTGTCTTCACATCCATCTGTTCTACCTCAAAATAAAATGCAACAACAAGAGATAAAAGTAATCTAATAGGAGTAATCTTTGTATTTGTTCACCTTTCCTTCTACTTTCATCTTCTTTTTAAACACTAATTTTGTCCCAATGGGCCCCCTTCCAGCCGACAACTCCACTAGATCCCATGACTCATTTTTGTGCAAGGATGCCATTTCATCAACCATGGCCTCCTTCCAGAGTTTTCCATCCTTTGAATCCATTTCCTCCCTGAAAGTTCTAGGATCATCATCAGTAATAGTTAAAGAGAAAATTGAACAGAAAGAAGATGGACTATACCTTTATGTCTGGATTTTTTCCCGAACTTATCTTCTCACAGCAGGAGTTTGTGGCTCTTCCTCTTCTGAATCTTGTTATGTTTTAGAGTTTGATTCACCCTCCTTTAGCTCAAATTCTATATTCTTAGGTTCCTTTGGTAGGACTTCATGTTTAACAACATATTTCACCTCTCTAAACACCACATATTAGTTGTACATAACCTTCCTTGTTTATGAGTTCAAAATATTGTAGCCTTTTAAACCATCCTTATACCCAGTAAATATGCACGTTTCAAATTTATTATCCAACTTATCCCTTTCCTCCTTTGGAACATGTACAAATGCATCACATCCAAATACCCTCTGATGTGAAAGTCAGGGTTTCTTACCAGTCCATACCTCATGTGGAGTCTTATCCTCCAACGCTTATGAAGGTGATTTGTTAACCAGGTAACATGAAGTCTCCATTGCCTCTACCCAAAATTCTTGTCCTAACCCAGTATGACTGACCATGCTTCTTGCCTTTTCCAACAACATTCTATTCATTCTTTCCACAACTCCATTTTGCTAAGGTGTGTATGGAGTAGTATTCTGTCATGCTATAACACACTTCTTACAAAAATATTCAAATTCCTTCTTGCAGAACTCTCCACCATTATCTATCCTCAGCACCTTTATCTTCTTCTTTGTTTGGTTTTCCACCAGAGCCCTAAATTCTTTAAATCTGTCAAAGACTTCAAATTTCTTCCTCAAGAAATATATCCATGTATTCCTTGAGAAGTCATCTATGAATGAAAGATAGTACACATACTTACTCAATGATAGAACTGACACAGATCCAAACACATCATTGTGCACAAGCTCTAATATCTTGTTCACCTTTTTAGAACTAGAAGTAAATCTCACTCGATTCTGCTTTGCATATACACTATTCACAAAAATCCAAATCCAGAGAGAAATTAGAAATACCATCTACCATAGCATTACCATGCAGTATCTAAAGGCCCTTCTCTCCAATATGTCCAAGACTTTGATGCCATAGCATGGTCTTTTATCCAGAGACTGTTAGGCTTTCCACTCCACTTTCAAAACCATAAAATGTTGCACCCATCAATAAAAATGCTACCCTAAAGCTTGTACAAAGTTCCAATCCAAACTCCTTGCTTTAATACCAGTGCTCCCCGAACCATATTGCAGGTATATTTATTGAACATTGTTTTTACACCTCCATCATCATCTTGCTTACAAAAATCAGATTTCTGGCCAATGTAGGAATATGCAGAACACCAGGAAGTGTTCTAATCCTTCCACCCTAAAGCTTCAGTTTGAATTTTCCACGTCCGATGATTTCATGCTTCCCATCATCCCCTAAGAAGACATTACCACCATTATATTTCTCATACTCGCAAAACCACTACTTATGGGGAGTGAAGTGAAAGGATGCACCTGATTCAATCAACCATGCCTCATGATCTACATGTGTATTTAATGAAGAAGCCAAATACACAGCCCTACCTTCATCTGAGGTAGATTTTTCCTCTACAGAAGGAGCATCATCAGATCCCTTTCCTTTCTCAGGAGCTTTATATATGCAATCCTTTTTTTAGTGCCCTTCCTTTCCGCATCTCCAGCACACCTTTACATGCTTTCCTGGAGATTTATATCTCCCTCTAGATTTAGATATCCCACTCGAATTTTTTGTTTTTTTTATGTTATAGGACCTTCCTCGTACAGATTAGATGAGGCATCTCCATTCCATCCCACCATATTTTACTGTCTCATTTCCTCTGACAGTAAGGCTGAGAAAATTTCATCAAAATTCAAGGTAGTTGTATTGCTACCTATTGCAATAACTAGACTATCCCACGAATTTGGTAGAGAACACAACAAAATGATGCACTTATATTCATATGAGATTTTAATATCAATAGATGATAACTGAATTACCACATAATTGAAGGCGTTTAGATGCTGTATCACTGAGTCTCCATCCTTCATCCTCAAGTTATACAACGTTTTTCACGGGAACAATTTATTCACTAGAGACTTAGATTGGTACAAAGTCCCTAATTTGACCCAAAAAGTCTTTATCTTAGCTTCCATAGATACATTCAAAAATACTGAATGTTATATACAGAACCATATTGTGCTATTTTCCTTCTGATCCAACTTCACCCAGTCTTCATCTGAAATTTCCGTTGGCTTAGTACTTGGATCTACCGTAATCCATTGATATTTATCCACTAGTAGATCCTCCATCTTGAGCTTCCACAACTCAAAACTCTGACCATTAAATTTCTCAATATCTATCTTTCCACTGCTCGCTATCTTCTTTTGCCACAAGAATCAATCCCGCATATCTCCCACTGAATAGGGTCTACCATAGGCCTGAGAAAAAAACCCCTTAGCAGCAAAGGCATCCCCTTGAAGCCGAATCAAATCTGATACCAAATGTAGTTTTTAACCATGTACAAAAGTTATCTGTAGACAAATTCTTAAATATAGAAAATAAACAATAGCAAGAATATAAAACATAAAAAAAATATACAAATATATTTTCCCCTCGATCCTAAACTGGGACTACAAGCTTGATTTTTCATCATATTCTTTTTAATGTTAAAACACACACACACACACACACACACACACACACACACATATATATATATATATAAACCCCAATCTATTAACCATGGATTAGAAAATAATCGTAGTTCCCTTGACCTAACTTATAACATACCAAGTGTCGAAAACCATCATGCCCCAAAATCGTGTGCAAACCCATGCATAAAACCATAGGCAAGTCCACCCACCAAATATAACACATACCCATGAGAGAGAGAGAGAGAGAGAGAGAGGAGGGAAAGTGAAGAGAGGAGGTGTCTGTGCCTAAAATTAATGCAATATTGTGAGTACAATGTAAAATAATAATTATTTACGAAATGTAGAAACTACCATCCTTTAGCACTATAATATTTGTCCTTCTTTGATTCTATTATGGTATTAGAGGCAAGGAAACTAGATTGGAAGTGGTGGTGTTTGTTTAATCAGTGCATTTGAGGGTGCAGTACTCTTCGACATCCCTGTTTTCTCACGTGTGCTAGTGCCAATGTAGATCTGAGGTGGAGGACTTTCAGACATGTGTTTGAAGTAAGTATAATCGAATTTGGAGTTTTATTGAAAGAAAGGAATGAAACGTTTGATACATGGTTTGCTATTCTAGGCGTTGTAGGTACTATCTCTAGAGGCCTTGTTGACATTTTTTTCTTATTTTCACATCAACTTTAGAATTAATGGTTGAGAGGATCATAATTTAGTTACACTCATTGGTGGAGGTGATTATGTTGTTGTAGTATATAGATGTTGTCATATATATATTTTTAGATCTGTTGGTCCCTACTTTTCAACCATTTCGAAGATCGAAATTTGGTCATGAGATTAAGTGGGGCTTGGAAAATATGTCCTTATTTTTTGACTTCTTTCACTCTTTTCAATGATTCATTTTTCGTGAATATATTGGAAGCATTTTTGGGTTAAGTAGCTGACAAAAAATAATGCTTAATAGTCATGGGTCAGTAAAGGAGATTGAAATGTTATGCAAATTTAAATAATTAGCTACATTTTCTCCTCTTCCTTTTGTGATTCTTGAAAATTTTCCTTCAACCTTAGAACTCATATATGATCCTTCATTTGTTCTTGACTTCACCCCATCTATATCTTCGAAAAGACAAATTTTCTGCTCAGGTTATCGATAATTTTCTAGTGTTTGATGATGGAAATATTATTGCAATGATGGAGATCCTTCTTCCCTGAATTGAAGGAAATTTTTCAAGGGGAAAGTGAAGAAAGCGTGGTAGACCAGTTGTACTTCATGGGGCAGAAGAAGCCATGGCAACCTCGACCACTAGCTATGAATCCAGGTATGTTTAAGGACCCATCTCAGTATTTTAATAATTTTAATATGGGTCCCCAATCTGCACCATTTTTAGCTATGTGGTCCCAATATCAGTATCCCCTTTGGCAACAATGGGTTCCCTAGGCCAGTCTGAATCCTTCATGGAATTAGACCTGGCATGGACCCTCTCCTACTGGACAGTTTCCTCAGTATATGGCTAAACAACAACTTCAGTTTCCCTCCAATGTACCTCCAGGAAACCCAGCGGTTAGACCCCAGCTTCCTATGCAGCCTAACCCGAATCCTAATAATAAAGGGGTCCAACAAATAGACACTCTAAACCTTCCATATTATAGCATTTCTACTACGGGACTTAATGAGATAAGCCTACGATCTAGCCGGGTAGAACAAATTGATAGTGAAGATACAGAACCAGAACAAAGAATAGATGGGGAGAAATCAGAACAAAACATAATGAACCAGACAACTCCACAATATGTTGGACCAGATTTGACCAAAGAAGGGAAGTTACAGTCGTGATTCATGGAATAGCACATCATTTCCATCACTATCTTCATTTTTTGTTACAGCGTAACAAACTCTGTTCCACACCAACGTTATTTCAGGCCTTTTTTATGGTTTCTTTCTGGGCAAGTAGGTTGTTGTTGTAACAAAGTGTATTTTTTTAATATTGAGCTGCTGAAGGGAATCTAGGTTTCAAGGAAATTTTTATAAAGAGCGCCTGTGAGCTGTGAATCGGGGTTAAGCCCACTTACATACAGATCTTGTAACAAGTTTATTCAACCATTAATTGAATGCACACCATCTTTCTATTCAACCTGTAACTTGTGAGTTTACCGCAGCCCTTATCAAAGAGTTGGGCCCACTCTTATGATTAGGTGTTGCATTTCCCCTTTATTTTTATTATTTTCATGTTTTAGTGTGATTTCATTATTGTTGTTACACTTTAATCCTTTAATTGTTGTGAATGTCTTTTTAATTTTGCAATCTATTTAATTGTTGTTACAATAGTCTGTGTGTTTATGGATTGAAACCTATGATCTAGAAAAGGTCATGTGCTTGCTCCTGCATATACTATGTCTTTAGTCTTGAAATAACTAACGCCCTCGGGTTGATAATTTATGTGGAAAAAGGGTTGAACATTTTTCATTCCCGAACACCAACATTTTGGCATCGTTGCTGGGGCAGGCTAACAGGTGCATGAACAGGATCTGCAATAGATCTAAGGGTCAATCTCTTGTCTTTGGGAGGTAATTTATTGCCCTACTTCAAGTCCTGAGCGTAGTGCTTTGTGTTTTTCTTTCCTACTTTTTATTATTTTTCTGTAGAATTGATTTCTCGTCTTAGGGGGGGCATCTATGACCCTGCTCCAAGTCCTGAGCATAGCATGTTGTTTTTCTTTATGCTTTGATTTTTCATTAAAATTAATCCCTCATCTTGGGGAGGGTATTTTGCAACCCTGCCCTAAGTCCTGGGCATAGTTTCCATATTTTCTTTTTTATTTTCTTTTCTGAAGGGCCAAATTGTCGTCCTGGGGAGGGTATCTGATTACCGTACTTCAGGTCCAGAACTTCAATTTTCATTTTATTTTTATTTTCTATTTGAACCTACTCTCTCGACCCAGGGAGGAAGCTATCTGTCTTGCTCTGTGTCCCGAGCGATTTTGTTACTTTGATGAACCCTCTTCACAATTTTTATGAACAAGGATTTGAATAAGAGGGGTAGAGCAAGACCCCCAAAGAGAGGAAAGGATCTGGGAAAGAAGACATACATTCAGGAGATTATTGAAAAATCTAGATCTGAGGCATCATCCCGTGCTGTTGTCAAGGTAAGAGTTCAGACTAAGTCCGAAGGGCAGTCTGTGGAGCAACTAGTGCCATCCATAGTACTAAAAGGTATTCTTTCTACGGAAGAATACTTAATAAACAAGGTATCAGTGGAGGAGACATCATTAAAATCAGAACAAGGGGAAGAAATATCAAGTAGAGGATCAGAACAACTGAGAAATTCTAATTAGGAAGGAGAACCTTCAAAAGGGTTTTCATCCCCATGAGACCAAGGTAGTGCTGTAAAATTTCCTGCAGT
This sequence comes from Pinus albicaulis, assembly GCA_034641835.2. Lineage (NCBI taxonomy): Eukaryota > Viridiplantae > Streptophyta > Pinopsida > Pinales > Pinaceae > Pinus > Pinus albicaulis. The sequence continues at coordinate 196,724,344 of CM076580.1, forward strand.
CGAATTGAGAAATTCTGATTTGGAGAGAGAATTCCTAAAGGACTTAGAGTCACCAAGGGACTAGCAGAGTGCGGTGCAACCTCCTACAATTAAACCACTCCACATACCAGCTGCAGAACCAGTCGAAATTCCAAGTGAGTATTGGAGGGTATTTATGGCACCTGTAAGTTCCTCTATTGATTTTCCAATTGGAAATGTTATAGGTGATGCACCAATTAGACCTATCCCTTTAACAGCTCTGCCTAGTTTCCATGGGCTTTCTTCTGAAGACCCTGATACATTCCTCTTTTAATTTGGCATTGTTTGTCGAGGATATGACTATATTCTGATGCTCAAAAATTAAAGATATTTCCTGCTACCCTAAAGGGGACAGCCCTAAGATGGTTCATGGGTTTAGGAAGGAGTATGATTACCTCATGGGAAGGGATGAAAGAATACTTCTTGGAGAAATACAAATATTACTGTAAATCATGTGACATTAAGGAGGAAATTTTTAAGTTTGCATAGAAAGAGGAAGAAAACATGGAGGACTCTGTGGAATGATTTAAATATACATTGTAGAGGTATGGACATAGTGACCTAGACAAGGACACTCTAAATATCATTCTTCTCTGATCACTTAGGGAAGACTCACTGCAAATTTTGAATATAGTAGGAAAAGGGGATATTTCGAAAGAATACTTTGATACTATCTGTGATTATTGCATTAAGTGTTCACGGGGGGATGCAAGAAGTGCAAAGAGTGGACAAGGAATTAGGTCATCGAAAAGAATTCGAGTGGAGAGGCTACCAATGGCGGAAATACGAAGAAATCTCTTTGGAAAACCTAACGAGCGTGTGAGCACATTATACGCAGATGGACACTCGCAAGTAAAAAAAAGCAAATAGAGGTTAGAAAAGACTGGCCATATTCTACCCACGGTGTAGAAAGAAACATCCTTTGAAGAATACCCTTAAACACGGTGGAAGCACTCATCTATGGAAAAAAATCATGTGACCGGCTCATGTCCTTCCTTGCCGGCCCGAAAGCGGTTTTCCATGGAGAAAGGCGATAGTGAACCCGATTTGTGCTTCATGGGCGAGGAAAAACACGCAACCTCGACCACTAGCTATGAATCCAGGTATGTTTAAGGACCCATCTCAGTATTTTAATAATTTTAATATGAGTCCCCAATCTGCACCATTTTTAGCTAGGTGGTCCCAATATTAGTATCTCCTTTGGCAACAATGGGTTCCCCAGGCCAGTCCGAATCCTTCATGGAATCAGACCTGGCATGGACCCTCTCCTACTGGACAGTTTCCTCAGTATATGCCTAAACAACAACTTCAGTTTCCCTCCAATGTACCTCCAGGAAACCCAGCCATTAGACCCCAGCTTCCTATGCATCCTAACCCGAATCCTAATAATAAAGGGGTCCAACAAATAGACACTCTAAACCTTCCATATTATAGCATTTATACTACGGGACTTAATGAGATAAACCTACGATCTGGCCAGGTAGTAAATGCATCTACTTCACCTATTATTATAGAACAAATTGATAGTGAAGATACAGAACCAAAACAAAAAACAGTTGGGGAGAAATCAGAAAAAAACATAATGAACCAGACAACTCCCCAATAAGTTGGACCAGATTCGACCAAAGCAGGGAGGTTACAGTCGTGAGTCATGGAATAGCCCATCATTTCCATCACTATCTTCACTTTTTGTTACAGCGTAACAAACTCTGTTCCACACCAACTTTATTTCAGGCCTTTTTTATGGTTTCTTTCTGGGCAAGTAGGTTGTTGTTGTAACAAAGTGTATTTTTGTAATATTGAGCTGCTGAAGGGAATCTAGGTTTCCAGGCCATTTTTATAAAGAGGGCCTGTGAGCTATGAATCGGGGTTAAGCCCACTTACATACAGATCTTGTAACAAGTTTATTCAAACTTTAATTGAATGCACAACATCTTTCTATTCAACCTGTAACTTGTGAGTTTACCGCAGCCCTTATCAAAGAGTTGGGCCCACTCTTATGATTAGGTGCTGCGTTTCCCCTTTATTTTTATTATTTTCATGTTTTAGTGTGATTTCATTATTGTTGTTACAGTTTAATCCTTTAATTGTTGTGAATGTCTTTTTAATTCTGCAATCTATTTAATCGTTGTTACAATAGTCTGTGTGTTTGTGGATTGAAACCTGTGATCTACAAAAGGTCATGTGCTTGCTCCTACATATACTATGTCTTTAGTCTTGAAATAACTAACGCCCTCGGGTTGATAATTTATGTGGAAAAAAGGTTGAACATTTTTCATTCCCGAACACCAACATTTTGGCATCGTTGCTGGGGAGGGCTAACAGGTGCATGAACAGGATCTTCAATAGATCTAAGGGTCAATCTCTTGTCTTGGGGAGATAATTTATTGCCCTAATTCAAGTCCTGAGCGTAGTGCTTTGTGTTTTTCTTTCCTAATTTTTATTATTTTTCTGTAGAATTGATTTCTCGTCTTGGGGGGGGCATCTATTACCCTGCTCCAAGTCCTAAGCATAGCATGTTGTTTTTCTTTATGCTTTTATTTTTCATTAAAATTAATCCCTCGTCTTGGGGAGGGTATTTTGCAACCCTGCCCTAAGTCCTGGGCATAGTTTCCATATTTTTTTTTCTTTTTTCTTTTCTGAAGGGCCAAATTGTCATCCTGGGGAGGGTATCTGATTACCGTACTTCAGGTCCAGAACTTCAATTTTCATTTTATTTTTATTTTATATTTGAACCTACTCTCTCAACCCAAGGAGGAAGCTATCTGTCTTGCTCTGTGTCCCGAGCAATTTTGTTACTTTGATGAACCCTCTTCACAATTTTTATGAACAAGGATTTGAATAAGAGGGGTAGAGCAAGACCCCCAAAGAGAGGAAAGGATCTGGGAAGGAAGACATACATTCAGGAGATTATTGAAAAATCTAGATCTGAGGCATCATCCCGTGCTGCTGTCAAGGTAAGAGTTCAGACTAAGTCCGAAGGGCAGTCTATGGAGCAACTAGTGCCATCCATAGTACTAAAAGGTATTCTTTCTATGGAAGAATACTTAAAAAACAAGGTATCAGTGGAGGAGACATCATTAAAATCAGAAGAAGGGGAAGAAATAGCAAGTAGAGGATCAAAACAACTGACAAATTCTAATTAGGAAGGAGAACCTTCAAAAGGGTTTTCATCGCCATGAGACCAAGGTAGTGCTGTAAAATTTCCTGCAGTGGAATTGAGAAATTCCAATTTAGAGAGAGAATTCTTGAAGGACTTCGAGTCACCAAGGGACTAGCAGAGTGCGGTGCAACCTCCTACAATTAAACCACTCCACATACCAGCTGCAGAACCAGTCGAAATTCCAATTGAGTATTGCAGGGTATTTATGGCACCTGTAAGTTCCTCTATTGATTTTCCAATTGGAAATGTTACAAGTGAGGCACCAATTAGACCCATCCCTTTAACAGCTCTGGCTAGTTTCCATGGGCTTTCTTCAGAAGACCCTGATACATTCCTCTTTTAATTTGGCATTGTTTGTCGAGGATATGACTATATTCTGATGCTCAAAAATTAAAGATATTTCCTGCTACCCTAAAGGGGACATCCCTGAGATGGTTCATGGGTTTAGGAGGGAGTATGATTACCTCATGGGAAGGTATGAAAGAAGACTTCTTGGAGAAATAAAAATATTACTGTAAATCTTGTGACATTAAGGAGGAAATTTTTAAGTTTGCATAGAAAGAGGAAGAAAACATGGAGGACTATGTGGAATGATTTAAATATATATTGTAGAGGTATGGACATACTGACCTAGACAAGGACACTCTAAATATCATTCTTCTTTGAGCACTAAGGGAAGACTCACTGCAAATTTTGAATATAGTAGGAAAAGGGATATTTCGAAAGAATACTTTGATACTATCTGTGATTATTGCATTAAGTGTTCACAGGGGGATGCAAGGAGTGGAAAAGGAATTCGGTCATCAAAGAATTTCAGTGGAGAGGCTACAAAGGTAGAAATAGGAAATCTACTGGAAAACCTAAGGACTGATATTATGAGCACATTATCTGCCTAGATGGACACTCTGCAATTAAAACAAAAACAAATAGAGTTAGAAAAGACTATGGCCATATTCTACCCACAGTGTAGAAAGAAACATCCTTTGAAGGAATACCCATTAAACACAGTGGAAGCCCGCATAATCTATGAACAAACTCATGCGACCAGCTCGTGTCCTTCCTTGCCCGAACTGAAGGAAATTTTTCAAGGGGCAAGTGAAGAAAGCGTGGTAGACCAGTTGTACTTCATGGGGCAGAAGAAGCCATGGCAACCTCGACCACTAGCTATGAATCCAGGTATGTTTAAGGACCCATCTCAGTATTTTAATAATTTTAGTATGGGTCCCCAATCTGCACCATTTTTAGCTATGTGGTCCCAATATCAGTATCCCCTTTGGCAACAATGGGTTCCCCAGGCCAGTCCGAATCCTTCATGGAATCAGACCTGGCATGGACCCTCTCCTACTGGACAGTTTCCTCAGTATATGCCTCAACAACAACTTCAGTTTCCCTCCAATGTACCTCCAGGAAACCCAGCCATTAGACCCCAGCTTCCTATGCAGCCTAACCCGAATCCGAATAATAAAGGGGTCCAACAAATAGACACTCTAAACCTTCCATATTATAGCATTTCTACTATGGGACTTAATGAGATAAACCTACGATCTGGCCAGGTAGTAAATGCATCTACTTCACCTATTATTATAGAACAAATTGATAGTGAAGATACAGAACCAGAACAAAGAACAGCTGGGGAGAAATCAGAACAAAACATAATGAACCAGACAACTCCCCAATATGTTCCTAATCAAGTTCATTCAACTTCCCCTCCATATCCTGTAATACTGACCTTAAGTAAACCAAACCCTCAAGCATAATTTTATTTCCTACGGGAACTGCAAAATATCTTTGTTAAAATACCCCTCCTACAGGTTATGAGGGATGTACCTACATACACAAATACTCTTAAAGAATACTACTATAAGAAACCAGGAAAGAAACCTAAGGATTCATTAACCATTCATGTAATGGGCAGACTATCCGACATCATGTTAGGAAAGATCATGCCTGTAAAATATGGAGACCCAGGGAACCCAATTCTAACAGTACAAATCAATGGGGTTGAAATCCCAAACGTACTAGTAGATTTGGGAGTTGCCATCAACATTATCATCGCTGAAACAATGAACACATTAGGTCTTGGAAACATTAAACCAACCCCCAATATCCCGGAACTAGAAAACAAGCATATAATTAAACCAATAGGGAAATTGGAGGATTTTATTATATAAGTAGATTCATGGCATTACCCTATCGACCTCCTTGTATTACAGACTCGATCTTCAGTTGGTGGTCACCCATTAATCCTAGGAAGACACTGGCTCACAACTGCAGATGCCTACATAGGGTGCCTATATGGGAATATGATCATATCAAATGAGATAGTTACAAATAATCTTAAGCTTTATCCTCCTGCAGAACCTAGCCCATCTGAAAAATCTGTAATATCCCAAAAGGAACTGCTTAACAAAACAGGCCTGAAAAATGCATTTTTTAGGAATGTGTGCTTCAAAAACCAAGATCAGCCCTTGTATTCCTTGCATATGATAATCTAAGACCCAATTCCAAGATTATATCAGAAACCAAACAAACTAGGTGAGGAAAACAGACCTCCCACACCTAGTATGACTAGATAAATGTCCAATGAGGGACTGCAACAATATATAAACATTTTCTTGGATTATTAGCAAACTAATAACGCATGGGATATGTTAATAAGAACTTTAATAACAGTAATATATGTATCAGCTATAAAAGGGATCTATTCCTTTAACCAAAAGTGGGGAAAGACAGTATTTAAGCCCTAAAAAGGTCATTTTCAGAAATTTGCATAAAAAAAGAGGAAAGTGACGATTTGATATGTTATCTTAGGTTATTTGGGATTCCCATAACAAATTTCAGCTAAAAAAAATCATTCTAGCAAAGTTAAACAGGTCTCCCACTCCTGATAGGGCTAAAAAGGGCTCAATCCCCAGGGCTTATCTAATGCAGAATTTACTAAAGCTTAAGCAGCATGATTTTTTGAAGTTATTAGATGCAATAGGTTTTATAATCAGTAAATTAGGTCTATAATATTGATCATAAAATTTACATGAGAAAGGCAGAGGTTTGACATGAATAAACCCTCCAAATAGAGCTGTTGCACAATGTATTAAAACTGAAGAGCTTGACAGTGTAATTTATAGAGGGCTGAAGTAGTATTTCATTATATCTCATATCTAGGGCAGATATTTACAAAAAATATAGATCTATATGCCAAAGAGGCTCTTCTTTACACTCCCCTTAGGGATCTTAGCAAAAGATGGATACCAATGAATAGATCTGAGATCTAAGCCACATATCAACAGTAATCTTCAGAAATTTCTGAAGAATATGACACATAGAAAATCAGATCTAAAATGAACATGGATTATTTAGCCAATCCATGGATCACCACAGTGAAGGGAAGGGTCCCTTTCACTAGAGATCTTTCCTCCAAGCTGATACAAAAAACCCCATTGCAACTAAGCCTGCAAAAAGGACACAATCTCTTCAAGGAACTACGCAGATGGTGATGTAGAATACTTTGGCCTAATGCCAAGATCAAAACTGAAGCTCAAACAATGGCTGCACTCTTGCAGGAGGTTAAAAGACACTCACTGAGAAGAGACGCCAATACAAGCTAGATCTGGATAGATCTAGAGTTCCACTTGTTGTAGCTTACAAAAGCAAGAAAACCCTCACTGGATCTACATTTCATTTGGAAGTAGAAGCTTGGTCTCCAACCTGATAGTGGACAAGAAATACAAGCTCTCCCAAGAGCTCCTCAATGGGAATAGATGGAACTCCTAAATAGGAAATCCCAATGCAATCTAGGCTAAGAAGCCAAGAAAGCTGTTTTTCTAAATAGACAGCAATTCAGAAATCAAATCATGAACAACCTCAACATGTTGCCTTCCCCTTCCTTTTATAAGATGAGAGCTTGCCAAAACCCTAAACCACCTTCATTCATTTAACGATTTTCACATGGAGGACCTCCTTCTATAACTGTGCTAATCATCCAAGAGGTTCAATGCATCTGGATTGTGTTGTGATTTGGTCCTGTTGACCCAGTCAAATGGCTCAATCTTGTTTCACACACAAGTGAACAGAGGTAAATCAAGACAGCTTTGATTTACCTCTGTTCACATTGGGCATGTATTAATTCTTTTATTAAGAGTTTTTGACCCTCTACATAATTATTCTTTGAACAAAGAAAACAAAATGAAATTGAATATTCCTATTAAAATAGGAATATTACATTCCTCCCCTCCAAAATGTTGCTTTTCCTCAAGCAACTCACAAGGACTTTGCAAAATCTCCAATGGAGTTGTCTCCTCCCAAGAATGTAGGTTTGCCTTTGGTGGATGAACCAAATAGTTGTCATCATGAAGTAATGGGAGACACATAAAAGAATCATATGTTGTCCATTGGTCTCTTCAAGGCATGAGATATGTAAACATTGGGTACTTCAACCCCCATGAGAAACTTCAATCTCCATGCTATCATCCAAACAAAGTGAGCCATCCTTGACAGCTCAAAGAAATAGTCACCAATCCCCACCATATGCAATGTGTAGGGGCTCCATGGCTAGAAATGAGAGATAAGAATACTCAACTCACGTTTTTTCTCCCTCCATTTATGATAAATATGGAGTTGATGATCCTGGGCTACAATAATATAGTCCTCATGAAACCAAAAGGGACTTGGAACTTCATGATTCCCTTCATGGATTTTAGTGAGCCTTCTTGCCCAATCTTCCATGCATATAGTGAATAGAGTATCTTCACCATATGTGATCCAAAAGAAACATGGACTAAGTGTAATATGATATATTGGATGGTGACAATAGTCCCTCCCTTGAGACCAGTGTTGTCCTTCAACTTGCTGCCTCAAATCATAGTACAATAAGTGGCCATCCCACCACCTTCTTGCTGCAAAAAGCTTCTTCAAAGCTTGGAAATAGTAGAGGGTAATAGGTGTTGGATGAATATGATTCAAAAACATATGTCTTGCTGCAAATTCTCCCAAGTGAGAGACTTCTTCCAATGACATAAGCCCAACATATGGCTTCTAGCATAAGAAAACAAATGATATAATTTAGCAGCCACACAATGTTCTATCCTCCTCTTGAAGCATGAATGAATATGGGGGATTTCATTCCCAAAGGACACACTCAACCAATGTGTCATCCCTCCTCTCATGTTCCCAAAAAAGATCAGAGCATCATCATCATCATGATATAAACAAGCTCCCTCATACCAACTCATGAGAAGGTTACATTCTCCCCCAACCCAAGGCACATACATGATTATGATATTCATTCTAAACAGAAATACATGTACATACATCATAGGTATAAGAAAATGTATGGACATGGAATTCATCATGGGTTGCCCATACTTTCTTCTTGTCAACCAAAGCAACCATGCCTCCTTCTTATGCATCCCTCTCTTGAAATACAAGGCATGAGACAAGAAAATCAAAAACTTTGGGTGGTATCCACACTCACCCAATAGAAACCAGCGCAGATCATCTCCTCCCTGCTTCAAATCTAGATGTGGTAAGTGGTTCACATACCACTTACTTGCTGCCCTCATCATCCCATCATGGCTGAAGGTGAAATGTATAGTTGGTGCTTTAGGGAAGCACCCATCATGCTACAAGACCTCCCTTACCCCATCAAGGGAGTGGCCAAGTTTGAAAATAGTCTTGGCCTAAACCATCCCATCCAATATGAATGGCACCTCATCACCATTTTGCATCCAAATCAAAAAAATTCTGAAGGTCCCATGATACCAATGGTCTACCCAAGGGATACAACACAATTCTTCCAACTGCTTCTTGAGAATTTCATGTGGCAAGTTGTCCTCCAACAAGGTACTAGTTGTGCATGAGTGCTCATCTACTAGGTAGAAGTACACAACAATACATATCAGTTTTACATGATCAAAATAACAAGACAATGTGCCATACATTCCTTCTATAACATCATGATGAGTATGGAGAGATTCCAGCCCATAGTCTCTCAATAATAGCCATAGCAACAAGGACTCTTGCTGCCTCCTTGCATTATCAAAATGCAGATCATGGAGCAATAATACATTGATGGACATGTAATTTGTCTCATCAACCAAGCATAAACCAGCTCCCTTATACATCATGGGGAAGTTATCCTTCCTCCCAAAGCAATATACATACATGATATACATCTCAAATATAAATACATGTGAGCCTTGAGACATATCTCCGACAAAGGTAAACACATGGACATAAGATTTGACATAGGATGTCCAAACTCTCTTCTTAATAGCCACAACAACCATGCCTTCTTCTTATGCATCCTATCAATGAGACTTAAGGAATGAGATAAAGAGATAGAAATTTCTGGGTAGTGACTAAACTCACCCAAAAAAAACCAGTGCAACCGTGCTTCTTACTAGCCTATATCATAGATATGCAAGGGGTTTGGAAACATCTTGCTCCATACTGCCATCCACTCATCCCAATGTGGGTGATGGATCTCATTCTACCATGGATTGGTATCCTCCCAAGGTAGGACACCCTGCTCCTTCAACTTTTGAAGAACATTGCACCTCATGAAATGTTGAAGTGCACCTTCAATGAGATCTCTTGATGAGACCTCCTCCTCATCTATGGACTTCCAAAACCAAAGAGGCCTTCGATCTCCTGCAAGTAGAAGTCTCTCTTTGAGCTATGGCATGCTCATTGAGAGAGTGTCATCTAGAGAGGAGAAAGAGCTTCTCATCCCAAGATGTCTACCCTTTAACATCTCTCCCTCCATGGCTTCCTGAATGAAGCTGGTATCTGAAGGTTCTTCATCAAATATCTTGATCACCCTCTGAGTGAAATATACAAGAGTAGACACTCTTGGATGACTTATGTGGCTGAACCACCAAATTCTTTCTCTTCCCTTCATGGGCAGCATTGCAACCTCTACCACTTCTCTTTCTACCACTGGATGTAGTAGGAAGAATGCTGAAAGTCTTTTTGTCTAGGTTCTTGCTGAATATGATCCATAAAAAGTAGAAAATAGAAACCTATTTCCCTTCATCCTTCTTGTGTTTCAAGGTCTCCTTTCTTCCTCCATTTGGATGAACTGTGGGAAGGCTAGAGTCTCTTTGAAAGCTCTAGGTTGATGTTTGTACTCTTCTAAGTACCTACTTATAATCTCATGTTCTAAGTGCTCTTCATGCTCCTCATTCTTCCCTAAGGAATAGGAAGTGCATGGCTCTTCTTATTTTTTCTTGAAACCTTCTAGAGGTCTCACTACAAATTTCTTCTCCTTGAAACACTCTAGGATTTTCATTTCATCTTTCTTCTTTCTTCTATTTAACCTCTTTGGAGAGGCTCCCCTTAAATCTAAAAATTGATGAGAGTAATCTCATCCTCTCCATCATTATAAACTCTGATTCTTCTCTTTATTTCTCTGATAGCTGGATCTCACAGGCTGAGCCAGAGATCATGCTTTGATACCATTGTAATATCCCAAAAGGGACTTCTCAGCAAAACATGCTTGAAAAACGCATGTTTCATGGATGTGTGCTTTAGAAACAAATATCAGCCCTTTGATTCCTTAGATATGATAATCTAAGAACCAATTCCAAGAGGATATCAAAAACCAAACAAACTAGGTGAGGAAAACAGGCCTCCCACACCTAGTATGACTGGATAAATGTCCAATGAGGGACTGCAACAATATATAAACACTATATTGGAGTAGTAATAGGATAATAACGCATGTGATATGTTAATAATCACTTTAATAATAGTAATATATGTATCAGCAATAAAAGGGATCTATTCCTTTAACCAAAAGTGGGGAAAGACAGTGATTTAAGCCCTAAAAAGGTCCTTTTAAGAAATATGCATAAAAATAGAGGAAATTTATAGTTGGATATGTTATCTTAGGTCATGTGGGACTCCCATACCAAATTTCATCTAAAAAAAATCATTCTAGCTAAGTAAAGCAGGTCTCCCACTCCCGACAGGGCTAAAAAAGGCTCAATCCCCGGGGCTTACTTAATGCAGAATTTACTGAAGCTTAAGCAGCATGATTTTCTAAAGCTATTAGATGAAATAGGTTATATACATTAGTAAATCAGGTCTATAATATGGATCATACAATGTACATGAGAAAGATAGAGGTTTGACATGAATAAACCCTCAAAATAGAGGTGTTGCACAATGTATTAAGACTGAAGAGCTTGACAGTGTAATTTACAGAGGGCTGAAGTAGTATTTCATTATATCTCAAATCTAGGGTATATATTTACATAAAAATATATATATATTACAAATCTATATGCCAAAGAGGCTCTTCTTTACACTCCCCTTGTGGATATTAGCAAAAGATGGATATCTATGAATAAATGTAAGATCTAAGCCACAAATCTATAGTAATATTTAGAAATTTATGAAGCATATGATACACGGAAGATCAAATCTGAAATGAACATGGATTGGTTGGTCAATATATGGATCACCACAGTGAAGGGAAGGGTCCCTTTCACCAGATATCTTTCCTCCAAGCTGATACAAAAAACCCCACTGTAACTTTGCCTACAAAAAAGACGTAGTCTCTTCAAGGAACTACACAGATGGTGATGTAGAATACTTTGGCTTGATTCTGAGATCAAAAATAAAGCTCAAACAATGGCTACTCTCTTCCAGGAGGTTAAAATACACACTCACTGAGAAGAGGCTCCAATACAAGCTATATCTGGATAGATCTAGAGTTCCACTTGCTGCAGGTTACGAAAGCAAGCAAACCCTCACTGGATCTGCATTTCAGTCTTGATAGTGGACAAGCAATACAAGCTATCCCAATAGCTCCTTAATGGGAAGAGATGGAACTCCTAAACGGGAAATCCCAATGCAATCTAGAATAAGCAGCCAATAAATTTGTTTGTCGAAAAAGACAACAATTTAGAAATAAAATCATGAACAACCTCAACATGTTGCCTTCCCCTTCCTTTTATAAGATGAGAGCTTGCCAAAACCCTAAACCACCTTCATTCATTTAACCCTTTTCACATGGAGGACCTCCTTCTAGAACTGTGCTAATCATCCAGGAGGTTCAATGCATCTGGACTGTGTTGTGATTTGGTCTTGCTGACCCAGTCAAATCGCTCAATCCTATTTCACACACAAGTGGATTTTATCAAGACAACCCTGATTTACTTCTGTTCACATTGGGCATGTATTTATTCTTTTATTAGGATTTTTTTACCCTCCTTACATAATTATTCTTTTAACAAAGAAAACAAACTGAAATTGAATATTCCTATTAAAATAGGAATATTAAAAAATCATTAACCAGAAAGAAATATCTACCTGTAGAAGAGCTTGAACTTGAAAATGAAGATGTTAAACCAGTCCTCACTATTGGGCAGACCCTTCAATTTAAAACAGAAACTGAGGATGATGCCATTAACGCTTTCATTAATGATTCCAGTTCTGTTTCTAATTCAACTCGACATATTATAGAATCTGCTGTGAGTTGTGAAACAGAGGAAAACATTGAACCGAAATATGACATTGAAGGAATTCTTGTAACCTCATCTCATGATAGTATTCCAGTTGAGATTGAACCAGGGAAAACACTTAATATCAACCCAAACCTGTCTGAATCCCAAAAAAAACAGCTTTTGAAAGTCCTTCAATATCATCAGGAAGAATTTGACCAGGATTATACCGACATGAAGGGGATCCCTGCTAACTTATGCACTCATCATATTTATATTAAGGAAGATTATTGCCTTGTAAGAAAACCTCAATAGAGAATGAACCCTGCTCTAAAAAAAATTGTTAAGGAAGAATTACAAAATTTATTGGATGTAGGATTGATTTACCGCATCTCAGATAGCCAGTTGGTATCTCCACTAGTTATTGTTCCCAAAAATAGTGGTAAATGGAATATCTGCGTAGATTACAGGGAACTAAATAAGGAAAGGCAAAAATACCATTTCGATTTTCCATTCATTAACCAAGTCCTAGATACCTTGGCTGGGAAGAAGCTATTTTCCTTCCTAGACAGATTCAGCGGATATAACCAGATCTAGATATCCTCAAAAGACTAGGATAAAAAAAATTTCACATGCCCTTGGGGAACGTTTACATACAAGGTCCTCCCATTTGGCCTGTGTAATGCTCCTGCTACCTTCCATAGGGAAATCTTGGGAATCTTTTCTGATTCGGTCGATGATAGCATTGAGATCTATATGGATGATTTTACTGCATATGGAAACTCATTTGATGAAGGATTGGAAAATCTAGAGAAAGTAATCAAAATATGTAAGAATACCCATGTATCTCTGAGTACAATCAAATTCCATATGATGAGGGAAGAAGGAGTAGTATTGGGACATTTTCTCTCAGCTGTTGGAATTTGAGTTGATCTGACTAAAGTAGAGGTAATATTACACTTCCCGGTACCCAAAACACCCACACAGGTACGTACTTTTATTGGCTGTGCTGGTTATTACAGACCCTTTATAGAAAATTTTGCTAAAATAGCACATCCACTTTTTCAATTGCTAATAAAAGATGCAGAATTCTTGTGGACTGAAGATTGTGAGACATCTTTCATGAAAATTAAAGGGCTGGTTTGCACGGTTCCAATCCTCCGAGGACCTGATTGGGAATTACCATTTCACATACATACCGATGCTTCTCATACAACAGTAGGTGCTGTTTTAGGACAGTAGGTAGACAAAACACCATATGCAATTTACTATCTCAGCAAGAATTTAATTCCTACTGAACTAAATTACACAGTGACAGAAAAAGAATTCCTGGCTATCATTTATGCTATCAATAAGTTTCGGCACTACATCACCGGGTATACTACTGTTGTCCATACTGATCACGCAACAATCAGGTATTTGATGAATAAACCTATTACTACTAGCCGTATTACAAGATGGTTTCTATTGCTTCAAGAATTTGATATTACAATAGTGTTTCATCTCATTTTACAAGGATCTTAGTTTGGGTTCAAAAAAATTTCTTCAAAGTTTGGATTTAAGAGAATTTCTTGGAAGCAAACTGATTTAACAAAGACTTGTTTTGGGTTTAAAGAATTTTTTTGGAAGACATTTCTTGGAGACAGCCTAATTTTGGCAAAAAATGTTTTGAACTTAAAAAAATTTCTTGGATGTACATTCAAAAGATATTTCTTGGAGGTATGTATGTGTTTTGAGTTGAAGTAAATCTTTTGAGCTTCTTTTCATTTTTATAAGACATTTTTCTCTCGAATTTTTTAAAGTAAGTGTTTTGGATTTGAGTAAGTATTTTTTGCAAAAAAATTAAACTGAATTTTTTTAAATTATTGTGATATTTTTTGTAATTGAGTTATTGTCTAATTTTTGAAGGAAATTTTTTGAACTTCATACCCTATTATCATGGGAAATCAAAGAACTTGTGCGAGAAAATATGATCGAAAAAGAGACCCTGAGGAATGTAGAGAAGAGACGAGACAATCTCGCAAAAGAAAGTTAGAAACCCTCTCAAATATTGAAGAGGAAAATCAACCTCAAGCAGAAATTGAAGCAGGTATGTAAATGTAAATATTATGATCTATTGATATATTTAAAATTTTCCTAATGTAAAATGTGAAGCTTAATTTTTATTTGATGAACTAATTTGAAAAATATTTTGTTTAATGTAAATAGACAGAGATATTCCTCAAAATATTGAAGAATAAAATAAACCTCAAGCAGAAATTGAAACAGGTATGTAAATGTAAATATTATGATCTATTGATATATTTAAAATTTTCCTAATGTAAAATGTGAAGCTTAATTTTTATTTGATGAACTAGTTTGAAAAATATTTTGTTTATATGTAAACAGACATAAATATTCCTCAAAATATTGAAGAAAAAAATCAACCTCAAGCAGAAATTGAAGCAGGTGCGTAAATGTAAATATTATGATCTATTGATATATTTAAAATTTTCCTAATGTAAAATGTGAAGCTTAATTTTTATTTGATGAACTAATTTGAAAAATATTTGAAATTTTAGATATATTTATTAATTTAGTTATTTATTGAATATGTACTATTTTTTCAAATATGTACAAATGAAATCACTATCGATAATGAGATGTTAGAAAATGTTGACACTCACACATATGGTGATAAAAAACCTGACCATGTTATACGATATTGTGTTAACTACATTTTTGAAAAGTATTTCTTAAATGAGCGGGTGACAGTTCAGGCTCAAATGTTGAAAGGTCTCCTATCATTAAAGAAATTAAAAGAAGCTATGACACTATTGGGTATTCGAAAATCAACCAAAGGTAAAAAAATGAAGGAAGAGGTGATAAAAAATATGAGTAGTGCTATAAAGTCAATTAAGAGATCTAGAGAGAAAGATGTTTCAATTGTACGTAGAGGAATATAGATGGCAATGGTTTCCTCAAGTACTCAAGAGAATCGTTTCGTAACATCTATGGCACGAACACTGGGAACCTCGCGAAAAACTTTGCACAAACATCGGAAATTTCAGTTGCAAATAGATGTAAATGATGAACTCACTTGTTGGAAATCTATTTGTAGGCAACCATACAAATATAGACTTGGAGAAAATGTTAAAAAATAATATATGAATATTGGAAGAACAATTCACATGTTTCACCAACTGCAAAGCATTTGATGCGAAGAAGAATAGCACGAAATCAGTACGCGACACTTCTTGTTGCCGTTATCATGTAGAATTTGAGTTATATTATGACAGATTCCTTGATTTCAGTAGAACATTATGGAAGGATTCACCTCCTCCTTCCACTATCTGTGATTTCATATCTCAAATTCTATGTGAAAGAGAAAGTGATGCACTATTTTACAAAAAGAAATGTGTTGATGGAAAAAATGCGATGATTGTGGAAATTTGACTAAATTTCAAAACAAATATCGTATTGATATAAATTATCAATCATTGTCCAACATGAAAGTGAAATGGAAGAGATATGAATATATCGATACATCGATTCAAGGTGCAAATAGTGTTAAAAAAATTGAATTACTAGAAGACGAAATTTTTCTGATGGACTTTTTGAGAAAGTTTGAGGTAGAAATTTACAAATACACCAAGCATTCTCATAGAGCTTGATGGCAAGACTTGTAATTCAAAAAATCTCGTGAAGTTTTTCCACCAGGGACCATTTTGTCAGTGATTGATTTTGCAGAAAACTACACATTTGTTCCAAAAAAAGAAATTCAAAGTGAATACTATCATTCTGACCAAGTCTCCATGCTCGTCCATATTCTATATAGAAATGCTGAATAAAATGTCGATCATATTGAAAGCACGAGTGAAAATCGATATATCATTAAATAATATCACTTTTATATCAGTGACGATCATACACATGATACATGTTTTGTACAACATTGTTTTGGAAAAATTTATGATTCATTGAAAAATCATGGAATAACATTCAATGAACATTGGATATGGTCAGACGGATGCGCAGGTCAATTCAAATCTGCACGATCATTCTTTTGGTTGTGTTGTCTTCATAAGAAAACCTGCATTAAACATTGTTGAATTTCTTTGAGACTGACCATGGAAAAGGAGAACATGACGGTGTAGGAGCATGCATAAAATGAGTACTTTGAAGATATCAAATGAACCACTCTGCAAGCCGACTTGTGAACGCTGAAGAAGTTGTTCAATGGTGCATCGCTGCTCTAAGCCATGAGAGAAATCCATCAAGAGAAGTGCAAAGGTACATTAAATTTAATTTATATTGGAAATCTAATTTTAAACATTGTACATTTATCATGCAATGATTATCTTTGATTGTATTTTGATATCATATTTACAAATTCTTCTTCTAATTTTCCATATAAAGGTTTTTCTGGCGTATTGGAATCGAAGACGTAGATAGATCAATTGGAAATGACGTTGAAACAATAAAAGGGACTCGAAAATTGCATTCAATTCAAACAAAGTCGTCCAGAAATGTGTTTGCATTGGATAAAAGAAAATATTCTTGTTTTTGTGATGTTTGCATAGACAACACAAAATCCAATGACGTTTGTGAAAACAAAATGTATCTGAACGATTGGAAACATACAGAGCTAAATACAAAGGGAAAAATATTTGTTGCAATTTTTGAAGAAATGCAATCAAAGGAAACTACAATATCATCTAATGGTGATCGAGTTTCTGATCTTGTTAGAGAAGGTAACATTTGAATTACTTTCTAATGATTTAAAGATCTAGAAATAAATTTAAATATGCATAATTTTGTTAAATTTATTTTATTGTGCAGGAGATGTTTTCTTTGTAGTTGCCTATTATGTGATGAAAGTATGATATTGTTTTGATGTACCTTTGAACGAAAAATTAAATTATTACAAGACTATAATGATCATGGATTTCTGTATGACAGAGGGTCTATTATACTAAAAGGTTATTTTTTCAGACAAACTCATCAAAGTGGAGACTTTGTTTACTTTGAAGACTATGAACCTGATTCCATAAGTTTTCAATATAGTCACTTGGTGTGTGCAACACACATAAAGTTGATAGAAGTTCAATCAAAGAAAAAATCGAAAATTAAGAGATGGAAAATGTCAAAATACGATCATGAACGGATTATTGAGGATGGAATTCCATTAGAGTTTTTCTGAGTTAATTGTCCAACAATTTATTATCTTTGGATTAAATATGTTTTAGAACTTCCAGTACTCAACTAAAAATTGAGTTGCTTATGTTATTTGTGCAAGTGTTTGCACATGTACAAATTGTTTGGGTACAAGCACGTGCTCTAGTATCAACTGAAAGTAGTTTTTCTATACATGTGCATTGATGAAAAATGTTATATGTATTGGATATATATATATGTTCTAGAATGAAATTAATTGTTCTAGTTTTACTATGTGCATTGATGAAAAATTATTTACGTACTCAATATATATGTTCTAGAATGCAATTAACTGGAACTAGTTTTTCTATGTGCATTGATGAAAAACTAGTTGGATTTTCTAGTAAAAAGTATGGACACAATGTAAATAAATCATCTATAGTATAGTTTTGTACGAAAATTCCTTTCAGACAAGAGACTCGGAGCACTTCTCCGACTTTTGGTGGGATTTGACCCACATCTCTAATCCTGATTGAAAATCTAGTACAAAATCTTCTTGTCCAATGGTCGGATATGTTCAATGTCCATTGATGAAAAATGTTACTTGTCTTGGATAGATATGTTTTAGAATGCACAATTAATTGTTCCAAGTAGTTTTTCTATGTGCATTGATGAAAAACTAGTTGGATTTTTTGGTAAAAAGTTTCAACAATTTAAATAAATCGACAAGGCTACCTATTTGAGTGCATTAACGACATTGACCCAAATTCAACAAACATATATATGTACTAGAATTATATTTCTAATCAAAATTAAAGGGATAATTTTTACATATATCTACTTCTTTAAACTCTTTTTTCAATTAGAGCTCAATTGATACATGGTTAGTTGCATTGAAAAGCTATGTTCTTCCTATTGGAAATTTTTTCATTCAAACAAGACTACATGTAGAGATCAAAAGCAATATTAAAATTCCAAATGTACTTCAACCATCCAAAAGGGATTTGTGCAACATTTCTTGACATGCCATGTCAATTATAGTGAACAACTATCCAATAGAAACATTTAACATTATATACCACAGGTGCCAAATGTAGATTGAAACCATCCAAAACTTTAAAATTTTAAAAACTTTTGATAATATATCATGCAACATTAAAACATTAAACATCACATGTGAAATGTAGATTGAAACCGTTCAAAACTTGAGTTTAAAAAACTTTAAATTATATATAGATCGTTACTTCACATGCCATGCCAATTATAGTTCAACTAGATCCAATAGAAACATTTAACATTATATACCACATGTGCAAATGTAGATTGAAACTATCCAAAACTTTAAGTTTTAAAAACCTTTTGATTATATATTGTGCAACATTAAAACATTAAACATTTAAAGTTCATTAAATATCACATGCAAAATTTAGATTGAAACCATCCAAAACTTGAGTTTTAAAAACTTCACATGCCATGCCAATTATAATTCAACTTTCCAACAAAAACATTTAACATTAAATATCACATGTCAAATGTAGATTGAAACCATCTAAAACTTTTAACTTCTAATTTAACAAAAAAATATAGATCACAACATTACTTCACATGCCATATGTACTCCAAGCATCCAAAACTTAAATTTTAAAAACAAAACAAATTATAACACATGTCATTACATAACATGCCAAATGTAGTTCAGATGACAACATTACTTCACATTCACATGCCAAAAGTACTAAAACCATCCAAAAATTAAATAAAAAAAATTATATAATAACAATGTAATAAAATATGTCCAAAAAGTTGTAAATCTCACAAGTATCAAACTGTATCAAGTTTAACAAATTTTAAAACCATCTAAATTTTCAAATCAATTCTACTGTAAATCATGTCCATCAAATGGAGACGGGTCTAGCATCTTCCCTACTAGGGTCTCAATCCACGCCCTATCCTGTGAATGGGAAACCTACATACACAATGCACATGTACTTGAACATTAAAATTTGATGTTTTAAAAATGAATGAGAATATATATATCTAGAACTTCATGTAAAAAAAAAAATATAACAAAAAAATCATGCAATACCTCATAAGGTTCCCTCTCCATTTGATGAACAAGTTCTCCCATAGGAACATCTGCAGTGGTAAACTGTACAATATACATGTACAGTTATATATATATATATATATATATTAAAAACTTTCAAATGAAAATGCACGTGTACATATATAAACTTATTTTCAATAATATTAAAAAAAAGGAACTAAAGACAACTTGTTCAAATGCTGTGGATGTTCCTATCTCCGTCGCTAGAGTCCCCGGATTAAAGAAATCTTCTATAGGAACCTAAATTCAAAAAATTTTAAATAACTCAATATATATATATATATATATATATATATCTCAATTTTTAATGGAACTTTTTGAGGTAGAATATATATATATATATATATATATATATCTCAATTTTTAATGGAACTTTTTGAAGTAGAATATATATATATATATATATATATATAACTTTTAAACATAAATTTTAAACTTGTGAAAAATTGTCCATACTTGTGGCTCATCTCCCAATGAAGTAGAAGGTACATCTCCTAAGGAAGAAGAAGGTACCGCCATCCCAAAAACATCAGACGGAATCGGTACCTGTTAAAAAATTTTATCAAATTATATATATACATACATGTACATGTGTGGCAACAATTATTTATTTTAGAGTCACTTAAAAAACACTAACATTTGCCAACATATCATGATGGTCAGACCCATCTGCATCGTTTGAACCGGAGGTCCCGAACGTGATATTAATATTTTCGTCACGCATCATGCTTGAGAACTACAAATGGTGTTTTAACATATAATCATAAATTTTTGTTAGATTAATGTACACATACAAATAAATGTATACATGTACATACACATGTATTTATTACAAATTGTACACATGTATATGTAAAAATAATTTCAGACCCTAACGTTACTAACACATACCGTTCCGGTGCCCTCTTCCTCATGAAAAATTAGCTCTTGCAAACCATTGCGACAATTTATTGCATATGTTCGAAGATCTTCAACATTCATGTTGTAAATCTCCTCATTTGTACAATAAACAAAATTGGCACGTGCATTTTCATGTTCTCTTTGTCGATTTGAACAAATATCAACTCCACTCAATCCGCTATGAACATTGTCAATCATAACATCCCTTGCTTCTCGACTTATTTGAGAAGTCACATCCATCTCTGATCGTATAATTTCAACTCGAAACGGTCGACTCACCAATGGCAGCTCAGGGCGAGGCAACTCCACATCTCGCTTAGCGCCCTTACGGTCATATAATTGACCTTTCCTCGGGCCAAAAAATTCTGAAGGAAGGTCATTGTAGTTGGGTTTCATACCCAAAAAAAATTCTGCGTAAAACATTTGTGCAAAATAAACAAGAACCTCATCATTCCATGGAAGCCTTCCAAAGGCCGCAAGATGTCGATCATACAAATAACAAGCTTTGTCTGGGTGCTTGAAATACTGCACCTTCAACATTTTTCTTTTTGGCCCTTCCTTATCATTAAACATTGACTTAGCCACTTCTCTTATAACTTTTTGTTTTACGTCCTCCCATTTATCGGGACCCATCACTGTTTCTTTTCTCTTTCTCATTAGTTCTACAAATGAATCAGTCGTTGGCCCAAGATTTCTGTACACATTTACCATTTCACCCAATGAATGTGTAACTATTTCAAGGCTTTTTTGACTCTCAGTAGGTAGAGACAAAGCCACGAGATCTCTTTGCAATTTTGCATGAAGGCTTTCACACCTTTGTAAGGTGCATTCCGCCATGTTGGTTTCCCACGGTATATCAGCAATCTCGGCTGGATAAGTTGTGCTGGGTTGACAACCTTCTTCTTGAATGTAGCGGGCTGCCCTGCATCTATTTTGACCACTAGCTCGAACATTTTCAGCCTCTGCATCAATATATATAAAATTTCGTATATTAGAAAAAACACGTGTAAAAAAATTTGCACAAATTTAATGAAAAAATATTGAAATTGATGGCAACCTTGATGTTGTTGGTTAACATCTTCTCCAACATGACCCTGCTGAGAACCAGACCCAGAATGACGCTGCTAAGATCAAGACCCACAATGACCCTGTTGAGAACCAACAGCCGTTGATTGGCCTTTGGGGGAATAAATATCACCCCCTTCCCGCAACCTGCTACCACTCATACCTCGACCAGTTGAACCTTGGCCACACTCCATGGATGGAGTAGAAACTCTTCTCCTCTTACCTCCTAAAAATTAAAATATGAAACTTATTAACAACTAATTTAACTCACAAATTTAATAAAAACTCAATTCCATATGTACACACATGTATGGAGATTTAAGATTATATTTAAATACCGTGAACATCCCCCGATCCCTGAACCTCCATATGGGATTTGGCTGATCTTCATCATTCATCCTCCATGATATATATCTATTGGTCGACATTTACACAAAATAGATTTCAAAAAATCAATTTGTAATTTAGTGTACACAAATTATGTAGAACACAACTTTCAAAGCAATAATTGATCATGTGTGAAACTAAATTTAATCGAAAAATAAATTATAAAAATGATAAGTTCACCAAATTTCTCTTTACATGGTGGGAGCACACTTGGTATAAAATTTACCACTTATACACTTTAGTTTGTGGGAGAAATGACACATGTACATAGTTTACCTTAAATTTGTTGTGTTTTATGGATATTAAAATAAAGAACTTCTATTTAGATCCATTCCAGAGATTGACTGTAGGGGCATTTATTAGATATGTCACCTTTCATAAAAGATGAGATCCAGAGGCTACCTGGCCCTTTACAGACTCTGCCTATAGAACTTGTAGAAGTAAACACTAGAGGCATTAACAATATCAAATAACGTTTGCATGCTCAGACATGGGAATGTGTCTCTTTCCCTACGTAAAAAAATAGTTCAAGGTAGTTAATCTTCATAGACACGTCATCAAGCAGGTCAATGTGATCATCCCCAACTTACTTTTCATGAAATTAGGCTTGGAATCCTCTACAACCTGGTGGACGGAGTTGAATGGGAACTAGGTCAAGGCCTTTACAAAATACATGCTAGTGAATAACACTTACTAGGTTATGCCAACAAATAAAGTGGCAGAAATGTTTTCTCCTCGAGGTTGTCCAATTGGGTGTGGAATACCAATTTCACCCATTTCCTAATAGGTTTCTCTCTTAGGTTACAAATGTCTTCCACCTTATTAGTTATATATTTTTCAATTTCCCGTGGATTCCTTGAATTTTTTCTCCTACCATATCCCTCTCTCACTCCCAAAATTAGTGTCATCAAACATGCCCCATTAAGGATCTGGAGCAATGTTTTCACCATACTTAGAACTGTCATTGCTGCTAATTGAAATTGGAGTCATGTATACTAGATTGCTTGCTTAAGTAGCTCTTACTTGGACAATATCCTGAGATAGTTTAACATGATGTTCATATGAGGTTGGAAGCTACTTGGTGTAATTTTCCTTAAATCTTCAAAAAAATAGAGCAAAAATGTCATTTTCGATCATTTTTTATTAGCTTCTACATACAGTAGATGTTATCACAATTGCAACACAATCATGTTCCATGAGCATGAATTATGAATGTCGCAAGCCAAATTGCAAGGAAATTTGCATTCATTTTAGGCAAAAGAAGTCTATGACATTAGGGTCCATGCTAGAAAAAATTATGCAAATAAGGTTGCTAAGTCATGATACTTACCATGTGTTTCAAAGCCATAACGAAGGTTGGCTTTGAGAATGTCCTCTCAAAGCCCTGTCTTGAGATGAAATTTAATTCAATGTCTCTTAGAGTTGAAAGGTGGAATTGATAGAACTATTTGATTTCTTTACCATAGATGGATATCTCCTTTCATCTATACCTTTCTCTACCATCTTATTTCCTAGTCAAATGGGAATTTTCACATTTTGAATGCCATTACCATGTAATTTGGTAGTCTGCTAGCTAGACCTATCACAAGTAAGGTTGTCATACCAAACTATTTCTCTTGCTCAACTCAGTGACCATGAATCTCTTCTCACACTACTTACCATATAAGATCTTCAATTGTACATGTCACGCAAAGTTGGGGGTTCTAGGTCTACACCTATTAGGTAAAGTTACATATTTTATATCATTGTGGTCCTTAAATTTGGAGGTGTTCCACCTGAAACAGTAGGCATTAAAAATGGATGAAAAGGATTTGTTTCAACTTTGATAGAATTTCCTCATGGAATTATTGAATTTCTCGACGACATCATGCTATATTTGCTTAGAGAAGAAGGTTTTGGAGGAGAAATTGAATTCTTTCAACTTATTTTTGGCATTGAAGTTTGAAATAGTAGTTTTGATGACTCCATTGATGACCTTGCTGAGGAATTTGATGCACACAATATTGAATTTGAAGATGGTTTAGAAGATGTTGAAGAATTTGTAGATTTTGGTGTTGTCACTGAATGTTTCTTTGTTGTTGGACTTGATCAAGACATGTAATTTAACTTTACAAGTAGATTGAAGACCTTGAAGAGGTTTTAGATTTTGTTGTTCTCACTGAAGGTTTTTGTCTAGTTTTGTTTCTTAAACCATCATTTCCATAGGACATTTTTGGTGAATAGATTCTTGACCTTGATGAGAGGATATGATACTTTGAAGAGGCTACATCTTTTGGTGACATCACTAATTGTTTCTCTATTATTATGTTTGTTAAACATCTCGCTTAGGGTGAGGCAACTCCACATATATTGTATAGTTTATGGGACAGAAATCAATATGTAGAAATATTCACTTGGTTTTTATAATTGGATAGAAGAATGACTTAAAATGACCTTGTATGTCTTCTCATTTTAGAGCTCAAATTTTTAGGAAGGATTTAAGTATCCACCTTTCAAGAATCACTAGAAGAGGATGATAAAGAATATAGGAAGACAAAAAACTAACTAGTGGTGTACTAAATGTATTTCTTGGGAGGTAGATTGGCATATGGACTTTTGGTAGCTAGAACTTTTCCAAATAAGTGAATGTATTTGAAAACCAAACCTCTAGTTTATTTTGGTTTAGACAAGGTCTAGAATTTGAAAAGTGAATTCCCTCTTTCTTCCTCTTACATACATTCCAATGATCGAAATCTGGATTGAAGGAAAAAAATTTCCTAAATAAAAATTTTGCATTTTATTTGTTGTACACATGAGTTTTTAAAAGCTAGTTAACTCATAAATTTCTCACAAAATACACTTAAAGCTTGACACATAAACCCATTCCCAATTGGCTAACTTTAGATGATCCTAAACACATTTTTATTTAACTAATGAGGGAGATATCCCAATAAAACTAGTTTCTCCGTTTTCAAATCAAGTTGGTATCAAAGTACAATTTAGCTCATTTTAGTCAAGGTTAGTTAGAAGAATTAGCTATTGGTTTCTGTCTTCAATTTCCTCTCAAAATGAATGTGTACGTGCTTTTGAGAGACACACTAGAGGAATAAGGTCCAAATTTTTGATGAAAATGTGCTATGAAAGTAAAGGGTTAAAGGAAAACATGTACAAGACATAGTTGAGTACAAGGCATAGTTGAGCCAAATGTTGTTGAGGAAGGGCCTAATTATTTGGGTCTTGGTTATGGAAAACATGATGGAGAATGCTCCAAAGCCAAGGAGGCACATGAAGCTATTCCAAGAAGGAATTTTATTTCATGTTCATTACCTCAAGCTTGTGAAGTTTGTGTTCATGATGAATGGAAAAGTTTGACACCCACTTTGCAAGAAGATGTTAATAAACATGCAGCTAATGAGAATGTAAAAGAAGAGGATGTTGAAAGCTCTATCTACTCATTGAATTCATTGCTAGTATTCATAGGAGAGCCACTACCTCATCAAATTCACCTCCTCAAGAAGGCGACAATGGTGAATGTTCAAGGTATAAATTTTCCTTTAATCAAATTGCTTTTGATTATGATAAACATGGTAAATATTCGCATAAGATATAGAAAAGAACTTGTACATGTTCCTTGTGTGGTTTGAATAATCATAATGTTTATAGATGTTGGAAGAAGATATCCATGCACATTGAAACTTTCTAAATAAATGAGGCAAAAAGTCAAAGGCCCATTGGACAAGGAAAATGATGTTGAAAATAAGATGCAATTGTTTATTACTCATTGCCATAAGAAAGGTCACCTTGTAGACAAGTGTTAGAATTTGTATCCAACAAGTCATCCACAACATTTGAAGAAGGTGGAAAGAGATAACGACAAAAATGGAAAAGAGGATTTCATAATCGATGAGGGTCAAGATGATTCACATGATGAAGTACAGCTAAAAGAAGCACCATTGAAATGGTTTTCTAACAGATGGTTAGATTTCTTATCCAATTAAGGCCTTGCATGTATTTTGATGTTTCATGAATTTCTTTGCAAATTCAAAGTATGGTGCATGTTGCATGAAGCAAGATGTTGAAAGTAGAGTTATGTTGACACACTTAAATGCAAAAAATATGGAAATTTGTACATGAGCTCTATTATTTGACTTCAGAGTCAGTTGTTTGAAGAGGCATGTTTTGTCGACTTGTGTTTGGTTGATGGTTTTGTACACCAATATGTAAGAGTACATGGAGATACTCACATGATGTGAATTTTTTTTTCTTTGAAGGAGAAAAATGATATGTTAGTGAGCTATGTTTCTTGCATGATGTGTTTTTCAGTTTGATGGTTTTGTTTGTGACAAGATGTCACAAGATTTTGGGAAGGTCCACTCTTGAGTGAGAGCCTCATGATTACAACCTAATCATGAGAATCAAATGGGAGTGCATCCTTATTTTGAAAAAAAATAGGATTCTAAGCTACCTAGGACTCAAACCATTATTTTTAAATTTGAAATATCATGGTGTGTTGTTTCAATGCCTGAATCCACAACCCTAACATAAATTTTTTTATTCTTTTTTTGCACGATTTAGTTGGTTATATTAAAATTCAGTTGAATTAAAAATTCTTTGCTTAGTGGCATGAACCAAACATATTGTACATATTAAATGAGGAATTTCGCTCTCCCAATCATTTCTAAATCACCCATATCACCAAGAAAACATGTTTTAAAAGAAAATACTTTGGAATGGGAAAGACCTTAGGTTTAAAATATTATAAGAAGGTTTTTGATATGGTTGAGAAAATGTGGAAAATAGAATCCATAAACAAATTATTTTTCAAAATGTATTACTTTCAAAGTATCAACAAGGAACATGTACAAGGGTGTTCAATGAATTAACGCTATTTATTTAAATTCCATGATGTATATCTTACTCATAATTTTAAAAAATTATTAAATAATGATCTAGATTGGATAATTATATTATTTGTCATATATTTTGATGCTTATAGAGTGAAAAAGCTGAAAGAATCAACTTGTAGGGTCATTTTAATGGTGGGTGGAGAATTGGGGTCTAAAACCTTTTGGAGTCATTTTGAGGTATTAAATGACATTTATGGGGGTCAAACGATTATCCCTTGTGCCGAAATCTTGACCATTATTCTACACTTAAAGACATATCCAATGGTGCAAGAAAAACATCAAACGAAGTTCATTCAAAATTTATGCCTTTAGTAAGTTGACCTATCATGTTGACCACCATGGTACGAGAGAATGAAATTTTAGCCCCATTACTCATTCATGGAAAGCTAGCTACATGTGGAATTTTAACAAGACTCTAAAAGGTCTAAAATCACAAACCTCGTTAATGGTTGACAGAGTCAAATCTTACACCTCGTTGGCTATCACGCTATGTTAAATACTTGGCGACTAGGAGGAATAAGAGTTCCATTTTGTGTTATTGTATTTTGTTCCATAGTTGAAAATACAACTAGGAGTGTGAAGTTAGAGAGAAAAATGTATGAAGTTAAGTTTTTATAGCAACCTTACATGCTAAAAGTCTTAACTAACTCTAGAGAGATTACCTCTTTCTTTGTACTCACATATTTTCCATACCAGAAAAGAGAGAGTAGAGCATGTTTACATTTTAGTGTTGTTTTTCTCCCATAAGGATTTCCTAGGGAAAAAGGAGTCTAGAGAATCATTAATTTTTAGGGTTGCTTGTCTCCCATATAAGGATTTCCTAGGAAAATAATTGTGTTGATTTTCTAGAGATATGTATGTGTGTGTTTTATTATGTTCTCTATTTCTTACGTTGTGTTTCATTATGTTTTATATTTCTTACATTTCTGCCCTCCTATTTTTCTTTCCAATAAATGTTTATAAAATAACATGAGAAGCAACATGAGACTTGGAACAATCATTTTCATTATCTATATGGAAGGCAAGAAGGATTATATGCCCTTAAGCTTAAGCTTATGTAGTTTGTCAATTTTTATCATATATTTTTTGGTAAGGGTAAATGTTTTTTATCTATAGTACAAGTCATGAGTTCCCCAATTTTACCTTATGTAAAGCATGATTCTAGGATTACTACAATTTTTACTTGGTTTTTTATTGTGATGATGCCCTGTCTCAATCACTTGGCCATCTATCGATGGGTAGTTAAATCTTTATAACAATACTTAAGTACAATTTATCTATTTGTATTATGTGAAATTATGTAAAAAATGGTATACTATTTTTCATAAAATTGGGTTGAGTTTATCATATATTTCAATGAAAGTTGATTAAATATGTTTTCTTTAAAAGGATCTAACAATTTTGTTAAGGTATGAATTTACAATTTTTTGTGGCTCTCTATCAACCTTCACTTCCTCATTTCTAGAAAAAATCTACTTGCTCATTCGTATACCCACTTTCTATTCAAATGCATGAGTTTTGAACTCTCGGTAACTATGTTTTTCCATGCAGGAAAATTATATGTCACATTTTATACTAACTCTACATATTATTTTGAAGTTTGGATTACTATTATTCTTTTATGTAATTTAACATTAGATATAAGTTTAAATTGAAAGCTACTTAGATGAAATATAGCTTAGATATGGCATTTGCAAATTATTATCTATTTATTGAACTAAGGACATAATTATTACACATGTTTAATTTACATTCAAATGCTTCTTTGATTTATCTCCTATAGCTTATTGTAATGCTAGATATATAATTTAAGTTGAAGGCCCATGAGATAAATATGACTTCTATGTGAAATTTGTATTGAATCATCTATTTGTTGTGTTATATGAACATAATTGGTACGCATATCTAATTTGCATTACTAATATGTCATGCTTCTTTAATTTATCTTTTATAGATGACCGGAGCATCCCTTTTTAATCTATCCCTTTTGACTTCGGATATGTGGGAAATACTCATCCACATATTTTTCTATCATAAAGCAGTGAGTAAAATTGTATTCCATTTGTGTCAATGTTAAGGTTAAGCACATGGATTAAAGTTTTATATAAGATACATTGCCACAGTGTACATTTATATCTAAAGATTCCAAAACCTCATTTAATACCATATGTTTTGTTGATGTAGTTTGATTGGTTATAGTTATGTTGGCACACTTAAATGAAACAAATATGGAAATTTGTACATGAGCTATTATTTGACTTGAGAATCAATTGTTTGAAGAGGCATGTTTTCTCGACTTGTGTTTGTTTGATGGTTTTGTACACCAATATGTAAGTGTACATGGAGATATTCACATGATGTGAATTTTTTTCTTTGAAGGAGAAAAATGATATGTCAGCGAGCTATGTTTCTTGCATGATGTGTTTTTCAGTTTGATGGTTTTGTTTGTGAAAAGACGTCACAAGATTTTGGGAAGGTCCACTCTTAAGCGAGAGCCTCATGATTACAACCTAATCATGAGAATAAAATGGCATGAACCAAACATATTGTATACTAAATGAGGAATTTCACTCTCCCAATCATTTCTAAATCACCCATATCACCAAGAAAACATGTTTTAAAAGAACATACTTTAGTAGGGGAAAGACCTTAGGTCCTTTGATTGTGCACATGTGGTGTGAAAAATTGAAATTGACAATTTGCAAAAAAGTGAAATTATGAATGAAACCACGAAAACAAAAATCCAAAAAGTGGTAAATGATTTAAATAGACCTAATTAATTATTTACCAACATAAAGTCTTCAACTTTTAGCAACTAAATGATAAGTAAAAAAAACAAAAAAAATTGTAATTATGGTTCGAAAGTTACATAATCTTAAGAATCCAAAAAACAAATTATTTTTCAAAACGTATTACTTTCAAAGTATCAACAAAGAATTTACAAGGGTGTTCAATGAATTAACGCTATTTATTTAAATTGTGTTGGATTATTTTCATGGCAAGATAAGTGTTGGTTGATGTAATTTGGTGTCTAGTTCGCTCTCCTAGGTGTAGATTTCTTCTGGTTCTAGTGTTGTTCTTTTCTTCTTTGATAGTAAAGGGTGAAGGAACCTTGGTTGAGGAAGACTCATCCTCTGCCCTTTCTAGTGGGTCCTATGTTAAGGCTAAGTCTTTTATTTACTGTTATTGTGATGAGTTGGTATGTTGGTTCCCTGGTATTATAGAAGGTAGGTTGATTTTTTCAGTTTACTCTTATGTAGGTAGAGGAAATCACTACAGTGAAAATAAGTCAACTCCTCGACACTCTGTAATTCCACCAAGACAAAAAATGGGGTGCATAAGGAGAGGATGTGTTAGGGCTTAGCTAGGCCAACAAGGGGAAAGACACTTTTCACATGACTTGGAAGCCACATACTTTAATTTAGTTATGTTTCATACTCGTAAGGAAATCTATGAGATCGAGTCTAAAACAAGGGAGGAAAGGAAATCCCTTTCAGATTCTGAGGTTTTAGACTAAATGTCAGCTTGGGTTCTAGACCCTTGGCACACCAGGGGAAGGAGGAAGCAATATTTAAACTTGGTGTCTCTTCATTGGAGAATGAATACCTTATTGTGACTAGAGTTGAGGGATAAGCACGTGGAGAGATATAATATTTTTTCTTCACTTGAGGAAGTCAAGAGAATGCTCAAGAACCAAAGGTTCTTCATGGAGAGGATTGACTTGTATCTAGAGCATGTGGAGAGCCATATTTCTTGTGATTTAGATGGTGGGGACTTAATGGATCCTCCTCGCTCCAGTGCGAGGGTTCTAGAAAATATCTCACCTTCAAAAAATGACCAATGAGCATGTATGGTAGGTGGTGTAGTATGGTGATTTCCTGGAAATTCTAGTTTTGTTTTATGTAGTGTACTTGTCATCCTTTTGGTCTACAAAATATGGAGGCATAGGTTGGTCACATCTATATTTTTTATGTGATGGATATGGCCTGCTTTGTTAGTGGGCGCTACACCTATGTGTATTGTGCATGTCTATGGTGGTTTTGGGCTTATTTCCCTAGTTTATTTCCATTTCTTTTGGCTATCTATGGTGTTGTAAAAGGGACATATGTGAGTTGTTTGTCACTAATTGTCTATTATTGCACCATTCACAGTATTTTTGTGAGATATCATAAGAATTTATGGTGGGTTTTTGTTTTTCTGTTAGCTGTAGTTGACACCCATCCATGGGAAATATAGTTTGTATTTTTTCTATAATAGTGAGTTGAAAGGGATGATGTAACACGCAGCTTATTTTCTTTATGTTATTTAAAAAAAAAATACATTTCACTTCTAAGTAAAAAGGGAATAACGAGTATGTTAATAATTTTATGAACATGAATTACAAGAATGACTGGTGAAGTGTACTCTGGAAATTTCTTTGGCTAAAAAAATTAAAACGTTTTGCACTAGATAACGATTATTTGTTTTCTAAGTTTAAAGACTGTGTTAATTGTCAGAGGGGTAGCAGAGGTTTAAGACCATATCCGGAGCAACCAACCTGGGTCCTATGTGTCATGAATTATATAGTTATCAGATTAAAAATATTATTTGAAAGAATAAATTACTTGAAAAATTTTATCTATATATTTTCAGCAGTATCTAAAGCACAATGTTAAGCATCTGTAAAACAGAAATGAAGGAAAAACAACAACACATTACATCCAACTGTGCAACAAATCAAGATAATTGTATTCAAAATTTTTAGAGGAAAGAATCAACCATGAGGATTACCATAGGAACATGTAATATTGAATCATGAAAAAAAATAGAAGAAAAACTATTCATGAGAATTAATTTCCTCGTAATAAATCGAACCTGATAAATTTAATAGTGCAAGAAAAATATTACTGCATTCTTTTAAAAAGAGAAACCTTGGCACATTTCTCACAAAACCTTTGTAAAAATAACCGATGAAAAGGGACAAGGGTTTGAACAAAATAACTTTAAAAGAAAAAAAGATTATATGGCAATTTGAAGACAAGCTTAATCAAAAGAAAGCGTAATTGTTCCACAAGATATGTATATATATAAATTTCGATTACCAAAACCAGAAAATAGGAGCCGAGTTACACAATATACCGAAAGAAAAATAACAAATACGGAATATGTTCAATAGTCCTGATAAAATTACATCCAATCCCACATTAAAAATACTGGAACATTTACAACATGATTTCAAAACTGGGATATACCTCAGTGGAGCGTTTAATCTCATATACAAGTTTTAATAAAACTAGAACTCCAACGATCTAAGACAAGTACTCATACCTAATGAAAGAAGAAACAGCGCCGACGAGCAGGCCGCAATAGTGCGAACAGGACGAGCAGGAAGCAACAGTGCGAACGAGACGAGCAGGCAGCAACAGCGCGAACGGGACGAGCAGCCAGCAACAACGCGAACGGGACGAGCAGCAGCGGGGAATAATGAAACTGGTAAACAGAATGACTTTGCGAGCGATTATTTTATAGGAATTAGTTTGGCCGAACTATTTTAAAAGTAAACTTTCGGCCGAACTCATAGTTCGGCCAAACTTTTGTTCAAAGTTTGACCGAACTTTTGTTTCCAGTTTTCAAATCTCCGGCAAAAATTTTGTTTGCTCGCGCCGTCAGTGTGCCATCAATCTAAACGGAATCACGAGTTTGGCCGAACTTTCTAATAAAGTTCGACCAAACTATTACAGAGTTCGGCCGAACTTTAGAAAATGTTCGGCCGAACTATTGCCGAAAAAAATTTTCGGCCCCCGATTCTCACAAAAGTGTAACCCAGCTTCATGTTTCCACCCATATACAAACCAAGAAAAGATAATGTAGTCGCTGATTTCCTATCTATAATAGATAACAATGATGAATGCACACCTATAGAAGATAGTTTTCCCGATGAACATCTTTTTTCATTTTCTACTAAACCTTCGTGGTATGCAAATATTGCTAACTATATTTCTACTGGGAAAGTGCCTCCTCATTTGTCATGCAGGGAACAACGAAAAATTATTCATCTCAGTGCTCGATATTCTTGGATGGCAGGGTACCTTTTTCAAACAGGAGCGGATAAGAAGATCTGACGCTGTGTGTCTGAGGATGACATTTTTGAGATATTGAAAGCTACCCATGATGGCCCTTATGGAGGGAATTTTGCAAACAAAACAATAGTCCGTAAGGTGCTACAAATGGGATATTACTGGCCTTCTATCTTTTGTGATGTACAAAATTATGTTAGGAGGTGTGATAGTTGCCAACGTATGGGGCAGCCCGGTCGAGCTAATGAAATTCCTTTGCAGGCACAGGTAGTCCTCGAGCCTTTTGAGAAATGAGATATTGACTTCGTTGGACCCTTTAAACCACCTTCCCAGTAAAAATTTCACATCTTGGCCTATATCGATTACGTGACTAAGTGCGTGGAAGCCAAAGCCGTTGCAAAAGAAACATAGCAAGTGGTCTTAGATTTTCTATCTGAAGAATTTTTTGCGCGTTACAGTACTTCAAGAGAGATTGTTTCAGATGGAGGAGCACAATTCATATCACACATGATAGCAAAGCTCATGCAAAAATATGGGGTTAAGCACAGAGTGACATCTCCATACCACCCCCAAGCAAATGGACAACTGGAAAGCACAAAAAAGACATTGTAAAACATCTTGACAAAAACTACGGCATACCATCGTCGGGATTGGGCTCAGAAACTACCTGAAGCTCTCTAGGTGTATAAAACAACATGGCGAAATACAACCAGGTTTTAACCGTTCGAGCTGGTTTATGGGAAATCCCTATTGTTTCTAATAGAATTTGAAATTAGTACGCTAATAATAGCTCTTGAAGTTGGTTTAGAACTATCAAATACCCAGAAACATTGACTAGCCCAGCTCAATGAACTAGATGAAATCTGTTCAATGGCTATCGAGAGAACTACTGTTATTCAGTAGCAGAGAATGAAATGGCCTGATAAGTTTATAAAGAATAAGGTGTTTCAGAGTGGAGATTTGGCACTACTTTACGACTCCCATTTTAAGGATTTTAAGGGAAAGGTTTGCACTCATTG
This sequence comes from Pinus albicaulis, assembly GCA_034641835.2. Lineage (NCBI taxonomy): Eukaryota > Viridiplantae > Streptophyta > Pinopsida > Pinales > Pinaceae > Pinus > Pinus albicaulis. The sequence goes on from CM076580.1 coordinate 196,758,527, forward strand.
GATGGGACCTTACGAGGTTGACCTTGTATTTGATAATGGAACAGTCAGGCTAGTCACAATTGATGATACACGTGCTTCATTTATAGTCAATGGACATCGCCTGAGATTATACCACTGCCCGACCTCTAAGGATGATTTTATCAAAAACCTCTCTGAGAAATCTGGTTTGAAGGTTATCAACGTAGAGAACTCTTCCTCTGCACCCTCGTTGTAATAAATTAAAAAAAAAATAAAAAAATAAAAATAAAGAATTATATTGTTTATCTTGTTGTCTTTTTACAGGAATTACTACTAAGGAGTAAAAATCAAAGAAATTTTTTTCCAAGTGTTGCACTGTTGTTACTCCAGATACTGTTACTCTGGATGCTGCTACTCGCACTACTATTACTCTAGTTGTTGTTACACTAGATGTTGTTACTTTCACTGATGTTACTCTGATACTGCTACTCGTTGCTATTACCCCAGATGTTGTTACTCGCACTATTGTTACTCCGGATGTTGTTACTCGTACTGCTATTACTCCATCCGCATCATTACTGCGCCGTCATCCTACCAACCGCCACTTGATCCAGGTAGGCTGCCAGGTATGCCTCCATGTGACTTTTACCAATTTAATTAAATATCCCATGTGAAGACTTTAATTTCGTGGACAACAAAAATTTAAGTTTGGGGGGGGGGGTGCCGTCATAGTCAAGGATGATGTAATAATGACCTCATAAATCATTATGACAATCCATGTGTTGTACACCTTACGATCCCTATCAAAATATTGTATAATCATTCAATACGTGTTGGGATCCGTAATATGTCTTTTCCACTCCATATGAAATAATTATTATTTTTATTCATTACACTTACCATATTATTTTATTATTTTTCTCAATTTCTAAGAATTACCATCCATATTTACCGTTACCACCTTTCATTTTCATAATGTTATTTTTCCTAATTTGGTATCCACCACTTCGCCCAATGGTCTGCTGTTATAATAAGTGCTGCTACAAGTTTCCACAGTATGCGTGGGATGGTTGTGCGGCATGAGCCTGAAAACATAGCTTCAATCCGCATCAACCCAGAGGTATGGCAAATATTTGTCGATGTAGAGTGGGATACTTACTTCGACATATTGCAGGGCTTTGATAGGGGAATCACAATGTAGCTCATACTCAATTTGGACGAGTATTACTCATGGGTTAGAGGTCTGGAAGTTCTTGTCAGAGAAGAGGTAATTGCAGAGGTTAGCGGGTTGAGAGAGAAGGGGCAGCAATGGTTTTCTCAGAGAGTTTCTCTCTCGGAGTTTCCCGAATTATTCTTGCAGGCAGGGGAGATTATCGTTAAAATGGGCAGAGGATATGAGCGCAAGACTGTGTCGTATCCTTGGAATGAAGTTGCAGGTTTTGTAATAAAATACATAACTTACGAAGGCCAGGCCACAACTCTGTTTAAGTATCATTTTAAAATTATAATGCACCTTCGATTTCCATAGGCTCGGGTGCATGCCTTAAACATGTTCTTCTTTCTATTGAAATAGCTACAGCACATGGCACAGTCTCCTTGGCATTCGCGCCAGATGCCAGCAGTGCTCTCCAACCATGGATTGGTGCGTTTATTGGTTGTGCATGCAATAAACAGGCTTCGGGTCTCCTGGGCAGAATTCTGTGGATCCTCGGAAGAAGAGATAGCGGTCGTTATTACTTCTAGAGAAGAGGAACCAGTCTCTCCAGCTGGTTTAGTAGAAGAAGAACATTAGAAAGGAATTAATCAACAGGAAACCAAAGAAATGGAAATGGAAGTTGATCAGGAGGAACCTGAAGAAGTGGAAATGGTGGTTGATCGAGAGCAATACGAAGAAATGAGAATGGAGGAGGTAGTTAGCGACATAGCCGAGGCTACCACACAAGAACCAGCCTTGCCTGAGGAGCCCACAGATGAAGAAATTATGAGTATTGTGCAGGAAATCGAGACCATTATACAGTCGTCGACTTTAGTCAATGAAGAACGCGGGGGTGAAATAGAGGACATAGGAATGGCAAGTGATTTTGTTTTGCAAGAAACAACATCACCTGCCCAAGCAGATATGGGTGTTGATACAAGTGGGGGTGCTACAAAAGAACCACTCCCAATTTGGCTAGAATAGGGAAATAAGGAGGAGCCAGCCTGCGAAATTGATGTTGTCCCTCAAGGACTGGTATCGACTGTGGAAAAGGAAGCAATTCAAGAGGAACATGAAGGTAGAGAAGGAATAATCTAGGAGGTTGATACTGTCCCACAAGTACTAATATCAACCATAGAAGAAGAAATGGTGAACAAAGAGCGAGAGGATAGAAGGGAAACAAGTTGCGGAATCGATGCTGCCCCACAAGTACCAACATCGACTCTGGTTGAGGTAGTAATGCGCGAAGCTTCGGCTCAAGCCAGAAATGAGGATGATGAGTCTATCCCCCATTCTCTATTCCAGTTCATGATGCCTAGAGGGGCGAGGGGATTCCTCTTACCCAAACATTTAATGGAGGAATTAGTTGTTCCACCAGTGCTTAAATTTGTTGACACGACCAAGATTAGCCCAGTCACTACCGAACGTCTTTTGGAGCACTTAGAGGCTTGAAAATAAGATATAATTCCTATGGAAACACCGAAACAAAGAGTGGTCAATGAAAATGTCGACCATATGGCAGGTGTTCCCAAAGGGAATATAGAGGAATAAGCCCCTGAAGATAGGGAGCCAAGCCATAAAGTCTTAACAAGAGAATCTGCTGAGAATACTGGCAACATTCTACCACCTCCTGAGCTTGTCATAGGCCTAGAAACTGAATTTATTGTCAAACGGGAATGGATCGAATAGTGTGATAAGAGAAGGTTACCTCTCAAGAAGAGGTATCAGTTGTAGTTCAATGAAACCATGAGACTAAAAAGGGAGGTTTGAGATTTGAAAAGGCAATTTTCCCGTCTGAAAAAGAAGGTAAAAATCTACAAATGGAGGGTAGTAAAGCCAAAAATTGAGGTCTCCTCTGCAGCCACCCAAACTAGCCCGATTGAAGAGTTGTTTGAAGGCCGAGAATTTGTATTGGCCGCTGAGATCCAGAAGTGGCAATCTGTTGTGAGTGAACATAAGAAGGAAATGGCTTGGGTTGGAAAACAGGCTGCCAAAATCGTCACAGGGTACATGGATCATTTATATAAGGCACGACTGAAGCAAGCTAAAAAGAGGGCCAGAATAGAAGAATTGAAAGAACAAGTGCAGGTGCTGCAAACAGATAAGGAGAAGATGTTCTCCCTGGCACAATAGGTAACAGTCTGCAGACCTCCTGCACATAGCTATGCCTAATTCCTTCATGATCAATTTATTTTCTTTTGTCTTGAAAGTATATATAAGGATATTTGGTACTGAATTAGGGACCCCATTCAATTTCTCCATATTTTAAAAATTCATGATATCATGGGACAACACTTAATGTGCAAGCTCTACATGCATGGGTATTTATTAAGGCATGATCAGTCTTTTAACCCCGTTCCATTCATGGGGGACATTCATTTAAGAGCCTTCACCTCCTATAACATCAGTCATATTAAGTGGAGAAAGGCCTGGGATACATTTGAAGAAAACCAAGTCGGAAGGCCATTAATGATGATGAAAGAGCATGGCCAGTCCTCAAACATTTATAAAAAGAATTATACATTTCGACAGATTGAGGGCCGTAAAGAACACATGTTGGTAACCCAGAAATGGTGTGCTGACCTATGTGCCAGCCAAATTATGATGTTCCACAAAGTGGCACTGGAAAGTTGTCAAAAAAGGTGGATGTTGTCATCCTTAGCCATCACAGAAAGAGAACCATTTGGGGCACCTAAATTTGCATGGGCTCTAAAGAGAATGCCACATTTCATAGCATGAATTCATACCTTTGGGGTCAGATAGATGGGATTGAGGTTTCAATTTCCCCTTATCTAGTTTCCAACCGAGCGATATACTCTTGCATACAATGTTGATCCAGACTGGTGGAAGGATGTTGTTTTGACAGAAGGATATAAACCACCAAGGATGGAAATGTCTGAAGAGTATGACCTCACATAGCTTCATTTCAGTCACAGTCAGTCCAATCCAGATCTGAGGAGACGATGAGCTGCATGAGGACATGCAGATAGACCAGTTGGGGGGAGATGTTGGGTATCGGATTTATATACTTTCCTCTCCCATTTTATCCTATCTTTCTATCTCTTCGTACCATTATTGTTCTTAAAAGAATGAGGTAAAACCCCTTTTCCTTATCTTTCATGGGATATTTGATTAATGAAGTAATTGTCATGGAGGTTTTACCTTTTTACAATATTAAATCTAATATTACTATAAATTCGGCCAAAGCAGGGAAGTTGCAGCCATGAGTCGTGGAACAACCCATCATTTCTAGTGCTATCTTCATTTGTTCCTACAATTTAATAGACTCTGTTCCACACCAATGTTACTTCATGCCTTTTTTTATGGTTTCTTTCTTGGAAACTAGGGTGCTGTTGTAACAAAGTGTATTTTTGTAATATTGAGTTGCTGAAGGGAATCTAGGTTTCGAGGACATTTGTATAAAGAGGGCCTGCGGGCTGTGAATCTGGGTTAAGCCCACTTACATATAGATCTTGTAACAAGTTTATTCTGCCATTAATTGAATGCACAACATCTTGTTGTTCCACATGTAATTCGTGAGTTTACCGCAGCTCTAATCGGAGAGTTGGGCCCACTCTTCTAATCAAGTGTTGTGTTTCCCCTTTCATTTTATTGTTTTCATGTTTTAGTGTGATTTCATTACTGCTATTAAAGTTTAATCCTTTAATTGTTGTGAATGTATTTTTAATTCTGCAATCTGTTTAATTATTGTTATAGTAGTCTGTGTGTTTATGGAAACCTGTGATCTACAAGAGGTCATGTGGTTTCTCTTGCATATACTATGCTGTTAGTCTTGAAATAACTAACGCCCTCAGGGTGATAATTTATGTGGAAAAATGGTTGAACATTGTTCATACCCAGACACCAAAAAAATATGCCATGCATTAGCCTCATAAATGTTGCTGGGGCATTAGTCAATCTAAATATTAACAGTACAGATCTGTAGTGCCCGTATCTGGTACGGAAAGAAGTTTTATATATATCTTCATCTTTTATCTGAATCTGGTGGTATCCTAATCTTAAGTCTATCTTTGAAAATACAGTGGCCCCCTTTACCTGATCAAACAGATCATCAATCCGTAATAGTGGGTATTTATTTTTCATGGTCAACTTGTTGAGCTGTCGATAGACCATGCACATTCGCATGGTGCCATCCTTTTTCTTTACAAACAACACTAGTGCTCCCCAAGGGGATACACTTGGTCGAATATACCCTTTACCTAACATTTTTTGTAACTGCATCTTCAGTTCAGTCAATTCTTGTACACTCATTCAGTAAGGTGCCCTTGAACTTGGTGATGCTCCTGGCATCAGCTCGATAGTAAAATCAACGTCCCTTCTAGGTGGAAAGCCTGGTACTTCCTTTGGAAATATATCCATAAAATATTGCACTACCGAAATGTTTTCCATCAACGTAGTCTTTTCTTTGGAATTAGTAAAAACTACTTGAATGGCATATATCTGGCATCCTTTCCTCATGCACTTACTCATTTGAGAGGCTATAATAGGATGCAGCTATAGGGGTTTCTTTATTCCTTGAATATCCTTATGAGTTCCATCTTGCATTATGTAATATATAACAATCCACTAATGTTCAGTGTTTCTCCAACCAATCCATGCCAAGTAGCACATCGTAGGATCCCAGGGGTAATATATTCAAGTCCATATTTAGCTGTTGTTCACTAATTTCCAGTGTACAATTTGGAATTTTGGCACAAAAATTTCTCTTTGCTCCAATGACTAACTGTACCATCCATGGATTCCTGAATTTCTAACTTTGCAATTTACATATTTCTACTAATTTGGGACTTACATAGCTTAAAATTGCACCTGGGTCAACTAAAATAGAAACAAGTTGAGAGAGTAGCTTACCTTCCAACTCTATCATCGTTGGTTGGTAATCTGCCTGACGATCTTCCGATGCTACGTTAATTCTGGATATATTTTTGGCTACATCTCCCACTGTAGAGGCTTCTTGTAAATTGGCAACCGCTTTGCTCCTCTCTCGTTGTGGAAAATTCTTGTAATAGTGAGCCTCACCACACCCCCAACACTCTAGGGGTGGTTTCTGATTTTGTGCTTGGCCTGGCTTGCTGGAAGCTTCCATGGGTTTATCTTTTGCAGGACACCGGATTCTTTGATAGTTTCTGCCAAACTATTTGCTTACTGAACTTCTGGTAGCATTCTTAAAATTATTGGTTCTAATTTTCTTGAAATTTGAACTGCCTTTATGTTCTTTGTTTGACTGTCATCTTTTACCCAGCTCTCCTTTTTCCTTATATTGCTGATATCACATTCTTGCCTTCCGGGTTGCCTCATCCATGGTTCTGGGATTCACAAACTCAATTTTCTCCTTCATGTGAGTCAGAAAATTGCTCAGGAACCCCTGAAATTTAGCCTTTTCGTACCTTAGATAAGGAACACATTGAAGTAAAGAAGTGAACTTGGTTGTGTATTCATCCATCGTCAATTGACCCAATTTTAAATCGTGACACTCTCTATATTTTTCATCATAGAAGCTCTCATTTAGGTACTTATCTTTAAAATATTGCTGGAACGAGTCCCAAGTCACGTCTTGATCTTCTATGCTGCAAACATTATTAACTTCCTCCCACCATAGTGTGGCCTTCTCCCTCAACTAATAGATGGCCAATATATCTTTAATATTGCTACTATATTCGTAGACTTGAAAATACTTGTTCATATTTATCAACCATGCTTCAACCACCTCCTCCGCTTCTCCATCAAACTTAGGTGGTTTTATCTTTCAAAACTCACCTTGCAGCTCTAATTTATGTTTCTTAACTTCTTGTTGTTCCTACACATTACCTAACTCAACCTCAATGTAATTTCTATTTTTGTTACTTTGCTGCGAATGACTTATTTCCATTCTGTCAGTGGTTTGGTCCCTTCCTTGTCGTTCGTTTCCTTCCTGCATGTCTCTCTCAGGACTGGGTTGTACTACTCCCTGATTTTTCTTTTATGAAAGGCTCTTGAGTTTCCTTTCTTGCTCTTGCATCAATCACTCATTATCACTCCGAACCCAAACGATTTCTTCCTATAGCTTCTGTACTGTGTTTAGCAGAATGCTAGTTTGGTTTTATTGTTCCTCCAGTAGTATACTTGTTTACTGGTGCTAATCTACACTCAGCTGATCCACATCTCTGGATTCATTTCCGATCGAGGTTGGGGGTACAGACTCCCCTGTGTGCTGGGGTGGTGGCTGTGTTGACCCCCTTCTCATATCGTCTCTTATTATGCTTTCTTAGCTGTGCATCATTTACACACAATTTGTCATATTAGGTGACCCATAGGGTCCCAGCATGCGAACGCTGCTCTGATACCACTTGTAACATACAACTATACTTTACAAAATAAAGAAAATAAAAAATTAACTTTATACTTTTGACTGCAACACTATGAACTTTTACCTTTACCATAATTATCTTCATAACTACCATTCACCAAACTTGCTATAGTACTACACAAATTACCTATGTAAACCATATTGAAGGTTCGGATAAAAATTATTGGTGTTTACATATTGTATGATAGGACAACAATTATTGTTGTCTTTAAGGGATTAAATACCCATCCCAAGTCCCGAGACTAACACTTGTCATCACATTCTCCATTGTGAAATTTGAATGTCCTAACCCTATACCACTACAGGATCTTTGAATTATTTGGCATATCATTTCACATTAATGTTACACATTTGATTCTTGAACTTTTGAACGTTAGGCTATGGTTAATTTTTGCTTTGTTAATCTTGCAAATGGTTCAAAAGAATTGATTAAACCGACACAACCTGCCAGGGAGACAACTCTGGGTCCTTTCCACCGTCGATTCACATAGGACAGGATCTACAGTTGCAATTCATTTAGGGTTTGGGTTGGTTAGGGTAATGACTACCCTAACCCTAATCGTTCCCATTCATTCTCAATTTTCTACCACAGAGCTCTGCAAGTTGGTTTATATGGTCGCAACGACATACACCTCTCACTAGTTTCATACATGTTTTCGTTCCAAGAACCTTCGCCGATGGTAGGTGGCTCACTTTAGTTGCTTAACGCTGTGTTCATTTTTGTAGTTTGTAAGCATATAGTCTCTGCCTCTAAGTGATCTGTAGGAATGCCTCTTTTTTCTTTGTTTACGTTCCTTATGGCCTCATTCTCCAGTTCCTTTTTATTTTAATACTTTCTTATTTCAATCGTAGCTCTAATCTATTATTTGTTTGTTTGTTGGGCTGAAGAGAAGTTTCTGACTTACAACTCCAGAAGATGTACCACCGTTTTCCTTACTACTTCGTCAGAGGTTCTCACAGGTAAGGTGGGGTTTATTATATTGTGAACTTGCAAGTCTGGGCTAGCTTTTCTTTCTTTAATTCAACCAAATAGAATTTGATTGCCTATCCTCTGGTTTATTCGTAGACTTAGTAAAAACTCTGCGGAAATACGTATATGCACAGGTAAGGTGTTGGCAATATGATGCAATGTGTTTTCCTTGATGGCAACCCACTTGATGAAGATGATGGAAACACTTGAAGAAGATGATGGCAACCTACTTGATGAAGTTGTACTTGATGGAAACTGACTTGATATACTAATTAATGATGTAAATCTAATGTTCTACAAGTAGTACAGAAGTTGCAGAAGTAAGAAATATCAGTATGTGCAAGAGTAATGATGAAAAGTGTATGTCACAAGGAATACGCAGGTTTTCTTAATATAAGTAGCGTATGCATGCGGGAAATAACATGCCAAGTCGCGTATGGTCAATTGCACTCTAAATTTATAAAACCAGGGGTTACTACCATGGTATTGACCCGTTGTATTGAGTGTTGGATTGTCTATTTGATCCAGTCCAGGAATACCATCGGAAGTTGTGTTGGCTCATGGTATTGTCAAAGGCTAAATCTATATAAGGAGAAGAAATTCATTGTGCAAGAGTGAGGTGTCTGGGCTTTAATGAATACTTCACTCTGAAGTTAATCTGTATGGTTGAACTCTGTTCTTAATTGATAGATCTGAATTTATGATGCATCTATGAACATGATGAAGGTTCAAGACCTCTAGATCTGAAGAAAATGAATCTCTAGGATGATCTGAAAAGAAGTAATGAAGACCTGGTGCAAATCTGTCGAGGAACTTGAAGAAATTTGGGTAATTTCATAGATCTGGTCTGTTGAGCAAAGTCTATCTTTTATAGATCTATATGTAGGTTCAATTCGTGAAAAGCACGTGTATACGCGGATCTGTTTAAGCAAAGGCGCGTATGGACATTTAGGGTTTTTCTGGTAAATGCACAGATGTATACGCAGGTTCTCTTCATGAAAAGCGTGTATATACGCGAGTCTGATTAAATAAAAGCGCGTATGATATCTGATCTAATGGTTGCTCAAAGTTGAATGTGTTTCTGCATATTTATTCTGTAGTCTGGATTATCTCTGATATTCTGGTTACAGTGGTTTCACTGTTCTGTCTGAAGCATTGGGCAAAGGTTGTTTGTTGATAAGTGAAGGGTTGTGTTGGAGCTGTCTGATCCAGTTTGAAAATTGATGAAACGTGGTTTGCAGTGGATCTGAGGGTTGAAGCCTTCAGTATGTATGTAGAAGCTTTCTGTCAGTAGAAGATAGTGCTAATTTCAGGGGGTAGTAGCTCCCTTCCAGGAGAGGCTGGTAAACGAGAAGCAGGGGGTTGTAGCACCCTTCTAGGACAGGCTGGTAAACGAGAAGCAGGGGGTTGTAGCTCCCTTCCAGGAGAGGCTGGTAAACGAGAGAAGGTTGTAACCTTCTGCAAGTGGGTGCCTGCATGCTAGTATAAGTCTGCGTTAGTACATGGTTGTAAGAAGTTTTCTTAATATAATAAGGATTGAAGACTGAGACGACGGCAGCGGTGGTTTTCTCCCGAATTGGGTTTCCACCTAAAATCCTGGTGTTCATGTGTGTTGCTTATGTGTGATGATTATTCTGTTCTTTCTGCATCTTTTTACTATTTTCTAAACATCTTATGATTGAATAATGAAATGATCTAATTCAATAATTAATGCATAACTAGATCACTGGATATACGCGAGTTCTGTAAAGGATATCCGCATATATATGATAGTTGGATTCAGGAAAGTAGCGTATGGGTTTTTAAAGGAGAAAAGTTTTATTGACTGCACTAAATACTGATTCACCCCCCTCCCCCTCTCAGCATTTTTCCCAACAATTGGTATCAGAGCAGGTCCTTCTGAAAAAGCTTAGCCGCTAGAAGGAAGATCAAGCAAGATGAGCAATCAAGATGGAACAACATCTATCAAGCCTTCACTCTTTAATGGAAGCAATTTAATCTTCTGGAAAATAAGGATGAGATCATATCTTCAGTCTATGGGAGCAGATGTATGGGCCATTGTTGAACAAGGATATCAATATCCAGCTGCAATACCAACAAATCCGACTGAAAAGAAGAATTATGAGATAAATGCAAAGGCAGTCAATGCTCTAACAGGAAGTCTCACTGAATCAGAATTTGTCAAATTTATGCAACTGAATACAGAAAAGGAGATATGGGACAAAATCATTCTAAGTTATGAAGGTGATGCAAAGGTAAAAAGTGCAAAACTTCAAACTCTCAGAATTGAATATGAAAATTTAAAAATGCATAATGATGAGAGTATTGCCAGTTTCTTTTTACGTCTTGATGATGTTGTAAATCGTATCAAAAATATGGGAGAAACAATCGCGGATTCTACTTTGGTTGAGAAAATCTTAAGATCACTAATGGAAAAATTTGAATCAAAAGTCTCTGCTCTTGAAGAAAAATAGGATCTTCAAACTCTTACTATGGTGCAACTTCATGGCATACTAACTGCATATGAAATGAGGAGAGGAGGACCATATGAAGTCAAAGAAGTTGTTTTTAAACCTTCTACAAAAGGGAAAGAAGTTCAAAAAGCAGAAGGATCAAGATATATCTCAGAAGAAGATGAGGCAAACTTTGTGAGAAGACTCCAACTAGGAACTGGAAGATTCAAAGGTAAGCTTCCTTTCAAATGTTTTGATTGTGGAAGAGTTGGTCATTATGCTGCAAAGTGTCCTTATAAATAAACATCTGCTAAAGGGAAAGAAGTAGCAAGAAAGAATAAGAACCGATCTAGCACTAAGAAAAGTTACTATACTAATGAAGACAGTGATGGGTTATATGATAGTGAGAAAGAATGTGAACAAGATCTTAGACTTCTCATGGCATTTGAAAAGGATTCTAGAGAAGGCAAGGATGAGTTTATGGATGCTCTTGATGACAATGATTTTCTTCATCAAAACAATCAACTCAAAATATGCTTGGAAGAAAGTAAAATAATCATAGAGACTCTGAAAAAGCAGAATGAAGAAGCAAAGAAACACAATGAGAAATTAGAATGTGAAGTAGTAAGTCTAAGAAAAGAACTTGAGAAAGTAAAGACTCTGAATCTTAGATTTTCTAAAGGTTCTGAAACCTTAGATGAGATTATCAAGGTACAATGTTCTCCTCTTATAAAGACAGGTCTTGGATATACCGGAGAACCTTCTCAGGCTTCAGCATCAAATTATCTAAAAGCAGCTACAGCTGGTTTACTACATTCAACCACTCAGCAAGGGAATAAATAATCTTTACAAGTAAAGCATGATCATCACAATTAAAGGAACACTAACAGGGATATCGTTCAAAGAAGCTGCAACCAACAGGTAAATTCAAATAGAATATTTCATGATCACAGAAATTCCTACTTCAATGGACAATGTTTCTCATGTCACAATTTTGGTCATAAAGTTGTTCAATGTGTTGCATATAAAACCATCATGACAAGAGAAGCAAGAAAGAAAAGGATGGATATTGAACCAAAGAAGAACACCTATAACAACTTTTCTCCTCTTCAAAATGAAGTTGAATGTACTTATTGCAATAACTTTGGCCATGAAGAATCTGAATGCAGGAGCAAAGTTCAGCCAAAACTGCACTTTCCTTCAAGTTCCAAAGTATGGAAAAATAAGGAATTACAGGTTGAAATTTGTGGGATAGCGTTGTTTGCAGAAGGTGAAGAAAATCAATGGTACATTGATAGTGGATGCTCGAGACACATGACAGGTGACAAAAGCAAACTTCTTGCATATAATGCTCTAGAAAAGGAAAAGAAAGTTACATTTGGAAATGATACTCCTGTTGTAATTAAAGGAAAAGGGTCTGTGTTTCTAAAAGAAAAGGTGAAGGCTAATGATGTCATGTATGTGGATGGATTAAGGCATAACCTGTTAAGTGTAAGTAAAATGTGTGATCAAGGAACTGAAGTTGTCTTTAGTTCAAAAGAATGTGTGGTTCGTGATCTTGATATAGGTAAAACTATTATAAAAGGGAAAAGAACTCCAAGCAACCTGTATGTATTGAAGAATTGCAAAGATCATTGTTACTTGAGCAAATCTTCAGAAAATTGGCTATGGCATAGAAGGTTGGGGCATCTGAGCTTCTCTCAAACCAACAAATCAAGCAGACTCAAAGCTGTTCGTGGTCTTCCCAATATTACTCTACCAGAGAGTATCATATGCAAATCTTGCCAATTCGGTAAGCAGACCAGAGTATAATTTAATGCCAAAGAAGGATCATCAAGTAAGCCTCTTGAACTCATTCATACTGACATATGTGGACCTATGAGGAAAAATTCACCACGTGGGGAAGAATACTATATCTTATTTATTCATGATTTCTCTAGAATGTGTTGGATCGGGTTGATTAAACACAAAGATGAAGCATTTGAAAAATTTCAAATTTTCAAAGCTCTGGTGGAAAATGAATTAGATCTAAAAATCAAGTGTCTTAGATCTAATCAAGGAGGAGAATATACTTCAAATGAATTCCTTGAATTTTGTGAACAACATGGCATAAAAAGACAGTTCTCTATAGTTGGCACTCCACAACAAAATGGTGTAGCAGAAATAATGAATAGAACAATTTAACAAATGGCTAAAGCTATGCTTGATGATTCTGGAACACCTGACATTTTCTGGGGAGAAGCAGCTAATACAGCAGCAAACATTCTCAACAAGGCACATGTTCGAATAAATAGTGACAAAACTCCATATGAAATCTGGTATGGTAACTCTCCCTCTGTGAAGCATTTTAGAGTTTTCGGAAGTAAATGCTTTATCAAAAATAATGATGAAAATCTTGGCAAGTTTGAACGTAGATCAGATGAAGGGATACTTCTTGGTTACTCATCTACAAGCAGAGCGTACAAATGTTACAATAAAAGGCTTTGAAAGATTGTTGAATGTATTGATGTTGTTATTGATGAGTCTCCTGCAGCTCCTAAAGAAGAAAAACAAACAACAGAAGAAGATGATGGTGACTTATGTCCTTCTACATCAAATAGAAATGATATAGACAATGGATCCAATGAAGAACCTGAAGATGATTTATCTGAAAAGGCTCCATCCAGATATGTTCAAAAGAATCAGCCTGAATCTCAAATTTTGGGAGACAAGGAATCAGGTGTACAAACAAGGAGGACTCTTGTGGGCTCTTCTAGCTATCTGGCACTTCTATCCACAATTGAACCACACAATGTCAATCAAGCTAGCAAAGATGAATGTTGGATTCAAGCCATGAATGAAGAGCTTGATCAAATTGAAAAGAATCACACTTGGGAATTGGTACCTAGACCACATGATAAAAATGTCATTGGAACTAAATGGATATTCAAGAACAAGTTAGCTGAGAATGGGGATGTTATAAGAAACAAAGCTAGATTGGTTTGCAAGGGGTATACTCAACAAGAAGGTATAGACTTTGAAGAAAATTTTTCTCCTGTAGCTAGACTTGAAGCCATAAGAATGTTTCTTGCTTTTTCAAGTTTTCAACAAATCAAAGTTTATCAAATGGATGTTAAATCTGCATTTCTCAATGGCGATCTAGAAGAAGAAGTGTATATAGAACAACTGGAAGGATTCATTTTGGGAAATGATGAAAATCTTGTTTGTAGGCTTAAAAAGGCTCTATATGGTCTCAAACAAGCTCCAAGGGCATGGTATTATCGTCTTGACAAATATCTTCATCAACAAATATTTTCAAAAGGGTCTGCTGATAGCAACTTATACACAAAATTTGAAAATGATAAACTATTGATTGTGGTTGTATATGTTGACGATATCATTTTTTGGAGTAATGAAGAATCTATGAATCCGAAATTTTCTTCTGTCACGCAGCAAGAATTTGAAATGTCCTTACTTGGAGAACTAACATTCTTTCTTGGCTTGCAAGTGCATCAAACTACAGATGGTAGTATACTTGTTTGCTGGTGCTGATCTACACTCAGCTGATCCACATCTCTGGATTCATTTCCGATCGAGGTTGGGGGTACAGACTCCCCTATGTGCTGGGGTGGTGGCTTTGTTGACCCCCTTCTCATATCATCTCTTACTATGCTTTCTTAGCTGTGCATCATTTACACACAATTTGTCATATTAGGTGACCCATAGGGTCCCAGCATGCGAACGCTGCTCTGATACCACTTGTAACATACAACTGTACTTTACAAAATAAAAAAAATAAAAAATTAACTTTATACTTTTGACTACAACACTATGCACTTTTACCTTTACCATAATTATCTTCATAACTACCATTCACCAAACTTGCTATAGTACTACACAAATTACATATGTAAACCATATTGAAGGTTCGGATAACAATTATTGGTGTTTACATATTGTATGATAGGACAACAATTATTGTTGTCTCTTAAGGGATTAAATACCCATCCCAAGTCCCGACACTAACACTTGTCATCACATTCTCCATTGTGAAATTTGAATGTCCTAACCCTATACCACTACATGATCTTCGAATTATTTGGCATATCGTTTCACATTAATGTAACACATTTGATTCTTGAACTTTTGAACATCCGGCTATGGTTAATTTTTTCTTTGGTAATCTTGCAAATGGTTCAAAAGAATTGATTAAACCGACACAACCTACCAGGGAGACAACTCTGGGTCCTTTCCACCGTCGATTCACATAGGACAGGATCTACAGTTGCAATTCATTTACGGTTTAGGTTGGTTAGGGTAATGACTACCCTAACCCTAATCGTTCCCATTCATTCTCAATTTTCTACCACAGAGCTCTGCAAGTTGGTTTATATGGTCGCAACGACATACACCTCTCACTGGTTTCATACATGTTTTCGTTCCAAGAACCTTCGCCGACGGTAGGTGGCTCACTCTAGTTGCTTAATGCCGTGTTCATTTTTGTAGTTTGTAAGCATATAGTCTCTGCCTCTGAGTGATCTGTAGGAATGCCTCTTTTTTCTTTGTTTACGTTCCTTATGGCCTCATTCTCCAGTTCCTTTTTATTTTAATACTTTCTTATTTCAATCGTAGCTCTAATCTGTTATTTGTTTGTTTGTTGGGCTGAAGAGAAGGTTCTGACTTACAACTCCAGAAGATGTACCACCGTTTTCCTTACTGCTCCATCAGAGGTTCCCACAGGTAAGGTGGGGTTTATTATATTGTGAACTTGCAAGTCTGGGCTATCTTTTCTTTCTTTAATTCAACCAAATAGAATTTGATTGCCATCCTCTGGTTTATTCGTAGACTTCGTAAAAACTCTGCGGAAATACGTATATGCACATGTAAGGTGTTGGAAATATGATGCAATGTGTTGTCCTTGATGGCAACCCACTTGATGAAGATGATGGAAACCTACTTGATGAAGTTGTACTTGATGGAAACTGACTTGATATACTAATTAATGATGTAAATATGATGTTCTACAAGTAGTACAGAAGTTGCAGAAGTAAGAAATATCAGTATGTGCAAGAGTAATGATGAAAAGTGTATGTCACAAGGAATACACGGGTTTGCTTAATATAAGTAGCTTATGCACGCGGGAAATAACGTGCCAAGTCGCGTATGGTACATTGCGCTCTAAATTTATAAAACCAGGGGTTACTACCATGGTATTGACCTGTTGTATTGAGCGCTGGATTGTCTATTTGATCCAGTCCAGGAATACCATCGGAAGTTGTGTGATTTTGGCTCATGGTATTGTCAAAGGCTAAATCTATATAAGGAGAAGAAATTCATTGTGCAAGAGTGAGGTGTCTAGGCTTTAATGAATACTTCACTCTGAAGTTAATCTGTATGGTTGAACTCTGTTCTTAATTGATAGATCTGAATCTATGATGCAACTATGAACATGATGAAGGTTCAAGACCTCTAGATCTGAAGAAAATGAATCTCTAGGATGATCTGAAAAGAAGTAATGAAGACCTGGCGCAAATCTGTCGAGGAACTTGAAGAAATCTGGGTAAGTTCATAGATCTGGTCTGTTGTGCAAAGTCTATCTTTTATAGATCTATACGCAGGTTCAATTCGTGAAAAGCGTGTGTATACGCGGATCTGTTTAAACAAAGGCGCGTATGGACAGTTAGGGCTTTTCTGGTAAATGCACAGATGTATACGCGGGTTCTCTTCATGAAAAGCGCGTATATACGCGAGTCTGATTAAATAAAAGTGCGTATGATATCTGATTTAATGGTTATCTCTGATATTCTGGTTACAGTGGTTTCACTATTCTGTCTGAAGCATTGGGCAAAGGTTGTTTGTTGATAAGTGAAGGGTTGTGTTGGAGCTGTCTGATCCAGTTTGAAAATTGATGAAACGTGGTCTACAGTGGATCTGAGGGTTGAAGACTTCAGTATGTATGTAGAAGCTTTCTGTCAGTAGAAGCTGGTGCTAATTTCAAGGGGTAGTAGCTCCCTTCCAGGAGAGGCTGGTAAACGAGAAGCAGGGGGTTGTAGCTCCCTTCCAGGAGAGGCTGGTAAACGAGAGAAGGTTGTAACCTTCTACAGGTGGGTGCCTGCATGCTGGTATAAGTCTGCGCCAGTACATGGTTGTAAGAAGTTTTCTTAATATAATAAAGATTGAAGACTGAGACGACGACAACTGTGGTTTTCTCCCGAATTGGGTTTCCACCTAAAATCCTGGTGTTCATGTGTGTTGCTTATGTGTGATGATTATTCTATTCTTTCTGCATCTGTTTACTATTTTCTAAACATCTGATGATTAAATAATGAAATGATCTAACTCAAGAATTAATGCATAACTAGATCACTGGATATACGCGAGTTCTGTAAAGGATATCCGCGTATATACACTAGTTGAATTCAGGAAAGTAGTGTATGGGTTTTTAAAGGGGAAAAGTTTTATTGACTACACTAAATACTGATTCACCCCCCCCCCCCCCCTCTCAGCATTTTTCCCAACATAAGGACATATGCCTTACTACATTTCCTTTATCCAGTTTAATCATTGATTTGGCACAATCATACATTCAGTTCCCTTACGGTTTCATATTTTGGTTTCTGTGCACAAGTATGCTCGACTGCCCAAGACTGTGGGTTGGATTCCCTTTGGTTTGCTTGCTCCTGTCCTTTTGCTGACTCAGATTTTCTATCCTCTAGGTATTATCCTTCATTGATCGGTGTTGTTACAACTGTCCTACTTCAAACTAGCTATCAGGTTTTTATTTGGGGTTTTTCTATGAGGTGTTGCGAAGGGGTTTCACGCCGCCACTCCAATTTAAGTCCTTCTCTTGTTTGAGTTTCACGGACTACACATAACTTAGGAATTGCCAAGGGCGAGAAGTTTCAAAATGGATTTTGTAGAGTTCCATTTTATTTATATCGTATTTGGCCACTGAGGCTTTTAGTCCAATGTTCCAATTTTTGACTTAAGACTTGTTTAATTTAAGCCTTTGTCGTTGTCTCTCTCTCTGGGGAAGGTGAACATTTCATAAATAATTCTTATGGTTCAAGCATAAGTTTATATAGATATATAACTGCATATTTTGAATGAATCTTGTCTTTTCTTGATTGAATGAATTCGAAAAAGAATAAGCCGTATTTCTGGTTTTCATTCTATAGTTTTAATTCGTGCTATTACAAGAATAAATCATCGTCTTCGAAAGAAAAGTTATAGTGCTCATTGATTTTCATTATTTCCAGTAATAAATAAATAGTTACCGTGATAGTTGTCTTCAAGATTGATTATAACTACATATATTTTTCATATTCTATTTACAATATTTTATTCAATGAATCTGTTACATGTATTTGTATAACAAAATTTGGGTTTGGTTCATGATAACAACTTTCAGCTGTAGGGCTTACTTGTGCCTTTCTCATATCTACTTTCTTGCATCAAAATTTTATTTCTGTTACCATTTCTTAGGTATCTTGCTGACCCAGAATGTCGTTATACATATTTTAATTTATTCAACTGGTTTCTAAAGATTCCTCTTTCTATGCATTTAATGTTTTGCATTTAATTTTCATTCAATTTTGTTTTCCAAAAGAATGTTCGAACCATTATGTCTGTGTTTATCATCGTTGTAGAGAACAACCTACTCAGAGCCTTCGTATTGAACGCTCTGATTTAACAGTTCTTTGCTGTTAGTCACTAAAACAATATTTTATAGCTTCATTCGAGTCATATTTTTTTATCACATGCTCTCTTAATTTAAGACAGATACTTGGCTATCAGTTCCATAATTTTAAAGAGAATAATGAGAAGTTTCCCTCATTTCATAAATAAATTACGGTAATAGCCATGGTCTATTAAAGATAACTATTTACTCGTTTATAACCAACAAAAATCAATTCCTCATTAACTAGTATACTTATCTGACTTTCAGATACTACTGATGCTATCATCCCTTCCTTGAGAGAGATAGTTATGTCCTCGTCTCTCCCCTGTGCTCCACGCCTGAGTTAAGTGAGTTGACAACAATTTCGGAAGAGACCTCAGGACCACCTATCTAGTCTTCTATTCCAGGAATTTCAGAAATCTGATTAATTCCATTGGTCTCTACTAGCTCAGGAATTCTTCATTCAATTTACTCTCCTCAGTTACCGGACAACACCCCTCTCCCTCACTGGGATGTACCTTTATCCTCAGAGGATAGAGTAACTATCTGAAATGTTTTTCTATTCAACTAATTCTCAGTTCTTGGAATACTTTTACATTAGTCTTTTACCTTTTTATGGAACCACTTTCCAATACTAAATTTTATTTAATAAAAAAAAATTACTTTCTGTTTATCTAGTAATATTTCTCAAGAAATAATAAATGCCTTAGTTTCCTTAACATGAAATAATATGACCATTAGTTAGCACTTGAACCAACTGTCACACTGTCTGTACCATAGACCATACTCTGATGTGCCCCTTAGGTATCTCAAGACATGCTTCCTCACCTTCCAAAAGAGATTGGTATGCTTAACCATAGCTTTGCTCAACTGGTTAACTGCGTAGAAAATGTTTGTTCTGGTGTTCCCTATATACATCAATGAACCAACTAACTTCCTGTAGATAGTAGCATCCACTACCTCTCTCGAAGTAGCATCCTCTTTCCTCCAATTTCTTGGAAGAGGAGTATCCATGGGTTTGCATTTCTCCATGTGAAACTTACCCAATATCTCTTTCATGTACTTTCCTTGAGACACAAAATTTTTTCCATCCCACTTCCATATTTACAATCCAAGGAAATAATGAAGGAGTCCCATGTCCTTCATTTCAAGCTCCCTTGAAAGATCCTCCTTGCATGAGTGTATGAGCTTCTCATCACCAGTTAAAATTAGATCATCAACATAAGGAAAAATAATCAATATCTTACCCTCGACCACAATCTAGTACAGGTTTGCATCAACTTCACTTTTAGTGAAGCCCAACCCGGTGAAATAGCCGTCTATGCGAGTGTACCAAGCACGAGGTGCTTGCTTCAACCCATACAGTTCTCTCTTGAGTCAGCACATATGTAACTCACTGTTGAAGGTATCGAAACATTCAGCCTGCTCTATGTACACTTCTTCCTCAATCACTCCATTGAGTAACACAGTTTTCACATCCATCTAATGAATGCGCCAACCCATCTGCATTGAGAGTGCAATGATGGATCTAATGGAAGAGTACCTTGCAACAGGTGCAAAAATCTCATCATAATCCATCCCCTCGATCTATGAGATTCCCCGAGCCACAAATATGGCCTTATATTTCTCCACACTCCCATAAACAACTTGATTTACCTTGTAGATCCATCTAGATCCAACCACTGATTTGTCGACCAGTCTTGGGACAATCTCTCATGCACTGTTCTTGACAATGGACTCATACTCCTCCACCATTGCATCAACCCAAGTTGGTTTGCACTACTTCCTGAAAGGAATATTGTTCAGTCACATTACATTTGTTCATAAGAGCCATGTATCTAATCAAAATGTCTGGAGACTGTCTCTGTTTTCACTCTGAAGTAGGGGATCCTACATTCTCTGTAGCATCAAGTCTCAATCTATCAGCTTCCATGGTGCACCTTCCACCATTTCTGATGGATGGCTCTGCATGAGTTTTTTACTCCACCCCATGATCCTCCGCATGTGGCCGTTGCACGTCTTGAGGATCATCCTTGGGAACCAACAGTTCCTCCACTGCATGCAAGTCCAGCTCCCTCTAAAGCGATAACCACATGGATTTATCCTCATCAAAATTTATATCCCATCGCACAACATTCATTCTGTTGTTTTGAAAATACACTAGATATTTGTGTGGTCTTTCAGTGTGTCCCAAAAAAATCCTAATCTCAGCTATCAGTTCTAGCTTCTTTCTGGCATCCTTGGTCACATGCACATAAACAGATGAGCCAAAAATCTTAAAGTGTGAACCATTATTTTTCTTACCAGTGAAAGCCTCTTCAGGTGTACTCATTCCAAGTATCCTATGAGGACAATGGTTCTGCACAAATACCACAGTGTTGCATGCTTCCACCCACAGATGCATCGGTAGGCCTTGATGATGCATCATTGCTCTTGCTACACCCAAAATTGTTATGTTATTTCTTTCAGAGACCCCATTCTGCTATGAGTTATGAGGTGTTATCAGCTATCTTTAAATTCATTCTTTGCTATAGAAGTTCTTGAATTCGTTAGAGATGAATTCACCACCATTATCACTCCTCAGAGCCTTCACTTGCTTCCTCGAGTCTTTCTCCACCAGTGCCTTAAACTCAAGAATCTTTGAGAATGTTTGATCTTTCTTCTGGATGAAGAATATCCAACACTTATGAGAAAATTCATAAAAAAATATCACATATTACTTATGTTTTGTTTTCGAAGCAACTGAGAATGGTCCACACATGTCTGTGTGAACTCTCTCAAGGATCTCCAAAGCTCGATTCTCCTTCTCATGAAAGGTGGCCTTTACATATTTTCCCATAGTACATCCCTTGCATGTGTCTAACTGCAAAAGTGTACCGCTGGGAAGACCACTAGAAATATGCTGCATTAATTTCAAGGCTCCATGGTGAAGATGGCCCAATCTCTTATGCCATAATTCACCCTCATCCTGGTTCACCACTTTTTTTTCCTTTCCCATCAATGTTGCGCAACCATCTACATCCAGCTTGTAGAGATTCTTAACTCAAATCCCTATATTCTTGTCTTTTCCTATTGTTTTGTCTCACATGAAAGGTTTTCCTTCTCTAAAAATAACATCATAGCCTCTATCCTCTAACATTGCAACTGAGACTAAATTTTTCTTCAAACTTGGTACATGTATTACATATTTTAATTAAAAGGGTTTACCTAAATGCCTCTGGAAGGTAATGGTACCAATCCCGGTAGCTTTGTACTGCCCATCATCACCCATTTCAATATGCATATGGAGATCCTTCTCCTCCAAGATACTGAAAATTTCCTTCTCTCTCGTCATGTGAAAGGAAGCGCCACTATCCAAATACCACACAGATCCCAATACACTTGACACCATGCATGCGATCAATGAGAAGTCAAGCTGAAATTGCGAGGAAAGATCCTCACCAGCTGTAGATCCTCTAACCTTCTTCTTCTTCTTCTTGTTCTTTCGTGGACAGTTAGTAGCATAATTCCCATGCTCGTGACAGTGAAAAAACTTCACCCTGGACATGTCCCGCTTCTTGCCATATTTCGACTCGGATTTGGAATGGAATTTCTTCCCCTTCCCCTTCTTCACCTTGGTAGCCAAAGCACAATATTCTTCATCTTCATTCTTAGATGAAGATCCATCTCTAGTGTTTTGTTTGAACTCTTCCTGCACCAAATCTTATAATAATCGTTCCAATTTGGCAGCCTTTCCCTTCCATTGACATAGTCTTCATAATTGTGCCAGCTCTTGGGAAGTCCTAGGAGAGCCAAGCTCACCAAATCATCATTAGCGACAATTATACCAATGCTCCCCAGCATCTCGACATTGGACAAACTTTGTTATATATTTTGGTATGGAGTCACCTTTCTCCATCTTGATCTTCCTGAGTTTATATTTGAGCACCAATTTCCTATGGTCGCTGCTGCTCTGAAATAGATCTATCGAAGCCTTCCACATTACATTTGGTGTTTCTTTCCCATGGAGGCTTGAGACAATGTGGTCTTGTACTCCCTCCAATAGGACCCTCCTCGCCTTTTCTACTTTCTTTTCCCATGCATCAAGATTTGCAACATCTGTCACAACGAGTTTAGGAACATCATTGTTAATGAATTCCTTTAAGCCATTGTCTTTGAGTACTGCCTCAATCTTTTCCTTCCAAGAAATATAGTTTGAGTTTCCCTCGAGTGCATACTCCAACCTCAAGCCATTGAAAGCCATTTCGATCCTGAATCAGTTGTAGCACAAAGAAAGTATTTGTACAAATTCAAATTCTATCTAGTCACAAACTCAGCTCCTCCTCCACATTTGTGATTTCCTATGCTTTGATACCATGTAGAAATTATACAATAAGCATGTATATCATGAATTCATTCTTATCTAACAATGTACTAAAGTTAAATAATGAATCGCTTCTGCAAATATTTTGTGGAATTAAAAACACAATCACCAATCACATGAAGCAAAGAAGAATCAATCAAGCCACAACACAGATAATCTCCTGGGGAAAGCTTGTTTCTCAAAACCCCACTATCTTCTATTGTATGTTAAACATGGAATCATGAAACAATTACATACAACTCTTCTCACAAGATCCCTCATGTACTCAGCTAATTGTGTCACACTGTCACACATAAAAATGACCAATACTTAGCCAATTTAATGCCTCTAGACAGCTTGCCTTGCTTGCGCAATCCATCATGAATGCAATCCCTAAAAAATAGGAATTTTAACCTTCCTTAACTGCGTAAGTATCATGGGCACTCCAATGGGTGTTTGGTTGCATGGGTGCAACCTAATAATCCTACAACTGATAGTCAAATTCCTTTTCAACTAGATTTCAACTGGGTCTCCACTGGATCTGACATGCATGCAACTAATAATAGTAAATCCTCAGTTGCATGTGAGATCACTGATTGTGAATTAATTAATATTTAATTCACTTGATGTCCCACTACTGTATCTAACAGTTACAACTAGCACAACTGAGTTTAACTTACTTAACTGAGTTAAACTAATCATAACCTACATTAACTAGTGCAACACTTCACTTCGAACTCTTTTGCAACTAGAATTACTTTGCATGCCTCACCAACTACCTCTAACTCAAAATTCATGAGTTAACTAAGTTTATCACACTCAGTTAACTATTACAAGTTATTTTAAGACTAGATTACATTTTATTGTCCATCTTAATTAAGGGAAAACTAAAATAAAGACATGCACCAAATTTAGCCCTGTGGGTCCGACCTTAGTGTAGGTGCTGCATGCACTAGGTGTGGGTGTTGAATTTTCTGGTTGAATTTTAACACAAATATATGAAAATTCCAAACTAGCTTAAAAATTAGACATCATTTCCTGTTTTGATGAACAATGACCTTCTTAATTCACTTTCCTTATCTTTCCAGCCTCAATTTTAGTTTTACATTCTTAACTAAATAAGCTTCAATATGTAAGGAAACACTTTGTTATCGAGGTATGGAATTTATACCTAATAATCCTTATACTAGTATAAAAACCTTTATTCAACTCTTTGAACATCATCTATTTCATTAGCTACACAAGATATAATATTGTGACATCCTTCTATACCAAAAACTAGTTGAGAGTTAAGAAAAACACCAATTACATACCCTCTAAATCCAACATGGACTATCTCTATAGTCACCTTGCACAAAACAACCATAATTGACGAAGAATATTTGAGGAATAGAAGCCCACGAATAGCAATAAAAGTTGTTTTTTTTTTCCTCCATAAACTGAACAACTAGGAATAAATGGAGAGCATCATGTCACAGGAATGAATAAAATTAAAGGTCAACACATTTAAATTAATTTAGTATGCTACTTAATCATTTTTATACTATTACACGTTAATTCTAATTCTAATGTTTGGGTTTATAAATTTCATGGGAGTAAGCTAAGGAAGGAGATTCCAAATTTTGAGATAGCATCCTATATTGCAACCACTTAACTTTATTTGTGATGTGTCTATTATCTAAATTTGAAAGATCAATTTGGAAAGTCATTAGTTTTGCAAGGTGATTGAGCTTTGAACTCTTTAAATATTATTGATATATATTTAATGAATATAATTGTATTTTTCAGTACTCTAATTTAATAATTTGCAAACATTCCATACCAAAATACAAAATCTTAATACAAAATTCAAAATATTCAACAATTAATACTCTTAACTTAAATATAATTTTATATATTGAATAATTAATTTTATATTATAGTTTTTTCCCATCAAATTAGACTTCAAATTTCTCAAAAATCAATTTCCAAAATTAAAAGAAATTGTTATATTAAACTATTTAATTCACATCAAATCAAATCAAATCAAATATATATATATATATATATACACGCTAAATAATTAATTATTATATGTCGGCTGCCCAAGCCATTGAATATATTTCATAATTTAATATTTCGCTGATGTATATATATTGATATTTATTTGACAATTAGTAAAGCAAATCGATGTTAGCAACCCAGCTCAGTGATTTATGTTCGCACAAAAACATCGAGTCAAACAAAATCAGTGTTGATTTCTTGTTGATTTCCTCGGCTCATGCTCTTACTATAAATAAAGAAGAGTTTGACATCATTTTCTTGCAGGTCCGAAGGGGACAATAATCCTAAGAGGATTATCAAGAAATGGAAGGCAGACGTAAAAGGTAATAAACTGTGAAGCAAATTGTTTTATTATTATTATGTTTATGTTTATGTGTGGCTGTCATAATTTTAAACATGTTGGTTTGGATAACGTTTAGATTGGCATCATTACTCTCGAGGCGTGATTCAGAAATAAAAGATTTTCTACAATCATCCGATATCTCCAGAAAAATGTCATTGCAACTAATGGTATCTAAATCTATAAATTGGTGGACGTTGAATGTGAGCAAGTCTGGAAGAGCAACAATTGTTGTGGTTTTGAAGCATTTGGAGAATTTTTTCGGTGATACATTAGAATACGACATAATGAATATGGTTATCATATACTGGCCAGGGTTGTGTCCACGTGTAGTGGTGAACTGTATCGAGTGGAACAGATATGGGTCCAGGGGAATTAACCAAGTTCAATTGCCTGACATTGTTGACGATGATTACTTTAATGAAGTTATACCTAGAATCCCAATAGAATTACTGGTGTTGGACTACAGTGAGTTATTCTTTCCCAAAAGGTGGAAAGGAGTGCCACAGAATGCATTCCGGAGAATTCGGTCTCGTTTCAACTGCACACATTCTTCCAACGATTAAACCAACAACATCTTCTCTTGATATATTTGTATACAGATATAGTATTCTAAAATATTGTAACAATTAAATTACCATTTATTGTTATAATTTTTAATTATTACTTTGATCGAGTTTTTTTGAGTTGGAATTTTTATGGGAAAGTGTTACTTGAAAATGCCAGTATATTCTTGTTTTTGGTATTACCTCAATGGATCAATTTCACACCACTATATTTCTTGCATATTTAAATCAAGGGTTAAATTTAACCCAGTTCCCTTTTATAAAAATAAAAGACAGTTTATTTTAAATTAAATAGGTCAATGATAGTCATATAAAAAAATCAGAAGTTTTAAATTATATATATATATATATATATATGGTGAAAAACATATATATCACTCAGGTTTTGGTGGTGTGGTGCAGGTATGTCATTTATCGTGCAACAGTGGTGTACTTGAGTGTTGGAATTTTTTTTTGATAGTGGAAATGGATTCAGAACTATCAAAAACCTTTAAAGCATCCAAAATACTGAAGTTTAACAACTGTAAAAAAAATTATGATAAATCTTTGAGACTGGAGTTACTTGAAAACATTTCAATGCAACCTGTGAAAGTTGTCTATAATTATTAATCTTCCCCTTTTGGTCAGCAATATTCCATCATTTTACTGGATAAATTAACAAGTTGGACTTGCTCATTTCATTTGATAAACCCTAAGAATGATAAAGATACTTTAACCACGCTTAAGCTTTCAATAGAGAGAATTTCAATTCATTGTCTTTTACCCAAAACAAATTAAATTCAGTTTTTTTTTGTTTATATATATAAAGAGTAGAATAAAAAAAACAAGATTAAAAACTCTTTCTATTTAGTATTTTCAATATTTGAGAAATAAATTATAAATACTATTCAAAATTTTTGATTTATATATATATATATATGAGAAAATAAATTAATGAGCTCTCTTAGCCATAACCTTACTATAAATTCGAGTCATCCTATAGGCTTTTTTTTGTTTGTTTCTGTATTTTTAGCTTCTAACATTTTTTTAGCATATAAAGAGTAATGGAAAGGGCAAAGTGGAAAAATAGTTTTAAAGTAATATGCAGTTCAATTTTTTTTTTAATGTTTATTTTGTGATATGATAATTTTATAATAATATTTATGAGAGAATTTTTTTTTATAATTTTTATAATATTTTTTTTATATATTTAATTTAAAAAGGTAAAATGTTGAAATTTACTTTATTATATTAAAAAGAAATAAAAAATCATAAATTTTTATTAATTTTGATTTTATAAAAATATTAAAAGTAAAAATATATTTTAAAATTTATATGAAAAATAATTTAAAAATAAAACAGTTATAAAAATATTAAAAATATATTTTAAAACTCATATGAAAAATAATTTAAAAACAAAACAGTTATAAAAATATTCTCTATAGGTAAGGGCACCCATAAAATTTAATCCCGGTTTATCGTGCTTGTCATTTATTGTTCCTGTTTATTGTGTTTGTCATTTATCGTGCAAACAATGGTGTAGGCTTTACATTAATGGCGATGACAATGGATTAGACATAAAATTATTATGGTAAAGGTTTCGTGCGATTAAATGGAAATGCAGACCGGAATTATTTGAAAACAATTTCATCGAGTAGGTTGTACTTATTTACTTAATAAGTTGGACTTTTTAGTTTCATTTGATAAACCATAAGAATGATAATGATACTTTAACTACTCTTAAGCCTTGAATAGAAAGAATTTCAAACTTATTGTCTTTTATCTAAAAACAAATGAAATTCAAACTTTTTTTTGCTAGAAATTTATAGTATCTACAATTAATTTTTCAAATATTGAAAAAATTAAATAGAAAAAACTTATAATATTGGTCTTTTATTTTTGTAAATTTCAACATCAATGAATATATTATCACAATATTAATGCAATTTTTTTTATTTATATATATCTTTGAATAAAAATACGAAGATTAAAAGTTCTTTCTATTTAATACTTTCAATATTTAAGAAATGAATTATAAATACTATTCGATTTTTTTGGTTTATATATATACATAAGTGAGTAAATATAAATTATTGAGCTCTCGGAGCCATAACCTTACTATAGGTTCGAGTCATCGATCTCTTTATTACGGAATTATTTATTATGGTAATTTGTTAGTTTCTGTATTTTAGCTTCTAGCTTCTTTTTTACCATATAGAGAGTAGTGCAAAGGGAATAGTGACTATCATTGTTATGAAAAATATTTTTAAAGTAATAGGTTGTTTATGAGAGAAATTTCTTTTGTAATTTTAAAAATGTGTAGTTAGAAATATAAAATTTATTATTTTTTTCTAAGTAAATATAGAAATAGTGATGATGATATGATGATCGAGTATAAGAGAAACTCACATAAAATGGTGAAGTTTAACTTATTGTTTTAAAAAAGAAATTAAAAATGATGAAATTTTATTGATTTTAGTTTTATAGAAAAAATATTAAGGGTACAAATATGTTTTAAAAGTTATATGAAAGGTAATTTAAAAATAAAACCGTCCTAAAATATTCTCTGGTGGTTAAGGGCACTTGTCAAATTTAAACCTGGATCTAAATCATATATTTACCAGATGGGTAAGGCCACTAGTCAAATTTAGCTTCTGATCTAAATCATATAGATGGGTAAGGCCACTCGTCAAATTTAACCTCTGATTAAAATCATATGTTTAACTGTACAAGGTACTAGTAACCACTTATGTAGATTAGAGATATGAAATTAAAACTAGCAATTACATCAGATGTTGCAAAGGAAAACTTCGTTAAGACATAAATTCAATAGTGAGATGTTAAGATCACTCAATATAAAAATTAGTAAAAAGATGTCGTTAAAAGTTAGAATATAAAGATAAATCACTTACATTATGCCAAATTTAAAGTTTTTATAAATTTCCAACATAGATTTTCTCTCAATCTTCAAAGATGCTAGTTTCAATTGAAAATATTTAATAAAAAAGGTGTTCTTTTCCAATATTGAAATATCTCCCTTGATCAAAATCTTAAAGTATTTTACAACTTGCTCTTCAGGTGATTGGATATGCCTTTGCTTGTTCTTTCTTAAGTTATTTGGGGAATTTGGACTCGTTTTTGATAGAGGAGGTTTATATTCAATTTTTTTTTTTGAAGATAAAAAATTCAAAATTTACCATTGGATGAACTAGTTTAAAGCAGATCTACTAAATAGATATATCAATAAAGCTAGTCACTGACATAACAATTTTATCAATATTCAACTCTCACTTGATCAAAAAATTCTAGTCTTTTACATTACCTGCACATAAATTCAACATGTGCCCATTTCATATTTGAATTATTTTATGATATCTATTTTATAATTTAAAACTTAAGCAGAAAATTTCCAATATTCCTCTAATATCCATTTTCCCTAACACTACCAAATTTCTATCATTTACAGCTAAAGCTCATTTTCCCTCCCAAATTATTCTTGACCCAAGAAATGATTCTAAGTTAATTTGGTCACAACCATCTTATATGCAATCTTTCTAAAAGCATAATTTCTAACTTAGGTGGTAGGGACTGAACTACTGTGTAGCAATTATTTATAGTTGTTGTCAAAACCAAAGCAGTTTTTTCATCCTTTATTAATCATTTCTCAATGCTAGAGTTGCAATGAATCTTGTAATGAAGGTCAACTCTAAAATATTATGAAAACTTTTATGTCCTATTGTGTCACCTTATATCAACCATCTCTCAATGACTTCATGAATAACTCAAGTACTAATTGGTAAAATATTGAAAAAAAAGAAATGTTATAGTGGAGCATTAATTATTTAGAAATCATTGACATGGAAATATTTAGGAGGAAACACAGACTTGGAAAGATTATTAAACCTAAAAACTCTAATAGATGTTGAAAAATATTTTAACCAACTCATATTTTTATCAGCTAGAAAATATGAGAGATTCTTTTTAATTTCAATATGGAAAAAATTATACAAATAAATTTGTTGAAGGATAATTTAATCTCAGTGAGAGCTAAAAAAAACACAATACAATAAAGGTGAATACTAAAGTAGATATTGTAATAAAGATGTTTTTATATATAATAAAATTAAAATAAAAAAGTCAATGTAAAGGAAAATTTTGAAAACAGAGAAAGAATAAGTTTGGAAATTTATTCCAATTAATATAAAGACAATTTTTTTATTACAAATAAGACAGTACAAAAATACTATTACATGGAAATCTAGAAAACTACAACTTAAACTTGGATCGAATCCCATCGATTCACAGATTGAGACGTGCCGGTAATGCATGCTCTGCAGATCCTCGTATGAAAATACCAAGGATTTCCGGCGCGTTCGGCTTAGGGTTTGACGGCCATGAGACGAGTTATCACTTTGTGTATTGCTTCTTTGACATGGGGATGTGACGTGAGCAGCCAGAAGAACCATGTTAGTGCAGCCGAGGTGGTGTCTCTGCTCGCCAAAACGAAATTGATGATGGAGTCTCGAAGAAATTCTTCGGAACGATAAGCCTCGCCTTCTGGCAGGTCCTCTTGTAGGTTTGCGATCACCATGAATCTGGAGAGCAGGTCTTGTTTGCAGGGAGCGCAGCAATTTTTTTTTAAACAGGGAAGCACGTGTGAAATATGTTTATGGGTTATAATAAAGATTAACAAATTGAACGGTTGAATAAATCAAAAATAAATTGACAGTTAAAGTAATTAGATTTAAAGGTGGAAAAACTTTCAATCTTTAACCTTTGATCTAATGGCACAGATAAGGATAGAGTGGCCACTTAGAGAGCTATTTTCAAAGAAAAACTTCTTATGGAATAATATAACGGTTAAAACTTACTTTGTTGAAACTTGCATCATTGAAATGTTTCATTTTATATTTTTAAAACTGTGTATTTAAAAGACCTTATTGGCATTCATTTATTGCATTTTTATCAAACTGTCAAAATATTAACATGGTTTTGTAGAATAAAATAATGGTTTTAAGTTGTAATAGTCCTTTTAAATTTTAAATTTTGAATTTTGAATTTTAAATTGTAACTTATAATTTATATTTTTTAGGTTTTTACATTTTAATATAATTTATATTGTATTAAGTTATGGTTTTGTTAAAGTAATATATAATATTATATTTTAATATCAAAGTTAATATAAAGATTTGGTTTATTTTAATATTTTAAATGCTTCATTTTTTCTTAATCTTCATTTCTTCCCTCATCAAAATTTGTAGTAAGTTTTCTCTTTTCTTTAACGAGGTTTTGAAAAGATTTATTTGATTTAAAATTAATAAGTTTATATATAAGCAATAATCATATAATTTTTTAATAAAATATTGGCCTTTGGATTATGAAACACTATCCGCATAAATTAAAACAATGTAATGCTATCATGCTTTTTCATCTAACCACTGAATTAATTTTCAAAATGGTGGAAGATTCACATTGTATAATCATACTCCTGGAAAATTTTAATGAAAAAATTAAACAATTAGACATTAGATTGGAAAATTGCTTTAAAATTATGTTAATTTACTATGTCATTTGTCAAATTTAATGTGACCAACAAACAAAAAATGAAACTTAGACACCATTGTTGAACAATGAGGAATTTGCTAATTTCAACCAAGCATAAACTAGATGAATTGAAGTTTAAGGCACTCATTCATAAAGTTTTAATTAATAATATATGGATAAAGAGAATGATCTTTGTGTGGGGTTCATTTACCAAGTATAAAATCAATATGTTATACCTTCATATTTTTTTTTTCTTTAAAATTATCTCAACCAAAAATATTTTATTTATATTAATATCAACCACATTGTAAATGTGGTTGTACATGTATTTTATATACGTCTATCTGCTCATAAAAATCACATTCATAAATACTATTGTGATAGTCTAAATTACCTATTAAATACAATTATTTTCAGAGTTATGGATTGGCTCTCCTTTACTTTATCTTTAACAATGTTTCCTATTGTACACAAGTTTCATTCATATGGTGATGGGTTCATGCATCAATCCGATATTGTGCAAAGGTTTGGACTCTTTATTTGAAAATAAAAGTTATATTTAACAAAATATAGCATATGTGGAAACAAAATATAGCATATTATTCCTGGCACAATTTGAACATGAATTTGTATGAGGATAGTGCTCAGTTCTTCTACCCTCAAACAAGTTCAATGTACATGGAAGAATCTCAAGGAATCCCTCATAAAAGCCCATCTAGTTTATTTCCTTCTAAACGTGTGTATATATTCCAAATGAGAAGGTGGGTTACCACGTCCTCCTATGAGTTACAACACTTGAACTAGTTAAACAACCAGTAACAATAAAATAGTGCTACTAATTTACAAAAAAAAATGAAAAATTCATTTGATTAACAATTTAATTTCCTTGTAAACTATAAAATGACTTTTCTAATTGAATATAGGGTAAAAAAAAATATGGTAAAAATGGATTAGTAGAGGTCAAAATGGAATCCACAACCATAATCTGGCACTGCAAATTAAATAAAAATGTATCCATGCTCACATGAATTTTTCTACTCATGTACTAAATTAGAGGTCAAAAACAATGAAACACATATTATTAATACCTAATAGAATGATAAGTCTAGTTGAACTCAAACATTTAATTTCCTGCCTCATTTGAATTAATTATCTTTAAGTGTGATCATGTATTCAAAATAAAATAAAAGGGTGTGTTGTATTTGAAATGTGCATATGCCACCAGCACATGGGAGCCAGGTCATGCATGGGTGTTGGAAAGTATTCTCCCTTGTGCATGTGTAAGTAACCTTACATAATCACTTGAGCATAGATGGATAGATTCTAAAGCACGGATAACAAAAAAAGAATGAAAATAAAGGTAAATATTTCTTGTTAATATGGGGGAGATTGAATGGTAGAGAGAATGTCAGCCTAGAGTATGGGGTAGATATAATAGGATCTAGAGAGAACCCAATATCTAATATCGATGTTTGACACACATGAAAATGAAATAGAGATAAGGTAGAGCATGTGATTCATTTCATTAATATGATACATGTATAAATACAATATTATTGACCTTAGGATTTGTCTTCCAATATCTTTTAGGCTCCCAAGGATAGTTCATAGTCGCTTGACCCTTCATATTTTTTGAAGTGAATGATCCTTAATAGTTTAGATATCCAATACTAACCAATTACCACAATACTATAAAACACAAAATTGTATACCTTAATATAATTTCCTAGTAAGAATACTACTTTGGAATCATGGCTTTTTAGTCATATGGCCATTATAACTTTCATATGCTCATTGGTTTCAAGATAGGATTCTCACATTTGGTCTCCCCTTGATTTTTTTCAAATGTATATTTTTATTTATTACCTGTTTTAATAGATCCAATATACATGTTTGGAAGAGAGACCAATAGATGAAAATTCCATACTAGCTTCAAAATTAGACATTATTTCATGTTTTGATGAACGATGACCTTATTAATTTACTTTCCTTTTCTTTCCACTCTCACCTTTAGTTATGCATTCTTATCTAAATAAGCTTCAAGATGTAAGGTAATACTAACACTTTGTTATTAAGGTATGAAACTTATACCTAATAATCCTTATACTCATATAAAAACCTTTCTTCAACTCTTTGAACATCATCTATCTCATTAGCTACATAAGATATAGTATTGTGACATCCTCCTATACCAAAAATTAGTTGAGAGTTAAGAAAAACACCAATTAAATACCCTTTATATTCAAGATGGACTATCTCAATAGTTAGTGTGCACAAAACAACTAGAATTGACCAAGACTATTTGAGGAATAGAAGCCCATGAATAGCAATAAAAGTTGTTTCTTTTTTCTCCACAAAGTGAACAACTAGGAAAAAAGGAAGAGCCTCATGGGAAAGAATAAAATTAAAGGCCAGCTCATTTAAATTAATTTAGTACGCTACTTAATCATTTTTATCATGTTACATGTTATTTCTAATTCTAATTTTTGGGTTTATAAATTTCATGGAAGTGAGTTAAGGAAGGAGATTCCCAATTTTGAGATAATATCCTATATTTCAACCACTTATCTTTATTTTTGATGTTCCTATTATCTAAATTTGAAAGATCAATTTGGAAAGTCATTAGTTTTGCAAGGTGATTGAGCTTTAGACTCTTTGAATAATATTGTTGTATTTTTAATGAATATAACTCTATTTTTCACCACCTTAATTTAATAATTTGCAAACATTCCATACCAAAATACAAAATCTTAATATGAAATTCAAAATATCCAATAATTAATACTCTTTTAAATATATACCGCTTAAATATGATTTTATATATTAAAATAATTAATTTTTATATCATAGATTTTTCCATCCAACAAGACTTCAAATTTGTCAAAAATCAACTTCCATAATTCAAAAAAATATTATATTTTACTAATATAAAATAAGTAATATATATATATATATAGTTAACCATATATATATATAAAGTTAACGTTATCTTAACCTCAGCACAAATAATTATAATTACAACGTGAAGTGTAATGCCAGCTGCCCAAGCCAATGAATATATTTCATAATTTAACATTTGCTTGATGTATATATATTGATATTTATTTGACAATTAGTAAAGCAAATCGAAGTGAGAAGGGGACAATAATCCTGAGAGCATTATCAATAAATGGATGGCAGGCGTAAAAGGTACTAAACTGTGAAGCAAATTGTATTTTTTTGTTTTGGTTATATTGATTATTTGTGACTGATAAATTTTAACATGCTGGTTTGGATAACGTGTGGATTGGCATCATTACCCTCCAACCGTGATTCAGAAACAAAATTTTTTCTACAGCCACCCAATTTGTCCAGAAATTGGTCATTGCAACTAGTGGTATATAGAAAAAACGTGGGTGTGGTATATAAAGAGCAATGATTGTTGTGAGTTTGAAGGATTTTATCGGTTATCCAGGGTTGTGTCCGCGTGTATCGAGTGAATTATTAGTTCTAGTGCCTGACATTGTTATTTAGAGATGTTATAACCGGAATCCCAATAGAACTAATGCTGTTGGACTACAGCCAGTTATTCTTTTCCAAGAGGCGGAATGGAGTGCCACCGAATGCATTCCAGAGAAGTCGGTCTCGTTTCAACTGCACACATTCTTCCAACCATTAAACCAGCTGCATCTTCCCTTGATATATTTGTATACAAACGATGGTATTCTAAAAAATGGTGGCAATTAAATCACCTTTATTGCTTTCAATTAAATCACCTTTCATTGCTTTAAATCACCTTTCATTGCTTTCAATTGCTGTCCTTTACTTTATCTTTAACAATGTTTCCGACTGTACAAGAAGTTTCATTCCTATGTTGATGGATTCGTGCATCAATCGGATTTTTTTGGATTCTTTATTTGAAAATACAAGTTTTATTTAACAAAATATAGCATATGTTGAAACAAAATAAAATGTTCACTATTGTAGTTGAGAAGTGTTTGTATTCTCGTGGATATGTATCAAGCAATATTAAACCAGCTTGTATAGGGTGGATGATTATTTATATTAAAGCAGTTTCTATAGGGTTAATAATTATTAAATTTATTATTGGAAAAAATTGAAATTGATTTACAAGAATTTTATTAAATTTACATATTCCGATGTTAATACCCCAGGCTTTGTAAATGTTCAATGTAAAATAATAGTTCTTTGTGAAATGTAGAAACTACTCTCTTTTAGCATTAGAATATTTTTCCTTCTTTGATTCTATTTTGGTATCACAGGGAATGAAGCTAGATTGGAAGTGGTTTTATTTGTTTGAGCAGTGCATTTGAGTGTGTAGTACTCTTAGGCATCCCTATTTTTTCACCTGTGCTAGTACTAGCCACATATCCCTTGTGGAGGACTTGATACCATGTGTTTTTAGTAACTA
Organism: Pinus albicaulis; assembly: GCA_034641835.2. Classification (NCBI taxonomy): domain Eukaryota; kingdom Viridiplantae; phylum Streptophyta; class Pinopsida; order Pinales; family Pinaceae; genus Pinus; species Pinus albicaulis. The sequence goes on from CM076580.1 coordinate 196,794,355, forward strand.
TAATTGCATTTGGAGTGTTATTGAAAGCCACAAACCAGATGTTCGATACACTATTTGCTGTTGTGGGTGTTGTAGGTACAATCTCTGGAGGTCGTACAAATCTCTCTATGGGGGACATAGAATGGATTACGTCATGTATTACTTTGGTGAGTTATGTTTTTATTATCAATGGTGTCCCAACATGTTTCTTCTATGCCTTCACTAATCTTCAACATAGTTGTTTGTTATCTCCGTTGATAATTATATAATTCATTAAAGGTCTGAGAAAAAATATTTTGGCATATAAATCATGGGGTTTATTTATTGCTTTACAATTATCTCGATAAGTATCCATCCCTCACCTCATGTTTGTGGATGAAGTATTACTCTTTACATAGATTTTGGTTGATCAATGGATCAACCTTCATCACATCATTGTGACATTTGGGAACGACTGCAAGTTAGTCATGAAATCTTCAAAATCAATTATAATATATGCATCATCATAGATTAAACAAGTCAAGGAGATATATATATAGCATATTTCGTGTTTCATTTGCTCCAATGGAATCGGGTTTCACATAGTTGGGATTTAGTAATTTCTCATGGACTCGCACTACTATACATGAGACAATATTTGAGAGAATTTTTGGGTAAATTGTCTCAACTTGAGAGAGAAAAAACTTATGTATTGTCTTAAATATTTCTTTTAAGCCATTGTATCAAATTATTTCCTTAAAAAATTGTGTCTATAAAGACAATATATAACACAAACATTATTGTATCTTAGGATACAATTTCATTTTTGTCTCCCCAAAGACAATAATTAGGATTAGAGACATATTGTCTTTATAGAAACAATAAGTCTTTAATCCTAGCTATTGTCTCTCTAGAGACAATAAAAAATTATTTTTAAAAACAATACAATATCACTTTCGTCTCTTTAAACACAATATAAAACAAAGAATCTATAAATATCTCACCATTGAAATAAATCAATATTGAAAATATCTAATTTAAAAATAAAATACAATATCTTTCATTAAACCTCTTCTTATAAGGTAGGTGCTCTTCCATGAAGCTAGCACCCTTTAAAAAATTATGTGAGTTATAGGAGCCCTTGAAATTGCATATGTAGGCATTGATTGAAAAAAAAAACTCAACACATAATGGCACAATATTTATAAAATTTATAATCATGCATCACCTATTTTTAACTTATTAAAAAACAATTCAATCAATTTAGCTAAATTTCACACCCTTGTAACATGACCCATACAACAAGTTAATAATACACAATAATCTACAAACAATTTAATCTATTCCTACAAAGAAAAGTAACTAGAATTAGCCCAAGATCTTAATATATTGCCACAAAATTAACACCCACATTGCTTTCTGCATCATATTTTGTCAACAAAGAAATACAAAATGGGCTCCCAAAGACGCTTCAAATGGCTTCATTGACACCATTACCACTTGGTTTGATTGATTGCAACAAAATGAATAGTTCTTTTAACCCATTTGAACACCCATGTCTGTATGAACACCTCATTTAGAAAACTAAATAGCTCCTTTAGCCCAACCTACGCTCCTCCTTGCGATGTCTATATGAAAAACTCAATTTTTCATATTTGTTAATTGATTAATTTTATAAATGATCTTAAATCCAAATTCATTTAATTAAATGATTCAAATGAATTATTAATTTAATCTTAATAAATTTTCTTAAAAATCCCCCTGTATAGTAGTGCATAAATATTGCATATGTGTGTCTCATCCTACCACTGTTACTATCATTGGAACTACTAAGAAGCGTGTGATAAGGAGGATCATGTTGCTAGAGATTTTACAATCTTGGGCTTGTTTGGGAACTGTAGGGGACGATATTGAATTCTACTCTCGGTGCCCACAACACCCCACCTGCATGAAGTCCAAAAACAAGTATTATAATTCTTGATAGATTGCCATTAACAATAAATAAATAATAAATCCACCACCATGTCTCTCCCTTGCAATATTTTCCCATACGGTTCTCCTTAGAGTTAATTTTTTTCATGAGTATACTATTCATTTTTTCAAAACCTTGTACTTTTGAAAATATTCCATTATATTCATGAAAGGCATCCCAATTATAGCCAAATAACTACAAAATATAATTCCTAAAATATTGTCAACATATTCCTTTATACTTTAGCCACTTTTATATCCATCAACATGTCCAAATTTGCTAATGCGTTCCTATGGCAAGAATGGACTCTACTACCAAGGGGAAGAAACATCTTATGTTTAAGAGGTCTCTGCAACAACAAAGTCACAATCTTAATCTATTTTAAGTATAATAATATATTAGTAGATCTTGAAAAGAAGATAGTGAAAATCACAAATTCTCATTAATGTCAACATTGAACCGTGGAAAACAAATATATCGATCTATCTATCTATCTATCTATCTATCTATATATCTATATATATATATATATATATGACCAATGATCCTCCTCAAAATCTAAACATTCTGAAACATCACATTCACTAACCTCAAATTTGGAAGGATCAAATGTATGAGTATTGGCCTAAGAATTCTAGATTATGATAAATGTTTCTAAAAAGTGGCATGACCTTTAGAGTCGCTGGGAATGAGGTAGTTTGCACAATATATGCTAGATTGGTACAAATTCATTTTAAACCTACAAGTGCTTTAGAGGGATATGTATTAGTGTTTTTTTGGGAAATGGATATGTTTATATTGATTGTATATTTTAAAATATTTTGTAAATTTAATGGACATAAGTGAAGTGAAACCATTTACTTCGCTCATGCCTATAGAATTTCCTAAGTATTCCAAAATATGCAATCTAATTACACTCAAGTTTTATGAAACAAAACTAATTCTAAGTTCAATAATTAATGTGCCAAATTTTTTTTTGGAAAGGGCCATCCTTATCAAAATTTTATATTTCAAAATATCTTGCGAACTCCATATACATGAGTGAAGAAAAAACATTGAATTCACTATATCTATAGATTTTCCTATATATTCCAAAATCTGAAATCTAATTACACTAAAGTTTTAGGTAACAAAACCAATTCTAATAAGTTCAAAAACTTTCCTCACATACAATAAATCTATGCTCAACAAAATTTAAACCTACGTACAATAGCTCTATACCCAACCCGACTTCAACCGTTGAACCTACTACACTTTGTCCCAACCCCTCACTGATTTACTTATTTTAATCTATGTTAGTTATGTAATAAAACCTCTCTCAACCACTTACCACTCACTAATTTATTTATAATCGTTTATATTAAATAAACAAAACTTACACAAATAAACAAAAAAAAGAAACAATGGTCTAAGGACTTAGAAATATACTTGACAACTTCCAATGAGATGGACTACCACCATAATATTTTCCATTGCAATAAGCCTGGTGGGCTTGGTGAATGTAACAAACACACTATCTTTGAGGCTTTTTACAAAATCCTATATCCAACTAATGCAACATGGAAGAAACATATATAAACTATCATATATGCCACAACTACACCCCTCCACATTGGGATGTTCAATGGCTTCTCAGGACTCATAGGAACGGTGGCTTGAATTTCAAGAACCATGTTGTTTCCAACATATGCAAATGAAATCTCTCCTAGTGCGTTAAACACACCAAACACACTTAAGACAACATTAGCTGTGGTGGTATCCCTAAAATCATAAAATACATCAGGGTCTCCACCATGATGAGGAGAAGCTCCCCAAGTAATAGTAGAATAGTTTCACAAAGAAAAAACACCCAAATTTCAATTAACTAACATGGTGCCAATGGGTTCAATGGAACAAGTGAAAATAGGAATTAATGTAGATTTGTCTTTTATATGTCTATGAATATATAATTAAAAAAAAAGTAGCAAACATCTTCTGTTACTCAAGTTGTAAACCACCTCTGCCTCTCCTTTCTTTTATGTTAGAAATGTTTTGTATATGAATTAAAATAATATCAAATAAAAAACACATGGAAGTTACAAACATCTTCCCCTACACGAGTTGTAGATCACCTCTATGTAGTGTACCTATACCAACAAACAAATAAACCCCGTGATAAATCTCATAGTTGTCATTTCCCCACTTATACATGTCACGACTTACTAATAGTAGAGCATAAATACACACACCAATAGAAACAATGTAGCTAGAAAATATATCTTGAAGGGAACTTGCCCCTTGCCAGATTTTTTTGGGTTTTGAAAGCCCACAAGAGTAAATTAACCAATATTTCTCAGCTCCTCCACATTCAACTATCATTGCAATGTGCACATGGATTGATACAATCGTCCTTGGCTAGAAAATAAAATACATATATAGTGGCTACCTATCAACAAATATTAACAGAAAGGAATATTATCACCCCAAACATGAATTTCATCAGGCAACATAATTATGACAGCTGGTATCTGTTGTAAAATAACCATGTGATGGAGCACTAGAAGAGTTAGTGTTGTCTTTAGGAAAATTAAAAATTCATTTGAGAGATTTTATTCTAAGGAATATGGGTGTGAAAATAACATGAAGAAGTCTAGCAACATCCAAAAAGGTAGCATGCATATTAGAAATTGGAGTAGACATGGAAACATGAAAAAACTATTGATATGAATGAATTCATGCAGGTTGTATCCAAGATTTAAAACACAGGGAAATTAGAGGACAGAAAAAAGAAACAACATATGCCTGAGCAAGAATGTATGACTTAATATAACAATACCATAATTGTTTGGAAAATGTTACAACTAGACTAAAATCTAGGTGAATATGTTGGATTCTACATGGGACTACAAAAACAACTAGGCTAGACTCCAGAGCATGAGAATAGACATAAGGTCATTGTTTCTCCTAAAAATAGGTGCATGTAAAATGAATACAGATCCCAATGCATAGAATTTAATGCTGTATGGAAATGTCATGTAGTTGTGTTAAACATTGAAACTCAACTATGTGACATGCTATCACATTCACACAATTATGAGCTAATAGAAAAATTATATGAAAAATTTATGGAACTCTGGTATACCATCCCAAAAGGATAACAAATTAGAAAGTTGGTATACAATATATAATAGAATGTAGGGATTTATAACTATCTTATTTTGCAATATAAAATTTAACGGTAAAGGATAAACTAGGTCGTAATTTTTTTTATGCATTTTGCATGTTTATACCACACATTTGATTCAAAGTTGATTGTCGCATAACAGAACATAGGAATGGGAGTTTCAGATCCCATAAAAGAGAAAGAAATTATGTTCTCATACCGTGGGGAAATAACAGTACGTGGTCTTAGGTACAATTGTTTCTAGCACCTAGTAGCTAATTACCTTCAAATATAGAATTATATGCATGCCACAACCGTGCATATGGGCTACTCACTACATACCTAATCCCAAACACAAATATCTTGGATTTAACTTGGAGAAATCACCCTGAGTGTATCATTCAATAATAGAGTAATAATGTACAATATTTACATGCATAATGAGAATCTAGTGGAGTTGAAGCTACTAGAGAGGAAGTCAGCGAGGCCATATCCAATGACTGGAAACATAAATTTTTTTCATCACATTCGAATAAAGCTCCTTTGTAAAACTTAGATATTATAAAAAAACACACACTTAGATTCAAAATCATTTAGAGCCCAAATTTCTTAAAATTTCATTCTAAATTACTTCCCTAGAGATAATGGAGCTTCAAATCTGAAAGAGAGCCTTAAGGCTCTTCCAAATCTTGATGATATGCACAATTTTCTAGAGGAGGTTAAGAAGCGGCTATTTGAAAATAGAAATATATTTAATAATACATTTCCATAGGAAATCACGGAGATTGTGCAAGTCAACAGGTCAGGATATGTTGGGGAAGAAATTATGGAAGAGAATTTTCAACCTATATTCCCATTTTGTAGAAGCCTATGTTTGTTTATAGCCATATGATAGAATTCACATTTACCGGAGCTCATGAATGTGACAGGTTGAAGTTTGGTCATCAATGTGATAAAGATGAAGATGACCTGAATGAAAAATTGTTTTCCGCTGATGTAAGAAAAATGTGTGCCTTTGAATTTTCAAGTGACAAAACTATTATTCTTTCATTGGAATAGGAAAAGCATAAATATTATGAATTTTTAATACCCTTCAGTGTATGATACTGAAGCATAGGATGAATATGGTGATGATAGTTGTTGACATGTGTATCGAAGAGAAGAATGTAAGGAATGGGGCTTGCAAAGTAGGAAAAGAACAATCTAGAAATTAACCACTCATTTTTTATCCCAAGAAGGATCAAATTACAAGTAAATGTTCTAAAGACACATATTAGGAGCTATTATTATCCCTATAGAAGTGAAATACTTTTGGTATATTTGAAGGTAACAAAGGTGAAATAATAATAGAGAATTCTAAAATTAGAAACACAATTTCTGGAAAGGAGAATGATGCACCTAAATGATAAGGATACTTGGATAATGAAGTAGGAGGTTGTTCGCATCCCTTAAGTTTCACAGCCAAGTTTTTCATGTTCTTGTCCATATTCTTCATCATGAAATCCTTTACCTTTCCTCCTTGTTTTGCATTCTCAAAATATACAAAGGAATTCACACTTCCAGGAATAGTCTAGCCTAACCATCCTAACCTAGAGGGAATGTTCTAAATTCAATAACAATGATAATTGAAAATATGTATGAAAAATCATTCTAATTGTATGCTAACTAGCAATGTAAAATAAATTTATTTGAAAGTACAATTTGTTTATACTTCAAAAGCTCACATGAATCAAATTATTTCCATATTGGACCTAGTTCTATGCCTCTCACTCTACTGGAAAATTTCAATGAAATTAAAGGTTTTCCGATGTGACTCTTGTTGGGGCTAATTTGCACAAATATTAGAGTTTTGAGTCTCCTCCTGCAATGGAATTAAATATATTTCATAAGTTTTACTATTTAGTATAATCACGGCTATAATAACAAAAGAAATGAATGATGACCACCAAAAAGTAAAAATTTCATGAAGATAAAATGTATTGGAATGAAACCTAATGAATATTGGAGAAAATTTGTAAGGTTATAATTCCTAAAATCACCAAAAAAGATAATCATGATATTATTAAATCCGAATTCAAAAAGAGATAAAGTATGCAAAATGAAGTGACAAATGAATAATATTGAAAATATTTTGAACCCTTCAGATAGTTTCAATGAAACAAACCTATAGGTTATGTGGTTATTTTTTGTTGGTAACAAAGATATAACATCACCATGAACATAAAGAGATCTGCTGATAGATTGAGCTTCCTTAAGGAAATCTCATTGAACATATGTTTTTTCTATTCTCTCACTTTCTACCATATCAACAAGCCACAACTTGATTATTCTACTGGATTTTATCGGTTATCAAGTAGAATACGAGATAATGAATATGGTTGTCATCTAATGGTCAAGGTTGTGTCTGCATGTATCGAGTGAATATATTAGTTCTAGTGCCTGACATTGTTTAAAATTATTACTTTAGAGATGTTATAACTAGAATCCCACTAGAAATAATGTTGTTGGACTACATCCAGCTATTCTTTACCAAGAGGCGTAATGGAGTGCCACCGAATGCATTCCAGAGATTTCGGTCTCGTTTCAACTATACACATTCTTCAACCATTAAACCAACTACATCTTCTCTGGATATATTTGTATACAGACGATAGTCTTCTAAAATATGACGACAATTAAATCACCTTTCATTGCTTTCAATTTCAATTAAGCCACCTTTCATTGCTTTCAATTTCAATTATCTAAGTTATGCATTTAAACGATGCTCTCCTTTACTTTATCTTCAAAAATGTTTCCAACTGTACGAGAGGAAGTTTCATTCATATGGATGATGGGTTCGTGCATCAATTAGATTCAGTGCAAAGGTTCAGATTCTTTATTTGAAAATAAAATTTTTATTTAACAAAATATAATGTATGTTGAAACAAAATAAAATGATGACTAGTGTATTTGAGAAGTGTTTGTATTCTTGTGGATATGTATCAAGCCATATAAAACCATCTTGTATAGGGTATATGATTATTTATATAAACTAGTTTGTATAGGGTGAATACTTACGTGTATTAAACCTGTATTAAACTTACATTTGGAAAAATTTGAAATTAATTTATATGAATTTGATTAAATTTATATATTCCAATGTCAATACCCAAGTATTTGTAAAGGAAAATGTATTCAACTATTTTAAAATTAGTTAAAAAAATTATTTAAAATGTTATAACTATTAAAGGAAAAGTTTAATTTGGATCATAAGGTGTGTTTGTGCCTAGAAGTTATGCAATGTCATGAGTTCAATATAAAATAATAATTATTTATGAAATGTAGAAACTGCCATCCTTTAGCACTAGAATACTTGTCCTTTGATTCTATTTTGGTATCAGAGGCAAGGAGCTAGATTGGAAGTGGCGTTGTTTGTTTGAGCAGTGCATTTGAGTGTGTAGTACTCTTAGGCATCCCTATTTTTTCACCCGTGCTAGTACCGGCCACATATCCCTTATGGAGGATGTTAGTATGCATCTTTCGTCGTAAAAGATCACTTTAGCTACGCATAACAAATAGCCCTAACATCAATTATGGCTGCAAAATACCTTTAAGATTGCTGCACAAATTCAGATCTAAGCACAAAAGATATTAAGCAGATAAGAAATAGCATAGCTCCATAGATCCAATGAACAAGACAAGAAGAATGTGTATGAAAGAATTTTGTATTATATTAAAGAATGGGGCACCTGTGAGGAAAACAAGAAAGGTGTTTTCCGGTTCTCCTCAGTGGGATGGGTTCTTGGAAGTCCTCAGTGTTTCAGATCTAGCATTTCTCTCTCTTATGGATGTGAAAAAGCAAACATAGAACTCAATGGGAGTTCACAAAGAAAAATAGAAAATGGTGACCAAGAGAAGATCCAGAGTGATCTAATGCAATGAAGGTGGTTAATGAATGGGGAAAACTCCCCTATTTATAACAAAATATTGGGGCGGTCTAGAACTCGGTGCATGTATAAAATATTATTAATCGAATTCTAGAAGCACCTTTTAGGAATATTTTATTATATTTGTTGGAGGGAAAAGGGTTCTTGACTTGGGTCAATTCCTTTATTTATAAATAATAAATAAATAAATTATTTATTTATCATTTTAGGGGACTGATGGGAATAAATAATGGTTTATTTGATTATTTATGGATGATTTAGTCAAATTTAACTAAGAATATTATTTAAATAATGATTTAAATAACTTGTTCCTAGGAAATAATTAAATAAATAAAGATTTATTTAATTAATTTCTTTGTTTTGGGTTAAAAATGACCAAATAAGGTATTTTATGTGGTGAAAGCAATTTTACTTGGGGTAAAATTGGTCTTACATGGTGTACTTGGGTTCATCTAATAATAATAGGTTAGATGACCAAAAAAATGGTATAACAGATTGCCCCCCAACGTACGAGTGTTAGGAGCAAATCGTATGACCGAAGTACGTTGTAAGAACTCCATCACTAGATAGCAAAAAGGAAGTGAGAGAGAGAAGTGTAATGTGTCTAATGTGGTAAAGGACTAGACCCTGAGGAGATGAGACTTACAGGTGCAACAAGTCTCTATGAAGTGGTACCTGTGCTAAAGGCGGCGGGGGAGGCATACCTATGCCCGCCGAGACAAAGTACAAAGAATAAGGTGCCCAGAAAACCGCGAAACGCAATAAGTACAAGAAATAAGGCACCCGGAAAACCACGAAACGCAATAATGAAGCCTGTGCTGGCCTAAAAATGAGCCAGATAAATAACATGATAAATCTCACATATATGCGATGCCTGGAATTATGCAACAATATGGTAGTACATGAGATACAAATACACCCAAATGCCCCCTACATGCAGGGAAGAGCTCGCAACATCTGACTGATATGTGCAAATCGAAGAGGCACCGCAAGCGGTGGAGGCTAATATCCTCAAATGGGAGGAGCTGCATCAGGGGCGGAAAGGAATTCATCCGAGTATGTGGGGGGCTACCTGCAGGGCCACCCCCTCATGAGGGTTGGGACATCTCACACATACCCGAGAATCATCAAGAGCTGCTGCTGCATCACTGGACCATCAAGTGTATAGATCACGATCATGCTGATAGGAGCTTGAACCAAGGGACACTGCCCCCAAGACCTGGCTTCTGGAATAAATGAGCTGATGTCGACAGAGTAGGTCTGCCATAGGTGAGGCAATAAGGGAACCCCTACCTAAGGCACGGGGAAAATAGTAGAGCGAAGACCAAGTAGACACTAATGATGATGATGGAAGGAGAGAAATGGAGGAGCGGTTGGAGGACTTCCCTTGTTAGAGCATAAAGTGTATGAAGGGCGTGGCAACGACTAACACAATATCATGAGGGAGAGTGGGCAGCAGTATTGTGGGTCATGAGGGAGGGACCAAGCAGGAAAGGATGGAGGACTATGGTAGGGTACAAAGGGACTCGGGATAGACTCCATGAATGTGCTGGTGACTCGACTCGAATGCTCTAAACAAGAGCGACTTGATGGTGCTGCCTCATAGTACAGGTCCAATGGGGAACCATAAAAGCATGAGTACAATAGGGTAGCTCATGACGAAAATCAACACGAATGAATACGGGTAAGGAGGCAAAGTGGTGCCCCAAGTACAAGTGTCGTAAGTGAAGAAATTCGATTTTGAGAAGAGGTGAATAGACCCTTCATGGACAAAATGTGTCCTGGTGAAGTATTAAAACATAAAAAACTGACAGATACCCATTTGAGTGCTCGATGAGAGCTTTCCAACGGTGTGGACGGTGTGTCAAATGGGGCTATATTTTGGTCGCAGCGGGTGAAAGAAAAAACAGGGGTTTTCTTCTAATAGGGGGTTTTCCCTCCAAAATCATTCATTCGCTTGTGTAGCTGTGGTGAATGTGGAGAGGAGAGAAGGCCCTAAATCTTGCAGCAATCGTACCGGACAAACCGACCGTTGGAATTGTGATCCGTCAGTTGCAGGTGAGAGGCCTAATCTTAAGCTTTGTTTTTTATGGATTCAAATTGCAGATTAGGGCTTTAAATCTCAGTAACTGCCCCTATTTCTTCCTCACGGCTAGGTCACACTTTTTCGGGCAAAAACTGCGATCTGGAACGCAGGTTTGGGCCTGAAAAGTGCGACCTGGCCTAGGTTTGTGCTGAAAAGTGCGACCTATGGGAGGGAGGTGATTTCAGTGTTGTATTGGGCTGAGGTTTAGTTTTGGTGTGGATATATGTAGTTGTGTGGATCTGGAGACTGAAAAATTGACGTTTTTGTGCAGATATGGCAGATATAGTGATCAAATGGAGAGAGAGAGACTTAGGTACATTGCGGACGGAGATCCAGGCGGATCAGGGTGTCCTTCGTGTACTGGCGAGGTATGGGGTGCTGAAATTTTTGGAGAACCCATTGATGAGGGCTGGAGAGCCCTTGTTGGCCCGTATTATTAGTTACTGGGATCCGTATCAGGAGGTGTTTGTAGTGCAGGGGCACAGGATCGAGCTGACGGTCCAGGATTTGTATTTCTTGACTGGTCTCCCACCATTAGGGATGGTGGGAGATATGCAGCCAGTGTTACCACGTGGGCATAACATTATGGAGTTTGTTGAGTGACATTGTCGACCAGGGGTCCGAGTCAAGGGGACTCGAATATCCATTGGTGATCTAGAGAGGTTGGAGACCCGGGCGGTGGCTGCAGCAGTGTTACGGGTCTTGGGTAGCCAGGCGTTCCATCACATCACTGGAGGGAAAATGATGATCGTGGAGAGTGTGCTGAGTGGGACCTACTATGGGTGGGCCCAGATGATGTTGGTGTCGGTGAAACAACAGTTGTCGCTATGCAAGCGGCAAGTGAATCATGATTGTGCCTATGGGACGATGTTGTGCTCTTTCTTCTTTGAGAAGATCCCGACCTTACAACCTTGTCTACAGTTGCCTGATGGAGGTCCGAGGGAGCCCCGGATGCATTGGTGGGGGTGATTACTGAGTAGAGGAGGGGGAGGGGTGGTCGGATGGGTGTGCCAACCAGATTTCTTCGCCCATTGGGATCAGATTCCATTATACATAGACAACTATCCCTACAGTGGGATGAGTTATTGGGGAGATCCAGACTTGCCGCTTCCACCTGGTTGAGTATGGGGCCCTGATGGTAAGTGACAAGCAACTAATCTGTTATGTGCATTTTAAAGTTTGTGACTAGTCTATATGGTGCTAATATTTATACTTTTTGGAATACAGATATAGCTCCGGTAAAACCGGCCGGATATATGGGACGTCCTGTAGCAGGAGGAGCTACAGGGGCAAGTGGATCGAGGACGGGACAAAGCGAGGAGATGGCCACACTGGTGGAGGACATCCGTCGTAGATGTGAGGGATTGCTAACTAGTGTGTCGGAGCGTGGTTGGCAGGATTTAGACGACCGATACATAGAGTTGTGTATTGGGCTACCCTCGGAGTGGCGAGGAATCATGCGACGCATGGCGATGGCCGGTCAGACTATGCGTGATCTACGAGCTGTGGGAGCAGAGCCATTGGCTCAGGATCCTCCAGGGAGTGATTAGGTGTAGGGAAAGTGGTGCCCCCCATTGTTTTTGTAGGGGCAAGTGGTTCCCCCCATTTTTGTAGTTATGTTGTGTTTAACATGCTATGGGCATGTCGTATGTTTCAGAGCAGATGGACTCTAAAAACACATGTGATATGGTATATATATGATGGATGTATTTGATTGATGGTGTTAAATGTTATTATGTTGTGTTGTATAAATGCCAGTCTAGAATATGATTTGCAATTTGATCTACGTAGTGATTTTGATCTCGTGGTATGTGGTGAAATGTAATGAATCTAAATTCACATATCAAAATTTTTACTCGTAAATATTGTCTAAAGAGGAGGGGTTTATGCACATTATAGACACCGTTAAGTTGTAGGACAACAAGCAGGGAATCTAAATGAACATGTAGATGGAGGATGAGGTGAGAAAGGGCATTGGTTAAGAGACCATGAACTACATCATATTCGGCCTGATTATTGGTGGTCGTACCAATGTAGACTCCATTTGCAAGGACCAGGGTATGCAAGGGGGTAAAGATGGCCCATGCTGCGGAAGTGAGATGACGGGAATAGTGACTTGCTCCATCGGCATAGCCCAGATGAGGTCCGGACGAAAGGGCCAATGTAATAGTCTCATAAGTCAGGAAAGGGGAAGGATGAGACAAAGTAGGGCAGCATGAGTAGAGGATAGACCTCCAATGACAGCTACGGGAGGGAGAATTTCGGGTAGGAAGTCTAGGACTCATGGGTCGATGAGAAGGAGAGGAAGGAGGACGATGGGAGGGAGGGCGGGTACTCAGGCTGCAACGAACATCGAAGATACAGATGGTATGATCGTGATGAGGAGAGGGAATGGGAGGGTCAAAGAGACCAGACGATGCTGCAAAGGTACCGAAATCATCAGTATGGGAAGATATGCGCAGATACAAGTCATCACGGGGAATGAGAGAAGAGCAAGTAAAAATATGGTCAAAAGATGAGGAACCCGTGTCTGGAGGAGAATCAAGCAGAATAGGTGAAGTGGGTTCAGAAGGAATGTACTCCGAGGAACGCACGGATGATGATAGGTATAGAAGAGCAGCGGGGTCAGACATTTCAACATCAGGGGGAGGAATGTCAATGGTAGCAGGGGGATCCTCAAGTAGACTAGATGCATACTAAGCAAGGATGGGAGAGGCAGATTGATTTTGTTCAACCTCGTACTCGCGGATGACCTCTAAAGAGCCTCGGTAATGGGTGAGGTGAGGACAATGGTGAGAATAATGGCCATGAACACCACACAGAGCACAGGGTTTGTTGGTGCGGAGAGACTTCGGGTTCTTGGCTACGGATGAGGAAGAAACAGAGGTTTCAGGGATCGTAGATTCAGGGAATGCGACTTTAACCATGGGTTGGATAAGGGGCAACTCAGGACAAGTATGGGTGGGATGACCGATACCATCACACAAGGCGCAAGGCTTGGTGGGTGGGGGTAGGGTAGGGTCAGGAGTGGTGGCCTTGTCATTGGATGCCCCCTTGTGATTTTTTCGTTTCTTTCCAGTAGCTGTCACAGTATGAGGAGGGTTCTGCGGAGGGGCTAGGGGCACTGTGGTGGTGGAAGGAGCGAAGGGAATCGGTTGCACCAGTGTCACGGCTATGTACGGTTTGGCGTGGCCTGGTGGGGTCTTGGCTGGAGGAGTAAGATACCATACTGGGATTCCCAAGGTTAAATTAGGTAGGGAAAGGGTGGCCATGACGGGGACCGAATGGACGCCGGGGGGCCGGCCAATGAACGAGATTTGACCGGCGGGGTAATGACCAGGGGGGACGGCTCCCATATGGTGGAGACTTGAGGGAACGGACTCAGGGGGGTAGGGAGGTGCCAGAGGGTGATGGGAAGGTTTAGGTGAAGAAGGGTCGGTTGACTGAAGCGAAGGGCTAGGAGCAGGAGGCGGTGGGCGAGATGGAGGTTACTGACTAGCCGTAGCAGGCTGTGGAAGACCAGCCTAAGACGATTTCATCATGCAAACATTCGCTGAGCTGGGGTCATAGACCGGAGGAGGGGGAGGACCAGGAAAAGTTCCAAGCAAAGAGGAGTCTTTGTAGACGCCAGGGGAAACACTGGTCAAGGAATCAACCATTGGTTTAGTGGTGACAGTAGAGATGGTGGACTCAGGGGAGGTCTGAGATTTTGGTTCATGGTAGGTTAATTGGTCAATGGTGACAATCTTTCCATTATGGGGGAAGAACATCTTGCGGTGGACTGCGAATGGGAAGACAGACATGGCATAGGTGTAACTACGCCCCAAAAGGATGTTATAGTCAAGAGGGCCGTCAATGACTTCAACGTCGACACAAACAATCTTGCCGGCAAGGGTAATGGGACAGTTACGGAATAGGCCAATGGGTTGGGAGGCATGAACATCCCACGCACGAAGGGTGATGGTGGAAGGGGCCAGTTCAGGGGATCCGAGTTGTTTCCAAACTGAAGCGGACATTACACAGGTAGATGCCCCCTCATCAATAATACACCGAGCAACATTGGCGTTTCGGATCTTGACTAGGATTCGGAAAGAAATTGAAGGAGGAAGAGGGTGATGTTCTGACTGACGGGCGTCGAAAACAATCAATTGGACATCAGCAGGACCTACAACGCCCACGGTAGATAGTAGAGCCCTCTTTTGAGAAGGACACGACTGGAGGAGTTCCAGTGTTGAAATGGCAGCAGGAGATTGGGCCAGATCATCTACTATGTTGTATGAATGGGTAGCCCGACCAGAGGAAGAATTTCGGCGTAATGGTCCCTTAGGAGGCTTGGGATGAACCTCGGCTTTGGGCAGAGGGAGTTGAAAGGGACCATTGGCTGTCGATAGAGGCTCTGTAGGACCTGACGATGGAGACTCAGAGACAGGTGGAACAGGAGGTGTGGAATACTGACGGGACCGAGTTTGAAGGTTGAGGTCGACAGTGAGAGGTGGGTCAGAGGCCATCATGAGAATATGGTAATCAGAGGAACCCGACGAGGAAGGGTGAGTGGTTAGCGGGGTATGAGGTGGTTTAGTGGCCATGAATCCTTGTTGCGGGAAAGGATCAGTAAACACAGCAGGTTGAGAAGTAACGGGGGTGGGAGGGGCAGTATGGGGAGGAGTGTTGTCCCCGTACGGTGGCCTGAGAATCCCAAAGTTGCCGCATTTGTGGTAATAAGGGACAATCGTGAGTGTAGTGACCATAAACACCACAACACGAACAGGGCTTATTGGTGCGGAGTGGCCTGTCCAGCTTGGGCTGAGATCCCTGTGGCTGGTTGGTAGTGGTAGAGTCGATATTGGAAGGATTGGGTCCACGATTGCCTGAAGTGGATTGATTGCCCCTTCTCCTTCTTTGAGAAGGAGGAACGTTAGGTGCCCCCTGTTGTGCAAATACTTTCACTGGGGGGGGAAGTAAGTGCGGTTGTGGGGGTGGAAAAGGAAATGGAGTGGAAGGTCCAAATGCTAGAGGAGCGGGGACATTAGGTCGCGGATATGGATAAGGGGTAGGGGGGGCAGCAGTAAGGTAAGCAGGAGGGTGGGCAAAAGAAGGAGGCATGTCGTAGCCTGAATACATGCTACCGGGAGGGGAGAAAATGCCGGAGGGGCTGGCCCCGGGAGGAAAACCATGGCTCGAAAGAGGTTGGGCGGAGGTATGTGAAACCCTAGGGTCTGAAATAGCTGGATATGCAGGAATAGATAAAACGACAGTGGTCGCAAAAGAAAACCCGTGTGGAGTCGCCAATTGTTAGTATGAATCTTTCGTCGTAAAAGATCACTTTAGCTACGCATAAAAAATAACCCTAACATCAATTATGGCTGCAAAATACCTTTAAAATTGCTGCACAAATTTAGATCTAAGCACAAAAGATATTAAGCAGATAAGAAATAACATAGCTCCATAGATCCAATGAACAAGACAAGAAGAATGTATATGAAATAATTTTGTATTATATTAAAGAATGCACCTGTGAGGAAAACAAGAAAAGTGTTTTCCGGTTCTCCTCAGTGGGATGGGTTCTTGGAAGTCCTCAGTGTTTCAGATCTAACATTTCTCTCTCTTATGGATGTGAAAAAGAAAACATAGAACTCAATGGGAGTTCACAAAGCAAAATAGAAAATGGTGACCAAGAGAAGATCCAGAGTGATCTAATGCAATGAAGGTGGTTAATGAATGGGGAAAACCCCCCTATTTATGGCAAAATATTGGGGCGGTCTAGAACTCGGTGCATGAATAAAATATTATTAATCGAATTCTAGAAGCACCTTTTAGGAATATTTTATTATATTTGTTGGAGGGAAAAGGGTTCTTGACTTGGGTCAATTCCTTTATTTATAAATAATAAATAGATAAATGATTTATTTATCATTTTAGGGGAATGATGGGAATAAATAATGGTTTATTTGATTATTTATGGATGATTTAGTCAAATTTAACTAAGAATATTATTTAAATAATGATTTAAATAACTTGTTCTTAGGAAAAAATTAAATAAATAAAGATTTATTTAATTAATTGCTTTGTTTTGGGTTAAAAATGACCAAATAAGGTATTTTATGTGGTGAAAGAAATTTTACTTGGGGTAAAATTGGTCTTACATGGTGTACTTGGGTTCATCTAATAATAATAGGTTAGATAACCAAAAAAGTGGTATAACAGAGGACTCGCAACCATGTGTTTGAGGTAACTATAGTTGCATTTGGATTGTTATTGAAAGCCACAAACCAGACATTTGATACACTGTTTACTATTGTGGGTGTTGCAGGTACAATCTCTGGAGGTCATATAGGTCTCTCTGTGGGGGTCATAGAATGGATTACGTCATGTATTACTTTGGTGAGTTATATTTTTATTATCAATGGTGTCCTAACATGTTTCTTCCATGCCTTCACTAATATTCAACATAGTTTTTCATTATCTCCATTGATAATTATATAGTTCATTAAAGGTTTGAGCAAAAATATTTTGGCATATAAATCATGGGGTTTATTTATTGGTTTACAATTAACTCGATAAGCATCTATCCCTCACGTCATGTTTGTGGATGACGCATTACTCTTTAGACAGATTTCGGTTGATCAATGGATCAGCATCCATCTCATCATTGTGACATTTGGGAACGATTGCAAGTTAGTCATTAATTCTTCCAAATCCATTATAATATATGCATCATCATAGATTAAAAAATTCAAGGAGATATATATATATCATATTTCGTGTTTTGTTTGCTCCAATGGAATCAGGTTTCACATAGTTGGGATTTAGTAATTTCTCATGGAATCGCACTACTATACATGAGACAATATTTGAGAGAATTTTTAGGTAAATTGTCTCAACTTGAGAGAAAAAAAACTTTTGTATTGTCTTAAATATTGTTTTTAAGCCATTGTATCAAATTATTGTCTTAAAAAATTGTGTCTATAAAGACAATATATAACACAAACATTATTTTATCTTAGGATACAATTTCATTTTTGTCTCCCCAAAGATAAGAATTGGGATTACAGACATATTGTCTTTATAGAGACAATAATTCTTTAATCCTAGCTATTGTCTCTCTAGAGACAATAAAAAATTATTTTTAAAAGCAGTACAATATCACTTTTGTCTCTTTAAAGACAATATAAAACAAAGAATCTATAAATATCTCACCATTTAAATAAATAAATATATAAAATATCTAATTTAAAAATAAAATACAATATCATTAATTAAACCTCTTCTTATAAGGTAGGTGCTCTTCCATTAAGCTAGCACCCTCTAAAAAATTATGTGAGTTATAAGAGTCCTTGAAATTGCATATGTAGGCATTGATTTTAAAAAAAATGCTCAACACATAATGGCACAATCTTTATAAAAGCTATAATCATGAATCACCTATTTTTAACTTATTAAAAAACAATTCAATCAATTTAGCTAAATTTCACACCCTTGTAACATGACCCATACAATAAGCTAATAATACACAATAATATGCAAACAATTTAATCTAGTCCTACAAGGAAAAGTAACTAGCATTAGCCCAAGCTCTTAATATATTGCCACAAAAACTAACATTCAAATTTCTTTCTGCATCATATTTTATCAATAAAGAAATACAAAACAGGTTCCCAAAGACGCTTCAAATGGCTTCATTGACACCATTACCACTTGGTTTGATTGATTGCAACAAAATGAATAGTTCTTTTAACCCAATTTAACACCCATGTCTGTATGAACACCTCATTTAGAAAACTAAATATATCCTTTAACCGAACCTACGCTCCTCCCTGCGATGTCTATATGAAAAAATCAAATTTTCATATATGTTAACTGATTAATTTTATACATGATCTTAAATCCAAATTAATTTAATTAAATGATTCAAATGAAATATTAATTTAATCTTAATTAATTTTCTTAAACAACCCCCTATATAGTAGTGCATAAATCTTGCATATATGTGTCTCCTCCTACCACTATTGCTATCGTTGGAACTACTAAGAAGTGTGTGATGAGGAGGATCATGTTGCTATAGATTTTACAATATTGGGCCTATTTGGGAACTGTAAGGGGCAATACTGAATTCTACTTTCAGTGCCCACAACACCCCACTTGCATGAAGTACAAAAAAAATTATTATAATTCTTGATAGATTTCCATTAACAATAAATAAATAATAAATCCACCACCATGTCTCTACCTTGCAATATTTTCGCATATTGTTCTCCTTAGAGTCAATTTTTTTCATGAGTATACTATTCATTTGTTCAAAACCTTGTACTTTTGAAAATATTCCATTATATTCATGAAAGGCAACCCAATTATAGCCAAATACCTACAAAATATAATTCCTAAAATATTGTCAACATATTGCTTTATACTTTAGCCACTTTTATATACATCAGCATGTCCAAATTTGCCAATGCATTTCTAGGGCATGAATGGACTCTACTGCCAAGGGGAAGAAACATGTTCTGTTTAAGAGGTCTTTGCAACAACAAAGGCACAATATTAATTTGTTTTAAGTAAAATAATATATTAGTAGATCCTGAAAAGGAGATAGTGAAAATCACAAATTTTCATTAATGTCAAATTTGAACCCTGAAACACACACACACACACACACACACACACACAAACATATATATATATATAAGACCAATGATCCTCCTCAAAATCCAAACATTCCTAAACATCCCACTCACTAACCTCAAATTTGGAAGGATCAAATGTATGAGGATTGGCCTAAGAATTCTAGATTATGATAAATAGCTCTGAAAAGTGGCATGACCTTTAGAGTCACTGGGAATGAGGTAGTTTTCACAATATATGATATATTGGTACAAATGCATTTTAAACTTGCAAGTGCTTTAGAGGGACATGTATTAGTGTTTTGTTGGGAAATGGATATGTTTATCTTGATTGTAGATTTAAAAATATTTTGTAAATTTAATGGACATGAGTGAAGTGAAACCATTTACTTAGCTCATGGCTATATAATTTCCTAAATATTCCAAAATATGCAATCTAATTACACTCAAGTTTTATGAAAAAAACTAATTCTATGTTCAATAATTAATGTGCCAATTTTTTTTGGAAAGGGCCATCTTTATCAAAAGTTTAGATTTCAAAATATCTTGCAAAATCCATATACATGAGTGAAGAAAAACCATTGAATTCACTATATCTACAGATTTTCGTTTATATTCCAAAATATGAAATCTAATTACACTAAAGTTTTAGGTAACAAAACCAATTCTAATAGGTTTAAAAACTTTCCTCACATACAATAAATCTATGCTCAATAAAATTTAAACCTACGTACAATAGCTCTACACACAACCCAACTTCAATCGTTGAACCTACTACACTTTGTCCCAACCCCTCACTGATTTACTTATTTGAATCTATGTATAATAAAACATCTCCTAACCACTTACCGCTCACTAATTTATTTATAATCATTTATATTAAATAAAAAAAACTTACACAAATAAACAAAGAAAAGAAACAATGGTCTAAGGACTTATAAATATACTTTACAACTTCCAATGAGATGGACTACCAACATAATATTTTCCATTAAAATAAGCCTGGTGGGCTTGGTGAATGTAATAAACACACTATATTTGAGGCTTTTTACAAAATCCTAATATCCAACTAATTCAACATGGAAGAAACATATATAAACTATCATATATGCCACAACTCAGGACTCATTGGGATTTTCAATGGCTTCTTAGGACTCATAGGAATGGTGGCTTGAATTTCGAGAACCATGTTGTTTCCAATATATGTAAACGAAATCTATCCAACACACCAAACACACATAAGACAACATTATTTGTGGTGGTATCCCTAAAGTCATAAAATACATCAAGGTATCCACCATTATGAGGAGAAGCTCCCCAAGTAATAGTGGAATAGTCTCACAAAGCAACAACACCCAAATTTCAATTAATTAACATGGTGCCAATGGGTTCAGTAGAACAAGTGAAAATGGAAATTAATGTATATTTGTCTTTTATATGTGTATGAACATATAATAAAAACACAAAAGTAGCAAACATATTCTATTACTCAAGTTGTAAACCACCTCTGCCTCTCCTTTCCTTTATGCTAGAAATGTTTTGTATATGAATTCAAATAACATCAAATAAAAAACACATGGAAGTTACAAACATCTTCCCCTACACAGGTTGTAGATCACCTCTCTATAGTGTACCTATAGCAACAAAAAAATAAACCCCATGATAAATATCATAGTTGTCATTTCCCCACTTATACATGTCACGACTAACTAATAGTAGAGCATAAATACATACACCAATAGAAACAATGTAGCTAGAAAATCTATCTTGAATATAACTTTCCCCTCGCTAGATTTGTTTAGGTTTTGAAAGCCCACAAGAGTAAATTAACCAATATTTCTCAGCTCCTCCACATTCAACTATCATTGCACTGTGCACATGGATTGATACAATCGTCATTGGCTAGAAAATAAAATACAGATATAGTGGCTACCTATCAAAAAATATTAACAGAAAGGAATATTATCACCCCAGCTATGAATTTCATCAGACCACATAATTATGAAAACTGGTATCTGTTGTTAAATAATCATGTGAGGGAGCACTAGAAGAATTAATGTTGCCTTTAGGAAAATAAAAAATTCATTTGAGAGATTTTATTCTAAGGAAGATGGGTGTGAAAATAACATGAAGAAGTCTAGCAACATCCAAAAAGGTAGCATGCATATTAGAAATTGGAGTAGACATGGAAACATGAAAAAATTGTTGATATGAATGAATTCATGTCGATTGTATCCAAGATTTAAAACACAAGGAAATTAGAGGACAAAAAGAAAGAAAAACATATGCCTAAGCAAGAATGTATGACTTAATATAAGAATACCATAATTGTTTGGAAAATGTTACAACCAGACTATAATCCAGGTGATTATGTTGGAGTATACATGAGACTACAAAAACAACTAGGCTAGACTCTAGAGCATGAGAATAGACATAAGGTCATTGTTTCTCCTGAACATAGGCGCATGTAAAAGGAATACAAATCCCAATGCATAGAATTTAATGTTGTATGGAAATGTCATTTAGTTGTATTAAACATTGAAACTCAACTATGTGACATTCTATCACATTCACACAATTAGAGGCTAATAGAAAATTTATATGAAAAAGTTATGGAACTCTAGTATACCATCTCAAAAAGATAACAAATTATAAATTTGGTATCCAATATATAATAGAATGTAGGGATTTATAACTATATTAGTTTGCAATATAAATTTAATGGTAGAGGATAAACTAGATGGTAATGTTCTTTATGCATTTTGCATGTTTATACCACACATTTGATTCAAAATTGATTGTCGCATAATAGAACATAGGAATTGGAGTTTCAAATCCTATAAAAGAGAAAGAAATTATGTTCTCATACCGTGGGGAAATAGCAGTAGGTGGTCTCAAGGACAATTTTTTCTAACACCTAGTAGCTAATTACCTTCAAATATAGAATTATATGCATACCACAACTGTGGAGATGGGCTACTTGCTACATACCCAATCCCAAACACAAATATCTTGGATTTAACTTGGAGAAATCACCCTGAGTGTATCATTCAATAATAGATTAATAATGTACAATATTTACATGCATAATGAGAAGCTAGTGGAGTTGAAGCTACTAGAGAGGAAGTCAAAGAGGTCATATCCAATGACTGGAAATATAAATTTTTTCATCACATTCGAATAAATCTCCTTTGTAAAAATCAAATATTATAAAAAAGACCCATTTAGATTCAAAATAATTTAGAGCCCAAATTTCTTAAAATTTCATTCTAAATTATTTCCCTAGAGATAATGGAGCTTCAAATCTGAAAGAGAGCCTTAAGGCTCTTCCAAATATTGATGATATGCACAATTTTCTAGAGGAGGGTAAGAAGCGGATATTTGAAAATAGAAATAGATTTAATAATACATTACCATAGGAAAGCACAGATAATGTGCAAGTCAACAGGTCAGGATATGTTGGGGAAGAAATTATGGAAGAGAATTTTCAACCTATATTCCCAGTTTGTAGAAGCCTATGTTTTTTTATAGCCATATGATAGAATTCACATTTACCAGAGCTCATGGATGTGAGAGTTTGAATTTTGGTCATCAATGTGATAAAGATGAGGATGACCTGAATGAAAATTTGTTTTCTGTTGATGTACGAAAAATGCGCGCCTTTGAATTTTGAAGTGACAAAACTATTATTATCTCATTGGAATAGGAAAAACATAAATATTTTGAATTTTTAATACCCTTCAGTGTATGATACTGAAGCATAGGATGAATATGGTGATGATAGCTCTTGACATGTGTATCGAAGAGAAGAATGCAAGGAATGAGGCTTGCAAAGTAGGAAAAGAACAATCTAGAAATGAACCACTCATATTTTATCCCAAGAAGGATCAAATTACAAATAAATGTTCTAAAGGCACATATTAGGAGCTATTAGTATCCCTATAGAAGTGAAATATTTTTGTTATATTTGAAGGTAAAAAAGGTGAAATAATAATACAGAATTCTAAAATTACAAACACAATTTCTTGAAAGGAGAATGATGCACCTAAAAGATACGGATACCTGGATAATGAAATAGGAGGTTGTTTGCATCCCTTAAGTTTAACAACCAAGTTTTTCATGTTCTTGTCCATCTTCTTCATTATGAAATCCTTTACCTTTCCTCCTTGTTTGGCATTCTCAAAATACTCAAAGGAATTCACACTTCTAGGAATAGTCTAGCCTAACCATCCTAACCTACATGGAATGTTCTAAATTCAATAACAATGCTCATTGAAAATATGTATGCAAAATCATTCTAATTGTATTATAACTAGCAATGTAAAATCAATTTATTTGAAAGTACTATTTGTTTATACTTCAATATCTCACACGAAACAATTTTCTTCCATGTTGGACCTAGTTCTATGCCTCTCACTCTGCTGGAAAAGTTCAATGAAGTTAAAGGTTTTTATGATGTGACTCTTGTTGGGGCTAATTTGCACAAATATTAGAGTTTTTGATTCTCCTCCTGCAATGGAATTAAATATATTTCATAAGTTTTCCTATTTAGTCTAATCAAGGTTATAATAACAAAAAAAATGAATGATGACCACCAAAAAGGAAAAATAACATGAAGATAAAATGTATTGGAATGAAACCTAATGAATCTTGGAGAAAATTTGCAAGTTTATAATTCCTAAAATCACCAAAAACAATAGTCATGCTATTATTAAATCTTATTTCGAAAAGAGATAAAGTATGAAAAATGAAGTGACAAATGAATAATATTGAAACTCTTTTGAACCCTTTAGATAGTTTCAATAAAACAAACCTATAGGTTATGTGGTTATTTTTTGTTCCTAACAAATATATAACATCACCAAGAACATAAAGAGATCTTCTAATAGATTGAGCTTCCTTAAGGAACTCCCATTGAACATATGTTTTTGCTATTCTCTCAATTTCTACCATATCAACAAGGCACAACTTTCTCATTACCCGTTGATTAAGTTTTCTCCCTTTATCATTACACAAATTACACTATACATGGTAACATTGAAATCACAAAATTTCAATAACTTGTTACCAGAGCAAACAACACAAACAAATCAGAATTGCCTCACTAGTTGATATTGTCATATAAATCAAGTAATTCTCACATGAAAAAATAAAATACTATAATTTTCTTCGATTGGGTCTTAAACTATTCAAATAAGCACTTTATCTGATATAAACTATAAGATAAATTATCATAATTGCTTCAAGTGGGTTATCAACTATTATAGAATTTGTTATTGTTTGGCTCAATTTAATCAATAAGTGAGTCTTCATGAAAGAATGCACACAAGTGAGAACGAATACTATGTTCATTAGAATTGGTAGAGCCAATGGGCAGGCTTGTGCTGCTTCCAATTTTTAAACTTCCTAAACCTCATTCATAGTGTGTACATGTGCTTCAATGAGGTGTGGAACATGATGGACACCTTCTGCTACCTTTCTTTATTTTAGGCCTAATGATATACCACTGAGTCATTCTCAATTCAATTTACTAAAAATGTTTCATAGGTTAGAACAATATATGTATCAAATGCATCTCATCTTTGTTTAGGAAACTAGAAATGAATTTTAACGATAAGAAAGGAAATAGTTACTTTTTAACAGTATTCCATGGTTGAGTTGGAGATGCAAGTATATCGTTAATATTCTCATTGTAAACTTCAAATATGTTCAGTGACATATCTTATTTAATTAATCCATTTCGCTAATTAGCTACATGAAAGAGATCCTCCAATGTTTGATAGTTTAATCCCATATCGTCATGTGTTCCCTCCATTGTAAATGTCTTCTGAGTTCACGTTTTCCCATAGGAAAATATACACACATTATACCAATCCAAAAGTAACATGAAAACTAGTGCAGTATCGACACAAACAACCACCGCCCATGGAAATAGCTCTAATCATTGAATTTTTTTAGTTAATAATAATAAATTTCAGATCCAAAATATATTATTTTTTATATCTTACCTTGATTATCTTGATTTTTAGATACTAAAAACACAATCAAATTTTAACTTATTTGCAGAACCATTAAGAGGATGCTCAGTTCATTGTCTCTACTTGTATCAAATTCTCCCACTCAAGAAGCTCCCCCTGATAATTCTCCATCACTCAATGGACAAAATCTACATAATACTCTGATGTTTCCCGAAAATACTATAAAATAAGGTTATATAACCTTCTAATCCTTATGTAATTCATAAAAAGAATGCAATCAACAAGTTGCATCTAAGCTCCAACAATTTATTGTAACAATTTTTCCTTTACATTGTGTCTTTGTTGAACTTCTTCTTGAGATATTCACACTGAAAAACCTAGCAATTTCATAAAAATTAATAAAATGTTAGCAATGATTTTCTCATAAGTATAATATTTTACACACTTACTGAGAGATTGCAAAACATATGTCATCCCAACAATGTCAGGGATAGCTCTAGCACATTTAGCTGCCTCTTACAAAAGGTTATCATAATATCTCTTTAGAATTTGATACCAAGTATTTGAAAAGATTATTCATATAATATATGACGAGGTGTAGTACAGGAAGAAGACTTAACTTAAATTTGTATGGTAATATTATTTAATACTAAATTTATTTGCCCACGAGGCGTAGAGCAGTCGGTGATGGGGTGCACTCTTAAGGCACTCCATTCTGCAAGGTCACCGGCTCGAAACCCGTGGGTGTAGGATTAGTCTAACCGAGCAAAAAAAAATACTAAATTTATTTGAATTTTATCCTCGAAGTCTTCAATTGATGAAGCCGAAAAAATATTATACATATGGAATGTGTATTGAAGCTCCCATAATTAAGAAATCCTCCCTTCCATATCTTGATTTGTAACAAGGAAACTTTTGCATCATATAATCCCAATTCATTGGCTTATCAGTAATAAGGAGAAAAATATCAAATTTTTCCACCTATATATTCAACATGAAATGACATGTTATTGAGTTCAGTCCTCAGGTTTCCATTTTGATCATTAGATTCATTAAGGGACATCCAGGCCTTTTGGCATTCATTTTTCTTCAATTTGTACTCCCTAGAAAGCTCTTCAATCTTCCTTTCATACTCGACTATACATTTGGGATTTTTCCTTCTAATTCAAAAACTGGTCAACAGAACTAATGTTAATCCATATCAAGGGTATTTGAAATGAGTAGAAGGATGGCTCTACCAACATCTCTCAATATTTTTTGTTCCCATTTTTCATCAATCCTAGCTATCTGGAACTAAACATTCAAATGCCCTCCATTTTCATTTCCTGTAGCCACATTGATGGGCCCCTAAATTAGACATAAATTAAGGCCCATCTAGCCTTTCTTAGGCCCATCTACCATTCTTATGTGCATGAAAAGATAGATTAAATATATCCTTCTAAACTTTATAATGTTTTCTTATGCTTTAATATTTTCTTAGGAAGGTTTAAAGGTAATTGCATATTTGTGCCTAATATTGGTTATTTTGTCGAATATTGTGAGAAGATTGGGTAGATTATGAAGATTTGGAGAAGGAGATGATTTAGGGACTTTCTCTCTATCACTGGAAGATCAAGAGTGAAGAATAAATGAGCACAATATCAGGAAATTAGGGAGAAATCTTCAAGAGATTAAATGGGGTTATCTACCCTCCTTAACTCTCAAAGGCAGCCAAAGGATCCTCATGATATCCTCTCCAACAATTCAAATTATAGAGGCAACCAAGAAACTCAAGAACAAGTGCACTCAACCCATACTTCACTTGGAGTCAAGTGGACTAATTACCTATTTTTTAGGAGCTATTGATAGATGCCCTTGAGGATAAATAAAGTTGATCAAGAGCTAATTATGGTAGATTCTGGTGAATTCTGGTCCATTCCATGCAGTCCATTCCATTCCATTTTCATTCCATTCCATCCCATGCCATTCATTTTCCATTCTATTAGGCTTTTGTTTTTTAAGACCTTCGGGATGTTATAAGATTTTATTTTTAGTGCAATGAGTATTCAGATGAATTTTTATTGATATAGTTACAGAGAGCTAGGCTTGTGGGTTAGGGCCCAACCCATGTGCCTCATCTTCTTTTTTGTTTTAATTCTTTCCTATGTCATTTAGCTAGTTTTGTTTATGTCATTTAGTTAGTTTTGCTTCTGATAGTTTCATTGTTGTTTATTTTTTTCTTTCACTCTGTTTTTGTAGTTATTCATTTTCTTACAAGAGTAATAGAGTAGAAGGAAAACCAAAAATTTGTGGTCAAGCCTTGCCCTCTCATATCTATCAATAGAGTTCGAGCAGGGTTGACCTTCCCACAGGCCAACAAATGCTTTCTATTCACTATTTTTTTATCATGAATTTTGTCTGTTTCTTCCCTGCATGAATCTTTCGAGTTGTTGCAGGAATAAGCATAGAAATCCCCAGAGACATTATTAAGCCTTTCCGCTCCATTTTCCAGTCCCCATCCACCTCTGTGTTACACTTCTAAACCTCAGTTTTACAACTCCATTTCCCTTCTTTTCCTCTTATTTTCATTCTTCACCTTTTCATTCACAAAACACTTAAAAAACCATCAAAGTGGATGTTCCACTTTGCTCCTCAAACTTCCAGCTATCGTACATCGCAATCACATTTTTCATCTTTGTCCCTTTTCCTTTAAATAATTATCGCTCCCAATGTCGATTGTGATATCACTCTGTACTCCTCCACACCAAAAATCGCAAATCACATTTCATAATATTTATCTCGTCGCAAATAAAATTTGTCAATATTTACCCACTCCTTGTTAATACTTATCGCTCCCGACACCGATTGCAATATTTTCATCACACTCCACCACCGATCCCACCGCCACATCATCTGACTCATCGCAAATTGCAAATCACAGTTTTTATTTGGTTCCTGTTAACACCTACCACTCCCAATGCCGATTATGATATTGTTTTCATACTCTTCCACCAGTCCCACTACCATGTCAGGCATCGCATTTCTCATTTCAGAGTTTTTACCCCCATCGCATTTTGCATTTCGCTCCCTCTCCCAAACATCACTTCTGCTACTCGTCCAACTTTTTGATATTGCAATTGTGATATTTCATATCACATATCGCACTTCTATCCCTCCATCGTAGTTCTGCCATCGCACTTCTAAAAGCCTCCCGCTCCAAATTATTTTTGCGCTATAAATTTTTAATAAGGTTTAAACCCATATTTTTCGCTAAAAAATTCTAAGTGTTGTCCCATGTGTTCAAGCCCTCCATTAGCATCTTTAGCCCTTTTTTCCCCAAATTGCAAGCAACACCTCTTCAAATTAGAACTACCTCATGAATAGCTACATAGATAGAGCATAAGATAAGTAGGGTGTTTAGCCGATTGGCGAAGTTAAGTGTGGATTCAATTAGTTTCCTTTCTGCAATTTAAATTATTTTTTTTCTATCATTTCCTTTCTACAATTTAAATTAGTTTCTTTCTTGTCATTTCTTTTCAACAATTTACTTTAGTTTCCTTTTTTTCATTTCCTTTCTACAATTTAAATTAGTTTCCTTCCTGTCATTTCCTTTCAAAAATTTAGTTTAGCTTCCTTTCTGTCATTTCCTTTTTGCAATTTATTTTAGTTTTATTGAAGTGTGACAGACTTCACTGAGAACCCCTAGAAGTAGCACCCTTTCATAGAGCAGAAGAGGATGACATGAGTAGAATGAATCTACTATGTATATAGCACTGTCACCTCCAATTTCGTACGAACCCCGAGTTGATAAAGAAAAGTAGGGTAGCCCCAATACTAGGGCTCACCACATTTTGGTGTCGTTTCTAGGGAGGTGTCTAGTAGATGCTTTGATTCTATTTTAGCATTCTTTTCTTCTTTCCTTTTTCATGTTTTTTCCGAAATATTTAAAAATACAAAAAAATACGATTTTCATGCCTCATAGGAGTAGGGATACTCATAATTTAAAAAAAAATACTTCTCCAATACCAACCCCCCCACTTGACCACGTGGTGCAGTAAGAACCACATCACCATACACTTTTGCAGGTAGAAGAGATGGATGGATTTGATGAAAATGAAGAAAATCTTATCGGGTTTCCCATTCAAGATATGGACATTAGTGTACATATGAAGAACATCCCTCCATCTTTCCTTCCCAACTTCCATCGTATGTGGACAGAAGATATGGAAACATTTCTCTTTAAATTTGAGATACTTTGTAGATCTTATGGCTACCTATCACACACTCAAGATTGAAATTGTTTCCTACAACATTGAAGGATAAATTTCTTAAATGGTTGATGAGTCTAGGTACTAATTCAATAAGATCATGGAGCGATACGCGAAATATATTTCTAGAAAAATATAAAGATCGTGATCTTAGAGAAGAAATTTTTAGAATGAACCAAGAAGAAGATGAGAGCCTTGAGGATCTAATAAAGAGGTTCATGTATAATGTTAAGAGGCCAAAATTACATCATATAGGATTTGACACACTAAAAACCCTCTTACTTAGAACAATTAGGGATGAGTGGATTGATCTCCTTAATATCATGAGTAGAGGAGATGTACACCAATTGTCATTTGAAGAAATCTGTGAAACATGCAAGCACATATCAAGAGGAAGGGAAAGAGTAAGTAAATCTACCTCAACATTGGTAAGACAAGATGAACTTGGAAATTTGCTTTAAAACTTTAAAATAGAAATTATTAGCAATCTAAGTAAACAAGTAGAAATGTTAAGAATGAAAAATGAGAAAAAATAAGATGATGATATTTTTATTATCCATGCATAATCATATGCTACTAAATGTTTTCCATCATTCCCGAAGTTCAAAGAAGTTTACCAGGAAGACAATGGAGCAAGGTAATCACCAAAGAAGCTAGGTTATGTAGCTCCAAGGATACCTTGGCATCCTAGTCAACTTGATATGATTCAAGGGCCCACTTCACAATTTCAATATTATTCACATCCATCTCAAACTAATTGGGACACACTCCCTCCTTGGCAACCTCAGTCGTCTCAACCCCAAAACCAATCATGGCAACATGGTTGGCAAGGACCTTATTGGGAAAATCCACAATATCCTCAATATTTCCCTCAGTATCCTTGATATCGAACTCCATGTTATCTCTACCATCCACCTCCACGACAACCACAACCTCAACCATGTCCATCTCATATATCCACCCCCACTCAACTACCTGTACCACCATTTCCAAACCCATACAATGAAGTATCTCAGCTCACTTAAAATTTTGAGGTACAACACTTCTAAACATCTCCTCAGGATCTAGATGGTATTCATCTTAGTTCAAGAAAGGTATTATAAAGAAGATATTTTCTTAATGTCATTGAAGGAAAAAATCAAGAAGAAAAAGATCCAAATGAGGAGATCAAAATATCAAGGGTTGCACTTGATGAAGAGAAAGTGTCCTCATGTTTACAAGCATTTCCTCCATGTCTTCAAGAGAAAAATTAGCAAAAAGAGGAAGATTTGAATGTCATAATAAAAGAGGACCTCTAAGGTGATCCAAATCAGCAAGTGGACTAGGGGCATCACAACTATATTGACATATAGTTCCAGACAATCATTAATTTCCAGAAACACACTCTTCTCTAATAGCACTTGATACAATCCCGGTGAAAGAAATTCATCTCTTATATTCAAGTACATGTCAAAGCATGTATTCCAAGTGTGCACCTGATTTTATCTGTCATTTTGATGTTTACATGGATCCTTTGGAAGTATTCCTATACTTGAAAAAGGTTTTGTTTTTTCAAGTAGAGTAGGAAAGTGAAAAAGAAAAGAAAAAGAAAAAAAAAAACCTATTTTGAGGGGTCTGAGATTGGTCCACCGGTTGGAAACCTCCATGAGGTAGTCATTGGGTTGAAAAAATAAAATATCCTAGGTGAAAACCTCCTTTGAGGCACCTAGGCAGACTTACTAGTGGAAAACCTCATTGAGGCAGCTAGTAGGCATTAAAAAAAAATGCATTTCTCCATATATCTCTCTCTAATGAATGGAGGTGCACTCCAACCTTTGCAAGCATAAAAATAACAAGTTGGAACAAAAAGAAAATTTTGTCAACACCCTAGTTAAAGGTAGACAAACTTGGACTTCCTCCTCTCATTCTTAGAAGCTCCAAAAGGACCTCAAGCATATTATCACATGCAGCTTCAGTAACACTGAATACAGCTTCAACATCCATATCAACAACTTCAATATAACCTAAAAAAACAAATCAATGGTAAGCCTCATGTATGCAATCATCTAACCCTTTCTTCGAATCTATTTTAGGTTAACAAAACATTAAAAATTGTGAGAAGGAAAGTTTTTTATATAGACAAAATCAGTAGCAGAGCAACGTCAACCTTATCTAGCAACTAGCCTCACTTTTTCCACCAAGAAGAGGAACAAGACAAAAGTAAAAAGGACTTGAGAAAGTGGGTAGTAAGCAGTTCATGTAATAGAAGACATGGAGTGCCAAAGGGGTAACCAAGGGTGAACATATTTCATACAAAAAATAAATGTGAGTATATTCTGCATGCGAATAAAAGGAGAGAGAGAGATAGAGAGAGAGAGAGAGAGAGAGAGAAAGAAATAAAGAAAGAAAAGAAAAAAATAAAATAAAATAAAATGAGGATCAACCACCTCTTGGCATGTAGAACGGATTTGCTTAAGGCATCTGTGGACCTCCATGAAGCACCTATGGGAAGAAATGCAAGAAGAATAGCAAGAAGATTAGCAAGAGGAGCAACCCATGGGCCAATAAACAGAAAATGAAATAAGCCAGCATGCAGGAAGAACCATAACGCAGTGAGGATAAATAGGTTGCTCAAAGGATGAGCAACAATTTCAGTAGGGGGCTGATGATGGCCCTTGAAATTAGACAGAAAGTAAGGCCCAACTAACCTTTGTTAGGCCCATCTACCTTTATTATGTGCATGAAAAGATATATTAAATCTATCCTTCTTCAATCAATAATGTTTTGTTATGCTTTAATATTTTATTAGGAAGCTTTAAATTTAATTGCATATTTGTGCCTAATATTGGTTATTTTTGTAGAATATTGTGAGAATATTGGGCAGATTATGTAGATTTGAAGAAGGAGATAATTTAGGGACTTTATCTCTGCCACTAGAAGATCAAAAGTGAAGAATAAATGAGCACAATATCAGGAAATTAGGGAGAAATATTGGAGAGATTCAAGGGGGTTGTCCACCCTCCTTAACTCTCAAAGGTAGCCAAAGGATCCTCATGAGATCCCCTCCAACAATTTAAATTCCAGAGGCAACGAAGCAACTCAAGACCAAGTGCACTCAAGCCATACTTCACTTGGAGTCAAGTGGACTCATTACCTATTGTTTAGGAGTTGTTGGTAGCTGCCCTTGAGGATAAATAAAGCTGATCAAGAGCTAATTAGGGTCGATTCCAGTGCATTCTGGTCCAGTATGTTGTCCATTCCTTTCCATCCCATGCCATTCATTTTCCATTCTATTAGGCTTTTGTTGTTTAAGACCTTCAGGATGTAGTATGATTTTATTTTTAATGCAATGAGTAGTCAAATGAATTTTTATTGATCTAGTTCCAGAGAGCTAGGCTCGTGGGTTAGGGCCTAACCCATGTGCCTTAGCTTCTCTGCTATTTTCATTCTTTCCTTTCTTTCATTTAGTTAGTTTTGTTTCTGTCATTTACTTAGAAGGGAGGGATGAGATGCCAAAAATTAATGTTCAAGGTGACATATTGGAGGATTCCGGTTATCTGAATTAAACTTATAAAGATGGAAACAACACATTAGGCTTTGTTACAAGGGTGTGAGATAAAAATTTGCAGGTTACAGATGCCCTGCATATGCAAAGTGAATCACAATCGTGTGTTAATCCATGTAAGTAGTGGAACTAAGGTAACAAAATTGATATGAAATAAATGGACCCCAAATATATTCCATAATATCAACATAGTTCAGCTTAAGAAATGAATGGTAAGGGAATTAAGAATCCTAAAAAGGAACAACATAAATCTATGATTCCCTACTTCAAGAATTGAAAGAGAAAGAATGGGAGAACTACACCTTCAAATAAAATAAACAAAGGAAACTATAATATGATTCTATCTGTGTACAATTATTGATTGAGTTCTATGTTTCTCTTGAGAAATATATACCTATATTTTGGAGAGAGTGGAGGTTGTTTCCTAAATTTCATTTTTGCAGTCCTTGTCAAGGACATCTTCGAATGGTTTTAGTGTTGATTATAAAAGACTTTTTACTGCATTTACTTCTACTAAAATATTTCTTTTTTTTATTTATAAGGTTTTTAGATGTGTAGGTTTAAATAAAACAACAAAAATATATAATGTAAGAGTGTGTTTACCTCCTATTTTAAATTCCTTATGTGGAGCAACATAGTCGGGAATTTTTTTTTTTGAAGCATGGAGTTTGTTGTGGGCTAGCTCTATATATATAACATACTTTTAATTACAAAACTTTTTTCATAGGTTCGATTACTGGTTAATGTTGATCTAATATACTTGTCATATTGTATAAAACATTGATTCTACTTCCATTACTATTAGAAAAAAATATGTTTTGTTTCCTGACGTGGTTCACGTTGGCTAGCAAAGTCCTATCAGTGAGATTATTTTAGTTCTAGTGACATGGAACATTATAAAAACGTATTCCCTACATAAATGAATCAGAAAGAGGCCTTTGTTGGAAGGATACCCATCATGAGAAAAACATGCTAACCAAGTGAAAACACTTGGGTCAATATTCAACATGGTGTAAGAGCAAGGTCTAGAAATTGATTGGTAGTGACTAGGAGATTTAAGCCAATTGTTAGGAAAAATAATAAGAGGGGGGTGAATGATTATTTTGAAAAACTTACATATTTTTATTATTTTGATTTATGTAGGAAACTAGATTGGAGTAAACATGCATATGTATGTGACTTTTATGCAAAGAACTAGTGTATATCTAGTCAACTTATTTTTCAGTTAACTCAATATATGTATAACTTGAATCAGTATGTCAGTACTTCATTAGTATTAGTTAGAGAATAAACATGTGTAGTAAGAACAGAATAAAAAACCATACACAAGAATCACACATGAACACTAGGATTTTAGGTGGAAATCCAATGTGGGAGAATACCACCGTTGTTGTTGTCTTTGTCTTCTTATTTAATTAAAGGAAATATTCTTTACAATATTGTACTAGTGCAGATTCATACCAGCATGCAGGCACACACTTAAAAAATTATACAACATTCTCTCTTTCTCTGACACCCACTATAAGGGAGCTCCAACCCCTTGATCTTTCTTACTGACATGGATTATGCCCCCTTGAATTGATCACATCTCCTATTAGTAAGAATATTTGTTTTCCTCACTGAAGGCTTCAACCATCAACACATCCATGGACAATTTTTCATAATTTTCATATTAGGTCCACCTTATTCAAACCATCGCAACTTGTAGGCCACTTTTCATCAAACTTTCAGATTGTACCCATTACCTTCATTTAAGCTCAAGACAAAATACCAAAACTAAACATAAACATTGCGTTAACTCACTGAACGAACTAAAATCATGATCAAGAATATGTCAGTATATATAAAATATTATACTTTATCAAATCCACGTGTACACATGACTTCCTTGAATTACACCTGTGTACAAATCTTAAAACATTGAAACTTGAAACTGAATCACTGTCATTTTGAAATAAACATTGAGTTACACATAGAACCACTTAATATTTTTGAAGTAATTATAGAACCATCACATAGAGTTAGTAGCACCATAACTCCACAATCAATTCAACTTCAATCATCACAGTGAACCACATATCATCAAGTAAGAATTCATTGAAAGACAATGACAAACTCAACAATACTGATTAAGGTGATAATTTATCATATTCTAGAAAACCCTAGAATATATACGCTCTTCTCATAAAGAACTTCCACGTGTGCATACACCCTTTAGTAAACAAACCTACGTAGAGATTTGTCCAAACTATATAATTTACACGGGGCTTACTAGAATTAGACCCACGTATTCACGTGCTTTTCATCAATCAAACCCATGTATGGATATGAAATTATAGACCTATAATTTTTTTCACATCAAACCTTCAAGATAAAATGCATATTTCGGCATACAAAATAAAACATGTGTCAGACATTAATATCTTTGAATAAACTGACCCATATGAAAATTATCAATGTATGGAAATTTTAGATCTATTGGATCTGATCCCATGTGCACACTTATTTCAAATAAACCACTAATCAGTAACCCATACTATGCATACATACTTCAGATTGAAGTATTCATCATTCACCCATTACATGCAAACTAAAACCCTTAGATCTTCATCTCCTTATACAGATTAGGCCTTATCGAATACCACGGGACAAATCCATAGTGAGATTGATGGTATTACTAGAAGAGATCAAATATCCATTGACGTGCTCATTACTATTGCCCAATACCATGGTAAACACCCCTGGTAATTATAATACCATGGTGCATAAATTGTACGTGCTTCCTTTTCTCCATATCCACGTGTGTATTTGGATTTTCTTCACAGAACCTGCATGTATTTCTTAAAATTATCACCTTCATAATTATTTTATCCCTGAAATGTTATGCCTTTGTTTAATCTCTCTACAACATGGGAAATAGCCTGTAGAATTATCCTATTATAAATATGTTGACATCTTCATAAAGCAGGTTGTAATCAAGGACAACACTTGTACCATAATGCCAACATATTCCCCCTTTGGATTTAATGTCAACCACTTTTCCATTTGGTTACCATTCACACCTATAAGCATATATGGTGGCCTACCAAGCTTCTATCCAATCATTCTTTCTTCAAACACCAAGATATTCTCCCCTTTTACATCAAGGGAAAAGGGAAGACCAATGATGAATGAAGGCTTATTTTTCATGTCAAAATATGATCTGTAACGGACAAACATTAATACCGATCATTCTCCCCCTAAGCACATTCTGAAACGTCAATATATATATATATATATATATATATATATATATATATATATATATATATATATATATATATATATATATATATATATATATATATATATATATATAAGCAACATTACATGACATTTACTATCACCAATGGCTCATATTGACCAATGTCCCAACACAATGTGATTACATCATTACATCAAATCCTCAACATCGCATTACATAATTGAATTGACCCCAAAATTCCATACTTGAATGAATATAAAAATAATTACGTCATATATTTCTACATAAACTTTACGTCAAATGAAAAATAGGACAGTAATAACCAAAACCAAAGACCTCAATCGTGAGTTAGCAAGACCTCATATCATTCTTAAGAAAACATAATGAGAAAAATGTATTTTTAGAAGCAAAGAAAATTGATCCTCCTAAACATGTGCCATCAGTTCCCTATCAAGACTGATCACATCAACTCATTATACATTCGATAGTCCATCAAATTAACTTCATCAATCATAGATATAGAAAATCATCGATGTCATAATGTACCAAATAAAAAATCATACGATCATCAGACTGGAGTAAAACAATTCAAAATCCGGTCAAAAAAATAAATGCTTACTGAAGTATGGAATAGCTTATCTTGAGCTTGTTACTCTATTATTTCACCATAGACAAACATACATGGTTATTTAAGTCATAACTTGTGTATATACATGACTAACTTTCTACATACAGAATGTAAACTACTCAGTATTCATAATGAAAACTCCTCCTGAACTTGAAGGAATGGTCAGACTAATTAACAGAGTGATGAAGTAGAGATCACTCCTAGTTTCTGTCTCAAATATTCAAATGTATCATGTGGAAAATTTTTTGTAAATATATCAGCAACTTATCCTTTTGAGGGAATATATTCCAGTTTGACCATTTTTTAAGCACTTGTTCTCTCAGAAAGGACATTTAATTGAAATATGCTTGTTCTTTAAGTGCATAACATGATTTTTAGAAATACTAATGGCACTTGTGTTATCACATAGAATGGAAATGGGTGGAGAATAATTGATTTTAATACCCTACAATGTTTGCATCATCCATAGAAGTTGTGGACAACAAGATGCAACAACAACATATTCTTCATCTATAGTAGATAGAGCAATGGAGCTTCGTTTTTTTCTGAACCAGGATGACAAGTGGGGCCCTATGTAGAATGCTCCTCCACTAGTGATTTTTTGGTCATCAACATTTCCTACCCAATCTTCATCTTTGTAAGCATGAAGAGTAAGATATGCATCTTCAGACACCATAAACCAAAGCATTGAGTTCCTTGTAGATATTTGCATATTCTCTTGACTACCTAAATATGGGTTTCTTTAGGATTTTCTTGGAATCATCCAAAAATCCCAACGACATGCATGCTATCTGGTTTTGTTCATGTAAATAAAGTGAGCTTAAGATTATGGATGTGTATTCTAGTTGGTTTAATATGTGAGATTCATCATGCGTGCTGAGACTACATCCTATCACCATTGGAGTGCATATTGGTTTGCAGTCTTCCATTCCATATTTCCTTAGAATCTGCTTGAGTTACTTTGTTTGTGAGAGAAAGATGTCATTTTTTACATGTTGTACTTATAAACCAAGAAAGTAAGTTAGATCATCATGTAAGGAAATTTCAAATTCTTGTTGCGTAATAGAAGAAACCCTTTGACTCATGGTCTTTTCATTACTACCTAAGATGATGTCATCCATGTAAACAACAACAATCAAAAGTTTAACATCATCCATATTTATGTATAGTATACTATCTTCAGACCCCTTAGTGAAGCCTTGTTGTTGAAGATACTTTTCAAGGCAATAGTACCATGAATGAGGGGATTTTTTATCTCATATACTGCCTTCTTGAGTTTGCAAACAAGTTTTTCATAATTTCCTAGAATGAACCCTTCAGGTTGTTCAATATACACTTCTTCTCTAGTTCAAAATTTAGAAATACATATTTAACATCCATTTCATAGACTTTGAAATGATGAAATATTGAAAAGGAAAGAAACATTCTTATCACTTCAAGTCTGCCTATAGGTGAAAATGTTTCTTCAAAGTCTATTCGTTCTTTTTGAGCATAGCCTTTCAGACAATTCTTTCTTTATTTCTAATTAGCTCTCCATTTTCATTCAATTTATTTTTGAATTCCCATTTTGTCCCAATAACATTGTTATCGTAAGGTCTTGGTATTAATTCCCATGTGTGATTATTTTCTATTTGGTCAAGTTATTCATTCATAGCCTTAACCCAACGTTCATCTTTGCTTCCTTGATTTACATTTTGGTGGTTCAATTATGGATATTAAGGCTAGATAAATGGAAATTCTAACAAGGGCTATTCTACTTTGTACTCCAACATCCTTTTCACCTAGAATTTGGGATTCTCGATGATTTTTTTGAACATACATGGATGGAGTTATTTTTGATGCTTCTATATTATTAATTCCTTTTTATGCTTCATTGGTTTCTTCTTCTACATCTCTTTCGATTTTTGTGGGAACATATTGATCATTTGTTGATGTTTCCCTTTTGGAACTTGTGCAGGATTCATCAATCGCAACATCATTACATTCAACAATTTTTTTAAGTCTTTTATTGTAGCATTTGTATCATTTACTTCTAGAGGAGTAACCAAGTATAATTCCTTCATCTGCCCTGGCTTCAAACTTTCCAAGGTTATCATCATTATTATTTATGTAACACTTAATTCCAAAGACTCTAAAATGCTTGACAATTGGAGGCTTACTCAACTAGAGTTCATGAGGAGTTTTATTACTATTCACAGGGGCATGAGATTTGTTGGGAACAATTACCATTGTATGTGTTGATTTGCTCCAGAATGTATGAGGTGTCCCAGACTCACCAAGCATACCACATGTCATTTTATGAATTATTATGTTCATTATTTGTAACTACCCCATTTTTTTGAGGAGTTTTAGCTATAGAGAACTCTCTCTTGATGCCATGTTGTTCACAAAAGTCGAAAAATTCATCTAATATGAATTATCCTCCCCTGATAGATGTGAGACATTTTATTTTTAAGTCTAACTAATTTTCTACTAAATATTTTAAGACTTTAAATTTATCAAATGCTTCATCTTTATGTTTTAGTAAGCCAATCCAACATATTCTAGTAATGTCATAAATGAATAAAATAAAATATTTTTCATCTCGAGGTGAATTTTTCCTCATTCTCCCATGTAAATCAGTATGAATGAGTTCAGGTGGATTATTTAAAAAACCTTCCTTGGCATTGAATTGTACTATATTTTTCTTACTGAATTGACATGATTTTCATATAGTATGTTCTAGTAGAGAGATGTTGGGAAAGTAACAAAATGCTACTAGCTTGCTTGACTTATGTACTTTATTG
This sequence comes from Pinus albicaulis, assembly GCA_034641835.2. Lineage (NCBI taxonomy): Eukaryota > Viridiplantae > Streptophyta > Pinopsida > Pinales > Pinaceae > Pinus > Pinus albicaulis. Next base: position 196,834,484 of record CM076580.1, read on the forward strand.
AAGCTTAGATGTCTGAGACTTTTTTGTCATATCCAACTTTCTTCTGCCTTTCTTAAGTAACATTGCTCTATACCATCTTCCAAGACATAAACATTACCTTGCGTTCTTGTTCCTTTTATTACAATTTTTCCTGTATCGAGATTCTAAACTACACAATTCTTTGATCTAGAAACAACCTCATTCCCCTACTCACGCATATGAATAACACTTAACAAGTTATGCTTCAATACATCAACAAACAAAATATTTCAATCTTTAACTTTTTCTTTCAGCGGGGCATAAAAAAAGGAGCTCTGCGGTGTTTTCCTTTGCGGCTAGGGTTTCCTGCAGAGGCCACTAGAGAGGCCTGTCGGTAGCCCCTTGGGCTTGCGCTACTGATGGTATGCAGGTCTAGGTGTGCCCTCCCGTTAATTTTGCATCTATGGATAGGTGTTGCGGCCCCATGAAACTTGTTTTGAATGCATCTCCTACACCCCCCCCGCCCCTCGACCCTGCACCCCTATTGGCCTCTACACATGGCCGAGATCGAACATTGGATCATGTATCACTTTTATATGTAGGATCTATTTCCAGAGTGGCACTCCCATTAAAGCAATCTAGCATACGATACTGATTAACCATGACATCCAGCTGCAATGCACACCAGAGGCTTATTGGTTATGCAGGGCACTTTGCGGCCCCCTAAGGACTTGGCGTTTAGAGATATCTCACTACGGCTATATTAATCTGCAATTTTGGCTTTTCAGTAGCACTCAAATCCTCACATTCTCATACTTCTATGCCATAATACCAGGCCCTCCACAGACCTAGACTCTATGACCAAAGCTGGCCCTAATGGAGGACCACATAACCATCATTAAATAAGGTACGTTCTGCTTGTTTTCAAATTTTTATTAAGCCCCCTATGGGGAATAGTATATCAATATGGGCACAAGAAAATGATGGGGTGGAATAATTGAAACAATTTATCAGTAATGCATCTAGATACCCTAGCTAGTTACAGTCCTTAATATATGGTGGGAGATCCCTCCAGAACATCGGCTCATTAAAATATTACTCCATTCATCCTAGATCCACCATCATCCTCAATCTGATATAGAGGGGTGGATCTGTTGAACTGCACATAGCTCAAGGATCTACAAGGGGCACCATCTCTCAAACAACAGATATCCCAAAAGGCCCCTCATACAAGAACATTTTACATGGGAAAAACAAAGTGGCCACGCCTACTGAACCAGTTGATAATACACCCAAACCATACATTGTGGAGCAACTGAATTTCACTCCAAAGATGAACATAAAAATTCCAGAGATAGATTAACACAAAACGTTTTTGGAATCACAAGTGATAATTTGTAGATTTAACAACTTCTAGCCCAAACCAATGGAGCTCTTTCATTGGATTTTCACCAAATGGACCATGGACTGTGAAATCCACCTATGTTCTAAGGGGATTTTCATCATCAATTTTTCATCTTCGAAAGCCAAAGAAGTCATTCTTCGGGAGGGACCATGGTTTTGGGGATCCACTGGGCTTTTCATCACTCCTTGGTTCCCGAATTTCGATGCTAACACCATGGAAGTGACCAGAATGCTAGTCTGGGTTCAGATTTACAACCTTCCACTACATTTCTGGAATGAAAGTGTATTGGCGGGTATCGGAAACACCTTTGGGAGATATATTAAAACAGACACTCAACTCTTGGAGGAGCGCATCTACAATTTTGCACGAATCTATGTGGAGGTGAACCTCAGTAAAGGGCTACCAGAATGCATACAACTAATACATAAACAACAGAAATGGACACATCAACTTGACTTCGAAAATATAGCATTCAGATGCTGTATATGCAGAAATACCAGTCATCTACAAAATACATGCGTGGAAGCAAAAAAAAAAAAAAAAAGACCTGGGAAAGCCCCTAGAGGATGGAAATTTCCCTCAAACGAACCAGAACATGAAACAAAAGATGAGGAGGATGTCCTTAACCCAAATGAGAACAATCCGACAACCACTGAACCAAAAACAAAAGAACAATAGATGTAAAACCCTTTTGATATTACCAACTTGGATCAGTCGGCAAAGGATTATGGGGCGCTGGACACAGGGGGTAAAAAAAGACAACACAACTCAGACACTTCATATTCAGATAAGGACAATCGAGCAAATACTGAAGACACACAGCTTGCCCTTATCTCGGCCATGCCAACACAAGGTGCTTGGCAGAAGGTTGAAAAAAATAAAGGGAGAAAAATTTGATTTTTCTCCCCATGTACTATAGGTGTTACTTGCAACTTTAGAGTCTGTCTTTATGAAAAATATCTAATCATGTTACATGTAATTTTGTTTTCATTAATAAAATACAATTTTTCTTATGGGAAAAAAACATTTTCTTTCAGCAAAAAAATTCCTTTTCCTTTGATAACAGTCGGTGAATTATCTCCAATTGTTACATTCTTTTCTTTCTTGATTTCATTAAAAGACATAAACTTATCCTTATCAATTGTGATGTGTTTTTAGCATCCACTATCATTGTACCACATATTAGTGTTTTCCAATCCTACTAGTCAACAATGATCAAATGTTCTCTTAGAAGGTTTTGTTAGGTTCTTAAGTCAAACTTTTATCATTTCAGTAGTTCTTCAAATAAAATTTTTGTCATTGGTTAGTGTGTCTAGATGTATTACTACTCCATTTCATGGTCAAATTATCATTTTTCTCATGCCATCATTTTTTTTATGAGTCATCACTGAAATTTCTTCATTACCATCTCAGTCACATAATCATGGTCATCATTCAGCTCATTGCATGTAGTGTCATTATTAGGTCTTAGGGTCAAAACCATAAAAATCAGTCATTTCACCATTAAATTCAGCACTGAAGGAGTATTAATAGTTAAAAATGTTCAATAAAGGTTTCAAATATGTAATTTCATTTCTATTATGATGTAATATGTTCCATAAGGTTCTAAAGTTGTAGTTTCAAATCAAAAAAGTGAAAGAGCATGGTGGGGCCACTACACCACCATGAAGAGGAATCTATTTTCAAGCTATTTAAAGACCAAGGGAGCTTCTCATTTACTCATTCCATCTTCAATAAAACACCACTCCATCAGAAAATTCATTATTACCCTTAGAGAAGTCATTTCTTACTACGAAAGTGCCTCATTAGTTATTGTGTTGCGCTTTTTCCAAAGGTGCTACGCTTTCTTCAAGGGAGACAAATCATTATTTCAGAGGAATTATTCATCAACCATAGGTTCTAGTGTATTAGGCATAAGTAAGCGGGTCCTAAAATTTCCTATTTTTTCTTCATTTTTGTGCTTGGAAGGATCATTCCCTCTTCTAGGGTTTTTGGTTGCCTTTTCTTGGTTTCATATTCTCATTGACAAATTTTTGAGTAAAACCATAATATTCAAGCTCACTCACATTCTTCCTAATCACTTCATATCACTCATATCCCTCATTTTCATTATTTTCCCACAAACCCTAGCCTAGAGTACATTTTTCTAGGCTAGCACTGTGTTTTCCCCTTTTGACACACTTCCCCTCATTCATTCCCTGAAATTTCACTTTTCCCTACTTCCTAACATCTGTCCCTATCCACATAAATTTTCAAAAGAATTTAGAAGACCCCTACCCCTCCATCTCCCTTCATTCCTAAAAACTTCCCAAATCCCTTGTTTTTTCCCTACACTAAACCCTAATTCCCCTCCCATTTAGCTAAGGTTTACTATGGATTATGAAACCACTTAGCAAAGAAGGAATAAGGGATGTCATATTAGCAGGTATGATCAAACCAAATTCTAAGAAATCATAGATTCACCTTTCCAAGATATGTGATTTCTAGGGTTTATAGTGCACACAAGGACATTTCTACTTCAAAACTAGTTTCTGAAATACAGAAGATGGATTTGGTGAAATTGAAAGCGATTTTTGTCCTTCATAGACTAAGGAACAAAAACCTCATTTTTCTTATGCACAAGTGTTGGTATTTGAGAGAAATTCCCAAATTACATTTGCTACAGGAGGTTTTCTGCACTTCTAGACAACTTGACTTCAAGTCCAGTTTTCAGGGGTTTGGAGAAGGTGTTTGCAATTCCTGATGACTCAATTGTATAGCAGAAATTCTAAGCTCTCCAAGGTACCTTCATATATATATTTGGAGATTAGGAAGGTAGTCCAAATTTCCCTACAAAATGGCATTGTGCTTTTCCAATTTTTATTGACCGAATTCAAACTTGGATTCTGAACAAATGGGAAAGTATGTTTGAAAACAGGAGGAGTTTTTTATTCATAACATGAAAAATAACAACAAATTCTCTCAGTTTAGTAAAAAAATTCATGGTTAGATAGATATCTACCTACCTTTGAGCCCTATGTTTGTATAAATTTTCGAATTTTTGGTGTTTTTGGCTTACACAGGAATATCAGTTTCAGCCAAAAGCACAACACCTTGAAGTTGTGTTTTTTCCTCACACCTCCATTTGCTAAAAACTATACCTTTTTGGATAGATAATCACACATACATGTCATCTATCAATATTTTGAGCCTGGTCAACTATCAAATTTTTTGAGCCTTGTCTGCCACTATTTTGGACTAGTCGCTGTGATTTTGGGAGAAACTGTGGGAGAATGCATTTTTCTCTGACATGGAGGGTCCATTTTCTTGCTTGAGGTTTCTATTGACAACTAGACATCCTCATATTTCCATTGCATCTTTCAGGGCTGGATTTGGAGTAGGGGAAGGCCTTTAAAAGTCTCTTACAAGTTTGGTGTTGTGCTTTTGCAGAGATGCGCTGCACTTTTGCCTGTCTATGCAAATTTCGAGTTTTATTCTGTCAATTTCAGTTTTGATGATGTAATTTTTTTAATTTCAAGTTTAAGTGATGTAATATAAGGTAAATGAGATTTTTATGGTCATTTTGATGTAATTTTGGACCTCATTGATGAGGAGAAGGTCAGTCAAACTCTAATTGGATGATTTCTTTTAATCTCCCTAGTCATTGGGGTTTGTTGAAAGATTATTGTAATTTGTTCCTAAAATGAGGGATTCGAACCTGAAGAGATGGGATTTTTTTTTTTTTGTCTATATGTATGGTTTATTCAGTCATTTTTATGGTTGGACATCAGAGGGTCGAAGTCTTGTAGCTTGTACTTCATCAATTGTTTTAGGAAATCAAAGGAAAGTTCCAGCTATTATTCACGAACTATCTTGTTGTGAGTTTGTGATAATGTTTTCTCTCTGTTATAATTTTATATAAATGATATAACTGTCTCCTTACAATATCCTTGATCTTCATTGATTTTCCAAAGAGTTTATAATCATAATTATTTCTATTAAAGGTTTGTTTTGTTGGGAATATAATTTTGTGTTATATCTTCTTGATTAAGAAATTCATGGTGCCAATGCTCATTAGGATCATATTGCTCTTTCAAACCCAACACTAAACTGACCAATCCTTAAGACATCACAAAAGAATAGCTACCTTGACCCTATATATCTCTTGCAACTGAAACCTTTGATACTTTGATCTACTTCCCTAATTTTCACTCCTGATCCATCAAAAAACCCCCTAAAACATTCAAACCCTAGAAATTATATATCTAGCCTAAAATCCATTCTTGTGCCAGTCAAATCCTTCACTGTGTTTTCCAAAGAGAGAGCCCTCTCTTGTTTGGTAGGGCTAGCTACCAAACCAAAAGCTTGTTTTGAGGTTACCTCCGTCGATATCCTTTCATCCTTGGGACATTAATGAGGCTAAAATTTGTGGCGCTGTTACCGGGGATCGAAAGGATTCACATTACCCGGGAAAGATCATCAAATTTTAGATACAATTGCTGATGGTGGACAGTGGTTGAATGCATATGAAGGATGACTATTTCACCTGGCAACTCTAGTGTCGAAGAATCCAAAGGGTCATAATTTTCATGGCAAATACACTATTCAAGAACCGGTAGTTTGAAGAAATTCATGGTGACCTCACTGTTTTCAATATGGATTCAACTGCTTGAATACATGCTCCTATGAATCGAGCTCATATTCCTGATTTTTTGAAATGCATTCCTTGTACAGATTAGAAAACATGGCTGCCAAAATTCAAAGGTCATGATGGAGAAGATGCTTGTTTTCATTTGGTAAAATTTCATTTTCATATTCACAGACTAAAGATTGAGTTTCCTGAAGATTTTCTGATGAAGATGTTCATGGCTACCTTGGAGGAAAAAGTAAGGTCATGGTATGAAGTTCTACCATCTGCTAGTTTATATTCTCTAAAGGATTTTCATTCAGTTTTCTTTCAACATTATCAAAGCTATATTTTTTGCTTATCAATGATTAATAGTTGTTGTAAGGTTTCTGATAATTTCATTAAATTTCTTGAAAATTTGTATGGGGATGAATAATTTAGGGAAAAAGAGATGTTACAAGCCCTTTGTGATTTTTCCTCCTAAGAAGAATCAATAGCTTCCTCCTTGGATGAAATAGACTGGGACCAAAACAGAGAAAGACCTATTCCTGATCTGGAAAATGAAAATCACCAAGCCAATGTTAACTTCTATAAAACTCAGTTTTCTCCTCTGTTTGAAGATGAAATAGATTAGCTCTTGAATATTCATGTTACAACCCAAGCTAATATAGGTTTGTAGTGCTTATATTGTTTACATAGTCAAGAATGTGTGAGTGAAATTTCTTCCATTATTGAAAATGAAAATATGGGTTTAAATGATGATAGTCATGAGATTGACAAAACTATACAGGAGGTTGTTGTGAGTAAGAAAATTTGTGATGATGATTTCCTACAAGGAAATCAGCTAACGAGGACTGTTTTTTTATGAAGAGGATAGGGTTGTCATGTTTAATAATATTCAAGGATGTTTTTTGTTCAAGGATTATTTATACTATGAATTGGAAGAGAATGATTATGGGATAGACAGTATTCAAGAGACATAATCAGAGTTTCTCATGCTTGAGGAATTTACAGCCAACACTCAGGTAGCAGAAAGTCATACTTCCTTATGCCTTCCCATGGTTCAATAATTAAGTATTATTTCAGATCAAAATGAAATGGGTACTTGTATTTTTGTTGGATTTCAAGACAATGTGATATTTCAAATTATTGAGGATCCTTACACTGATTTGCTGCAATCAACAAGGGAGATGAATTTTATTTTATTTATTGATCGTGATCACATCTTCATTGGACACTCGAGGTGGCTTATCTTTTGTTTTCTCTACCTACTCAAGGAAAATGTGAGTGTCATTCTAGTAAGTATCCATTTGCTGGATTGGTTACACTGGAGAGATAATTTCACATGATTTTATATATGTCTTCAACAAGTGGGTAGTTATCATCAATAGTTGAAGCCCGAGGAGATGGCCCTAAGATCTCGATGATATGCTCCCATAAATAATTTTCGTAAGTGTTGTTGCAGTGAGTAGTCAGTTTTTTTAGTCAAGTCAATTCAGTTTTTCAGTCAGTTTTCAATATTTAGTTTGGTATTTTTTATTTTTGACTCCATGCCCAATGGGTAAGCCTACATGGTCTACGGTGTTCTTGACACCTCCAAGGAGCTACCATCACTAGCTAGAGACAATGTTAATATCTGCCAGTCCTGGCAGTCAGCAGTGATCAAATGTGCTCTTACAATGTTTTGTTAGGGTCTTAACTCAATTTTTTATGGTTTCATTATGCCTTCAAATAAAAATTTGGTCACTAGTTTGTGTGTCTAGATGTATTACTACTCCCTTCATTTCATGGTAAAATTGTCATTTTTTTCATGTCATCATTCATTTTGATGATTCATCACTGAAATGTCTTCATTACCATCTCAATTGCATCATCATGGTCATCATTCAACTCATTGCATGTAGTGTCATTATTAGGTATTATGGTCAAAATCATAAAAAAGTCATTTCACCATTAAATTCAGCATTGAAGGAGTAGTAATAGTTAAAAATGTTCAATAAAGGTTTCAAAAGTGTAATTTAATTTCTATTATGATGTAGTATGTTCCATAAGGTTCTAAAGGGACAATTTCAATTAAAAAAAGTGAAAGGGCATGGTGGGGGCACTACACCACTATGAAGAGGAATCAATTTCCAATCTATTTAAAGGCCAAGGGAGCTTCTAATTTTCTCATTCAATATTCAAGAAAACACCACTCCATAAAAAAATTCATTTTTACCCTTAGAGCAGTCATTTATTGCTACCAAAGTGCCTCATCAGTTGCTGCACTACGCATTCATTACACATTCATTGTGCTTTTGCTCACTTTCTTCAAGGAAGCCACATCATCATTTTAAACGAATTATTCATCAACCATAGGTTCCATTGTATCATATATAAGTAAATGGGTCCTAAAATTTCCTCTTTGTATTCATTTTGTGCTTGGAAGGATCAATTCCCTCTTCTAGGGTTTTTGGTTGCATTTTCTTGGTTTCATGTTCTCATTGAAAAATTGTTGAGTAATACCCTAATATGGAAGCTCGCTCACCTTCCCCCACCTATTATACACGTTCCTAATTACTTACCATCACTCATATCCCTCATTTTCATTATTTTCCCACAAACCCTAGCCTAAACTACACTTTCCTAGGCTAAGACTGTGTTTTCCCCTTTTTAAACCCTTCCCCTCACTCATTCCCTGAAATTTCACTTCTCCCTACTCTATAACATCTATCCCTACTCACCTAAATTTTCACAATAATTTAGAAGACCCCTACCTCTTCATCTCCCTTCATTCGTAAAAACAACCCCAATCCCTTGTTTTTCCCTGCACTAAACAATAATTTCCCCTACCATTGAGCTAGGGTTTACTATGTATTCTGAAAACAATGAGAAGAGGAGGCACAAGGGAGGTAATATAATCAAGTATGAGCCCACAAAACCCCAATAAATCATAACTTCACCTTTCCAAGATATGGGCTTCCTAGGGTTTACATTGAACATAGGGACAATTCTACCTCAAAACTAGTTTGTGAAATCAGGAAAATGGATTTGGGAAACATGAAAGAGGTTTTCTTACATAATAGACCAAGGAAAAAAACCTCCTTCATTTTATTCATAGGTGTTAGGATTTAAGATAAATTTCCAAATTAGAGTTGCTACAAGAGGTTTTATGAACTTCTCGACAACTTGACTTCAAGTCCATTTTTTAAGGGTTTGGAGAAGGTTTTTGCAGTGATTTATGACTCTATTGTGGATAATAAATACTAATATTTCTAATGGTACCTTCATATCTATATTTTTAGCTCAGGAATATAGTCAAAAGTTCCCTACAAGATGGTGTTGCGCTTTTCCAATTTTTAGTGACCAACTTCAAACTTGGCTTATGAACAAATAGGAAATTATTTTTAAAAAATCGAGGAGGGTTTTGTTCATAACATGTGAAAGAATAAAATCCTCTCTTAGTTTTGCAAAAAACCTTATGGATAGAGAGATATGGACCTACCTTTGATCCATAGTTTTGCAGAAAATTTTGAATTTTTGGTGTTTTTGGCTTACATGGGAATATCAATTTTACCTAAAAGCGCAGCGCCTTGGCACTGCTCTTTTTCCATAGACCTCCAATTTAAAACAAATATACCTTTCTAGATATAAAATTCCTCATACATGTTAGTTATAAAAATATTTAGCCTTTTCATCAAACTCGTTGGGAGAAAAAAGTCACTTGCTGCCACTACCTTGGACTAGGTGCTGCACTTTTGGGAATAGCCGTGGGAGAATTCATTTTTATTTATCATGGATGGTCCCTTTTGCTTACTTGAGATGTTTAATGAAAAATAGACATCATCGTATTTCCATTACATAATTTAAAGCTGGATTTGGAGGAGGGAAAGGCGTTCAAAATCTCTTACAAATTTGGTGTTGCGCTTTTGCAAAGACGAGCTGCACTTTTTCCTTTTTGTGCAAATTTCGAGTTTAATTTAGTCAATTTCAGCTTTGATGATGTAATTTATTTACTTTAAAGTTGAATTGATGTAATTTAAGGTAAATGAGATTTTTATGGTCATTTTGATGTAATTTTGGACCTCATTGATGAGGAGCAGGTCAGTCAAACTCTAAATGGAGGATTTGTTTTAACCTCCCTTGTGATTAGGTTTTTGTTGAGAGATTCTTGTAAGTTGTTCATACACTGAGGTATTTGACTCGTGAGAGAGGGGAAGTTTTTTTCTTTTCTATTTTTATGGATTTTTCAGTAATTTTGATGGTTTGACATTAAAGGGTGGAAGTCTTGTAGATTTTAATTCATCACTTTTTACAGGAAATCAAAGGACAGTTGCAGTTATTATTCAAGAATTATTGTGTTGTGATTTTGTGATAATATTTTCTCTCTGTTATAGTTTTATATAAATTATAAACTTGTCTCCTTGCCATATCTTTTATCTTCAATGATTTTCCCAAGAGGTTATAAGCATAACTCTTTTTATTAAATATTTGTTTTTTTGGGAATATCATTTTGTGTTATATCTTCTTGATTAATGAATTCATGGTGCACATGCTCATTAATATATTTTTCCTCTTTGAAATCTTACACTAAAATGACCGGTCCTTAAGCCATCACAAAAGCATAGCTACCTTATTCCTCTATATCTCTTGCAGCTGAAACCTTTGATACTTTGACCAAGTTCCCTGGTTTTCGCTCATGAGCCAACAGAAAAACCATAAAACTTTCAAACCTGTGGAGGTTCTAACCCAATGAACCTCTAGGGTGAAATTCCCCGAAACACCCTAGAGCTTAACTATCTAGCCTAAAATCCATTCTTTTACTAGTCGAATCCTTGGCTTTGTTTTCCGTAGAGAGAGTCCTCTCTTGTTTGGTAGGGCTAGCTACCAAACTAAAGTCTTGGTTTGAGGTTACCTCCATCAATATTCTTTAATCCTTGAGACATTATGGAGGCTAACACCACATATCTTATTCATCTATTGTATATAAATATATACCACAACTACTAGATTCGATGGTCTTCTTTTTCCATACCTTATATTTTGTTTCCTTTTTCTCATTCTGAGGTGTTGATCACACTTTGCTCATGCATTCAGATTTTTTATGCCCAAAGTTATCGCAAAGAGAGAATTAAGTTTATTGAAGATGTGATAAGGAATTGTAAGAATATTTATTTATTCGAGTCTCATTCTTTTGTTTTATTGCTTCTCTATTCATGATAGTTTTGTAAGAAACACATTGAGCAACCTTATGACCAAAATTGTGACAAGTTAAGAATTTACCATTAAAGTAGAAGTTTCTTGGAGTGTAGTACCTTCTAGTTTTGTTTTCTATTTGATTGAAGGGAGAAGATTTTACCTGGGAAGTATTTTATCCTTTATTATTTTGTTGGAAACTGGATTTTTTTTACTACTTTTTACTGCATTGAGATAGATACCTGTTTATGTAGAAGAGTTTAGAATCTTTGATGTTTCTCCATTATATCCAAGACCTATTTTTATAAGAGGAGAGCATTTCACTTTGATGATTTCATCTAAGTTTTCAGATCCTTTAGCAAATCTAAGATTAAGATTTTTTTCTTTCTCAAGTTCCTTATTAGAATTACTATTTCACATTCTAACTTTTCATTATGCTTCTCCTTTTATATGATTTATTTCTTCAAAGTTTCTTCTACTAGTTTGGCTTCTTCTAAACAAATTTTAAGTTTAGGTATTTCTTCAAAAGTATCTTTTTCTTCTAGGGCATCCATGAAATTATCATCAAACTCATTCATACTTTTATCTTCAAATTCCATAAGTAATCTATATTATTAATCATACTCACTTTCTTCACCATTTGAAAGACCATCATTATCTTTATGCATAGAAAAATATCTCTTGTTTTCAATCCTTGTGTTACACAACAATTTGTCATTGTCCCTGTACTCCCCCTTCCTTGATCCTAGAGGACCCATACAGTGACCCTTGTGTACTTTCCAAGCATGGAATACATACCCCTGAACCACACTTTGTCTAACAATTCATCTCCCTTTACAACGTTTTTGGAATATCCCTATATAAACTTGGTTTTTAAAGTCGGTGCTTTGTCTTAGTGTCTAACCCGCACTGATAGAAGATATTCGCACAGGGACCTGTGCTGATCGACGCTCTGTCTTAATGTTGGACCCATGCTGATCCTCTTTTGGAAAATTTTTAAAAATAGAAACGAATTTTCCACGAATAGAAGCTTCGTGAGGCGGCGAGCTGGAAGTTCTTTTTTGAACATATGGCTGGGGAATTCCCCTTTGGGCTTCTTGTTCCCATAAAATAGGAACTACTCCAAAGGATAGTCCTTTTTCCTATTATTTGAGGGCCCATGTCCTCCTCATCCATTGTTATATAAGGAGACCTATTTCACCTCTGCTGCCTTAGTTAGAGAATTATAGCTAGCTTGTTAGAAGTAGCAATCAAAGAGAGGAGAAGTAGTTATAGCTTCGGGAGAATAGAGCAGAGGGTGATTGTTTTGTGTGTTAGGAACAAAGTGAGATCTTGGACCTTTGTGTATGAGGGTGTTACAAATGTGCTTGGATAGAGACCTACTAAAGGAGAGCCTCAACACCAGGGCTTGCCTATAAACTCCCCTTGTCTTTATCATAATAAAATGCAACTGATGTTTATCTTCCACCCTTGTTTACATTTATAATGATATTTATAGCATTCCTTGATTAGTTAGATAGGTTGTAATTGTTTCATTTTTGTCATTATTTTACACTTGTCTTGGTGTCTTGACTATCCATATGGGTAATCGAACATTGGTAGTAGCATTATCGAGCTTGAGAAGAGCGATACATCAAGAATCTTTGACGGAAGGCGACAACATAGCATCAGAACAAGGTAGGTAATATTCCTTGATCTGAATTTAATTTACAATCTACGAAGGTAGATGTTAGTATGTTCATGTAGTTTCTAGAACCACCCTAGGGCTAGAGGGATCGCCTCTGTCCACGGAGGGGATTTACCTACACAACAAATTGGTGACTCCACTGGGGATTTTCCTTTGAGTTTGTCACTCTTTGAGGTCTTAGTAATTTGACAAGTTTAGTCGAACAACCATTTCCCTGTTTGTTACTATGTTTTTCATCAATTACAATATTTTAGTTTTTGCTTGAAGTGGTGAGTCTCGCCTTGGTTAGGAGAAATTCTTTGTTTTTTTTCTTTTTAAGGAATTAGCACTTTTATTTGTCTAGCAGTTGCACCCTAAGTCTTTCACCAGTGTGTCTTTCCCTTCCGATATTTTTATCTATATGATTTACATGTTATCCCCTTCACTCAAGTTGGTTTTATTGGCTCGATTGGCTCATTTTTTGTTGTTTTTGTTCCTTTTTGTTGGGATGTGCATCCTCACATCCTAGTTTTTCTAGGATTGTGCATCAATTTCATGGTTGCATGCTTCGCGGGACATCGCCCCGCTCATTGAGTTAGTCTCCTTGGTTGGTAAGCCATCTCTAGTTATTTTCCTTTTGCTTTTTGGTTGATTGAGTGATCAAGTCTCAAGTGTCTTTCCAAGTGCTTTGGTATGCTTGTTCGCTTGTGAGCATAGATTACATTTCTCATTGTTTAGTTGAAAATACTTCTTTGTATGATTGCTTGATGTAAAATGGAATGAATGCCTTATTTTGAGCCCATGCTTTCGAAGTCCTCTTCGTGCTTGAAATCATATGTCTTGTAGCCTTTTGACGGATTTCGTTACAAAGTGTTAAAAACATGATTGTATTCTTAATGTTTATTGCATCCTTTTTACATTAAGGAAATTTACATTCTTTTAGTTTTCGTCTCAAAGTTTGTTTTTCGTTAAAATTCATTAGATTAAGTTGCATTGAAGATTCATGTTTGAAATTTATCATTGAAATTAGATTACATTGTTTAATGATTGAAAACTAAAATTCGCGTTGAGTGCATTCTCTTTCATTAAAATAATGCACTAAGTAGATTCTCATTTCATTGAAAAATGCATTGAGTGCATTCTTACTCATTAAAAAGGAAAAAGAAATTGTGCATAGATTACAATTGCATAGTTTTCAAAAATATAATTTTGCATAGATTGCATTGCATAATTCGCATCGTTGAATGTTTTAGATTACTTTTGAATAGTGGAAGTCATCTAATTAGGAAAAAATTTGGTTTGCAGTATTATTGTTTGTTGCATCATTGTTTGAAACTCTTCCCTTAACCAGATAGCATTCATTGAATTGAAAGATTTATTTCCTCATATAGCTACATATAGAAGTTCTCTGACGACAGCAGTAGGGCCTTGGAATTGAAACCTAATTCAAGATAAACCTTTAAAATTGATTCAATCAATCTATGGAAGCATTGAAACTTAACACTCATATTTATAGGTCTAGGCTAGTGACATGTTCCGGCGTGGTTAAACCTAGTTGTTTTCATTTTCCATTTGGCATTAGATAGCACTAGCATGGACTTGTGCTCCCCATACCGTCACATATATAAAGGGATATCCCTATAGGTTGTAATCCTTTATACATATAAAGCCGAGTCTACCGCCTTGTAACCATGATACATGGAACACAACATTCAGAGAGACTGCATGCACGTACGTTAAGTCCTTGGTCATTTCTCTTTCATTTGATCACCAAGGTGTATATTATAGTTCACGAGAGCTTGGTACACCCTTTATGCCTATAATATCCTTAGTAGTAATTTTTTGATATTTACTAACTCTTTAAATTTGGAAATATCATCAAGCACTTGTCTTTTCAAGCTCGTCCAAGTCCTTTTCTCGACTCATAAAACATGAAAAGGAAAATTTTTATTTCAATGTCTTAAAATTGACTACCCATGAAATATTCCTGGTTAAATTTATATTCCTTAGTGATTACTTAGGGTTGATTCCTTAGTAATGGCGATGTTTCCAGAGTTCACTAACCAAGGAATCCCCTTAGATTGGAATCTTGTTTCTTTTCCTTCATTTTGGAATGTTGGTGTCCCATATATGGCAACATTGTCCCTCCTGGGATTAACAATTGGTTTGCTAGTTTGGCTGTTTTCAACCCCGGTGATGTCGAAAATACCAATGGTGTCTGAACCGATTTCTCCTTCGCCTGAACAATGTCAACCCCATGTTGATTCTAAGGTTGACCCCTCACCTTCTTCACCTATTTTTTCACCTCATTCTTCCTCTTCGCCTAGTGAATGTCTGGATTCTAGGAACCAGGTGGCTAAGAAGAAGAAGAAGAAGTGGAAGAAGAAGAAGGAAAATAAGCTAGGGGGGAAACAACAACTATTTCCAACCATGTAGCTATTGTCGAGAAACCTCGCACTCCGTCTCACAGAGTGAAATTCCCTTGCAAGCTATGTGAGGGTGACCACCTTCTTTGTGATTTCCCTAGTATTCCCAAGGTGTTAGAAGTATGGTCCGTTGGCTTGATTCGTACTTCATCATCAACCTCTAGGCATCATACTGACGATGAGACTTCAACTAAAGATAATGTGACTTGTAAAAAATAGGGTAAGATTAAATTTCCTTGTAGGTTGTGTGAAGGGAACCATCCCATTCACCTCTGTCATTATATGGATGAAGCTTCTAAAGTATTGGACACCCTTTCGACTTCTTAGTCTTTTCTTCCCATTGGTTACTAGAATTTTTCTTCAAGTCCTCTGATACTTGATCAAGTCATTGATCAAGATTCACCTCTAGTCAATTCCAATCTCTCTGAAATTCAATCTACCGAGTCTATTTTCAACCCATCATTGTTTGAGAAGATGGACGACCTGGTTCCATCAATGATTCATCAGGTATTATTTTTAGAGAGTGGATCTCGTCCCAGTTAGGTTCTTTTTGTTTCCTCTGATTCTCTGAGATCTAAGGTCGATCCTCCCATTTCCATATTCTAGGAGGGTGAGCCTTCGACTCTCATTGCCACAGCTCCAGAAAGTGATCCTCCTGCTCTCATTCTCGAAGCCCAGGAGGATGGTATTTCTTCTCCTGTAACGCAAGGGGATAATCCTCTTATTCTTATGTCACCCCCTCCATGTAGTTTGGTCACTTCCTTTGATTGGAGTCTATTTATGGGATACCATATTCCATCTTACGTGCCCTTTGAGATCACTGTACAGGCCTACAATATGGTCATACTGGGCACAATTATAGATGAAGGCACCTCGATTAGTATTCTATGGTCAAGTACATGCCAAGCTTTGGGTTCTCCACAATTTGTGCCTGTTACTCAGAATCTGTTGGCTTTTAATAGAGGAATAAGTCAACCATTAGGGATCCTTTTGAAGTTGCCTATTACTTTGGTAGGGGAAACCATCTATATAGACATGATGGTTGTCCAAGGCCCCTTGGATTTTAATTTACTCTTGGGGCGCAACTATGCTTATGTCATGGGTGCGCTTGTCTCATCCCTCTTTAGTGTGATCTATTTTCCACATGAATGTCGGATCGTGACCATTGATCAGCTTTCATTGTTAGGTCCTAATGTGACACCTTTTCTACCGTCATCGCTTCCTGGTCCTTACCTATTGGTGGTATCTTCCCCACCATAGGTCAATTATGTGGCCACCTGTTCCATGTCTGGGTCGACTGATAATTCAGTCAGTGAGGTAGTACACAATGTACTGGGGGCATTGGATCATAATTTTTGAGATGTTGTTCTCCCATCAGATGAGAACCTCGTGGAAGCCATGACTCTTTGTACATCTTGATCAAGCTCATCGAAGCAGAGTTCATTTTCTTGTGTCAAGCTCCTTAAAAAATGAAATAAGCTTCTTATGGAGAATAGTTTGTTTTCTTGTGTCAAGCTCCTTAAAAAATGAAACAAGCTCATCAGAGCATAGTTCGTTTTCTTGTGTCAAGCTCCTTAAAATTTGTAACAAGCTTCTACAGAGCATAGTTCGTTTTCTTGTGTCAAGATCCTTAAAAAATGAAACAAGCTCTTCTGAGGATAGTTCGTTTGTTATGTCAACCTTGTTAAAAAATGAATTAGGTCATGAGAATAGTTATTTTAATGTGTCAACCTCGTTAAAAAATGAAAGACATTTCCTTTTCAATTCGGGTCTTTTATTAGATCTTATAAAATCCCAGTTGAGTCTTTCACTTAATCTTGTAATTGAAACTTGATTCTATCCACCTGTCAGTAACTAGTAGTCTACTCTAGTGAATGCACTGAAGCTTGGGGGGCATGTACCTCAAATTGAGTCACCATGTTGGGGGCATGCAAAATTATTTCAAGCATATTTTGTTTCCGTTTCAAACTTGTGTAGAAATGAAACCAACTTCAAGAAAATTTTCCTGACTTCAAGCTTGTGTAAAAATGAAACCATCCTTATTTTACCTCCCGTGATTGCCATTTTATCAGCCTGTTTTGCCAGATGAGCCTTGGTTTTATCATTCCATCGTCTACATCTGCTTGGCCAATCATATGCCTTCGCTTGATTTTTCTACCCATTCCTAAGGAACAACTCCAATGATTGGTCTTATTAGCCAGCCTCTTTACCTTTACTTATTTTGAGGAGTTCCACCATCACCGGAACCACTTGCTACCCTTAATACCACTCATTCCTCAATGAGGAGTCAACTTTCAGCTCTTTTCCAACTCTCAAAACATGAAAATATTATCGAGCTCTTTTCATTTTGAACTCGTTAAAGGTTGCACAACGTTGTTTACCTAGTTTACATTTAACCCCTTTTCAGGCTCAGATAAACTATTTACGAAAAATCAATACCTTAGCCAATCACAACTAAGAGGTTCTCTCATATTTTATTTTCTACCTTTTCAGGTATGAGGGACTATTTACGAAAAGGGCCATTTGGAGTTTTCATTTTCGCTTCTCTTCAAACTCTCTAAACATGAAAAGTAACTGAGTTTTCCCTTTGTCAGTCTCATTAAAACTAAGTGAAATTGGAAATCGTCATCATGATGTTACCGAGTTCCTCATTCCTAGGGCTCGTAAAATGTACTAGGATGGATTTGTCCGAAGGACAAACTTATATGACAAGAATATGTTATCCTCTTCAAGCTTGTGTACAAATAAAGAGGTACTCACCAGAAATGGTGGGGGAAAATTCAAGTTATTCGTTAGTTGTGTCAGCGGTATGTCACTCTTGAACATGACACTTATTTTCAGTTCGTTTCGGGTTGGGATATCTTCACTCTGTCACGTTACCTCCATGGGTTTTGGAAATTTGTTTGCCTCTCATTCAATTACCAATCTTGTCAACATGAATTATGATCATTTTTGAGTTAAATGTTTCCAAATCCAAGAGTCATGTCGCCGATATGTTCAAGAGAAAATCCTTCTGCAATTTGTACATTCCTTGATCCTTTGTTTCAGTCTTGATTAAAACTCATATTAACTCACTGTTTCCTATCGATGATGTGGGATTCATTATGACTCTCCTTCGACATATCGCCTCTTGTAAACTTCAGCTCATTATTCGGGAATTCGGTCTAGGGACTCCTTTCTGGTATCTTAGAGCTTGCATGCCCTAATGGCAAGTTATTTGTATTCGATAATAGGTTCTCATCATTGGCCTTCAATCGAGTGATTTCACGGGTGTTCGACTTCAGCTCACTATTCACATTCTGTAGATTGTACTAGTGGTACCTTGAGAACCATTGTCATCATTGGTGGTTTCTCTCACGCCTATTAAAAACATTTATCATTGGTTGGTAATCAGGAAATTTTCTTGCATGTTCAACTTCAACTCATGTATTCGCATGCTTGAATTTGTACTTGATTGTGTCATAATGGAGTGCAAGACCCTGGATTTTATTCTCTAAAGTCCAGGTTGTGAGGCGATATGATTTTTCCATGATTGGATACATGTTTCTTTCATATGGATGGTTGTGACCATACCATGAGTCTATATGTGATCCTTCTCAATTGGATGGTTGTGACCATACCATAGTCTCTTTTATGGATGGTTGTGTCCATACCTTGATTCATGTATTTTCATCATAGATTCAAGTAATGTATATGTATCTATGCTTTATTTGCAGGTCTCCCGACAACAACGTCTGGTTTCTTGCACGTACTTGTAAAGCATTTCGCCCCTCACTCATGTTCAAACTTTATGCTTTAGGGGGCATCTGTTTCACAAAAATTTCTCATTTTCCCTGTACTCCCCGTTCCTTGATCCTGGAGGACCCATAGAGTGACCCTTGTGTAATTTCCAAGCATAGAATACAAACCCCTGAACCACACTTTATCTGCCAATTCGTCTCCCTTTACAACTTTTCTAGAAGATCCCTATATAAACCTAGTTTTCAAGGTCGGCACTTTGTCTCAGTGTCTGACCCATGCTAATAGTAGATATTTGCACTGGGACCCACACCGATCGGCGCTCTGTCTTAATGTCTAACCCATGTCGATCATCTTTTGGAAATTTTTTAAAAATAGAAACGAATTTTCCACAACTAGAAGCTTCTCGAGGCGATGAGCTGGAAGTTTGTTTGAAAGATATGGCCAAGGAATTCCCCTTTGGGCTTCTTGTTCCCATAAAATAGGGACTTCTCCAAGGGATAAGCCTTTTTCCCATTATTTTAAGGCCCATATCCCTCCTCCTTTTTTATATAAGGAGACCTATTTCACCTCTGCTACCTTAGTTAGAGAGTTAGAGCTAGCTGGTTAGAAGTAGCAATCATAGAGAGGAGAAGTAGTTATAGCTTCCGGAGAATAGAGCAGAGTATGATTGTTTATGTCTGTTAGGAACATAGTGATATCTTGGACCTTTATGTGAGGGTGTTGCAAACATGCTTGGATATGAACTTGCCAAAGGAGAGCCTCAACATCAAGGCTTGGTTGTAAACTCCCCTTGTCTTTATCATAATAAAATGCAACTGATGTTTATCTTCCACTCTTGTTTACATTTATAATGATATTTCTAGCATTCCTTAATCAGTTAGATAGGTTGTAATTGTTTTATTTTTGTTGTGATTTTACGCTTGTCGTGGTGTCTTGATTGTTCGTACATGTAATCAAACGTTGGTAGCAGTGTGTATCGAGCTTGAGAAGAGCGACGCATCAAGAAGCTTCGCTGGAAGGCGACAACGTAACATCAGAACAAGGTAGGTCATATTCTTCGATCTGATTTTTATTTACAATCTATGAAGGTAGATGTTAGTATGTTCCTGTAGTTGCTAGACCCACCCTAGGGCTAGATGGATCACCTCTATCTACAGAGGGGATTTACCTACACAACACCTTGTCCTATTTATTTTGTAGCCTCTTTCCCTTTCTCATGGTTTTCTCTACAAGGACACTTAGTAGCATAATGAAAAAATCTACCACAAGAAAAAAGGTTGAAGGGAAGCTTACCTATGGAACTTCTAGTACCCACTCAGAGTTTCTTTATGAACTTTTCCTCTTCTTCATCTGATACATAACTAGGTTCTTCCTTTTATTTTCCTTTTGAAGTAACTTTTAATTCAACTTCTTTGATATTTGAGGGACCCCCTTTTCTCATTTCATAGGCTTCTAAATCCCATTGAGTTGTTCAACTGTAAGATTCTTCAAATCCTGCATTTAGTCTATGGCATAAACTTTGGAATCGAATATGGGGGTTATAGACCTTAATATTTTTTCAACCAATGATGATTCTTTGATCTCTTCACCAATATTTATCATAGAATTCATGATCTCATATACCCTAATAAAGAAACTTGTGATACATTCATCATTATGCACTATGAGAGTTTCATATTTAATTCCAAGAGTTTGAATTTTGGAACTTTTTACCTTGGTGTCCCCTTCATAGATTTGGATTCTCTTTTCCCATATAGCCTTTTTCATATTCAGTTGTGTGACCTCAACAATTTCTAATTCCGTGAAACTTCCTAGAAAAGCATTAACAACCTTTCCATGGGTGCATGGGTGAAACCCAATAATCCTACAACTGATAGTCAAATTCCTTTTCAACTAGATTTCAACTGGGTCCACTGGATCTGACATGCATGCAACTAATAATAGTAAATCCTCAGTTGCATGTGAGATCACTGATTGTGAATTAATTAATATTTAATTCACTTGATGTCCCACTACTGTATCTAACAGTTACAACTAGCACAACTGAGTTAAACTAATCATAACCTGCATTAACTAGTGCAACACTTCACTTCGAACTCTTTTACAACTAGAATTACTTTGCATGCCTCACCAACTACCTCTAACTCAAAATTCATGAGTTAACTAAGTTTATCACACTCAGTTAACTATTACAAGTTATACTCAGTTAACTATTACAAGTTATTTTAAGACTAGATTACATTTTATTGTCCATCTTAATTAAGGGAAAACTAAAAGAAAGACATGCACCGAATTTAGCCCTGTGGGTCCGACCTTAGTGTAGGTGCTGCATGCACTAGGCGTGGGTGTTGAATTTTCTGGTTGAATTTTAACACAAATAAATGAAAATTCCAAACTAGCTTAAAAATTAGACATCATTTCATGTTTTGATGAACAATGACCTTCTTAATTCACTTTCCTTATCTTTCCAGCCTCAATTTTAGTTTTACATTCTTAACTAAATAAGCTTCAATATGTAAGGGAACACTTTGTTATCGAGGTATGGAATTTATACCTAATAATCCTTATACTAGTATAAAAACCTTTATTCAACTCTTTGAACATCATCTATTTCATTAGCTACACAAGATATAGTATTGTGACATCCTTCTATACCAAAAACTAGTTGAGAGTTAAGAAAAACACCAATTACATACCCTCTAAATCCAAGATGGACTATCTCGATAGTCACCAATTCTAATTCTAATGTTTGGGTTTATAAATTTCATGGGAGTGAGCTAAGGAAGGAGATTCCAAATTTTGAGATAGCATCCTATATTGCAACCACTTAACTTTATTTGTGATGTGTCTATTATCTAAATTTGAAAGATCAATTTGGAAAGTCATTAGTTTTGCAAGGTGATTGAGCTTTGAACTCTTTAAATATTATTGATATATATTTAATGAATATAATTGTATTTTTCACTACTCTAATTTAATAATTTGCAAACATTCCATACCAAAATACAAAATCTTAATATAAAATTCAAAATATTCAACAATTAATACTCTTAACTTAAATATAATTTTATATATTGAATAATTAATTTTATATTATAGTTTTTTCCCATCAAATTAGACTTCAAATTTCTCAAAAATCAATTTCCAAAATTAAAAGAAATTGTTATATTAAACTATTTAATTCACATCAAATCAAATCAAATCTATATATATATATATATGCATGATAAATAATTAATTATTATCTTAACCTCAACACAAATAATTATAATTACAAAGTGAATCGTAATGTCGGCTGCCCAAGCCAATGAATATATTTCATAATTTAATATTTGGCTGATGTATATATATTGATATTTATTTGACAATTAGTAAAGCAAATCGATGTTAGCAACCCAGTTGTCGGTAATTTATGTTCGCACAAAAACATCGAGTCAAACAAAACCAGTGTTAGCAACTTACACATAGAGGTAAGCAGAATTATCATCTAAACAGTTTCGTATCTTGTTGATTTCCTCGGCTCATGCTCTTACTATAAATAAAGAAGAGTTTGACATCATTTTCTTGCAGGTCCGAAGGGGACAATTCGTATCTTGTTGATTTCCTCGGCTCATGCTCTTACTATAAATAAAGAAGAGTTTGACATCATTTTCTTGCAGGTCCGAAGGGGACAATAATCCTAAGAGCATTATCCAGAAATGGAAGGCAGGCGTAAAAGGTAATAAACTGTGAAGCAAATTGTTTTATTATTATTATTATGTTTATGTTTATGTGTGGCTGTCATAATTTTAAACATGTTGGTTTGGATAACGTGTAGATTGGCATCATTACTCTCCAAGCGTGATTCAGAAATAAAAGTTTTTCAACAATCACCCGATTTCTCCAGAAAAATGACATTGCAACTAATGGTATCTAAATCTATAAATTGGTGGACGTTGAATGTGAGCATCTCTGGAAGAGCTACGATTATTGTGTTTTTGAAGGATTTGGAGCATTTTGTCAGTGGTACATTAGGATACGAGATAATGAATACGGTTATCATATACTGGCCAGGGTTGTGTCCACGTGTAGTGGTGAACTGTATCGAGTGGAATAGATATGGGTACAGGGGAATGAACCAAGTTCAATTGCCTGAGATTGTTGACGATGATTGCTTTAATGAAGTTATACCTAGAATCCCAATAGAACT
Organism: Pinus albicaulis; assembly: GCA_034641835.2. Classification (NCBI taxonomy): domain Eukaryota; kingdom Viridiplantae; phylum Streptophyta; class Pinopsida; order Pinales; family Pinaceae; genus Pinus; species Pinus albicaulis. The sequence goes on from CM076580.1 coordinate 196,857,650, forward strand.
ACTGGTGTTGGACTACAGTGAGTTATTCTTTCCAAAAAGTTGGAAAAGAGTGCCACAGAATGCATTCCGGAGAATTCGGTCTCGTTTCAACTGCACACATTCTTCCAACGATTAAACCAACAACATCTTCTCTTGATATATTTGTATACAGATATAGTATTCTAAAATATTGTAACAATTAAATTACCTTTTATTGTTATAATTTTTAATTATTACTTTGATCGAGTTTTTTTGAGTTGGAATTTCTATGGGAAAGTGTTACATGAAAATGCTATTATATTCTTGTTTTTAATCAAGGGTTAAATTGAATATCCTAGTATATTTTTTGCATATTCAAGGGTTAATTGAATATGCTAGTATATTTCTTGCATATTTAAATCAAGGGTTAAATTTAACCCAGTTCCCTTTTATAAAAATAAAAGACGGTTTATTTTAAATTAAATATGTCAATGATTGTCATATAAAAAAATCAAAAGTTTTAAATTATATATATATAAGGTGAAAAACATATATATCACTCAGGTTTTGGTGGTGTGGTGCAGGTATGTCATTTATCGTGTAACAGTGGTGTACTTGAGTGTTGGAATTTTTTTTTTGATAGTGGAAATGGATTCAGAACTATCAAAAACCTTTAAAGCATCCAAAATACTGAAGTTTAACAACTGTAAAAAAAATTATGATAAATCTTTGAGACTGGAGTTACTTGAAAACAATTCAATGTAGCCTGTGAAAGTTGTCTATAATTATTAATCTTCCCCTTTTGGTCAGCAACATTCCACCATTTTACTGGATAAATTAACAAGTTGGACTTGCTCATTTCATTTGATAAACCCTAAGAATGATAAGGATACTTTAACCACGCTTAAGCTTTCAATAGAGAGAATTTCAATTCATTGTCTTTTACCCAAAAACAAATTAAATTCAATTTTAAATTCAATTTTTTTTTTTTTATATATATAAAGATTAGAATAAAAAAACCAAGATTAGAAGCTCTTTCGGTTTAGTATTTTCAATATTTGAGAAATAAATTATAAATACTATTCAAAATTTTTGGTTTATATATATGAGAAAATAAATTAATGAGCTCTCTTAGCCGTAACCTTACTATAAATTCGAGTCATCCTATAGGCTTTTTTTTGTTTGTTTCTGTATTTTTAGCTTCTAACATTTTTTTAGCATATAAAGAGTAATGGAAAGGGCAAAGTGGAAAAATAGTTTTAAAGTAATATGCAGTTCAATTTTTTTTTTGATGTTTATTTTGTGATATGATAATTTTATAATGATATTTATGAGAGAATTTTTTTTTTATAATTTTTATAATATTTTTTTTATATATTTAATTTAAAAAGATAAAATGTTGAAATTTACTTTATTATATTAAAAAATAAATAAAAATTCATAAATTTTTATTAATTTTGATTTTATAAAAATATTAAAAGTAAAAATATATTTTAAAATTTATATGAAAAATAATTTAAAAATAAAACAGTTATAAAAATATTAAAAATATATTTTAAAACTCATATGAAAAATAATTTAAAAACAAAACAGTTATAAAAACATTCTCTATAGGTAAGGGCACCCATAAAATTTAATCCCGGTTTATCGTGCTTGTCATTTATTGTTCCTGTTTATTGTGTTTATTGTGTTTGTCATTTATCGTGCTTGTCATTTATTGTTCCTGTTTATTGTGTTTGTCATTTATCGTGCAAACAATGGTGTAGGCTTTACATTAATGGCGATGACAATGGATTAGACATAAAATTATTATGGTAAAGGTTTCGTGCGATTAAATGGAAATGCAGACCGGAGTTATTTGAAAACAATTTCATCGAGTAGGTTGTATTTGTTTACTTAATAAGTTGGACTTTTTAGTTTCATTTGATAAACCATAAGAATGATAATGATACTTTAAGTACTCTTAAGCCTTGAATAGAAAGAATTTCAACTTAGTGTCTTTCATCTAAAAACAAATCAAATTCAAACTTTTTTTTTCTGGAAATTTATAGTATCTATAATTAATTTTTTAAATAATGAAAAAATTAAATAGAAAAAACTTATAATATTGGTCTTTTATTTTTGTAAATTTCAACATCAATGATTATATTATCACAATATTAATGCAAATTTTTTGATTTTTTCAATATTTAAGAAATGAATTATAAATACTATTCGATTTTTTTGGTTTATATATATACATAAGTGAGTAAATATAAATTATTGAGTTCTCGGAGCCATAACCTTACTATATGTTCCAGTCATCGATCTCTTTATTAGGGAATTATTTATTATGGTAATTTGTTAGTTTCTATATTTTAGCTTCTAGCTTCTCTTTTACCATATAGAGAGTAGTGCAAAGGGAATAGTGACCATCATTGTTATGAAAAATATTTTTAAAGTAATACGTTGTTTATGAGAGAAATTTCTTTTGTAATTTTAAAAATGTGTAGTTAGAAATATAAAATTTATTATTTTTTTCTAAGTGAATATAGAAATAGTGATGATGATATGATGATCGAGTATAAGAGAAACTCACATAAAATGGTGAAGTTTAACTTATTGTTTTAAAAAAGAAATTAAAAATGATGAAATTTTATTGATTTTAGTTTTATAGAAAAAATATTAAGGGTACAAATATGTTTTAAAAGTTATATGAAAGGTAATTTAAAAATAAAACCGTCCTAAAAATATTCTCTGGTGGTTAAGGGCACTTGTCAAATTTAAACCTGGATCTAAATCATATATTTACCAGATGGGTAAGGCCACTAGTCAAATTTAGCTTCTGATCTAAATCATACAGATGAGTAAGGCCATTCGTCAAATTTAACCTCTGATTAAAATCATATGTTTAACTGTACAAGGTATTAGTAACAACTTATGTAGATTAGAGATATGAAATTAAAACTAGCTATTGCATCAGATGTTGCAAAGGAAACTTCGTTAAGACATAAATTCAATAGTGAGATGTTAAGATCACTCAATATAAAAATTAGTAAAAAGATGTCATTAAAAGTTAGAATATAAAGACAAATCACTTACGTTATGCCAAATTTAAAGTTTTTATAACTTTCCAACATAGATTTTCTCTCAATCTAAGATGCTAGTTTCAATTGAAAAGATTTAATAAAAAATGTGTTCTTCTCCAATATTTAAATATCTCCCTTGATCAAAATCTTAAAGTATTTTACAACTTGCTCTTCAGGTGATTGGATATGCCTTTGCTTGTTCTTTCTTAAGTTATTTGGGGAATTTGGACTGGTTTTTGATAGAGGAGGTTTATTTGGACTTTGGACTGGTTTTTTATTTTTATTTTTGAAGATAAAAAAATCAAAATTTACCATTGGATGAACTAGTTTAAAGCAGATCTACTAAATAGATATATCAATAAAGCTAGTCACTGACATAACAATTTTATCAATATTCAACTCTCACTTGATCAAAAAATTCTAGTCTTATACATTCTACCTGCATATAATTTGTTCATGTACCTGCACATAAATTCAACATGTACATATTTCATATTTGAATTATTTTATGATATCTATTTTATAATTTAAAACTTCAGCTGAAAATTTCCAATATTCCTCTAATATCTATTTTCCCTAACACTACCAAATTTCTATTATTTACACCTAAAGCTCATTTTCCCTCCCAAATTATTCTTGACCCAAGAAATGATTCTAAGTTAATTTGGTCACAACCATCTTATATGCAATCTTTCTAAAAACATAATTTCTAACTTAGGTGGTAGGGACTGAACTACTGTGTAGCAATTATTTATAGTTGTTGTCAAAACCAAAGCAGTTTTTTCATCCTTTATTAATCATTTCTCAATGCTAGAGTTGCAATGAATCTTGTAATGAAGGTCAACTCTAAGATATTATGAAAACTTTTATGTCCTATTATATCACCTTATATCAACCATCTCTCAATGACTTCATGAATAACTCAAGTACTAATTGGTAAAGTATTGAAAAAAAAAGAAATATTATAGTGGAGCATTAATTATTTAGAAATCATTGACATGGAAATATTTAGGAGGAAACACAGACTTGGAAAGATTATTAAACCTAAAAACTCTAATAGATGTTGAAAAATATTCTAACCAACTCATATTTTTATCAGCTAGAGCAAAAAACACAATACAATAAAGGTGAATACTAAAGTAGATATTGTAATAAAGATGTTTTTATATACAATAAAATCAAAATAAAAAAGTCAATGTAAAGGAAAATTTTGAAAACAGAGAAAGAATAAGTTTGGAAATTTGTTCCAATTAATATAAAGACAATTTTTTTATTACAAATAAGACAGTACAAAAATACTATTACATGGAAATCTAGAAAACTACAACTTAAACTTGGATCGAGTCCCATCGATTCACAGTTTGAGACGTGCCGGTAATGCATGCTCTGCAGATCCTCGTATGAAAATACCAAGGATTTCCGGCGCGTTCGGCTTAGGGTTTGACGGCCATGAGACGAGTTATCACTTTGACATGGGGATGTGAGGTGAGCAGCCAGAAGAACCATGTTAGTGCAGCCGAGGTGGTGTCTCTGCTGGCCAAAACGAAATTGATGATGGAGTCTCGAAGAAATTCTTCGGAACGATAAGCCTCGCCTTCTGGCAGGTCCTCTTGTAGGTTTGCGATCACCATGAATCTGGAGAGCAGGTCTTGTTTGCAGGGAGCCTAGCAATTTTTTTTTTAACAGGGAAGCACCTGAAATATGTTTATGGGTTATAATAAAGATTAACTAATTGAACGGTTGAATAAATCAAAAATAAATTGACAGTTGAAGTAATTAGATTTAAAGGTGGAAAAACTTTCAATCTTTAACATTTGATCTAATGGCACAGACAAGGATAGTGTGGCCACTAAGAGAGCTGTTTTCAAAGAAAAACGTCTTATTGAATAATATAACTGTTAAAACTTACTTTGTTGAAACCTGCAGCATTGAAATGTTTCGTTTTATATTTTTAAAACTGTGTATTTAAAAGACCTTATTGGCTTTCATTTATTGCATTTTTATCGAACTGCCAAAATATTAAAATAAAATAATGGTTTTAAGTTGTAATAGTCCTTTTTAAATTTTAAATTTTGAATTTTGAATTTTAAATTGTAACTTATAATTTATATTTTTTAGGTTTTTACATTTTAATATAATTTATATTGTATTAAGTTATGGTTTTGTTAAAGTAATATATAATATTATATTTTAATATCAAAGTTAATATAAAGATTTGGTTTATTTTAATATTTTAAATGCTTCATTTTTTTTTAATCTTCATTTCTTCCCTCATCAAAATTTGTAGTAAGTTTTCTCTTTTCTTTAACAAGGTTTTGAAAAGATTTATTTGATTTAAAATTAACAAGTTTATATATAAGCAATAATCATGTAATTTTTTAATAAAATATTGGCCTTTGGATTATGAAACACTATCCGCCTAAATTAAAACAATGTAATGCTATCATGCTTTTTCATCTAACCACTGAATTAATTTTCAAAATGGTGGAAGATTCACATTGTATAATCATACTCCTGGAAAATTTTAATGAAAAAATTGAACAATTAGACATTAGATTGGAAAATTGCTTTAAAATTATGTTAATTTACTATGTCATTTGTCAAATTGAATGTGAGCAACAAAAAAAAATGAAACTTAGACACCATTGTTGAACAATGAGGAATTCGCTAATTTCAACCAAGCATAAACTAGATGAATTGAAGTTTAAGGCACTCATTCATAAAGTTTTAATTAATAATATATGGATAAAGAGAATGATCTTTGTGTGGGGTTGATTTACCAAGTATAAAATCAATATGTTATACCTTCATATTTTTTTTTCTTTAAAATTATCTCAATCACAAATATTTTATTTATATTAATATCAACCACATTGTAAATGTGGTTGTACATGTATTTTATATACGTCTATCTACTCATAAAAATCACATTCATAAATACTATTGTGATAGTCTAAATTACCTATTAAATACAATTATTTTCAGAGTTATGGATTGACTTTCCTTTACTTTATCTTTAACAATGTTTCCTATTGTACACAAGTTTCATTCATATGGTGATGGGTTCATGCATCAATCCGATATTGTGCAAAGGTTTGGACTCTTTATTTGAAAATAAAAGTTATATTTAACAAAATATAGCATATGTGGAAACAAAATATAGCATATTATTCTTGGCACAATTTGAACATGAATTTGTATGAGGATAGTGCTCAGTTCTTCCACCCTCAAACAAGTTCAATGTACATGGAAGAATCTCAAGGAATCCCTCATAAAATCCCATCTAGTTTATTTCCTTCTAAACGTGTGTATATATTCCAAATGAGAAGGTGGGTTACCACGTCCTCGTATGAGTTACAACACTTGAACTAGTTAAACAACCAGTAACAGTAAAATAGTGTTACTAATTTACAAAAAAAAATGAAAAATTCATTTGATTAACAATTTAATTTCCTTGTAAACTATAAAATGACTTTTTTAATTGAATATAGGGTAAAAAAAATATGGTAAAAATGGATTAGTAGAGGTGAAAATGGAATCCACAACCATAATCTGGCACTGCAAATTAAATAAAAATGTATCCATGCTCACATGAATTTTTCTACTCATGTACTAAATTAGAGGTCAAAAACAATGAAACACATATTATTAATACCTAATAGAATGATAAGTCTAGTTGAACTCAAACATTTAATTTCCTACCTCATTTGAATTAATTATCTTTAAGTGTGATCATGTGTTCAAAATAAAATAAAAGGGTGTGTTGTATTTGAAATGTGTATATGCCACCAACATATGGGAGCCAGGTCATGCATGGGTGTTGGAAATTATTCTCCCTTGTGCATGTGTAAGTAACCTTACATAATCACTTGAGCATAGATGGATAGATTCTAAAGCAGGGATAACAAAAAAGAATGAAAATAAAGGTAAATATTTCTTGTTAATATGGGGGAGATTGAATGGTAGAGAGAATGTCAGCCTAGAGTATGGGCTAGATATAATAGGATCTAGAGAGAACCCAATATCTAATATCAATGTTTGACACACATGAAAATGAAATAGAGATAAGGTAGAGCATGTGATTCGTTTGATTAATATGATACATGTATAAATACAATATTATTGACCTTAGGATTTGTCTTCCAATATCTTTTAGGCTCCCAAGGATAGTTCATAGTTGCTTGACCCTTCTTATTTTTTGAAGTGAATGATCCTTAATAGTTTAGATATCCAATACTAACCAATTACCACAATACTATAAAACACAAAATTGTATACCATAATATAATTTCCTAGTAAGAATACTACTTTGGAATCATGGCTTTTTAGTCATATGGCCATTATAACTTTCATATGCTCATTGGTTTCAAGATAGGATTCTCACATTTGGTCTCCCCTTGATTTTTTTCAAATGTATATTTTTATTTATTACCTGTTTTAATAGATCCAATATACATGTTTGGAAGAGAGACCAATAGATGAAAATTCCATACTAGCTTCAAAATTAGACATTATTTCATGTTTTGATGAACGATGACCTTATTAATTTACTTTCCTTTTCTTTCCACTCTCACCTTTAGTTTTACATTCTTAACTAAATAAGCTTCAAGATGTAAGGTAATACTAACACTTTGTTATTAAGGTATGAAACTTATACCTAATAATCCTTATACTCATATAAAAACCTTTCTTCAACTCTTTGAACATCATCTATCTCATTAGCTACATAAGATATAGTATTGTGACATCCTCCTATACCAAAAATTAGTTGAGAGTTAAGAAAAACACCAATTAAATACCCTTTATATTCAAGATGGACTATCTCAATAGTTAGTGTGCACAAAACAACTAGAATTGACCAAGACTATTTGAGGAATAGAAGCCTGTGAATAGCAATAAAAGTTGTTTCTTTTTTCTCCACAAAGTGAACAACTAGGAAAAAAGGAAGAGCCTCATGGGAAAGAATAAAATTAAAGGCCAGCTCATTTAAATTAATTTAGTATGCTACTTAATCATTTTTATCATGTTACATGTTATTTCTAATTCTAATTTTTGGGTTTATAAATTTCATGGAAGTGAGTTAAGGAAGGAGATTCCCAATTTTGAGATAATATCCTATATTGCAACCACTTATCTTTATTTTTGATGTTCCTATTATCTAAATTTGAAAGATCAATTTGGAAAGTCATTAGTTTTGCAAGGTGATTGAGCTTCAGACTCTTTGAATAATATTGTTGTATTTTTAATGAATATAACTCTATTTTTCACCACCTTAATTAAATAATTTGCAAACATTCCATACCAAAATACAAAATCTTAATATGAAATTCAAAATATCCAACAATTAATACTCTTAATTTAAATATATACGGGTTAAATATGATTTTATATATTAAAATAATTAATTTTTATATTATAGATTTTTCCATCCAACAAGACTTCAAATTTGTCAAAAATCAATTTCGGTAATTCAAAAAAACTATTATATTTTACTAATATAAAATAAGTAATATATATATATATATATATATATATATATAGTTAACCATATATATAAAGTTAATTATTATCTTAACCTCAGCACAAATAATTATAATTACAACGTGAAGTGTAATGCCAGCTGCCAGCCAATGAATATATTTCATAATTTAACATTTGGCTGATGTATAAATATTGATATTTATTTGACAATTAGTAAAGCAAATCGAAGTCAGAAGGGGACAATAATCCTGAGAGCATGATCAATAAATGGAAGGCAGGCGTAAAAGGTACTAAACTGTGAAGCAAATTGTATTTTTTTGTTTTGGTTATATTGATTATTTGTGACTGATAAATTTTAACATGCTGGTTTGGATAACGTGTAGATGGGCATCATTACCCTCCAACCGTGATTCAGAAACAAAAATTTTTCTACAGCCACCCAATTTGTCCAGAAATTGGTCATTGCAACTAGTGGTATCTAAAAAAATTGGAAAGAGCAATGATTGTTGTGAGTTTGAAGGATTTTATCGGCTATCCAGGGTTGTGTCCGCGTGTATCGAGTGAATTATTAGTTCTAGTGCCTGACATTGTTATTTAGAGATGTTATAACTAGAATCCCAATAGAACTAATGCTGTTGGACTACAGCCAGTTATTCTTTTCCAAGAGGCGGAATGGAGTGCCACCGAATGCATTCCAGAGAAGTCGGTCTCGTTTCAACTGCACACATTCTTCCAACCATTAAACCAGCTGCATCTTCCCTTGATATATTTGTATACAAACGATGGTATTCTAAAAAATGGTGGTAATTAAATCACCTTCATTGCTTTCAATTAAATCACCTTTCATTGCTTTCAATTTCAATTATCTAAAGTTATGCATTTAAATGATGTTGTCCTTTACTTTATCTTTAACAATGTTTCCGACTGTACAAGAAGTTTCATTCATATGTTGATGGATTCGTTCATCAATCGGATTTTTTTGGATTCTTTATTTGAAAATACAAGTTTTATTTAACAAAATATAGCATATGTTGAAACAAAATAAAATGTTGACTATTGTAGTTGAGAAGTGTTTGTATTCTCGTGGATATGTATCAAGCAATATTAAACCAGCTTGTATAGGGTGGATCATTATTTATATTAAACCAGTTTCTATAGGGTGAATAATTATTAAATTTATTATTGGAAAAATTTGAAATTGATTTACAAGAATTTTATTAAATTTACATATTCCGATGTTAATACTCGGGCTTTGTAAAGGAAAATGTATTCAACTATTTTAAAATTGGTTAAAAAAATAATTTAAAATGTTATAACAATTAAAGGAAAAGTGTAATTTGGATCATAAGGGGTGTCTGTGCCTAGAAGTTATGCAATGTTGTGAGTTCAATGTAAAATAATAGTTCTTTGTGAAATGTAGAAACTACTATCTTTTAACATTAGAATATTTGTCCTTCTTTGATTCTATTTTGGTATCAAAGGCAATGAAGCTAGATTGGAAGTGGTTTTATTTGTTTGAGCAGTGCATTTGAGTGTGCAGTACTCTTAGGCATCCCTATTTTTTCACATGTGCTAGTACCAGCCACATATCCCTTGTGGAGGACTTGATACCATGTGTTTTTAGTAACTATAATTGCATTTGGAGTGTTATTGAAAGCCACAAACCAGATGTTCGATACACTATTTGCTGTTGTGGGTGTTGTAGGTACAATCTCTGGAGGTCATACAGATCTCTCTATGGGGGTCATAGAATGGATTACGTCATGTATTACTTTGGTGAGTTATGTTTTTATTATCAATGGTGTCCCAACATGTTTCTTCCATGCCTTCACTAATCTTCAACATAGTTGTTCGTTATCTCCATTGATAATTATATAATTCATTAAAGGTCTGAGAAAAAATATTTTGGCATATAAATCATGGGGTTTATTTATTGCTTTACAATTATCTCGATAAGTATCCATCCCTCACCTCATGTTTGTGGATGAAGTATTACTCTTTACACAGATTTTGGTTGATCAATGGATCAACCTTCATCACATCATTGTGACATTTGGGAATGACTGCAAGTTAGTCATGAAATCTTCCAAATCCATTATAATATATGCATCATCATAGATTAAACAAGTCAAGGAGATATATATAGCATATTTCGTGTTTCGTTTGCTCCAATGGAATCGGGTTTCACATAGTTGGGATTTAGTAATTTCTCATGGAATCGCACTACTATACATGAGACAATATTTGAGAGAATTTTTGGGTAAATTGTCTCAACTTGGGAGAGAAAAAAACTTATGTATTGTCTTTAATATTTCTTTTAAGCCATTGTATCAAATTATTGCCTTAAAAAATTGTGTCTATAAAGATAATATATAACACAAACATTATTGTATCTTATGATACAATTTCATTTTTATCTCCCCAAAGACAATAATTAGGATTAGAGACATATTGTCTTTATAGAAACCATAAGTCTTTAATCCTAGCTATTGTCTCTCTAGAGACAATAAAAAATTATTTTTAAAAACAATACAATATCACTTTCATCTCTTTAAACACAATATAAAACAAAGAATCTATAAATATCTCACCATTGAAATAAATCAATATTGAAAATATCTAATTTAAAAATAAAATACAATATCTTTCATTAAACCTCTTCTTATAAGGTAGGTGCTCTTCCATGAAGCTAGCACCCTTCTAAAAATTATGTGAGTTATAGGAGCCATTGAAATTGCATATGTAGGCATTGATTAAAAAAAAAACTCAACACATAATGGCACAATATTTATAAAATTTATAATCATGCATCACCTATTTTTAACTTATTAAAAAACAATTCAATCAATTTAGCTAAATTTCACACCCTTCTAACATGACCCATACAACAAGCTAATAATACACAATAATCTACAAACAATTTAATCTATTTGTACAAAGAAAAGTAACTAGAATTAGCCCAAGCTCTTAATATATTGCCACAAAATTAACATTCACATTGCTTTCTGCATCATATTTTGTCAACAAAGAAATACAAAACGGGCTCCCAAAGACGCTTCAAATGGCTTCATATACACCATTACCACTTGGTCTGATTGATTGCAACAAAATGAATAGTTCTTTTAACCCATTTGAACACCCATGTCTGTATGAACACCTCATTTAGAAAACTAAATAGCTCCTTTAGCCCAACCTACGCTCCTCCTTGCGATGTCTATATGAAAAACTCAATTTTTCATATTTGTTAGTTGATTAATTTTATAAATGATCTTAAATCCAAATTCATTTAATTAAATGATTCAAATGAAATATTAATTTAATCTTAATTAATTTTCTTAAAAAAACCCCTTGTATAGTAGTGCATAAATATTGCATATGTGTGTCTCATCCTACCACTTTTACTATCATTGGAACTACTAAGAAGCGTGTGATGAGGAGGATCATGTTGCTAGAGATTTTACAATCTTGGGCTTGTTTGGGAAATGTAGGGGGCGATATTGAATTCTACTCTCGGTGCCCACAACACCCCACCTGCATGAAGTACAAAAACAAGTATTATAATTCTTGATAGATTGCCATTAGCAATAAATAAATAATAAATCCACCACCATGTCTCTCCCTTGCAATATTTTCCCATATGGTTCTCCTTAGAGTCAATTTTTTTCATGAGTATACTATTCATTTTTTCAAAATCTTGTACTTTTGAAAATATTCCATTATATTCGTGAAAGGCATCCCAATTATAGCCAAATAACTACAAAATATAATTCCTAAAATATTGTCAACGTATTCCTTTATACTTTAGCCACTTTTATATCCATCAACGTGTCCAAATTTGCTAATGCGTTCCTAGGGCAAGAATGGACTCTACTACCAAGGGGAACAAACATCTTATGTTTAAGAGGTCTCTGCAACAACAAAGTCACAATCTTAATCTGTTTTAAGTAAAATAATATATTAGTAGATCTTGAAAAGAAGATAGTGAAAATTACAAATTCTCATTAATGCCAACATTGAACCGTGGAAAACAAATCTATATATATATATATATATATATATGACCAATGATCCTCCTCAAAATCTAAACATTCTGAAACATCACATTCACTAACCTCAAATTTGGAAGGATCAAATGTATGAATATTGGCCTAAGAATTCTAGATTATGATAAATGTTTCTAAAAAGTGGCATGAACTTTAGAGTCGTTGGGAATTGTAGGTTTTAACCCTGAACAGAAATATCTACACACGATTCTTATAACAGAAAATAAACAATAGCAAGAGCATAAAACATAAAATAGATAAACACAGAGATTTTCCCCTGGATCCCAAATCGGGACGACTAGCTTGATTTTTCATTATATTCCTTTTAGTGTTACAACACATATATATAAATGCCGAAGCATACATAAACCCCAATCCATTAACCCTGGATTAGAACATAACCGTAGTTCCCTTGACCGGATCTACAAAATACCAGGGGCCGAAAACCATCGAACCCCAAAACCATGTGCAAAACCATGCACAAAACCATGGGCAGATCCGCCTATGAGTGGGTCCGCACAAAAACCAATTTTTGCCGGGGCGCTACCCCGGACCCCAACGGTGGGGACTGCTTCGCCCCTCATGACCCCCCAGCTACGCCCGACGCAACATACAGCGTGTGGGGCTAAACGTGGAAAGAATATAACACATACCCAACAGGAATGAGGTAGTTTGCACAATATATGCTAGATTGATACAAATTAATTTTAAACCTGCAAGTGCTTTAGAGGGATATGTATTAGTTTTTTTTTGGGAAATGGATATGTTTATATTGATTTTATATTTTAAAATATTTTGTAAATTTAAGGGACATAAGTGAAGTGAAACCATTTACTTCACTCATGCCTATAGAATTTCCTAAATATTCCAAAATATGCAATCTAATTACACTCAAGTTTTATGAAACAAAACTAATTCTAAGTTCAATAATTAATGCGCCAATTTTTTTTTTGGAAAGGGCCATCCTTATCAAAATTTTATATTTCAAAATATCTTGCGAACTCCATATACATGAGTGAAGAGAAAACATTGAATTCACTATATCTACAGATTTTCCTATATATTCCAAAATCTGAAATATAATTACACTAAAGTTTTAGGTAACAAAACCGATTCTAATAAGTTCAAAAACTTTCCTCACATACAATAAATCTATGCTCAACAAAATTTAAACCTACGTACAATAGCTCTATACCCAACCCGACTTCAATTGTTGAACCTACTACACTTTTTCCCAACCCCTCACTGATTTACTTATTTTAATCTATGTTAGTTATGTAATAAAACCTCTCTCAACCACTTACCGCTCACTAATTTATTTATAATCGTTTTATATTCAATAAAAAAAACTTACACAAATAAACAAAAGAAAAGAAAAAATAGTCTAAGGACTTAGAAATATACTTGAAAACTTCCAATGAGATGAACTACCACCATAATATTTTCCATTGCAATAAGCCTAGTAGGCTTGGTGAATGTAACAAACACACTATCTTTGAGGCTTTTTAAAAATTCCTATATCCAACTAATGCAACATGGAAGAAACATATATAAACTATCATATATGCCACAACTACACCCCTCCACATTGGGATGTTCAATGGCTTCTCAGAACTCATAGGAATGGTGGCTTGAATTTCAAGAACCATGTTGTTTCCAACACATGCAAATGAAATCTCTCCTAGTGCGTTAAACACACCAAACACACTTAAGACAACATTAGCTATGGTGGTATCCCTAAAATCATAAAATACATCAGGGTCTCCACCATGATGAGGAGAATCTCCCCAAGTAATAGTGGAATAGTTTCACAAAACAAAAACACCCAAATTTCAATTAATTAACATGGTGCCAATGGGTTCAATGGAACAAGTGAAAATAGGAATTAATGTAGATTTGTCTTTTATATGTGTATGAATATATAATAATAAAAAAAGTAGCAAACATCTTCTGTTACTCAAGTTGTAAACCACCTCTGCCTCTCCTTTCTTTTATGTTAGAAATGTTTTGTATATGAATTAAAATAATATCAAATAAAAAACACATGGAAGTTACAAACATCTTCCCCTACACAGGTTGTAGATCACCTCTCTGTAGTGTACCTATACCAACAAACAAATAAACCCCGTGATAAATCTCATAGTTGTCATTTCCCCACTTATACATGTCACGACTTACTAATAGTAGAGCATAAATACACACACCAATAGAAACAATGTAGCTAGAAAATATATCTTGAAGGGAACTTGCCCCTTGCCAGATTTGTTTGGGTTTTGAAAGACCACAAGAGTAAATTAACCAATATTTCTCAGCTCCTCCACATTCAACTATCATTGCACTATGCACATGGATTTATACAATTGTCCTTGGCCAGAAAATAAAATACATATATAGTGGCTACCTATCAACAAATATTAACAGAAAGGAATATTATCACCCCAACCATGAATTTCATCAGGCAACATAATTATGACAACTGGTATCTGTTGTAAAATAACCATGTGATGGAGCACTAGAAGAGTTAGTGTTGTCTTTAGGAAAATTAAAAATTCATTTCAGATATTTTATTCTAAGGAATATGGGTGTGACAATAACTTGAAGAATTCTAGCAACATCCAAAAAGGTAGCATGCATATTAGAAATTGGAGTAGACATGGAAACATGAAAACACCTGTTGATATGAATAAATTCATGCAGGTTGTATCCAAGATTTAAAACACAGGGAAATTAGAGGAAAAAAAGAGAAACAACATATGCCTGAGCAAGAATGTATGACTTAATATAACAATACCATAATTTTTTGGAAAATGTTACAACCAGACTGAAATCTGGGTGATTATGTTGGAGTCTACATGGGACTACAAAAACAACTAGGCTAGACTCCGGAGCATGAGAATAGACATAAGGTCATTGTTTCTCCTAAAAATAGGTGCATGTAAAAGGAATACAGATCCCAATGCATAGAATTTAATGTTGTATGGAAATGTCAAGTAGTTGTGTTAAACATTGAAACTGAACTATGTGACATGCTATCACATTCACACAATCAGGGGCTAATAGAAAAATTATATGAAAAAGTTATGGAACTCTGATATACCATCCCAAAAGGATAACAAATTAGAAAGTTGGTATACAATATATAATAGAATGTAGGGATTTATAACTATGTTATTTTGCAATATAAAATTTAACGGTAAAGGATAAACTAGGTCGTAATTTTTTTTATGCATTTTGCATGTTTATACCACACATTTGATTCAAAGTTGATTATCGCATAATAGAACATAGGAATGGGAGTTTCAGATCCCATAAAAGAGAAAGAAATTTTGTTCACAATTGTTTCTAGCACCTAGTAGCTAATTACCTTCAAATATAGAATTATATGCATGCCACAACCATGGATATGGGCTACTCACTACATACCTAATCCCAAACACAAATATCTTGGATTTAAATTGGAGAAATCACCCTGAGTGTATCATTCAATAATAGAGTAATAATGTACAATATTTATATGCATAATGAGAATCTAGTGGAGTTGAAGCTACTAGAGAGGAAGTCAGCAAGGTCATATCCAATGACTGGAAACATAAATGTTTTTCATCACATTCGAATAAAGCTCCTTTGTAAAAATTAGATATTATAAAAAAACACACACTTAGATTCAAAATCATTTAGAGCCCAAATTTCTTAAAATTTCATTCTAAATTACTTCCCTAGAGATAATGGAGCTTCAAATCTAAAAGAGAGCCTTAAGGCTCTTCCAAATCTTGATGATATGCATAATTTTCTAGAGAAGGTTAAGAAGCAGCTATTTTAAAATAGAAATATATTTAATAATACATTTCCATAGGAAATCACGAAGATTGCGCAAGTCAACAGGTCAGGATATGTTGGGGAAGCAATTATGGGAGAGAATTTTCAACCTATATTCCTAGTTTGTAGAAGCCTATGTTTGTTTATAGCCATATCATAGAATTCACATTTACCGAAGCTCATGAATGTGATAGGTTAAAGTTTGGTCATCAATGTGATAGAGATGAAGATGACTTGAATGACAAATTGTTTTCCGTTGATGTAAGAAAAATGTGTGCCTTTGAATTTTCAAGTGACAAAACTATTATTCTTTCATTGGAATAGGAAAATCATAAATATTATGAATTTTTAATACCCTTCAGTGTATGATACTGAAGCATAGGATGAATATGGTGATGATAGTTGTTGACATGTGTATCGAAGAGAAGAATGTAAGGAATGGGGCTTGCAAAGTGTAAAAGGCAATGGAGTGGAAGGTCCAAATGCTAGAGGAGCGGGGACATTAGGTTGTAGATATGGATAAGGGGTAGGGGGGGCAGCAGTAAGGTAATTAGGAGGGTGGGAAAAAGAAGGAGGCATGTCGTAGCCTGAATACATGCTACCAGGAGGGGAGAAAACGCCGGAGGGGCTGGCCCCGGGAGGAAAACCATGGCTCGGAAGAGGTTGGGCAGAGGTATGTGACAGGGCTCTGATGATACTGTCATCAGAGTGAGATGCCCCCGAGGCATTAGGGCCATCGAGTTTTGGAAGGTCAGGGAGGACGGTATAAACATAACCAGATTGGGCGTAGATAAGGTCATACTTCAAGGCTATTTGGAGGGAGGCTTCTTTGGTCTGGGGAAAATGGGATGCGACATCTTTGCCAATGGGAGGTAAGAGAGAGTGAAGGAACCGGTCCATGTAAACCCGATCTTCAAAGGGGGAGTGCGGCACAAGCTCCGTCGTCGCCGCCATTCTTGGACATGAGCAGAAAGGCGAGTCAAAGAGGATTGATGGAAAGAGGTTAAAAGCTCGGTACCAGTGTGATATCGGAGGGGGAGCTGGAAGTAGGATAAAAAGGCTTGGGCAATGGTCGCAAAAGTGGTATGGGAGGAGGTGGCATGTTCAACATACCATTTAGAAGCGTCGCCTATAAGCGTGCGTTGGAACAATCGAAGATGGATGGAGTCATCGGTGATGGAATTAGAGGAGCACCACATGTGGAAAGAGCATATATGGTTAGAGGGATATTTGCTAGCAAGGCCTTCAAACTTGGGAATGTCAGAGGGGAGCTTGGTTGGCATAGCAGGCCAACTCACATCGTGGCGAATGGGATCATTAATCAGCTGATTGAAGTCGAGGAGACTGAGGCCAGCCATATAAGGGAGTAATGGGGCAGTCGAGGTAGGTCCCGTAGTGGTTCCACTAGACATGGACCCGGCGGTAGAACTGGGGTTAGGGCTAGGTCTGGAGCTAGACATAGTGAAGGGAAAAGAGGGGGAACAAAAAGTAGGGGGATAACCTGAACAATCAGAAGAGGAGTCAGAGTGCGGACTCAGGGGAAGACTGACTCGATGACAATGGGAAGGAGGAAGTCGTCCAAGCGGAAACTGAGGATGAAGGCCAAGAATTCTCCAGGAGCGACGCCTTGGGGGCGCAATGATGACAGGAAGAAGATAAACCGACGAGGGCAGGAGGGGACAAAATCAAGTGAGGTCAAGGGCAGAGAGGTGCAGTGACAATTGATTTTAAAGTCTTTGCCAGGCGGTGTTAACCAGGCGCTTCTTCGCTTAGGGTCAGTGTGTGGCGTGCGTTAATTTTAATTGTTTAAACCCAGACATTTTGAGAGTAAAATAAAAAGTGTGCTGTGTAATGGAAAAGAAATATGCAGTAAATAAGACTGAAAGAATAGAAAATTAACAACTAATAATCCAGCAATCTAACCCAAAAATGCGGGTCTCTCAAAACTAGTCTACAAGAAGGAAAAAACCAGGCAAAGCACGCTAAAAGATGCCAATAGATCTAAGGTCCGGAGGGACTGGGATCCAAAGGGTGAATCTGCTGAAAAGTGGTGCAGAGAACAGCAAAGAGGTAGAGGCAAGGTTGCTGCTAAAAAAGGGGGAGATCAGCTAAAGATAGGAGAGACAAGGGAGTGGCCTTAGAAATGAACCCAAACAAAACGAGATGAGATGGTTTTGAGAGGGAGAAGAGCTGATCTAAAAGGGATCTGAAAAGGAGGTATCAGATCTGAGAAAAAGAGGGCTGAAACTCTGGAAATTCAGACTTCTGAAACAGTAAAGACTCGTCCACAAAAAGTGGAGGGTACGAGAGACCTAAGGGGCAAGATTCCATCTTATTTGAGTGAGGCAGATCAGAAACAGGTCCAAACGGGCAAAGAAAGAGGCTGGAAAACCCTGACAAAAGCTTCAGACAAACCCAAAAAAAGCGCTGAAAAATTTGCAGAAAAAGTGCAGGTCGCAGGTTCTGACGTGTTTTCAGTCCAGGTCGCAGGTTTGGGGCATAAAAGTGTGTCTTGAGGCTTAGGTTGCACTTTTTGGGCCAATAAGTGCGACATGCAAATCTGGCTGTCTCGGCTGCAGATTTCAAAAAAAAATTGTCGTCTCAGCTGCGGTTGATGTCTGTCACCTGCGCAATAAGGCCAGAAACACACGTAAGTTAAAGATTTGATTTTTTAAATGGTTTTAGGAGTTAAAATCACCATAAAAATAGGAAAAACAAAAAATGGAAGAGAAACCCTAGGGTCTGAAACAGTTGGATATGCAGGAATAGATAAAACGACAGTGGTCGCAAAAGAAAACCCATGTGGAGTCGCCAATTGTTAGTATGAATCTTTCGTCGTAAAATATCACTTTAGCTACGCATAAAAAATAACCCTAACATCAATTATGGCTGCAAAATACCTTTAAGATTGCTGCACAAATTTAGATCTAAGCACAAAAGATATTAAGCAGATAAGAAATAACATAGCTCCATAGATCCAATGAACAAGACAAGAAGAATGTATATGAAATAATTTTGTATTATATTAAAGAATAGGGCACCTGTGAGGAAAACAAGAAAGGTGTTTTCCGGTTCTCCTCAGTGGGATGGGTTCTTGGAAGTCCTCAGTGTTTCAGATCTAGCATTTCTCTCTCTTATGGATGTGAAAAAGCAAACATAGAACTCAATGGGAGTTCACAAAGAAAAATAGAAAATGGTGACCAAGAGAAGATCCAGAGTGATCTAATGCAATGAAGGTGGTTAATGAATGGGGAAAACCCCCCTATTTATAACAAAATATTGGGGCGGTCTAGAACTCAGTGCATGAATAAAATATTACTGATCGAATTATAAAAGCACCTTTTAGGATATTTTATTATATTTGTTGGAGGGAAAAAGGTTCTTGACTTGGGTCAATTCCTTTATTTATAAATAATAAATAAATAAATGATTTATTTATCATTTTAGGGGAATGATGGGAATAAATAATGGTTTATTTGATTATTTATGGATGATTTAGTCAAATTTAACTAAGAATATTATTTAAATAATGATTTAAATAACTTGTTCTTAGGGAAAAATTAAATAAATAAAGATTTATTTAATTAATTGCTTTGTTTTGGGCTAAAAATGACCAAATAAGGTATTTTATGTGGTGAAAGCAATTTTACTTGGGGTAAAATTGGTCTTACATGGTGTACTTGGGTTCATCTAATAATAATAGGTTAGATGACCAAAAAAATGGTATAACAGAGGACTCGCGACCATGTGTTTGAGGTAACTATAATTGCATTTGGATTGTTATTGAAAGCCACAAACCAGACATTTGATACACTGTTTACTATTGTGGGTGTTGCAGGTACAATCTCTGGAGGTCATATAGGTCTCTCTATGGGGGTCATAGAATGGATTACGTCATGTATTACTTTGGTGAGTTATATTTTTATTATCAATGGTGTCCTAACATGTTTCTTCCATGCCTTCACTAATATTCAACATAGTTTTTCATTATCTCCATTGATAATTATATAGTTCATTAAAGGTTTGAGCAAAAAGATTTTGGCATATAAATCATGGGGTTTATTTATTGGTTTACAATTAACTCGATAAGCATCCATCCCTCACGTCATGTTTGTGGATGACGTATTACTCTTTAGACAAATTTCGGTTGATCAATGGATCAGCCTCCATCCCATCATTGTGACATTTGGGAACGATTGCAAGTTAGTCATTAATTCTTCCAAATCCATTATAATATATGCATCATCATAGATTAAAAAATTCAATGAGATATATATATATAACATATTTCGTGTTTTGTTTGCTCCAATGGAATCAGGTTTCACATAGTTGGGATTTAGTAATTTCTCATGGAATCACACTACTATACATGAGACAATATTTGAGAGAATTTTTAGGTAAATTGTCTCAACTTGAGAGAAAAAAAACTTTTGTATTGTCTTAGATATTGTTTTTAAGCCATTGTATCAAATTATTGTCTTAAAAAATTGTGTCTATAAAGACAATATATAACACAAAAATTATTGTATCTTAGGATACAATTTCATTTTTGTGTCCCCGAAGATAATAATTGGGATTACAGACATATTGTCTTTATAGAGACAATAATTCTTTAATCCTAGCTATTGTCTCTCTAGAGACAATAAAAAATTATTTTTAAAAGCAGTACAATATCACTTTTGTCTCTTTAAAGACAATATAAAACAAAGAATCTATAAATATCTCACCATTGAAATAAATCAATATAGAAAATATCTAATTTAAAAATAAAATACAATATCATTAATTAAACCTCTTCTTATAAGGTAGGTGCTCTTCCATTAAGCTAGCACCCTCTAAAAAATTATGTTAGTTATAAGAGTCCTTGAAATTGCATATGTAGGCATTGATTTTAAAAAAAATGCTCAACACATAGTGGCACAATCTTTATAAAATCTATAATCATGAATCACCTATTTTTAACTTATTAAAAAACAATTCAATCAATTTAGCTAAATTTCACACCCTTGTAACATGACCCATATAATAAGCTAATAATACACAATAATATGCAAACAATTTAATCTAGTCCTACAAGGAAAAGTAACTAGCATTAGCCCAAGCTCTTAATATATTGCCACAAAAACTAACATTCAAATTGCTTTCTGCATCATATTTTATCAATAAAGAAATACAAAACAGGTTCCCAAAGACGCTTCAAATGGCTTCATTGACACCATTACCACTTGGTTTGATTGATTGCAACAAAATGAATAGTTCTTTAAACCCAATTTAACACCCATGTCTGTATGAACACCTCACTTAGAAAACTAAATAGATCCTTTAACCCAGCCTACGCTCCTCCCTGCGATGTCTATATGAAAAAATCAATTTTTCATATATGTTAACTGATTAATTTTATACATGATCTTAAATCCAAATTAATTTAATTAAATGATTCAAATGAAATATTAATTTAATCTTAATTAATTTTCTTAAACAACCCCCTATATATTAGTGCATAAATCTTGCATATATGTGTCTCCTCCTACCACTATTGCTATCGTTGGAACTACTAAGAAGTGTGTGATGAGGAGGATCATGTTGCTAGAGATTTTACAATATTGGGCCTGTTTGGGAACTGTAAGGGGCAATACTGAATTCTACTTTCAATGCCCACAACACCCCACTTGCATGAAGTACAAAAAAAAGTATTATAATTCTTGATAGATTTCCATTAACAATAAATAAATAATAAATCCACCACCATGTCTCTACCTTGCAATATTTTCACATATTGTTCTCCCTAGAGTCAATTTTTTTCATGAGTATACTATTTATTTGTTCAAAACCTTATACTTTTGAAAATATTCCATTATATTCATGAAAGGCAACCCAATTATAGCCAAATACCTACAAAATATATTTCCTAAAATATTGTCAACGTATTGCTTTATACTTTAGCCACTTTTATATACATCAACATGTCCAAATTTGCCAATGCATTCCTAGGTCATGAATGGACTCTACTACCAAGGGGAAGAAACATGTTCTGTTTAAGAGGTCTTCGCAACAACAAAGGCACAATCTTAATTTTTTTTAAGTAAAATAATATATTAGTAGATCCTGAAAAGGAGATAGTGAAAATCACAAAGTTTCATTAATGTCAAATTTGAACCCTGAAACACACACACACACACAAAAAAACATATATATATAAGACCAATGATCCTTCTCAAAATCCAAACATTCCTAAACATCACACTCACTAACCTCAAATTTGGAAGGATCAAATGTATGAGGATTGGCCTAAGAATTCTAGATTATGATAAATAGCTCTGAAAAGTGGCATGACCTTTAGAGTCACTAGGAATGAGGTAGTTTTCACAATATATGATATATTGGTACAAATGCATTTTAAACTTGCAAGTGCTTTAGAGGGATATGTATTAGTGTTTTGTTGGGAAATGGATATGTTTATCTTGATTGTAGATTTAAAAATATTTTGTAAATTTAATGGACATGAGTGAAGTGAAACCATTTACTTAGCTCATGGCTATAGAATTTCCTAAATATTCCAAAATATGCAATCTAATTACACTCAAGTTTTATGAAAAAAACTGATTCTATGTTCAATAATTAATGTGCCAATTTTTTTTGGAAAGGGCCATCCTTATCAAAATTTTAGATTTCAAAATATCTTGCAAACTCCATATACATGAGTGAAGAAAAACCATTGAATTCACTATATCTACAGATTTTCGTTTATATTCCAAAATATGAAATCTAATTACACTAAAGTTTTAGGTAACAAAACCAATTCTAATAGGTTTAAAAACTTTCCTCACATACAATAAATATATGCTTAATAAAATTTAAACCTACGTACAATAGCTCTACACCCAACCCGACTTCAATCGTTGAACCTACTACACTTTGTCCCAACCCCTCACTGATTTACTTATTTGAATCTATGTATAATAAAACATCTCCCAACCACTTATCGCTCACTAATTTATTTATAATCATTTATATTAAATAAAAAAAACTTACACAAATAAACAAAGAAAAGAAACAATGGTCTAAGGACTTATAAATATACTTTACAAATTCCAATGAGATGGACTACCAACATAATATTTTCCATTACAATAAGCCTGGTGGGCTTGGTGAATGTAATAAACACACTATATTTGAGGCTTTTTACAAAATCCTAATATCCAACTAATTCAACATGGAAGAAACATATATAAACTATCATATATGCCACAACTCAGGACTCATTGGGATTTTCAATGGCTTCTTAGGACTCATAGGAATGGTGGCTTGAATTTCGAGAACCATGTTGTTTCCAATATATGTAAATGAAATCTATCCAACACACCAAACACACATAAGACAACATTAGTTGTGGTGGTATCCCTAAAGTCATAAAATACATCAGGGTATTCACCATTATGAGGAGAAGCTCCCCAAGTAATAGTGGAATAGTCTCACAAAGCAACAACACCCAAATTTCTATTAATTAACATGGTGCCAATGGGTTCATTAGAACAAGTGAAAATGGAAATTAATGTATATTTGTCTTTTATATGTGTATGAACATATAATAAAAACACAAAAGTAGCAAACATCTTCTATTACTCAAGTTGTAAACCACCTCTGCCTCTCCTTTCCTTTATGCTAGAAATGTTTTGTATATGAATTCAAATAACATCAAATAAAAAACACATGGAAGTTACAAACATCTTCCCCTACATAGGTTGTAGATCACCTCTCTATAGTGTACCTATAGCAACAAAAAAATAAACCCCACGATAAATCTCATAGTTGTCATTTCCCCACTTATACATGTCATGACTAACTAATAGTAGAGCATAAATACATACACCAATAGAAGCAATGTAGCTAGAAAATCTATCTTGAAGATAACTTGCCCCTCGCTAGATTTGTTTGGGTTTTGAAAGCCCACAAGAGTAAATTAACCAATATTTCTCAGCTTCTCCACATTCAACTATCTTTGCACTGTGCACATGGATTGATACAATCGTCCTTGGCTAGAAAATAAAATACAGATATAGTGGTTACCTATAAAAAAATATTAACATAAAGGAATATTATCACCCCAGCTATGAATTTCATCAGACCACATAATTATGAAAACTGGTATCTGTTGTTAAATAATCATGTGAGGGAGCACTAGAAGAATTAATGTTGTCTTTAGGAAAATAAAAAATTCATTTGAGAGATTTTATTCTAAGGAATATGGGTGTGAAAATAACATGAAGAAGTCTAGCAACATCCAAAAAGGTAGCATGCATATTAGAAATTGGAGTAGACATGGAAACATGAAAAAATTGTTGATATGAATGAATTCATGTTGGTTGTATCCAAGATTTAAAACACAAGGAAATTAGAGGACAAAAGGAAAGAAAAACATATGCCTAAGCAAGAATGTATGACTTAATATAAGAATACCATAATTTTTTGGAAAATGTTACAACCAGACTACAATCCAGGTGATTATGTGGGAGTATACATGAGACTACAAAAACAACTAGGCTAGACTCTAGAGCATGAGAATAGACATAAGGTCATTGTTTCTCCTAAACATAGGCGCATGTAAAAGGAATACAAATCCCAATGCATAGAATTTAATGTTGTATGGAAATGTCATTTAGTTGTATTAAAAATTGAAACTCAACTATGTGACATTCTATCACATTCACACAATTAGAGGCTAATAGAAAATTTATATGAAAAAGTTATGGAACTCTGGTATACCATCTCAAAAAGATAACAAATTATAAATTTGGTATCCAATATATAATAGAATGTAGGGATTTATAACTATCTTAGTTTGAAATATAAATTTAATGGTAGAGGATAAACTAGATGGTAATGTTCTTTATGCATTTTGCATGTTTATACCACACATTTGATTCAAAATTGATTGTCACATAATAGAACATAGGAATTGGAGTTTCAAATCCTATAAAAGAGAAAGAAATTATGTTCTCATACCGTGGGGAAATAGCAGTAGGTGGTCTCAAGGACAATTTTTTCTAACACCTAGTAGCTAATTACCTTCAAATATAGAATTATATGCATACCACAACTGTGGAGATGGGCTACTTGCTACATACCCAATCCCAAACACAAATATCTTGGATTTAACTTGGAGAAATCACCCTGAGTGTATCATTCAATAATAGATTAATAATGTACAATATTTACATGCATAATGAGAAGCTAGTGGAGTTGAAGCTACTAGAGAGGAAGTCAACGAGGTCATATCCAATGACTGGAAATATAAATTTTTTTCATCACATTCGAATAAATCTCCTTTGTAAAAATCAAATATTATAAAAAAACACCCATTTAGATTCAAAATAATTTAGAGCCCAAATTTCTTAAAATTTCATTCTAAATTATTTCCCTAGAGATAATGGAGCTTCAAATCTGAAAGAGAGCCTTAAGGCTCTTCCAAATATTGATGATATGCACAATTTTCTAGAGGAGGGTAAGACGCAGATATTTGAAAATAGAAATAGATTTAATAATACATTACCATAGGAAAGCACGGATAATGTGCAAGTCAACAGGTTAGGATATGTTGGGGAAGCAATTATGGAAGAGAATTTTCAACCTATATTCCCAGTTTGTACAAGCCTATGTTTTTTTATAGCCATATGATAGAATTCACATTTACTAGAGCTCATGGATGTGAGAGTTTTAATTTTGGTCATCAATGTGATAAAGATGAGGATGACCTGAATGAAAAATTGTTTTCTGCTGATGTACGAAAAATGCGTGCTTTTGAATTTTGAAGTGACAAAACTATTATTATCTCATTGGAATAGGAAAAGCATAAATATTTTGAATTTTTAATACCCTTCAGTGTATGATACTGAAGCATGGGATGAATATGGTGATGATAGCTCTTGACATGTGTATCAAAGAGAAGAATGCAAGGAATGAGGCTTGCAAAGTATGAAAAGAACAATCTAGAAATGAACCACTCATATTTTATCCCAAGAAGGATCAAATTACAAATAAATGTTCTAAAGGCACATATTAGGAGCTATTAGTATCCCTATAGAAGTGAAATATTTTTGTTATATTTGAAGGTAAAAAAGGTGAAATAATAATACAGAATTCTAAAATTACAAACACAATTTCTTGAAAGGAGAATGATGCACCTAAAAGATACGGAAACTTGGATAATGAAATAGGAGGTTATTCGCATCCCTTAAGTTTAACAACCAAGTTTTTCATGTTATTTTCCATCTTCTTCATCATGAAATCCTTTACCTTTCCTCCTTGTTTGGCATTCTCAAAATACTCAAAGGAATTCACACTTCTATGAATAGTCTAGCCTAACCATCCTAACCTACATGGAATGTTCTAAATTCAATAACAATGCTCATTGAAAATATGTATGCAAAATCATTCTAATTGTATTCTAAGTAGCAATGTAAAATCAATTTATTTGAAAGTACTATTTTTTTATACTTCAATATCTCACATGAATCAATTTTCTTCCATGTTGGACCTAGTTCTATTCCTCTCACTCTGCTGGAAAAGTTCAATGAAATTAAGGGTTTTTATGATGTGACTCTTGTTGGGGCTAATTTGCACAAATATTAGAGTTTTTGAGTCTCCTCCTGCAATGGAATTAAATATATTTCATAAGTTTTCCTATTTAGTCTAATCAAGGTTATAATAACAAAATAAATGAATGATGACCACCAAAAAGGAAGAATAACATGAAGATAAAATGTATTGGAATGAAACCTAATGAATCTTGGAGAAAATTTGCAAGGTTATAATTCCTAAAATCACCAAAAACAATAGTCATGCTATTATTAAATCTGATTTCAAAAAGAGATAAAGTATGAAAAATGAAGTGACAAATGAATAATATTGAAACTCTTTTGAACCCTTTAGTTAGTTTCAATAAAACAAACCTAAGGTTATGTGATTATTTTTTGTTCCTAACAAAGATATAACATCACCAAGAACATAAAGAGATCTGCTAATAGATTGAGCTTCCTTAAGGAACTCCCATTGAACATATGTTTTCTCTATTCTCTCAATTTCTACCATATCAACAAGGCACAACTTTCTCATTACCCGTTGATTAAGTTTTCTCCCTTTATCATTACACAAATTACACTATACATGGTAACATTGAAATCACAAAATTTCAATAACTTGTTACCAGAGCAAACAACACAAACAAATTAGAATTGCCTCACTAGTTGATATTGTCATATAAATCAAGTAATTCTCACATGAAAAAATAAAATACTGTAATTTTCTTCGATTGGGTCTTAAACTATTCAAATAAGCACTTTATCTGATATAAACTATAAGATAAATTATCATAATTGCTTCAAGCGGGTTATCAACTATTATAGAATTTTTTATTGTTTGGCTCAATTTAATCAGTAAGTGAGTCTTCATGAAAGAATGCACACAAGTGAGAACGAATACTATGTTCATTAGAATTGGTAGAGCCAATGGGCAGGCTTGTGCTGCTTCCAATTTTTAAACTTCCTAAACCTCATTCATAGTGTGTACATGTGCTTCAATGAGGTGTGGAACATGATGGACACCTTCTGCTACCTTTATTTATTTTATGCCTAATGATATACCACCGAGTCATTCTCAATTCAATTTACTAAAAATGTTTCATAGGTTAGAACAATACATGTATCAAATGCATCTCATCTTTGTTTAGGAAACTAGAAATGAATTTTAACGATAAGAAAGGAAATAGTTACTTTTTAACAGTATTCCATGGTTGAGTTGGAGATGCAAGTATATCATTAATATTCTCATTGTAAACTTCAAATATGTTGAGTGAGATATCTTATTTAATTAATCCATTTCGCTAATTAGCTACATGAAAGAGATCCTCCAATGTTTGATAGTTTAATCCCATATCGTCATGTGTTCCCTCCATTGTAAATGTCTTCTGAGTTCACGTTTTCCCATAGGAAAATATACACACATTATACCAATCCAAAAGTAACATGAAAACCAGTGCAGTATCGACAAAAACAACCACTGCCCATGGAAATAGCTCTAATCATTGAATTTTTTTAGTTAATAATAATAAATTTTAGATCCAAAATATATTATTTTGTATATCTTACCTTGATTATCTTGATTTGTAAATACTAAAAAAACAATCAAATTTTAACTTATTTGAAGAACCATTAAGAGGATGCTTAGTTCATTGTCTCTACTTGTATCAAATTCTCCCACTCAAGAAGCTCCCCCTGATAATTCTCCATCACTCAATGGACAAAATCTACATAATACTCTGATGTTTCCTGAAAAGACTATAAAATAAGGTTATATAACCTTCTAATCCTTATGTAATTCATAAAAAGAATGCAATCAACAAGTTGCATCTAAGCTCCAACCATTTATTGTAACAATTTTTCCTTTAAATTGTGTCTTTGTTGAACTTCTTCTTAAGATCTTCACACTGCAAAACTTAGCAATTTCATAAAAATTAATAAAATGTTAGCAATGATTTTCTCATAAGTATAATATTTTACACACTTACTGAGAGATTGCAAAACATATGTCATCCCAACAATGTCAGGGATAGCTCTAGCACATTTAGCTGCCTCTTACAAAAGGTTATCATAATATCTCTTTAGAATTTGATACCAAGTATTTGACAAGATTATTCATAGAATATATGACGAGGTGTAGTACAAGAAGAAGACTTAACTTAAATTTGTATGCTAATATTATTCAATACTAAAGTTATTTGAATTTTATCCTCGAAGTCTTCAATTGATGAAGCCGAAAAAATATTATACATATGGAATGTGTATTGAAGCTCCCATAATTAAGAAATCCTCCCTTCCATATCTTGATTTGTAACAAGGAAATTTTTGCATCATATAATCCCAATTCGTTGGCTTATCAGTAATAAGGAGAAAAATATCAAAATTTTCCACTTATATATTCAACATGAAATGACATGTTATTGAGTTCAGTCCTCAGGTTTCCATTTTGATTATTAGATTCATTAATGCACATCCAGGCCTCATGGCATTCCTTTTTCTTCAATTCATACTCCCTAGCAAGCTCTTCAATCTTCCTTTCATACTCGACTATACATTTGGGATTCTTCCTTCTAATTCAAAAACTGGTCAACATAACTAACGGTAATCCATATCAAGGGTATTTGAAATGAGTAGAAGGATGGCTCTACCAACATCTCTCAATATTTTTTGTTCCCAGTTTTCATCAATCCTAGCTATCTGGAACTAAACATTCAAATGCCCTCCATTTGCATTTCCTGTAGCCACATTGATGGGCCCCTAAATTAGACATAAATTAAGCCCATATAACCTTTCTTAGGCCCATCTACCATTCTTATGTGCATGAAAAGATAGATTAAATATATCCTTCTAAAATTTATAATGTTTTCTTACGCTTTAATATTTTCTTAGGAAGGTTTATAGGTAATTGCATATTTGTGCCTAATATTGGTTATTTTGTCGAATATTGTGAGAATATTGGGTAGATTATGTAGATTTGGAGAAGGAGATGATTTAGGGACTTTCTCTCTATCACTGGAAGATCAAGAGTGAAGAATAAATGAGCACAATATCAGGAAATTAGGGAGAAATATTCAAGAGATTCAATGGGGTTCTCTACCCTCCTTAACTCTCAAAGGCAGCCAAAGGATCCTCATGATATCCTCTCCAACAATTCAAATTCCAGAGGCAACCAAGAAACTCAAGAACAAGTGCACTCAACCCATACTTCACTTAGAGTCAAGTGGACTAATTACCTATTTTTTAGGAGCTATTGGTAGATGCCCTTGAGGATAAATAAAGTTGATCAAGAGCTAATTATGGTAGATTCTGGTGAATTATGGTCCATTCCATTCCATTTTCATTCCATTCCATCCCATGCCATTCATTTTCCATTCTATTAGGCTTTTGTTTTTTAAGACCTTCGGGATGTAATAAGATTTTATTTTTAGTGCAATGAGTATTCAGATGATTTTTTATTGATATAGTTACAGAGAGCTAGGCTTGTGGGTTAGGGCCCAACCCAATAGCCTCATCTTCTTTGTTGTTTTAATTCTTTCCTATGTCATTTAGCTAGTTTTTTTTTATGTCATTTGGTTAGTTCTGCTTCTGATAGTTTCATTGTTGTTTAGTTTTTTCTGTCACTCTGTTTTTGTAGTTATTCATTTGCTTGCAAGAGTAATAGAGTAGAGGGAAAACCAAAAAGTTGTGGTCAAGCCTTGCCCTCTCATATCTATTAATAGAGTTTGAGCAGGGTTGACCTTCCCACAGGCCAACAAATGCTTTCTATTCACTATTTTTTTATCACGCATTTTGTCTGTTTCTTCCCTGCATGAATCTTTCGAGTTGTTGCAGGAATAAGCATAGAAATCCCAGAGACATTATTAAGCCTTTCCGCTCCCTTTTCCAGTCCCCATCCACCTCTGTGTTACATTTCTAAACCTCGCTTTTACAACTCCATTTCCCTTATTTTCCTCTTATTTTCATTCCGCACCTTTTCATTCACAAAACACTTAAAAAACCATCAAAGTGGACGTTCGACTTTGCTCCTCAAACTTCCAGCTATCATACATCGCAATCACATTTTTCATCTTTGTCCCTTTTCCTTTAAATAATTATCGCTCCCAATGTCGATTGTGATATCACTCTGTACTCCTCCACACCAAAAATCGAAAATCATATTTCATAATATTTATCTCGTCGCAAATCAAATTTGTCAATATTTACCCACTCCTTGTTAATACTTATCGCTCCCGACACCGATTGCAATATTTTCATCACACTCCACCACCGATCCCACCGCCACATCATCTGACTCATCGCAAATTGCAAATCACAGTTTTTATTTGGTTCCTGTTAACACCTACCACTCCCAATGCCAATTGTGATATCGTTGTCATACTCTTCCACCAATCCCACTGCCATGTCACGCATCGCATTTCTCATTTCAGAGTTTTTACCCCCATCGCATTTTGCATTTCGCTCCCTCTCTCGAACATCACTTATGCTACTCGTCCAACTTTGTGATATTTCATATCACATATCACACTTATGTCCCTCCATCGTAGTTCTTCCATCGCACTTCTAAAAGCCTCCCGCTCCAAATTATTTTTGTGCTATAAATTTTTAATAAGGTTTAAACCCATATTTTTCGCTATAAATTTCTAAGCGTTGTCCCATGTGTTCAAGCCCTCCATTAGCATATTTAGCCCTTTTTTCACCAAATTGCAAGCAACACCTCTTCAAATTAGAACTACGTCATGAATAGCTACATAGATAGAGCATAAGATAAGTAGGGTGTTTAGCCGATTGGCGAAGTTAAGTGTGGATTCAATTAGTTTCCTTTATGCAATTTAAATTATTTTTTTTCTATCATTTCCTTTATACAATTTAAATTAGTTTCTTTCTTATCATTTATTTTCAAAAATTTAGTTTAGTTTCATTTTTTTCATTTCCTTTCTGCAATTTAAATTAGTTTCCTTCTTGTCATTTCCTTTCAAAAATTTAGTTTAGCTTCCTTTCTGTCATTTCCTTTTTGCAATTTATTTTAGTTTCATTGAAGTGTGACAAACTTCACTGAGAACCCCTAGAATTAGCACCCTTTCATAGAGCAGAAGAGGATGACATGAGTAGAATGAATCTACTATGTATATAGCACTGTCACCTCCAATTTGGTATGAACCCCGAGTTGATAAAGTAAAGTAGGGTAGCCCCAATACTAGGGCTCACCACATTTTGGCGTCGTTTCTAGGGAGGTGTCTAGTAGATGCTTTGATTCTATTTTAGCATTCTTTTCTGCTTTCCTTTTTCATGTTTTTTCCGAAATATTTAAAAACACAAAAAAATACGATTTTCATGCCTCATAGGAGTAGGGATACTCATAATTTAAAAAAAAATACTTCTCCAATACCAACCCCCCCCCACTTGAACACGTGGTGCAGTAAGAACCACATCACCATATACTTTTTCAGGTAGAAGAGATGGATGGATATGATGAAAATGAAGAAAATATTATTGGGTTTCCCATTCAAGATATGGACATTAGTGTACATATGAATAACATCCCTCCATCTTTCCTTCCCAACTTCCATCGTATGTGGACAGAATATATGGAAACATTTCTCTTTAAATTTGAGATAATTTGTAGATCTTATGGCTACTTATCACACACTCAAGATTGAAATTGTTTCCTACAACATTGAAGCATAAATTTCTTAAATGGTTGATGAGTCTAGGTACTAATTCAATAAGATCATGGAGCGATATGCAAAATATATTTCTAGAAAAATATAAATATCGTGATCTTAGAGAAGAAATTTTTAGAATGAACCAAGAAGAAGATGAGAACCTTGAGGATCTAATAGAGAGGTTCATGTATAATGTTAAGAGGCCAAAATTACATCATCTAGGATTTGACACACTAAAAACCCTCTTACTTAGAACAATTAGGGATGAGTGGATTGATCTCCTTAATATCATGAGTAGAGGAGATGTACACCAATTTTCATTTGAAGAAATCTGTGAAACATGCAAGCGCATATCAAGAGGAAGGGAAAGAGTAAGTAAATCTACCTCAACATTGGTAACGCAAGATGAACTTGGAAATTTGATTAAAAACTTTAAAATAGAAATTATTAGCAATCTAAGTAAACAAGTAGAAATGTTAAGAATGAAAAATGAGAAAAAATAAGATGATGATATTTTTATTATCCATGCATAATCATATGCTACTAAATGTTTTCCATCATTCACCAAGTTCAAAGAAGTTTACCAGGAAGACAATGGAGCAAGGTAATCACCAAAGAAGCTATGTTATGTAGCTCCAAGGATACCCTGGCATCCTAGTCAACTTGATATGATGCAAGGGCCCACTTCACAATTTCAATCTTATTCACATCCATCTCAAACTAATTGGGACACACTCCCTCCTTGGCAACCTCAGCCGTCTCAACCCCAAAACCAATCGTGGCAACATGGTTGGCAAGGACCTTATTGGGAAAATCCATAATATCCTCAATATTTCCCTCAGTATCCTTGATATCGAACTCCATGTTATCTCTAAAATCCACCTCCACCACAACCACAACCTCAACCATGTCCATCTCATATATCCACCCCCACTCAACTACCTATAACACCATTTCCAAACCCATACAATGAAGTATCTCAGCTCACTTACAATGTTGAGGTACAACACTTCTAAACATCTCCTCTTGATCTAGATGGTATTCATCTTAGTTCAAGAAAGGTATTGTAAAGAAGATATTTTCTTAATGTCATTGAAGGAAAAAATCAAGAAGAAGAAGATCCAAATGAGGAGATCAAAATATCAAGGGTTGCACTTGATGAAGAGAAAGTTTCCTCATGTTTACAAGCATTTCCTCCATGTCTTCAAGAGAAAAATTAGCAAAAAGAGGAAGATTTGAATGTCATAATAAAAGAGGACCTCTAAGGTGATCCAAATCAGCAAGTGGACTAGGGGCATCACAACTGTATTGACATATAGTTCCAAACAATCATTAAGTTCCAGAAACACACTCTTCTCTAATAGTACTTCATACAATCCTAGTGAAAGCAATTCATCTCTTATATTCAAGTACATGTCAAAGCATGTATTCCAAGTGTGCACCTGATTTTATATGTCATTTTGATGTGTACATGGATCCTTTGGAAGTATTCCTATACTTGAAAAAGGTTTTGTTTTTTCAAGTAGAGTAGGAAAGTGAAAAAGAAAAGAAAAAGAAAAAAAAAACCTATTTTGAGGGGTCTGAGATTGGTCCACTGATTGGAAACCTCCATGAGGCAGTCATTGGGTTGAAAAAATAAAATAAAAAATAAAAATAAAATATCCTAGGTGAAAACCTCCTTTGAGGCACCTGGGCAGACCTACTAGTGGAAAACCTCATTGAGGCAGCTAGTAGGCATTAAAAAAAAAATGCATTTCTCCATATATCTCTCTCTAATGAATGGAGGTGCTCTCCAACCTTTGCAAGCATAAAAATAACAAGTTGGAACAAAAATAAAATTCTGTCAACACCCTAGTTAAAGGTAGACAAACTTGGACTTCCTCCTCTTGTGCTTAGAAGCTCCAAAAGGACCTCAAGCATATTATCACATGCAGCTTCAGTAACACCGAATATAGCTTCAACATCCATATCAACAACTTCAATATAACCTACAAAAACAAATCAATGGTAAGCCTCATGTATGCAATCATCTAACCCTTTCTTCGAATCTATTTTAGGTTAATAAAACATTAAAAATTGTGAGAAGGAAAGTTTTTTATATAGCCAAAATTAGTAGCAGAGCAACGTCAACCTTATCTAGCAACTAGCCTCACTTTTTCCACCAAAGAGGAACAAGACAAAAGTAAAAGGACTTGAGAAAGTGGGTAGTAAGCAGTTCATGTAATAGAAGACAAGGAGTTCCAAAGGGGTAACCAAGGGTGAACACAGTTCATACAAAAAATAAATGTGAGTATATTATGCATGCGAATAAAAGGAGAGAGAGAGAGAGAGAGAGAGAGAGAGAGAGAGAGAGAGAGAGAGAGAAAGAAAGAAAAGAATAAAATAAAATAAAATAAAATGAGGATCAACCACCTCTTGGCATGCGGAACGGATTTGCTTAAGGCATCTGAGGACCTCCATGAAGCACCTATGGGAATAAATGCAAGAAGAATAGCAAGAAGATTAGCAGGAGGAGCAACCCATGGGCCAATAAACAGAAAATGAAATAAGCCAGCATGCAGGAAGAACCATAAGGCAGGGAGGATAAATAGGTTGCTCAAAGGATGAGCAATAGTTTTAGTAGGGGGCTGATGATGGCCCGCGAAATTAGACATAAAGTAAGGCCCAACTAACCTTTCTTAGGCCCATCTACCTTTCTTATGTGCATGAAAATATATATTAAATCTATCCTTCTTCAATCAATAATGTTTTGTTATGCTTTAATATTTTATTAGGAAGCTTTAAATTTAATTGCATATTTGTGCCTAATATTGGTTATTTTTGTAGAATATTGTGAGAATATTGGGCAGATTATGTAGATTTGGAGAAGGAGATAATTTAGGGACTTTATCTCTGCCACTAGAAGATCAAAAGTGAAGAATAAATGAGCACAATATCAGGAAATTAGGGAGAAATATTGGAGAGATTCAAGGGGGTTGTCCACCCTCCTTAACTCTCAAAGGTAGCCAAAGGATCCTCATGAGATCCCCTCCAACAATTTGAATTCCAGAGGCAATGAAGCAACTCAAGACCAAGTGCACTCAAGCCATACTTCACTTGGAGTCAAGTGGACTCATTACCTATTTTTTAGGAGTTGTTGGTAGCTGCCCTTGAGGATAAATAAAGCTGATCAAGAGCTAATTAGGGTCGATTCCGGTGCATTCTGGTCCAGTATGTTGTCCATTCCTTTCCATCCCATGCCATTCATTTTCCATTCTATTAGGCTTTTGTTGTTTAAGACCTTCGGGATGTAGTATGATTTTATTTTTAATGCAATGAGTAGTCAAATGAATTTTTATTGATCTAGTTCCAGAGAGCTAGGCTCGTGGGTTAGGGCCTAACCCATGTGCCTTAGCTTCTCTGCTATTTTCATTCTTTCCTTTCTTTCATTTAGCTAATTTTGTTTCTGTCATTTAGTTAGTTCTTCTTCTGATAGTTTCAATGTTTTTTAGTTTTTGCTTTCAATTTGTTGTTGTAGTTATTCATTTGATTATGAGAGTAATAGAGTAGAGGAAAAACCTAAAATTTGCGGTCAAGCCTTCCCCTCTCATCTCTTTCAATAAAGTTCGAGCAAGGTTGACCTTCACACAGACCAAAAAATTCATTCTGTTCACTATTCTTTTTATCACGCATTTTTTCAGTTTCTTCCATGCATGAATCTGCAAGGTTCTTTGCAGGAATAAGCATCACAAGCCCCAGAGACATTATTAAGCCATTTCGCTTCATTTTCCAGTCCCTACCCACCTTTGTGTTACACTTATGAACCTCGCTTTTATGCCTCTATTTCCCTCCTTTTCCTCTTATTTTCATTCTGCACCTTTTCATTCACAAAATGCTTGAAAAACCATCAAAGTGTATTTCCACCTTTGCTCCTTGAACTTCCCGCTACCATACTTCGCAATCGTATTTTGCATATTTTTCCTTTTTCCTTTAAAGACTTACTACTCTCAATGTTGATTGCAATATCACTCTGTACACTGCCACACCACAAATCACAAATCACATTTCACAATATTTATCCCGTTGCAAATCGCATTTCAGAATTATTTATCTGCTCCTTGTTAATACTTATTTTTGCCGACGCTGATTGTGATATTGTCATCACACTCTGCCAACGGTCCGACGGCCACGTCATCCGACTCATTACAAATTGCAAATCAGAGTTTTTATTTGGTTCTTGTTAACACCTACCACTCCCAACACTGATTACAATATCATTGTTGTACTCTGCCACCGGTCCCACCACCATGTCACTCATCGCTTTTCGCATTTCGCAGTTTTTACCCCATCGCATTTCGCATTTCGCTTCTGTTCCGTACATCAATTCTGCTACTTGTCCAGCATTGCGATATTTTGATTACGTTATCCCATATCACATATCACACTTCCGTCCCTCCATTCCAGTTCTGCCATCACACTTTTAAAATCCTCCTGCTCCAAATGATTTTTGCACTATAAAGTTTTAGTAATGTTTAAACCCCCCTTTTCACTTCTCTAAGCCTTGTTCCATGTGTTCAAGCCCTCCATTAGCATCTTTAGCCATTTTTTCCCCAAAATTCAAGCACTAACTCTTAAAATTAGAAATAGGTAATGAATAGTTGCATAGATAGAGCATAAGATAAGTAGCGTGTTTAGCTGATTAGCCAAGTCAAGTGTGGATTAAATTAGTTTCCTTTCTACAATTTAAATTATTATTTTTCTGCCATTTCCTTTCTTAAATTTAAATTAGTTTCTTTCTTGTCATTTCTTTTCGGAAATTTAGTTATTTTCCTTTCCGTCACTTCCTTTCTAA
The DNA here is from genome assembly GCA_034641835.2 of Pinus albicaulis. NCBI lineage: Eukaryota > Viridiplantae > Streptophyta > Pinopsida > Pinales > Pinaceae > Pinus > Pinus albicaulis. The sequence goes on from CM076580.1 coordinate 196,895,084, forward strand.
AATTTAAATTAGTTTCTTTCGTGTCATTTCCTTTCAGCAATTTAGTTTAGCTTCCTTTCTGTCATTTGCTTTTTGCAATTTACTTTAGTTTCATTGAAGTGTGATAGACTTCACTGAGAACCCCTAGAAGTAGCACACTTTCATAGAGTGAAAGAGGATGACATGAGTAGAATGCATTTATTGTGTATATATCACTTTCACCTCCAAGCTTGTACGAACCTCGGGTTGATAAAGTAAAGTAGGGCACCCCTAGGAGTTGCAGCACTCTTGGTGCAATACCAGGGCTCACCACTAAAGACTAATTTTCAGGGAGTCAAGAGTTCCTACCATCTATGATTTGATTTCTATACTGCGTCATAAAATTACAATAACTGAGAATATCAGATCAATTTACCCAAATGATAAAATAAATCATGGTAGTAATGTTTCGTTGGATCTCCGCAATTGAAGGAAATCATTGGAATGTTGTTTAAGTTTTTCATTGGAAACACCACCAATGATAGAGATAGTGAAACTTTGTTGAATTTTGAAGCTTTTGAGGGAGAATCAAATGGGACTAAACCTTTAAGTAGGAAGTATGAGATTGTAAATACTACCGAAGTGAGCCTAACTGTGCAGAAGTATGAATTTGTTGAAGAACCGATTGAAGCTAAAATATTAGAAGGGAGGGATGAGATGCCAAAAATTAATGTTCAAGGTGACATATTGGAGGATTCTGGTTATCTCACTTAAACCTCTAAAGATGGAAACAACACATTAGGCTTTGTTACAAGGGTGTGAGATAAAAATTTGCAGGTTACAGATGCCTTGCATATGCAAAGTGAACCACAATCGTGTGTTAATCCATGTAAGTAGTGGAACTAAGGTAACAAAACTGATATGAAATAAATGGACCCCAAATATATTCCATAATATCAACATAGTTCAGCTTAAGAAATGAATGGTAAGGGAATTAAGAATCCTAAAAAGGAACAACATAAATCTATAATTCCCTACTTCAAGAATTGAAAGAGAGAGAATGGCAAAACTACACCTTCAAATAAAATAAACAAAGGAAACTATAATATGATTCTAACTATGTACAATTATTGATTGAGTTCTATGTTTCTCTTGAAAAATACATACCTATATTTTGGAGAGAGTGGAGGTTGTTTCCTAAATTTCATTTTTGCAGTCCTTGTCAAGGACATCTTCGAATGGTTTTAGTGTTGATTATAAAAGACTTTTTACTGCATTTACTTCTACTAAAATATTTCTTTTTTTTATTTATAAGGTTTTTAGATGTGTAGGTTGAGATAAAACAACAAAAATCTATAATTTGAGAGTGTGTTTACCTCCTATTTTAAATTCCTTATGTGGAGCAACATAGTCGGGAATTTTTTTTTTTGAAGCATGGAGTTTGTTGTGGGCTAGCTCTATATATATAACATACTTTTAATTACAAAAAAAAATTCATAGGTTCGATTACTGGTTAATGTTGATCTAATATACTTGTCATATTGTATAAAACATTGATTCTACTTCCATTACTATTAGAAAAAAAATGTTTTGTTTCCTAACGTGGTTCACGTTGGCTAGCAAAGTCCTATCAGTGAGATTATTTTAGTTCTAGTGACATGGAACATTCTAAAAACGTATTCCCTACATAAATGAATCAGAAAGTGGCCTTTGTTGGAAGGATACCCATCATGAGAAAAACATGCTAACCAAGAGAAAATGCTTGGGTCAATATTCAACGTGGTGTAAGAGCAAGGTCTGGAAATTGATTGGTAGTGACTAGGAGATTTAAGCCAATTGTTAGGAAAAATACTAAGAGGGGGGTGAATGATTATTTTGAAAAACTTACATATTTTTATTATTTTGATTTATGTAGGCAACTAGATTGGAGTAAACATGCATATGTACGTGACTTTTATGCAAATAACTAGTGTATATCCAGTCAACTTATTTTTGAGTTAACTCAATATATGTATAACTTGAATCAGTATGTCAGTACTTCATTAGTATTAGTTAGAGAATAAACATGTGTAGTAAGAACAAAATAAAAAATCATACACAATAATCACACATGAACACTAGGATTTTAGGTGGAAATCCAATGTGGGAGAATACCACCGTTGTTGTTGTCTTTGTCTTCTTATTTAATTAAATGAAATATTCTTTACAATATTGTACTAGTGCATATTCATACCAGCATGTAGGCACACACTTGCAAAATTATACAACATTCTCTCTTTCTCTGACACCCACTATAAGGGAGCTCCAACCCCTTGATCTTTCTTTCTGACATGGATTATTCCCCCTTGAATTGATCACATCTCCTATTAGTAAGAATATTTGTTTTCCTCACTGAAGGCTTCAACCATCAACACATCCATGGAAAATTTTTCATAATTTTCATATTAGGTCCACCTGATTCAAACCATCGCAACTTGTAGGCCACTTTTCATCAAACTTTCAGATTGTACCCATTACCTTCATTTAAGCTCAAGACAAAATACCAACACTAAACCTAAACATTGCGTTAACTCACTGAACCAACTAAAATCATGATCAAGAATATGTTAGTATATATATAATATTATACTGTATCAAATCCACGTGTACACATGACTTCCTTGAATTACACTTGTGTACAAATCTTAAAACATTGAAACTTGAAACTAAATCACTGTCATTTTGAAATAAACGTTGAGTTACACATAGAACCACTTAATATTTTTGAAGTAATTATAGAACCATCACATATCTTTAATCACATAGAGTTAGTAGCACCATAACTCCACAATCAATTCAACTTCAATCATCACAGTGAACCACATATCATGAAGTAAGAATTCATTGAAAGACAATGACAAACTCAACAATACTGATTAAGATGATAATTTATCATATTATAGAAAACCATAGAATATATACGCTCTTCTCATAAAGAACTTCCACGTGTGCATTCACCCTTTAGTAAACAAACCTACCTAGAGATTTGTCCAAACTATAGAATTGACACGCGTCTTACTAGAACTAGATCCGCGTATTCACATGCTTTTCATCAATCAAACCCATGTATGGATATGAAATTATAGACATATAGTTTTTTTCACATCAAACCTTCAAGATAAAATGCATATTTCGACATAAAAAATAAAACATGTGTCAGAAATTAATATCTTTGAATAAACTGACCCATATGAAAATTATCAATGTATGGAAATTTTAGATCTATTGGATCTGATCCCATGTGCACACTTATTTCAAATAAACCACTAATCAGTAACCCATACTATGCACACATAATTCAGATTGAAGTATTCATCATTCACCCATTACATGCAAACTAAAACCCTCAGATCTTCATCTCCTTATACAGATTAGGCCTTATCGAATACCACGGGAAAAATCCATAGTGAGATTGATGGTATTACTAGAAGAGATCAAATATCCATTCACGTGCTCATTACTATTTCCCAATACCATGGTAAACACCCCTGGTAATTATAATACCATGGTGCGGAAATTGTATGTGCTTCCTTTTCTCCATATCCACGTGTGTATTTGGATTTTATTCACAGAACCTGCATGTATTTCTTAAAATTATCACCTTCATAATTATTTTATCCTTGAAATGTTATGCCTTTGTTTACTCTCTCTACAACATGTGAAATAGCCTGTATAATTATCCTATTATAAATATGTTGACATCTTCATAAAGCAGGTTGTAATCAAGGACAACACTTGTACCATAATGCCAACATATTCCCCCTTTGGATTTAATGTCAACCACTTTTCCATTTGGTTACCATTCACACCTATAAGCATATATGGTGGCCTACCAAGCTTCTATCCAATCATTCTTTCTTCAAACACCAAGATATTCTCCCCTTTTACATCAAGGGAAAAGGGAAGACCAATGATGAACGAAGGCTTATTTTTCCTGTCAAAATATGACCTGTAAAGGACAAACATTAATACCGATCATTCTCCCCCTAAGCACATTCTGAAACCTCAGAATATATATATATATATATATATATATATAAGAAACATTACATGACATTTACTATCACCAATGGCTCATATTGACCAATGTCCCAACACAATGTGATTACATCATTACATCAAATACTCAACATAGCATTACATAATTGAATTGACCCCAAAATTCCATACTTGAATGAATATAAAAATAATTACGTCATATATTTCTACATAAAATTTACGTCAAATGAAAAATAGGACAGTAATAACCAAAACCAAAGACCTCAATCGTGAGTTAACAAGACATCATATCATTCTTAAGAAAACATAATGAGAAAAATGTATTTTTAGAAGCAAAGAAAATTGATCCTCCTAAACATGTGCCATCAGTTCCCTATCAAGACTGATCACATCAACTCATTATACATTCGATAGTCCATCAAATCAACTTCATCAATCATAGATATAGAAAATCATCGATGTCATAATGTACCAAATAAAAAATCATACGATCATCAGACTGGAGTCAAACAATTCAAAATCTGGTCAGAAAAATAAATTCTTACTGAAGTATGGAATATCTTATCTTGAGCTTGTTACTCTATTATTGCACCATAGACAAAGATACATGGTTATTTAAGTCAGAAATTGTGTATATACATGACTAAATTTCTACATACAGAATGTAAACTACTCAATACTCATAATGAAAACTCCTCCTGAACTTAAAGGAATGGTCAGACTAATTAACAGAGTGATGAAGTAGAGATCACTCCTAGTTTCTGTCTCAAATATTCAAATGTATCATGTGGAAAATGTTTTGTAAATATATCAGCAACTTATCCTTTTGAGGGAATATATTCCAGTTTGACCATTTTTTAAGCACTTGTTCTCTCAGAAAAGGACATTTAATTGAAATATTCTTGTTCTTGAAGTGCATAACATGATTTTTAGAAATACTAATGGCACTTGTGTTATCACATAGAATGGAAATGGGTGGAGAATAATTGATTTTAATACCCTAACATGTTTTCATCATCCATAGAAGTTGTGGACAACAAGATGCAACAACAACATATTCTTCATCTATAGTAGATAGAGCAATGGAGCTTTGTTTTTTTTCTGAACCAGGATAACAAGTGGGGCCCTATGTAGAATGCTCCTCCACTAGTGATTTTTTGGTCATCAACATTTCCTACCCAATCTTCATCTTTGTAAGCATGAAGAGTAAGATATGCATCTTCGGACACCATAAACCAAAGCATTGAGTTACTTGTAGATATTTTCATATTCTCTTGACTACTTGAATATGGGTTTCTTTAGGATTTTCTTGGAATCATCCAAAAATCCCAACGACATGCATGCTATCTAGTTTTGTTCATGTAAATAAAGTGAGCTTAAGATTATGGATTTGTATTCTAGTTGGTTGAATATGTGAGATTCATCATGCGTGCTAAGACTACATCCTATCACCATTGGAGTGCATATTGGTTTGTAGTCTTCCAGTCCATATTTCTTTAGAATCTGCTTGAGGTACCTTGTTTGTGAGATAAAGATGTCATTTTTTGTACTTATAAACCAAGAAAGTAAGTTAGATCATCATGTAAGGAAATTTCAAATTCTTGTTGCATGATAGAAGAAACCATTTGACTCATGGTCTTTCCATTACTACCTAAGATGATGTCATCCATGTAAACAACAACAATCAAAAGTTTAACATCATCCACATTTATGTATAGTATACTATCTTCAGACCCCTTAGTGAAGCCTTGTTGTTGAAGATACTTTTCAAGGCAATAGTACCATGAATGAGGGGATTTTTTAGCTCATATAATCCCTTCTTGAGTTTGCAAACAAGCTTTTCATAATTTCCTAGAATGAACCCTTCAGGTTGTTCAATATAGACTTCTTCTCTAGTTCAAAATTTAGAAATACAGATTTAACATCCATTTCATAGACTTTGAAATGATGAAATATTGAAAAGGAAATAAACATTCTTATCGCTTCAAGTCTGCCTATAGGTGAAAATGTTTCTTCAAAGTCTATTCGTTCTTTTTGAGCATAGCCTTTTCAGACAAGTCTTTCTTTATTTCTAATTAGCTCTCCATTTTCATTCAATTTATTTTTGATTCCCATTTTGTCCCAATAACATTGTTATCGTAAGGTCTTGGTATTAATTCCCATGTGTGATTATTTTCTATTTGGTCAAGTTATTCATTCATAGCCTTAACCCAACGTTCATCTTTGCTTCCTTGATTTACATTTTGGTGGTTCAATTATGGATATTAAGGCTAGATAAATGGAAATTCTAACAAGGGCTCTTCTACTTTGTACTCCAACATCCTTTTGACCTAGAATTTGGGATTCTCGATGACTTTTTTGAACATACATGGATGGAGTTATTTTTGATGCTTCTATATTATTAATTCCTTTTTATGCTTCATTGGTTTCTTCTTCTACATCTCTTTGGATTTTTGTGGGAACATATTCATCATTTGTTGATGTTTCCCTTTTGGAACTTGTGCAGGATTCATCAATCGCAACATCATTACATTCAACAATTTTTTTAAGTCTTTTATTGTAGCATTTGTATCATTTACTTCTAGAGGAGTAACCAAGTATAATTCCTTCATATTCCCTGGCTTCAAACTTTACAAGGTTATCATCATTATTATTTATGTAACAATTAATTCCAAAGACTCTAAAATGCTTGACAATTGGAGGCTTACTCAACTAGAGTTCATGAAGAGTTTTATCACTATTCACAGGGGCATGAGATTTGTTGGGAACAATTACCATTGTATGTGTTGATTTGCTCCAAAATGTATGAGGTGTCCCAGACTCATCAAGCATACCACATGTCATTTTATGAATTATTATGTTCATTCTTTGTAACTAGCCCATTTTTTTGAGGAGTTTTAGCTATAGAGAACTCTCTCTTGATGCCATGTTGTTCACAAAATTTGAAAACTTCATCTGATATGAATTATCCTCCCCTAATAGATGTGAGACATTTTATTTTTAACTCTAACTAATTTTCTACTAAATATTTTGAGACTTTAAATTTATCAAATGCTTCAGCTTTATGTTTTAGTAAGCCAATCCAACATATTCTAGTAATGTCATAAATGAATAAGATAAAATATTTTTCATCTTGAGGTGAATTTTTCCTCATTCTCCCACGTAAATCAGTATGAATGAGTTCAGGTGGATTATTTAAAAAACCTTCCTTGGCATTGAATTGTACTATATTTTTCTTACTGAATTGACATGATTTTCATATAGTATGTTCTAGTAGAGAGATGTTGGGAAAGTAACAAAATGCTACTAGCTTGCTTGACTTATGTACTTTATTGAAGCTTAGATGTCTGAGACTTTTGTGTCATATCCAACTTTCTTCTGCCTTTCTTAAGTAACATTGTTCTATACCATCTTCCAAGACATAAACATTACCTTGAGTTCTTGTTCCTTTTATTACAGTTTTTCCTGTATTGAGATTCTAAACTACACAATTCTTTGATCTAAAAACAACCTCATTCCCCTACTCACACATATGAATAACACTTGACAAGTTATGCTTCAATACATCAACAAACAAGATATTTCAATATTTAACTTTTTCTTTCAGCGGGGCATAAAAAAAGGAGCTCTACGGTGATTTCATTTGTGGCTAGGGTTTCCTGTAGAGGCCACTAGGGAGGCCTGTCGGTAGCCCCTTGGGCTTGCGCTACTGATGGTATGCAGGTCTAGGTGTGCCCTCCCGTTAATTTTGCATCTCTGGATAGGTGTTGCGGCCCCATGAAACTTCTTTTGAATGCATCTCGCACCGCCCCCACCCCCCCGCCCCCCCCCTCGGCCCTGCACCCCTATTGGCCTCTACACATGGCCGAGATCGAACATTGGATCATGTATCACTTTTATATGCAGGATCCGTTTCCAGAGTGGCACTCCCATTAAATCAATCTAGCATACGATACTGATTAACCATGACATCCAACTGCAATGCACACCAGAGGCTTATTGGTTATGCAGGGCACTTTGCGCCCCCCTAAGGACTTGGCGTTTAGAGATATCTCACTACGGTGATATTAATCTGCAATTTTGGCTTTTCGGCAGCACTCGAATCCTCACATTCTCATACTTCTATGCCATAATACCAGGCCCTCCACAGACCTAGACTCTATGACCAAAGCTGACCCTAATGGAGGACCACATAACCATCATTAGAAATAAGGTACGTTCTGCTTGTTTTCAGATTTTTATTAAGCCCCCTATGGGGAACAATATATCAATATGGGCACAAGAAAATGATGGGGTGGAATACTTGAAAAAATTTATCAGTAATGCATCTAGATACCCTAGCTAGTTGTAGTCCTTAATATATGGTGGGAGATCCCTCCAGAACATAGGCTCATTAAAATATTACTCCATTCATCCTAGATCCACCATCATCCTCAATCTGATACATAGGGGTGGATCTGTTGAACTGCACAGAGCTCAAGGATCTACAAGGGGCACCATCTCTCGAACAACAGATATCCCAAAAGGCCCCTCATACAAGAACATTTTACATGGGAAAAACAAAGTGGCCATGCCTACTGAACCAGTTGATAATACACCCAAACCATACATTGTGGAGCAACTAAATTTCACTCCAAATATGAACATAGAAATTCCAGAGATAGATTAACACAAAACATTTTTGGAATCACAAGTGATAATTTGTAGATTTAACAACTTCTAGCCCAAACCAATGGAGCTCTTTCATTGGATTTTCACCAAATGGACCAGGGACTGTGAAATCCACCTCTGTTCTAAGGGGATTTTCATCGTCAATTTTTCATCTTCGAAATCCAGAGAAGTCATTCTTCGGGAGGGACCATGGTTTTGGGGATCCACTGGGCTTTTCATCACTTCTTGGTTCCCAAATTTCGTTGCTAACGCCATGGAAGTGACCAGAATTCCAGCCTGGGTTCAACTTTACAACCTTCCACTACATTTCTGGAATGAAAGTGTATTGGCTGGTATCGAAAACACCTTTGGGAGATATATTAAAATAGACACTCAACTCTTGGAGGAGCCTATCTAAAATTTTGCATGAATCTATGTGGAGGTGAACCTCACTAAAGGGCTACCAGAATGCATACAACTAATACATAAAAAACAGAAATGGACACATCAACTTGGCTTCAAAAATATAGCATTCAGATGTTGTATCTGCAGGAATACCAGTCATCTACAAAATACATGCCCGGAAGAAAAAAAAAAAAAAAAGACTTGGGAAAGCCCCTAGAGGATGGAAATTTCCCTCAAACGAACCAGAACATGAAACAAAAGATGAGGAGGATGTCCTTAACCCAAATGAGAACAATCCAACAACCACTGAACCAAAAACAAAAGAACAATAGACATAAGACCCTTTTGATATTACCAACTTGGATCAGTCGGCAAAGGACTATGGGGCGCTAGACATAGGGGGTAAAAAAAATACAACACAACTCAGACACTTCATATTCAGATAAGGAAAATCGAGCAAATACTGAAGACACACATCTTGCCCTTATCTCGGCCATGCCGACACAAGGTGCTTGGTAGAAGGTTGAAAAAAAGAAAGGGAGAAAAAAATAATTTTTCTCCCCATGTACTATAGGTGTTACTTGCAACTTTAGAGTCTGTCTTCATGAAAAATATCTGATTGTGTTACATGTAATTTTGTTTTCATTAATAAAATACAATTTTTCTTATGGAAAAAAAAAAACATTTTCTTTCAGCAAAAAAATTCCTTTTCCTTTGATAACAGTCGGTGAATTATCTCCAATTGTTACATTCTTTTCTTTCTTGATTTCATTAAAAGACATAAACTTATCCTTATCAATTGTGATGTGTTTTTAGCATCCACTATCATTGTACCACATATTAGTGTTTTCCAATCCTGCTAGTTAATAGTGATCAAATGTTCTCTTAGAAGGTTTTGTTAGGTTCTTAAGTCAAACTTTTATCATTTCAGTAGGTCTTCAAATAAAAATTTTGTCATTGGTTAGTGTGTCTAGATGTATTACTACTCCATTTCATGGTCAAATTATCATTTTTCTCATGCCATCATTTTTTTTTATGAGTCATCACTGAAATTTCTTCATTACCATCTCAGTCACATAATCATGGTCATCATTCAGCTCATTGCATGTAGTGTCATTATTAGGTCTTAGGGTCAAAACCATAAAAATCAGTCATTTCACCATTAAATTCATCACTGAAGGAGTATTAATAGTTAAAAATGTTCAATAAAGGTTTCAAATATGTAATTTCATTTCTATTATGATGTAATATGTTCCATAAGGTTCTAAAGTTGTAGTTTCAAATCAAAAAAGTGAAAGAGCATGGTGGGGCCACTACACCACCATGAAGAGGAATCTATTTTCAAGCTATTTAAAGACCAAGGGAGCTTCTCATTTACTCATTCTATCTTCAATAAAACACCACTCCATCAGCAAATTCATTATTACCCTTAGAGAAGTCATTTCTTACTACAAAAGTGCCTCATTAGTTGTTGTGTTGCGCTTTTTCCAAAGGTGCTACGCTTTCTTCAAGGGAGACAAATCATTATTTCAAAGGAATTATTCATCAACCATAGGTTCTAGTGTATTAGGCATTAGTAAGCGGGTCCTAAAATTTCCTATTTTTTCTTCATTTTGTACTTGGAAGGATCATTCCCTCTTCTAGGGTTTTTGGTTGCCTTTTCTTGGTTTCATATTCTCATTGACAAATTTTTGAGTAAAACCATAATATTCAAGCTCACTCACATTCTTCCTAATTACTTCATATCACTCATATCCCTCATTTTCAGTATTTTCCCACAAACCCTAGCCTAGAGTACACTTTCCTAGGCTAGCACTGTGTTTTCCCCTTTTGACACACTTCCCCTCACTCATTCCCTGAAATTTCACTTTTCCCTACTTCCTAACGTCTATCCCTACCCACATAAATTTTGAAAATAATTTAGAAGACCCCTACCCCGTCATCTCCCTTCATTCCTAAAAACTTCCCAAATCCCTTGTTTTTTCCCTACACTAAACCCTAATTCCCCTCCCATTTAGCTAAGGTTTACTATGGATTCTGAAACCACTTAGCAAAGAAGGAATAAGGGATGCCATATTAGCAGGTATGATCAAACCAAAGTCTAAGAAATCATAGATTCACCTTTCCAAGATATGTGATTTCTAGGGTTTATAGTGCACACAAGGACATTTCTACTTCAAAACTAGTTTCTGAAATACAGAAGATGGATTTGGTGAAATTGAAAGAAATTTTTTTCCTTCATAGACTAAGGAACAAAAACCTCATTTTTTTTATGCACAAGTGTTGGTATTTGAGAGAAATTCCCAAATTACATTTGCTACAGGAGGTTTTCTGCACTTCTAGACAACTTGAATTCAAGTCCAGTTTTCAGGGGTTTAGAGAAGGTGTTTGCAATTCCTGATGACTCAATTGTATAGCAGAAATTCTAAGCTCTCCAATGGTACCTTCATATATATATTTGGAGATTAGGAAGGTAGTCCAAATTTCCCTACAAGATGGCATTGTGCTTTTCCAATTTTTATTGACCGAATTCAAACTTGGATTCTGAACAAATGGGAAAGTATGTTTGAAAACATGAGGAGTTTTTTATTCATAACATGAAAAATAACAACAAATTCTCTCAGTTTAGTAAAAAAATTCATGGTTAGAGAGATATCTACCTACCCTTGAGCCCTATGTTTGTATAAATTTTCAAAATTTTGGTGTTTTTGGCTTACACATGAATATCAGTTTTAGCTAAAAGCACAACACCTTGAAGTTGTATTTTTTCCTCACACCTCCAATTGCTAAAAATTATACCTTTTTGGACAGATAATCACGCATACATGTCATCTATCAATATTTTGAGCCTGGTCAACTATCAATTTTTTTGAGCCTTGTCTGCCACTATTTTGGACTAGCCGCTGTGCTTTTGGGAGAAACTGTGGGAGAATGCATTTTTCTCTGACATGGAGGGTCCATTTTCTTGCTTGAGGTTTCTATTGACAACTAGACATCCTCATATTTCCATTGCATCTTTCAGGGCTGGATTTGGAGTAGGGGAAGGCCTTTAAAAGTCTCTTACAAGTTTGGTGTTGTGCTTTTGCAGAGATGCGCTGCACTTTTGCCTGTCTATGCAAATTTCGAGTTTTATTCTGTCAATTTCAGTTTTGATGATGTAATTTCTTTAATTCCAAGTTTAAGTGACTTAATATAAGGTAAATGAGATTTTTATGGTCATTTTGATGTAATTTTGGACCTCATTGATGAGGAGCAGGTCAGTCAAACTCTAAATGGATGATTTCTTTTAACCTCCCTAGTCATTAGGGTTTGTTGAAATATTATTGTAAGTTGTTCCTAAAATGAGGGATTCGAATCCGAAGAGATGGGATTTTTTTTTTTTTGGTCTATATGTATGGTTTATTCAGTCATTTTTATGGTTGGACATCAGACAGTCAAAGTCTTGTAGCTTGTACTTCATCAATTGTTTTAGGAAATCAAAGGAAAGTTCCAGCTATTATTCACGAACTATCTTATTGTGAGTTTGTGATAATGTTTTCTCTCTGTTATAATTTTATATAAATGACATAATTGTCTCCTTACAATATCTTTGATCTTCAGTGATTTTCCAAAGAGTTTATAATCATAATTATTTCTATTAAAGGTTGTTTTGTTGGGAATATAATTTTGTGTTATATCTTCTTGATTAAGAAATTCATTGTGCCAATGATCATTAGGATCATATTGCTCTTTCAAACCCAACACTAAACTGACCAATCCTTAATACATCACAAAAGAATAGCTACCTTTCCCCTCTATATCTCTTGCAACTGAAACCTTTGACACTTTGATCTACTTCCCTGATTTTCGCTCCTGATCCATCAAAAAACCCCCTAAAACTTTCAAACCCTAGAAATGAAATATCTAGCCTAAAATCCATTCTTGTGCCAGTCAAATCCTTCACTGTGTTTTCCAAAGAGAGAGCCCTCTCTTGTTTGGTAGGGCTAGCTACCAAACCAAAAGCTTGTTTTTAGGTTACCTCCGTCGATATCCTTTCATCCTTGGAACATTAATGAGGCTAAAATTTATGGCGCTGTTACCGTGGATCGAAAGGATTCACATTACCCGGGAAAGATCATCAAATTTTAGATACAATTGCTGATGGTGGATAGTGGTTGAATGCATATGAAGGATGAATATTTCACCTAGTGACTCTAGTGTCAAAGAATCCAAAGGGTCATAATTTTCATGGCGAATACACTATTCAAGAACCGGTAATTTGAAGAAATTCCTGGTGACCTCACTGTTTTCAATATGAATTCAACTGCTTGAATACATGCTCCTATGAATCGAGCTCATATTCCTAATTTTTCGAAATGCATTCCTTGTACATATTAGAAAACATGGCTGCCAAAATTCAAAGGTCATGATGGAGAATATGCTTTTTTCCATTTGGTAAAATTTCATTTTCATATTCACAAACTAAAGATTGAGTTTCCTGAATATTTTCTGATGAAGATGGTCATGGCTACCATGGAGGAAAAAGTAAGGTCATGGTATGAAGGTCTACCATTTGCTAGTTTATATTCTCTAAAGGATTTTCATTCAGTTTTCTTTCAACATTATCAAAGCTATATTTTTTGCTTATCAATGATTAATAGTTGTTGTAAGGTTTCTGATAATTTCATTAAATTTCTTGAAAATTTGTATGGGGATGAAGAATTTAGGGAAAAAGAGATGTTACAAGACCTTTATGATTTTTCCTCCTAAGAAGAATCAATAGCTTCCTCCTTGGATGAAATAGACTGGGACCAAAATAGAGAAAGACCTATTCCTGATCTTGAAAATAAAAATCACCAAGCCAATGTTAACTTCTATAAAACTGAATTTTCTCCTCTGTTTGAAGATGAAATAGATTAGCTCTTGAATATTCATGTTACAACCCAAGCTAATATAGGTTTGTAGTGCTTATATTGTTTACACAGTCAAGAATGTGTGAGTGAAATTTCTTCCATTCTTGAAAATGAAAATCTGGGTTTAAATGATGATAGTCATGAGATTGACGAAACTATACAGGAGGTTGTTGTGAGTAAGAAAATTTGTGATGATGATTTCCTACAAGGAAATCAGCTAACGAGGACTATTTTTTTATGAAGAAGATAGGGTTGTCATGTTTAATAATATTGAAGGATGTTTTTTGTTCAAGAATTATTTATACTATGAATTGGAAGAGAATGATTATGGGATAGACAGTATTCAAGAGACATAATCAGAGTTTCTCATGCTTGAGGAATTTACAGCCAACACTCAGGTAGTAGAAATTCATACTTCCTTATGCCTTCCCATGGTTCAATAACTAAGTATTATTTAAGCTCAAAATGAAATGGGTACTTGTATTTTTGTTGGATTTCAAGACAATGTGATATTTCAAATTATTGAGGATCCTTACACTGATTTGCTGCAATCAACAAGGGAGATGAATTTTATTTTATTTATTGATCATGATCACATCTTCATTGGACACTCGAAGTGGCTTATCTTTTGTTTTCTCTACCTGCTCAAGGAAAATGTGAGTGTGATTCTAGTAAGTATCCATTTGCTAGATTGGTTACACTGGAGAGATAATTTCACATGATTGTATATATTTCTTCAGCAGGTGGGTAGTTATCATCAATAGTTGAAGCCCGAGGATAAGGCCCTAAGATCTCGATGATATGCTCCCATCAATAATTTTCATAAGTGTTGTTGCAGTGAGTAGTCAGTTTTTTTAGTCAAGTCAATTCAATTTTCAATATTTAGTTTTGTATTTTTTATTTTTGACTCCATGCCCAATGGGTAAGCCTACATGGTCTACGGTGTTCTTGACACCTCCAAGGAGCTACCATCCCTAGCTAGAGGCAATGTTAATATCTGCCAATCCTGGCAGTCAACAGTGATCAAATGTGCTCTTACAATGTTTTGTTAGGTTCTTAACTCAATTTTTTATGGTTTCATTATGCCTTCAAATAAAAATTTGGTCACTAGTTTGTGTGTCTAGATGTATTACTACTCCCTTCATTTCATGGTAAAATTGTCATTTTGTTCCTGTCATCATTCATTTTGATGATTCATCACTGAAATGTCTTCATTACCATCTCAATTGCATCATCATGGTCATCATTCAACTCATTGCATGTAGTGTCCTTATTAGGTATTATGGTCAAAATCATAAAAAATGTCATTTCACCATTAAATTCAGCATTGAAGGAGTAGTAATAGTTAAAAATGTTCAATAAAGGTTTCAAAATTGTAATTTAATTTCTATTATGATGTAGTATGTTCCATAAGGTTCTAAAGCGACAATTTCAATTAAAAAAAGTGAAAGGGCATGGTGGGGGCACTACACCACTATCAAGAGGAATCAATTTCCAATCTATTTAAAGGCCAAGGGAGCTTCTAATTTTCTCATTCAATATTCAAGAAAACACCACTCCATAAAAAAATCATTTTTACCCTTAGAGCAGTCATTTATTGCTACCAAAGTGCCTCATCAGTTGCTGCACTACGCATTCATTACACATTCATTGTGTTTTTGCTCACTTTCTTCAAGGAAGCCATATCATCATTTTAAACGAATTATTCATCAACCATAGGTTCCATTGTATCATATATAAGTAAATGGGTCCTAAATTTTCCTCTTTGTATTCATTTTTTGCTTGGAAGGATCAATTCCCTCTTCTAGGTTTTTTGGTTGCATTTTCTTGGTTTCATGTTCTCATTGACAAATTGTTGAGTAATACCCTAATATGGAAGCTCACTCACATTCCCCCACCTATTATACACGTTCATAATCACTTACCATCACTCATATCCCTCATTTTCATTATTTTCCCACAAACCCTAGCCTAAACTACACTTTCCTAGGCTAAGACTGTGTTTTCCCCTTTTTAAACCCTTCCCCTCACTCATTCCCTGAAATTTCACTTCTCCCTACTCTATAACATCTATCCCTACCCACCTAAATTTTCACAATTATTTAGAAGACCCCTACCTCTTCATCTCCCTTCATTCCTAAAAACAACCCCAATCCCTTGTTTTTCCCTGCACTAAACAATAATTTCCCCTACCATTGAGCTAGGGTTTACTATGTATTCTGAAAACAATGAGAAGAGGAGGAACAATGGAGGTAATATAATCAGGTATGAGCCCACAAAACCGCAATAAATCATAACTTCACCTTTCCAAGATATGGGCTTCCTAGGGTTTACATTGAACATAGGGACAATTCTACCTCAAAACTAGTTTGTGAAATAAGGAAAATGGATTTGGGAAACATGAAAGAGGTTTTCTTCCATAATAGACCAAGGAAAAAAACCTCCTTCATTTTATTCATAGGTGTTAGTATTTGAGATAAATTTCCAAATTAGAGGTGCTACAGGAGGTTTTATGAACTTCTCGGCAACTTGACTTAAAGTCCATTTTTTAAGGGTTTGGAGAAGGTTTTTGCAGTGATTTATGACTCTATTGTGGATAATAAATCCTAATATTTCTAATGGTACCTCATATCTATATTTTTAGCTCGGGAATATAGTCAAAAGTTCCCTACAAGATGGCGTAGCGCTTTTCCAATTTTTAGTGACCAACTTCAAACTTGGCTTATGAACAAATAGGAAATTATTTTTAAAAAATCGAGGAGGGTTTTGTTCATAACATGCGAAAGAAGAAAATCCTCTCTTAGGTTTGCAAAAAACCTCATGGATAGAGAGATATGGACCTACCTTTGATCCATAGTTTTGCAGAAAATTTTGAATTTTTGGTGTTTTTGGCTTACATGGGAATATCAATTTTAGCTAAAAGCGCAGCCCCTTGGCACTGCTCTTTTTCCTTAGACCTCCAATTTAAAACAAATATACCTTTCTAGATATACAATTGCTCATACATGTTAGTTATAAAAATATTTAGCCATGTCATCAAACTCGTTGGGAGAAAAAGGTCACTTGCTGCCACTACCTTGGACTAGGTGTTGCACTTTTGGGAATAGTCGTGGGAGAATTCATTTTTATTTATCATGGATGGTCCCTTTTCTTACTTGAGATTTTTAATGAAAAATAGACATCCTCATATTTCCATTACATCATTTAAAGATATATTTTGAGGAGGGAAAGGCATTCAAAATCTCTTGCAATTTTGGTGTTGCGCTTTTGCAAAGACGCGCTACACTTTTTCCTTTTTGTGCAAATTTCGAGTTTAATTTAGTCAATTTCAGCTTTGATGATGTAATTTATTTACTTTAAATTTGAATTGATGTAATCTAAGGTAAATGAGATTTTTATGGTCATTTTGATGTAATTTTGGACCTCATTGATGAGGAGCAGGTCAGTCAAACTCTAAATGGAGGATTTGTTTTAACCTCCCTTGTGATTAGGTTTTTGTTGAGAGATTCTTGTAAGTTGTTCATACACTGAGGTATTCAACCCGTGAGAGAGGGGAAGTTGTTTTTTTTCTATATTTATGGATTTTTCAGTAATTTTGATGGTTTCACATTAGAGGGTAGAAGTCTTGTAGATTTTAATTCATCACTTTTTACAGGAAATCAAAGGACAGTTGCAGTTATTATTCAAGAATTATCGTGTTGTGAGTTTGTGATAATATTTTCTCTCTGTTATAGTTTTATATAAATTATAAACTTGTCTCCTTGCCATATCTTTTATCTTCAATGATTTTCCCAAGAGGTTATAAGCATAACTCTTTTTATTAAATATTTTTTTTTTTGGGAATACCATTTTGTGTTATATCTTCTTGATTAATGAATTCATGGTGCACATGCTCATTAATATATTCTTCCTCTTTGAAATCTTACACTAAAATGACCGGTCCTTAAGCCATCACAAAAGCATAGCTACCTTATTCCTCTATATCTCTTGCAGCTGAAACCTTTGATACTTTGACCAAGTTCCCTGGTTTTCACTCATGAGCCAACAGAAAAACCATAAAACTTTCAAACCCTAGAGCTTAACTATCTAGCCTAAAATCCATTCTTTTACTAGTCAAATCCTTGGCTTTGTTTTCCGTAGAGAGAGTCCTCTCTTGTTTGGTAGGGCTAGCTACCAAACTAAAGTCTTGGTTTGAGGTTACCTCCATCAATATTCTTTAATCCTTGGGACATTGTGGAGGCTAACACCACATATTTTATTCATCTATTGTATCATTTCTCACCTTGAAATGATTCATGATTGCTTTGATGGTTTTGGGCACCCATTCCTACAGACTTGGACAAATTCACTTAAAAACAGTGTAAAAATCCCCATACGCGACTATGCCCGTACTTTTCCGCGTGTATACGCGAGTCCAGCTAGACTTTTTCGTGTATGCCATTAAAATGATTAAAAAATATATAATTATTCCCTATTTTTGGGCTGGGTTGATGGTTACTCAGGTAGTTCAACCACCCCATCACGTGGCCAACTGTTTCCAACTGTTGAAACTACTTGGAGGGAGTATAAAAACCCCTCATGTGTATGGCCTAAGGGAGAGAGAGAATTATTGATATTATACTCTGTTGGTTTTCCCTATCCAAGTCTGATTCCCCGTGCCTCCTGCACTTTCCCAGTTCATTATAGGAAACCCTTGTTTCCTTGAGATGCACATCCCTTTATATGTCATCTCGTATGCACCAGTTTGGAAGGAGTCTTTGCGAGGCAAGGGCTGGACGGATCGAGACGACGGTCTGCGAAGGCCGTGGAAGGATCAGGTGATCTCTCCACTCGTTACTTTTGTACATGCTATTTATAATACAGAAGTATCATGATGTTCCCGAAATAAACGTGTTAGTGTATGCTTATATGTATGAGAATATTTGTTATACAAGCATTCATTATGATTTATTTAATGTTTTATATGAATCTCACTGACATTTAGAGTAGATATATGCTGTACAACCAGTCCTTTGTGCTTGTTTCTTCTTGTCTTTCAGGTTAAGAAGGAAGGACAGTTGCTGGGGGTTTGAACCCTGCGAGATCTTCTTCAACCGTAGGACCTACGGGTAACTTTATCATTCTACTCTATTTAGTTTTTCTGAACGTGCATGGTTGTGTGAGTCTCTGTTAAGTAGCATGCCCCTACTCTGTGGAGGTTCTAACACAACGAACCTCTAGGGTGAAATTCCCCAAAATAGAACTGGTGACTCCGCTGGGGATCACATTCTTGTGATTCTCCTGTTGGGTGGTTTCAGCTGATTGGTAGGATTCCAGCAGTTTAATCTTTCATTTGCAGTCCAGTTTACTTTTTTTGCGCCGATCCGAAGTCCCGGTTTCTTTTCTAGGCTTGTTTCTTTTTGTTTTTTCATTATTTACCTTTGCATACGCGATTTTTTCTACACAGATGCACGCGTATACACATGCAAGTTTGTCTAAAGTAACCCGCGTATACGCGAGTTTCCCTTAGTACGTACGCGTATGCTACTTTACCGGTTGCATAGGTGTGAAGTAGCGTATACCTAGGCTGATTTTTGAATTTTTGAGTTTCTTGACTTTTTGGTCCTTTCTGTCGTGGAGACCGTATTTCTGCCGCAGTCTCCCTGTACTCACCGGAGTGTGAAGGAAGTGGTTTCATGTCTTTTCTCTCTTTCGTTTGATTGAAAACTAGTATTTTTGGCAAAGTGTTGTTTTCGGTGTCGCACTTGGGGATTGAGTTCCAAGATCGCTTCGAGCATTCTTGGTTGTTCCGTTTTATCGCAGCAGTAGAGCTTACTGCTCACCGACTCGCTCCTATCTTTCGTGTTGTGCTTCGCATTACAATTTTTGCTTCGTTTTTGATTGGTTTTCTTCGAGTTCCATAGTGCTAGGTTTTGTTGCAACTTTTTGAAGAGCTTTTCTTGCTTCTTTGGAGTCTTTGTTTGCAACAAGTTTGCACTATTTGTCTGAGCTAAGTGGGTCGAGTGTTACTGGTCTTCTTTTTCTCTTATTGATCTTGCTACGAGGTAGCCTTATAAGGTTCAGGAGCATTATTGAAGTTTGTGCTTGGAATTCGGTCTCGTTTGGTTTGGATTTTGATAGTTGTGCTTGGTCTTTTCGAGCTCTTTTCTTTATAAAACAAAAAAGCTCAAAAAACATTTGATTTGCTTTTTGTTTTTGCATTTCAAAGGCTTAAAAAAAATTTTTCACCTTGTTATTTGCTTTTGTTATTGCATTTTCATTTTCGTTTGCTATAACTTTTGAAGCTTTTTGTGAGGTTTCTTGCTTTTTAGTTTTTCGGCTTGATTGTGAGGAGGAGTTGACATTTGATTTCTTCTTCGTTGTTTTTTAAGTGTTTTGGTGTCTTATATTAAGAGTTCTTGATTTCGAGAACTAGCTTTTTGGGCCATCAAAAACAGTTAAAAACCCGAAGGACTTTTGGGAATTTCACTCGCTTTAAGAGATTTGCATCTTAGGATTTGCATGCTTGTAGTCATTTACATTAGGTGCATTTAATCATTTAGTCAATTTCTTAGTTTTTGTGAGTGTGAGTGTGCTATTCGAAAAAGAAAAAAAATACAATTTTTAGTCTCGTAGAACCCCGTATAGAGATTCCTCTTCATCGAAAGACAAAGAAAGCGCATTTGCATGTAGTTAAGTTTTATTAATTTCTTTTATGTCAAAACACCATACATTTCGTCTCCATATCCTTGTGACTTAATATAACACACTTTCAAAATAAGCGATTTAATCTAAAATCAAACTAGCAAGTTTTTCTAAGTGTCAATCACCAACTAGCTAGGTTGTAGGGACCTTGGAATAGGTGAGTGGAGAGTTAACTCTCCAAGGCCACTCAAACAAACATAGAAGTTGATTAATTGAGCGAAATCCAACTCCGTGAGGTGGACTAGGAAAGCTCTCATTCGAGAGTCAAACACGAGGGGAAGTGAAGGTTGAGAAGAGGGATACCTCCCCTCCGATTAGCCGAATGCGACCTACCAAGACCGTTCCGCCCACTTACGATATGGATTGGTGTCCATAGTTGCCACTCCTAGGTTCCACACAGTGATCGTGGGGGGGAATACCCGTGGTACCCGAGGCGGACGTCGCATCACTTTCAGTGAGTACTTCCCGGGGGGTGCCCTTGCGAAGCTTGGGTGCTTGAGCCCAACAAAGGGCTATCGTTTGGGAGGTCGACGAATCAAGCTTCCGATACCTTCGCTAGTTGTTCGGGGCCCCTAATCATCCCCTGATCGTTTTCGGAGGTCCTATACTTCGCTTGCTTGTATTTTGGGTGTCCGTCCTCATCACCCTGAGCGGAAATACTTGGAGGCTGTTTTGCTTTGTCGTATCTCGTGGATTTTTATTTTAGTGAGTGCTCTTTTGCTCCTAGCTTGCCTAGCTTTTTCACTTTTTTGAGTCTAATTTAAAAAAATCTATAAAAGTGGGTCGATCAAGCACCTCGTCGATCGAGGATAATCCGGGTTATCTCCCGAGAGTCCGCAGCCTTCTTCGAGAAGGTGTAGGAGCAATTTAGTAGGTGGTTACCACCCCGTGGCGTCCGACGCAGTGGAGAGAGATCCTCCGCGGAGGTCCGAAGGTTTCGTAGGCTGATTCCAGAGTGTTGGTCCCGAGAGGAGCATTCCGCTCACCTCCGCGAGTTTTGTTTCCTCGTAGAAGAAGATTTTCGGATAGAAGATATACTCGAGCCTCTGCTACGGGTCCATCTCCTCTTCCTCACGATTATCCGTTTGTTGTTCATTACATCGGTGACCGGGAGTCCGAGAGACCGCCGGATCTTCCGTATCATTCTTATCTTTCGATGGCCACTGACCGGGAACGCGGCTTCTACCGTGAGTGCCGCAGCATTCGTACTCACTGCATCGTGGAAGCAGGGGGCACTATTGCTTCATCTTCGATTGCTTCTAGTCTGCTGTGTTTGGCTCGGGTTCACCCAAGCACATGCTTCTCATTCGGTCCCTTCGTTCGAGGTTTCCCTCATAGTGGGAACCCCTCTTTTTCC
Organism: Pinus albicaulis; assembly: GCA_034641835.2. Classification (NCBI taxonomy): domain Eukaryota; kingdom Viridiplantae; phylum Streptophyta; class Pinopsida; order Pinales; family Pinaceae; genus Pinus; species Pinus albicaulis. Next base: position 196,917,068 of record CM076580.1, read on the forward strand.
TTTTCTCCGCTTTACTTCACTGGATCTACGCCCATGTCTAACATGGCTAGTGGATCGGCTTCATTTCAGTGGTTTCCCCTTTGGGACCGGGCATATTCCTAGTTCCAATCCTTCTTTAAGGTCGTTTCCGTTTACATCCCCGGACCCGCAGTTTCAACCCTTGGTCCGGGGGGGGCAAAGTTCGACTACTTTTACGGGATGGAATCATGTCTTTACTACGAGCGAGGGCGGGAATCAGTTCTTTCACAGGGTCATCAAGGGAATGCTTCTTTCCCTTCATCAAGTGCTTATCAGGGCCATTTTCTCCTCTCGTCTAATGCTTGGAACCCCTCATCGTGGGCTCTCCTCTTCAATCAATACTTCAACCTGGGGAACTGCCCGGGCTTTGGTAACTCGACGTGGGGACGAAGGTTCTTCTCCGTTTTCTACGAGTCCTTTCTGGCGGCTCGGTGCCTTATCAAATCCGGGCTATTCTTTTCAAAATGTTGGGAATCCATCCCCCCTCAAGGATGGAATCCCTCGTGCTCCGCCCTCGCTTACCGTTTCGGCAACGTTAAACTTGCCAGATTTGTCGAAGTTGACTAATTACCCGATTCGTTATAGTCCGGGGTGGCCTCCGTCCCGACCAAACTTCCTTCGGACATTCCAAAGTTTGAAGGTAAGAATGGAGAGGATCCGGTGGACCACATCACCACTTTCCACTTATGAGTGCTCTTCGAACTCCCCGATCGATGATTCGATTAGGTTGAGATTATTTCAACGCACCCTAAAGTGGGAATGTCTGCCAAATGGTATATCGAGCTCACTGGGGGCAATTTCTCCACATTTGGGGGAACTCGTACATCACATTTCTAAACCATTTTTCGGTTCCTGTTAGATATGAGGTCGGGACCGAAATCCCTGGCTAATTTTAAGCAGGATGAGGCAACTCACATTTCTGATCACATTCGGGAATGGAGGAGAAGGAAGAGGCTTATCAAAGCTCATATTCCGTGAATTCCTTCTCGTAGTGGTTTTTGAAATCTCCGCAGTCGGATATTTCAAAGGATGTATCCCTATCTCGGGGTATTTTCGTGAGGAGCATGAGCCATTTTTTAGGGCCCCGCGGTAGAACTCGATCTATTCTCGGTCCGGGGTACTTTATAAGTATTTTCCCCAATGCTCCTCGCTCCCAAATTGGATTTGTCGAAACCTAAACTCCGGGTCCGCATGGTGACGAGCTTGTCGGATCGGTCCAATAGTGGTGCAACCAAACTTCGTTTCTCAACTGCGAGAGTTGTCTTTACAATCCGCTCCTTCAGTCAGTCGTGCTCTGCTGATTCATCACCTTCCCGCCTTTGTCCATAAATGCTGTCCAAACTTCGATCCCAAAGGAAATCAACAATCCGATGGGAAGAAGAAGGGAACGAAATAACAAGAAGAAGGGCAAGAACGGGAAGGGCAATGAAAATAAAACCAACGAGCATGTTGGTGAGGGTCAAAAGGAGAAAAAGAAAGTGAAGTTTCCATGCAAGCTTTGTCGGGGCTGGAGACCATCTCACACACCTTTTGCCCTAAAATTCGGATGCTCGCTGCTTGCTGCCAGGTTCTTCTAGTTCCCAAGGCTGTGTTAACAAACACTTTTCCCCAAGGGCAAGCAATTAGTTGTTGGCGCGAACCGAATCCCGGGGCTTTCCTCGGAAGTACTCAGGAAGGGGAAATCCCATCGAACATTTTTATGATGAATGCTCACGCGGATATCGCTACGAGATCCCGTGATTATGGCAGAGAGGAATCTTCAAAAGCTAAGGAAGTTTTTGATGCTACTGAGCCGCTTCACATTATGAAGCCAACTGTTGAGTCTATGCCTCGGATGCCCAAAGCATCTTCTAAGCGGTCAACGATTAATCCGAATGCGAGGGCTGCCCGAACTACTCGATCGTAGAAGATCCGGCGCAAAAGTCCTCGTGCTATGTCGCCTTTAGAGGTACTCCAGATCTTGTCCAGATCAACGCAATTGCTTTGCTCATTGCCATTGGGGCTATTGATCCGAAAAATTCTATTCTGATTACTTTTGATATGAATAATTTTAAGAAGAGACTTCCTCATCACATGGCTTTCCATATTAAATCGACGTATCGGAAGTGCAATATCTTTCGAACGGTTGTTGATGAGGGTGCTTCTACATGCATGATGTCTCTCGCATGCTTGAAGACACTTGGATCTCCCAAAGCTGTTCCATCTAGCATCGTTCTTACTCGCGTTCGATGGTCATTCTCACGAACCCCATGGTATTGTCCCGGCTTTGCCCATCCGTGTTGGGGGCAAAACCGTTAACATAGAGGTTGAGGTAGTGGATGCGCCCTTGGACTACAACCTTCGCGGGGAGGAACTCGGATTTATGAGATGGATGCTATTGCATCCTCATTATTTCGAATTGTATGTTTCCACGAAGGAGGATCGTTACAAAGTGGATCAACTTGACTATCCTCGAGTAGACTCGAATGCGTCTCCGACTCATTTGTTCCTAAGTTGGATAATACTAAGGCGCCCGTTGAGAATCTAGGAGTTGGAATGTATTCTTCCCCTGATGGGTACTTTCGATCTTCCTCCTCCTCATCGTGTTTATTAATTCCATTTCATCCTCCAAGGCTCCTTCGAAGAGAGTTCTTTCGAACTCATTATTTTTTCGTACCCTTGGACCTTACCTTCCCCTACCGCCACATTAGCGTAAGGTCAAGTGGGTGGAATGGCATTTCCGATTTCTGCGACTGAGATTGCATATCGGTATATTGTTGACACTACGTGAATCCGTTCCGGCTCCTCTTTCGCCGAAGAGTTGGATGGTGATGTGGCTCCTAGCTTGGATGCTTAGTTCTTCTTCGGCCTAGGATTGCCTTGATACCACTCTTCCATCCGAAGAGGCAATCCTCGAAGCCATGACCGGGTATAGATAGACGCGTGGGATGACTTGCATCATCGGTCTTACTTCCCTACCCGACTTAAGCGAAGTTGAAACTAGTTTTCCAAGTCCTCAGCCTCTGGTCCCTCGTTCACCCAGCCTTGAACCCCTTTGGCACCAACACGAGTTTATGCTTGAAGGGAACATGGCATGATCTCTCCTACTATCCCTGATGGAACATTTCCGGGGATCCCAATATTATCGAGAATGTCTTCATTGAGCTCGAATGTTCCCGTGAAGAGGTTCAAATCTATACCGAGCTCTTCAAAGAGTATAGGGATGTATTTGCTTGGTCTTATGAAGAAATGCCCGGCATAGACCCATCTATTGTCCAAACATGAGATCAAGACGTATGAAAACGCTAAGCCTCTGGGTCGAGCCAAAAACTTCGTCCGCTCAATCCTAGGAAGGCAGACTATCAAAGTCTGAAGTTGAAAAGTCACTTAGAGGCGGATTCATTTTCCCGGGTTCCTCGACTCGAATGGGTTTCAAAACCCCGTTCCGTAGACAAAAAAAGCAAAGAACGATTCGAGTATAAATCGATTTCGTAGACCTAAATAAGGCATGTCCTAAAGACAATTACCCCACACCATTCATCGATCGGATTATCGACGAGTGTGCCCTAACGTGCAGATTTTCTCCTTCATGGACTCGTTTCTCCGATATAATCAAATTACTATCCGTCCCGAAGATCAACATAAGATCGCATTTATTTGTCCTCGGGGTACGTTTGCATACAAGAAAATGCCTTTTGGTCTTAAAAATGTCGGGAGCTACCTTTCGTGGCCATGTCTTACGCCTTCCACGACATCAAGAAGATTATCGAGGCATACTTAGATGATCTAGCCGCTCATTCTCGAAAGAGGATGGATCATCCTCGGGTCACCTCGCGCAAATATTTGAACGATGTCGTTTTTATAAAATTTCGATTGAATCCGAACAAGTGCATTTTCGCGGGTTACATCCCGATTACATTTGTTGGGATTTATTGTGTCTAGGGAAGGGATAAGGGTAGATCCCTTTCAAGGTTGAGGCAATACTTCGGTGCCTCCCCCAGTCTTCAATCCGCCAGCTTCAAAGTCTCCAAGGGAAGTCTAATTTTCTTCGGAGGTTTATCGTCAACTATCGTCGAGATTACAAAGGGATATATGAGATCTGTTGAAGAAAGGAGTTCCTTTTCTTTGGGACGACTACGCTCAACGCTCATTCGATGCCTTGAAGAAGGCATTGACCTCTGCCTCCTTTACTCGAGTCCACGTGATTATAGCGAGAGATTTTCTTTTGTATCACGGCTCGGGCAGAATCTACCATTGGTATGGTTCGGTTCGTGAAGATGATGCTCTTGCGAGCATGTTATTTACTACCTTAGTCGAGGACTCGGGGTAGGACTCCGAACTCGCGATACACTCCGATAGAAAAAATTAGCCTTAGCGAGCTAGATTCATGCTGTGCGGGCCGACTCCGACATTACATTATTCTTCGCAAAACTTATGTCTTGGCAAAATCGCCAATCCATTTCGGCTTTGTCCTCACAGTGGGCGAGTGATTGGGGGAAAATATAATAGATGGATTGTGATTTTAAAGGAATTTGATCTCGAGTTCATGTCTCGTCCAAATCCAAGAAGTCATTAGTTTTTGCGAATTGATCTCCGAGTTTCCCTGTGGAGAGGAGATGATCTATGATGAGTCCTTTCCAGGAGAACACTTGTTTCTCGATCTCTCCACAGGATCCTCGGGTATGGGGATATCATTGTGTATCTCCCGCATCGCGAAGTTTCCCTCTACTTTTTCGAAAGATGAGCATCGTAAACGCGTCACTTGGCCAAGAATTATCTGATTATTGGTGATGCTTTGTACCGTCGAGGGGGGTTGATTCAATCCTAAGACGCTCGCTTAACTTTGAAGAAAGTCGAGGCTGCGTGCTCAATGATTCTCACAGTGGAGCTCGTGGGGGTCATTTATCCGACTTGCTACAACCCAAAAAGATTTTGCATGTCTGGATACTTTTTGGCCCTCGATTTTCAAAGATTGTATTGAATCAGTCAAGAAGTGTCATCCATGTCGTGCATACTCGAAAAATGCGCGCTCATCCGCCTCCGCTTTTTCCGGTCGTTACTATCGGACCCTTTAGAAAGTGGGGTATTGATTATACTACTTGTAACCCACCTTCGGCAAAAAGGTCACAAGTACATTATCGTAGCATGAGACTACTTTACTGTAAGTGGGTCGAGGCTATGCCTACTTTTGGGAACGATGGTGAGACTACAGCTTTGTTCCTTTTCAACCAAGTTATCGCTCATTTTGGTATACCTAGAGAGATTGTCACCGACCATGGCAGTCATTTTCGAAATAGTATGATGGCCGAGTCGGCTCTCAAATTGGGTTTCCGCAAGAGTATTCATCTCCATATTATCCTCGAGCCAATGGGCAAGTGGAAGCTCGTGAATAAATCCTTGAAGACAATTCTTCAAAGGACAATTGATAAACATAGATCCAATCGGCATATTATGTTATATCCCGCACTTTGGGCATACAGACATCGATGAAAACTGCAACCGGCTTTACTCCGTTTCGCTAGTCCACTGGGGTGGAATCCATATTTCCTATTGAATGCGAGATTCCTTCTCTTAAATTAGTTGTTGAGCTTCTTCCCGACACTTCCAAGCCTGCGAATCGGCTTCTTCATCTAGAACATCTCGATGAGCAAGGTTTCGAGATGCCGCCACGATGAATGAAGCACATAAAAAACCGAGTAAAGGTTCGATACGATAAGGCTGGGCCCAAGCCTAGGGTCTTTTCCGAAGGCGACCTTGTTTTGGTCTATGCCCAAGAAAAGGATGCCTACAGGGGGCGGGGAAAAGCTTTAAATCGATGTGGTATGGCCCCTATATCGTTAAAAACATTCCTTAAGAAAGGAGTGTATACCTTGGTTGACTTCGAAGGGGAACGAGTCGTGCGAGCCCCGAAATGGGCTCTATTTGAAGAAGTATTATGCTCTAGGGCTTTCGGCTACTGGCATCTTGCTTTTGTATATAGTAGTTTTTTGCTTTGTACATATCTGATTGATTTTTTCGACTTTTTGATGAGATGGTGATGTTTTTGATCCGCTTTGGCGGTGTTGTGTTGGATGTCATGAGTCATTTTGGTTTACGCTCGATGGTGCTAGTAGACACACCGAACTTAGCTTCCGCAGCGTGGGTGCTTCATTATCCTTCCGGGTCAACCGTTGGTATCAAGAGGGGTCGCATTGGTCCCCGCTTCAATAATGTAGCGAATACTACCGTAGTCATTCATCTACTCCCTGAGGCAATATCTTTGGGTGTTGATTCGTTGGTAGTTTTCTTGGACTCTCACCTGGGTGGTGTCGCAGTTGAAAAACACTTATCGGGTATGAGATCCATTTTTATTACGATTGTTCTTGAGGGTACGTTTGTTACAAAGGTCATTTCAATTTTTAACATTCATTCATATTCCTCGAGCCGACAATTGGTTTGCCGACTCATTAGCTAATCAAGCATTAGATTGGCACATTAATCATTCCATACAATAAATTTTTAATCATCAAAAACATCATACATTTGATACATTTATCACATCACATCAAATATCGTTGTATATATATCATCGGAGTGTCAAAAAAACTTTACAAAATTTGGATCCATAATCTCGTACAAAACTTGGGCTTATGCCCCATCATGTTCGACCTCAAAAAAATAATATACAAAGTCATCTAATATATAATATCTCTGTCCTACTCCCGAGGACCCCGCCGAAGTCGTGTTCCCATGAACGTAACTCGCAGTGGGCCACCTCGGTGGAATAGTCTAACCTAGTCTCGGGGTACTCCTACCACCCGTCTCTCGGATGGCTTCAGCAAGTCCTCCACCGTAGCCATAGGGATTTGGCGGGTCGGTCCCCTCCAAGTTTCTCTCGCACGGCCCGGAGAGTCTTGTCCGAGTCCACCGTCTTTGCCTCGCCCCTCGCGACGCTTATGGCGCGGTAGGCCCTCGGGACGGGACCGGTCCAACATACGAAACATGATCATTTTTTTAATTATCGATCATTATGAATCCAATCAAAAACATGTTTGTTTTTTCATTTTTTTCATACATATTTGAAAAAAAATCCAAAAAAAATTATATAAGTCAAAAAATTTTGTAAAAACTTACCGATCGCTCCCCATCGCCGTGCCGGGTGGAAGAACTAGATCCGGATCTCCACGAAAGTCCATCCCAGCGCATAGGGATAGTCGTCCCAATGCAATGATCCGTTCTCCCCACCACAGAAGAACTCATCGTCCCACGTGGTCCGGGGGTACCCTACTACCCCCCAGCCTCTTCATCATGTTCCGCTCAACGGCAATTCATGCAGGTCCCGCGGTCTACCTGATAGTAGAGATGACTCTGGGGTCTCAAAGATGGGAATCCTCTCAAAGAAGAATGTTGTCAAAATTGTACCATAGCCAAAGAGTGTTTGAGTCTTTACTTGGCGAATAGAGGTCACTTGTTGTTTCATGTTCGGTAGAAGTCGTGCACCCAATCGTACACATGAGTCGTACACTCTGCAGCCTATGCTCATTTGCATCACGGACGCCCGATGTGGTGAGGCGCATCTCGCCACTCTGCCGATGGTGAAAAGGAGGATTTTCATGTGCAAATCCCTCGATATCTTTAATTGCAATCCGAGTTCCAACCTTTTTGGAACCATCTACGCAATATACACGGGACATAATCTTCCATGGTTAACCCTCCCTGTGGGCTTTTCCGTGCAAGTCTAATCGGTTCTCCCCGACGGGAGAGTCCGATGAATGAAATATATGTCTTCCATTTCAATGCGTAGTGGCATTCGATCAATCAATGAAGCAATCTTGATCGCGGTTCCCGGTAATTTACGAGCATTTCTAGCAACCGCACATTGCTTTTCATATTTGGCATTTTAAAGAATTTGAACAATCCGCAGCTTTCGGAGGATATTTTCACGCTCGCAGCGATCTTGCATGACCTCTTGGTCTATTGCGCTATGCTCACGTTCCCTCCATGAGATGGTCATCCCTGAGAAATTTCATCAAATTATGCATTAGCCATGCTTTTTAAGTTTCGGGACACACGCATACAGCAGGTTTTTCCTTTGCACGAGTCGCGTGTATACGCGAGTTTCCTTCAATGAACCCGCGTATGCGTTGCATACGCATTTTTTTTAGCAAGGGTTTTAAAGCTAAAAATCACTTAATTTTAATTTCCAAAATGGACAAAATGAATAAACATGATGATTAAGGAGCCTACCTGAAGTTTCGTCGAGTTCCGACGGTCGGTTGTTCCTCGATTTGACGAAAGAAGTTTTTTGCTCCGCAGCACTTTTTCCAACCGCCCTATGCAATAATGAACCAAATGAGAGGTAATTTGTCTATTTATGGCTAAAAAGTTGAAAAATTTTCGCAAAATTTTCCTTATGCTTATTTTTTCGATCTATCTTAAGTCGCATAACTCGATTGCTTGGAAGTTCAGCTTTGGTATGTTTTTCGTGTACATTTTGACGATTTTGAGATTTTTCCCGGATTTTTGATCCATGATTTCCGACTCTTCACGTAGTGTATATGATCTCCACTAGAATATAGGTTAGGGAAATCACTCTCCGTTGCATCTTGAATTCTAGCCTCCATACTGATCACTTGCCTTAGGGTCGATCCCATCAAGTCATGAGTATTACACCCATTTCACTCGACGATTATTAAATCATGACTTGATGGTAGAGCCTTCCTTTACATGTGGCTTCCTAGTTAGTTCCTCGCTATCACTTGTTGCCCATGCTACGTTTTTATGTAGGCTCGGGGAGTCCTCTTTAGTCCCGCCATGTCTTCTATGTTGAAGCTTCATTCTTCTTCTTCATCACTTATCATTTTTTCCGGCTTTTACCCTAGAGGCTCCCTCGGTGTCGTTAAGTTGTATTACTCGCATTGCATATTGGCTACTTGTTTATCTCCGGCCTTTTAGTCGGCTTCATTTGGACTCGATGTTTAAGCCAACTTTTGACCTTGACTTTCCGTACAAGTTAACCATTGCATGCACTTAGCTATCACGACTTGACACCTTTGTACCCATGGATGGAACGTTCCTATGAGTATCACTTACCAATTTTTCGCCACCTTGCATTGAGCATAGGATTGTTCCAATCCCGTGAACTAGTGCATCCGATTTCTTGATACTCGTTCTATCCATTGTAGCCCATAGCATTCTCTTTTTATTCTTTTTTTCGTGTTTATTATATGAAAAAGACAAAAAAAATCAAATATAACAAAAAGAGGGGGAATGGGATGTATCTTCGTTGTTTTGATGGCGTACAGTGAGTCGCCTTTGTCGCCCTTGAACAAAGCACATATACTTATATATATTTCCTTCATTTGGGATGGTTTTAGTTTTGACCTAGGTTCAGCCTTTACCATGTTTCACTTTGTCGGGTTCTCCCCGGTTGGTTATCTCTTCCAATCATATGGAGAGTTTGTTCTGCCTCCCGCATAACAGACTTATACGAGTGTCACTCTTTTACTTCCATGGTCATCACGAGTCGTGCTTTTGTTCAAGGGAAGTTTAACTCCGAGCTCCGACCATTCTGCGGTGTCTCTTGACTCATTATTCGCCTGGCCTTCCCGGTCTTGTCGATATCATGTTCTATCACATCGAGATGTTTTGGTCTTCTTCTCGTGCTCGGTTTAAGAAGGTCCCCATTGACTTCTTGCCGGCGGGTTTGTCTCTTATCGACTACGACACATTGCTCCGAGAGCAAACCTAGAGCCGCACCTTGGCCTATTTCCATCGTTTGATAGGTGACATCGTGCTCGAGCATTTGATCATCATCATGGGTCTTTGACTCGAGTGGTTTCCCCCTCGTGTTCGACGATCGCACACATTGTCACACTTGGGATTCGGTGGCAAGTACCTTGATTTCCATTTGACCCTATCCCGTGGATTTCTCGCTCTCGTGTCGCCTTTCATTATTGGTTGGTTCGGAGGGTTTCTTCCGTGCGCTAGCTTCATCTTGTGCATGTCGAAACGTACTACGGTTTTGGTTCCATCACTCTACTTCGTCCGATTCCTTCCAAATCTTGGCCTTTGCGGTTACACTCGCGCCGGACCGATGTGGGATGCCTTAATGCCTTCCTTCCAGCGAGATCTTTTCCCCATCGACTCGACTCATTGCTCTGGGAATAAGGTCTAGAGTCTTTTTGTCGACGTACCTTAGGGTTTGCGGTCATCGCGTGGGAAAACTCTTCGCTACTCGACGAGTGGGGATTCATCATTGCCTCCCGATTGGTAGATTCTTTCCAAGTGTTCGACTTCAACTCATTCATTCGCACTTGTCGAGTTGTACCGGGGGCACCTTGACACTCATTATCATTATCGGTGGGTTGTCTCGCGTTGGTTAACGGGATACATCATTGCCCGTTAATCCAACGATTTCTCACATGGTCGACTTCAGCTCATTTATTCCCATTGTGTAGAATTGTGCCATAGTGATCGGTGAAGACCTCGAGTTGCATCAGCATTTCTCGGTTCACTTTTGACATTCCATTCAGTTTCTGCCAGTGATGTCGTCCACCCTTATATGTTGCAGTTCAGCACAGCAGCATCTTATATGTTGGCTCCCGAGTTGCGTGATTGTATCATTTGATCCACCACTTATGATCAGGTACTTGGAGATTCAGTTACTTATTTGATCAGACATCCAGTTGCACCATCTTTGATCAGCTTTCTATATGTGATACTTGGACATTGATTCGGACTTATATTTCAGGGCCCTGCTCAGATGATTCACTATGTACTTTGGCTCAGCTTATACTTGTATACATGTTGGATCTATTCGGTGATTTCGATGTATTTTTGACTGAGCATGGGTATGCCCGCCACAGCATGTGTTGACTCTCTGGTTTCTTTCATTGGTTTTTGGCAGGCTGAAATCTGGTGAAGTCCTCTCTTGTCCTTGCGAAGTTCTTTCTATGTGCATAATACATTTCGGCCATCATGTACCCGTTATGACCTCATATATTAGGGGGCATCTGTTATAGCATCATTTCTCACTCCCGACATGATTCATGATTGCTTTGATGGTTTTGGGCACCCATTCCTACGTACTTGGACAAATTCACTTAAAACAAGGTAAAAATCCCCATACGACTATGCCCGTATTTCTTCTCGAAGGCATACGCGAGTCCGCTCTAGATTCTTCGCGTATGCCATTAAAATGATTAAAAAATATATAATTATTCCCTATTTTCTAAGTTGCTGATACCTGTGTAGTTCAACCACCCCAGCATGTGGCCAACTGTTTCCAACTGTTGAAACTACTTGGAGGGAGTATAAAAACCCCTCATGTGTATGGCCTAAGGGAGAGAGAGAATTATTGATCTCTCCACTCATTACTTTTGTACATGCTATTTATAATACAGAAGTATCATGATGTTCCCGAAATAAACGTGTTAGTGTATGCTTATATGTATGAGAATATTTGTTATACAAGCATTCATTATGATTTATTTAATGTTTTATATGAATCTCACTAACATTTAGAGTAGATATATGCTGTACAACCAGTCCTTTGTGCTTGTTTCTTCTTGTATTTCAGGTTAAGAAGGAAGGACAGTTGCTGGGGGTTTGAACCCTGCGGGATCTTCTTCAACCGTAGGACCTACGGGTAACTTTCTCATTCAACTCTATTTAGTTTTTCTGAACGTGCATGGTTGTGTGAGTCTCTATTAAGTAGCATGCCCCTACTCTGTGGAGGTTCTAACCCAATGAACCTCTAGGGTGAAATTCCCCGAAACACCCTAGAGCTTAACTATCTAGCCTAAAATCCATTCTTTTACTAGTCGAATCCTTGGCTTTGTTTTCCGTAGAGAGAGTCCTCTCTTGTTTGGTAGGGCTAGCTACCAAACTAAAGTCTTGGTTTGAGGTTACCTCCATCAATATTCTTTAATCCTTGGGACATTGTGGAGGCTAACACCACATATTTTATTCATCTATTGTATATAAATATATACCACAACTACTAGATTCGATGGTCTTCTTTTTCCATACCTTATATTTTGTTTCCATTTTCTCATTCTGAGGTGTTGATCACACTTTGCTCATGCATTCAGATTTTTTATGCCCAAAGTTATCGCAAAGAGAGAATTAAGTTTATTGAAGATGTGATAAGGAATTGTAAGAATATTTATTTATTCGAGTCTCATTCTTTTGTTTTATTGCTTCTCTATTCATGATAGTTTTGTAAGAAACACATTGAGCAACCTTATGACCAAAATTGTGACAAGTTAAGAATTTACCATTAAAGTAGAAGTTTCTTGGAGTGTAGTACCTTCTAGTTTTGTTTTCTATTTGATTGAAGGGAGAAGATTTTACCTGGGAAGTATTTTATCCTTTATTATTTTGTTGGAAACTGGATTTTTTTTACTACTTTTTACTGCATTGAGATAGATACCTGTTTATGTAGAAGAGTTTACAATCTTTGATGTTTCTCCATTATATCCAAGACCTATTTTTATAAGAGATCATTTCACTTTGATGATTTCATCTAAGTTTTCAGATCCTTTAGCAAATCTAAGATTAAGATTTTTTCTTTCTCAAGTTCCTTATTAGAATTACTATTTCACATTCTAAATTTTCATTATGCTTCTCCTTTTATATGATTTATTTCTTCAAAGTTTCTTCTACTAGTTTGGCTTCTTCTAAACAAATTTTAAGTTTAGGTATTTCTTCAAAAGTATCTTTTTCTTCTAGGGCATCCATGAAATTATCATCAAACTCATTCATAGTTTTATCTTCAAATTCCATAAGTAATCTATATTATTAATCATACTCACTTTCTTCACCATTTGAAAGACCATCATTATCTTTATGCATAGAAAAATATCTCTTGTTTTCAATCCTTGTGTTACACAACAATTTGTCATTGTCCCTGTACTCCCCCTTCCTTGATCCTAGAGGACCCATACAGTGACCCTTGTGTACTTTCCAAGCATGGAATACATACCCCTGAACCACACTTTGTCTAACAATTCATCTCCCTTTACAACGTTTTTGGAATATCCCTATATAAACTTGGTTTTTAAAGTCGGTGCTTTGTCTTAGTGTCTAACCCGCACTGATAGAAGATATTCGCACAGGGACCTGTGCTGATCGACGCTCTGTCTTAATGTTGGACCCATGCTGATCCTCTTTTGGAAAATTTTTAAAAATAGAAACGAATTTTCCACGAATAGAAGCTTCGTGAGGCGGCGAGCTGGAAGTTCTTTTTTGAACATATGGCTGGGGAATTCCCCTTTGGGCTTCTTGTTCCCATAAAATAGGAACTACTCCAAAGGATAGTCCTTTTTCCTATTATTTGAGGGCCCATGTCCTCCTCATCCATTGTTATATAAGGAGACCTATTTCACCTCTGCTGCCTTAGTTAGAGAATTATAGCTAGCTTGTTAGAAGTAGCAATCAAAGAGAGGAGAAGTAGTTATAGCTTCGGGAGAATAGAGCAGAGGGTGATTGTTTTGTGTGTTAGGAACAAAGTGAGATCTTGGACCTTTGTGTATGAGGGTGTTACAAATGTGCTTGGATAGAGACCTACTAAAGGAGAGCCTCAACACCAGGGCTTGCCTATAAACTCCCCTTGTCTTTATCATAATAAAATGCAACTGATGTTTATCTTCCACCCTTGTTTACATTTATAATGATATTTATAGCATTCCTTGATTAGTTAGATAGGTTGTAATTGTTTCATTTTTGTCATTATTTTACACTTGTCTTGGTGTCTTGACTATCCATATGGGTAATCGAACATTGGTAGTAGCATTATCGAGCTTGAGAAGAGCGATACATCAAGAAGCTTCGACGGAAGGCGACAACATAGCATCAGAACAAGGTAGGTAATATTCCTTGATCTGAATTTAATTTACAATCTACGAAGGTAGATGTTAGTATGTTCATGTAGTTTCTAGAACCACCCTAGGGCTAGAGGGATCGCCTCTGTCCACGGAGGGGATTTACCTACACAACAAATTGGCGACTCCACTGGGGATTTTCCTTTGAGTTTGTCACTCTTTGAGGTCTTAGTAATTTGACAAGTTTAGTCGAACAACCATTTCCCTGTTTGTTACTATGTTTTTCATCAATTACAATATTTTAGTTTTTGCTTGAAGTGGTGAGTCTCGCCTTGGTTAGGAGAAATTCTTTGTTTTTTTTCTTTTTAAGGAATTAGCACTTTTATTTGTCTAGAAGTTGCGCCCTAAGTCTTTCACCAGTGTGTCTTTCCCTTCCGATATTTTTATCTATATGATTTACATGTTATCCCCTTCACTCAAGTTGGTTTTATTGGCTCGATTGGCTCATTTTTTGTTGTTTTTGTTCCTTTTTGTTGGGATGTGCATCCTCACATCCTAGTTTTTCTAGGATTGTGCATCAATTTCATGGTTGCATGCTTCGCGGGACATCGCCCCGCTCATTGAGTTAGTCTCCTTGGTTGGTAAGCCATCTCTAGTTATTTTCCTTTTGCTTTTTGGTTGATTGAGTGATCAAGTCTCAAGTGTCTTTCCAAGTGCTTTGGTATGCTTGTTCGCTTGTGAGCATAGATTACATTTCTCATTGTTTAGTTGAAAATACTTCTTTGTATGATTGCTTGATGTAAAATGGAATGAATGCCTTATTTTGAGCCCATGCTTTCGAAGTCCTCTTCGTGCTTGAAATCATATGTCTTGTAGCCTTTTGACGGATTTCGTTACAAAGTGTTAAAAACATGATTGTATTCTTAATGTTTATTGCATCCTTTTTACATTAAGGAAATTTACATTCTTTTAGTTTTCGTCTCAAAGTTTGTTTTTCGTTAAAATTCATTAGATTAAGTTGCATTGAAGATTCATGTTTGAAATTTATCATTGAAATTAGATTACATTGTTTAATTATTGAAAACTAAAATTTACATTGAGTGCATTCTCTTTCATTAAAATAATGCACTAAGTAGATTCTCATTTCATTGAAAAATGCATTGAGTGCATTCTTACTCATTAAAAAGGAAAAAGAAATTGTGCATAGATTACAATTGCATAGTTTTCAAAAATATAATTTTGCATAGATTGCATTGCATAATTCGCATCGTTGAATGTTTTAGATTACTTTTGAATAGTGGAAGTCATCTAATTAGGAAAAAATTTGGTTTGCAGTATTATTGTTTGTTGCATCATTGTTTGAAACTCTTCCCTTAACCAGATAGCATTCATTGAATTGAAAGATTTATTTCCTCATATAGCTACATATAGAAGTTCTCTGACGACAGTGGTAAGGCCTTGGAATTGAAACATAATTCAAGATAAACCGTTAAAATTGATTCAATCAATCTAAGGAAGCATTGAAACTTAACACTGATATTTATAGGTCTAGGCTAGTGACATGTTCCGGCGTGGTTAAACCTAGTAGTTGTCATTTGCCATTTGGCATTAGATAGCACTAGCATGGACTTTTGCTCCCCGTACCGTCGCATATATAAAGGGATATCCCTATAGGTTGTAATCCTTTATCCATATAAAGCTGAGTCTACCGCCTTGTAACCATGATACATGGAACACAACATTCAGAGAGACTGCATGCACGTACGTTAAGTCCTTGGTCATTTCTCTTTCATTTGATCACCAAGGTGTATATTATAGTTCACGAGAGCTTGGTACACCCTTCATGCCTATAATATCATTAGTAGTAATTTTTTGATATTTACTAACTCTTTAAATTTGGAAATATCATCGAGCACTTGTCTTTTCAAGCTCGTCCAAGTCCTTTTCTCAACTCGTAAAACATGAAAAGGAAAATTTTTATTTCAATGTCTTAAAATTGACTACCCATGAAATATTCCTGGTTAACTTTATATTCCTTAGTGATTACTTAGGGTTGATTCCTTAGTAATGGAGATGTTTCCAGAGTTCACTAACCAAGGAATCCCCTTAGATTGAAATCTTGTTTCTTTTCCTTCGTTTTGGAATGTTGGTGTCCCATATATGGCAACATTGTCCCTCCTGGGATTAACAATTGGTTTGCTAGTTTGGCTATTTTCAACCCCGGTGATGTTGAAAATACCAATTGTGTCTGAACCGATTTCTCCTTCGCCTGAACCATGTCAACCCCATGTTAATTCTAAGGTTGACCCCTCACCTTCTTCACCTATTTCTTCACCTCATTCTTCCTCTTCGCCTAGTGAATGTCTGGATTCTAGTAACCAGGTGGCTGAGAAGAAGAAGAAGAAGTGGAAGAAGAAGAAGGAAAATAAGCTAGGGGGGAAACAACAACTATTGCCAACCATGTAGCTATTATCGAGAAACCTCGCACTCCATCTCACAGAGTGAAATTCCCTTGCAAGCTATGTGAGGGTGACCACCTTCTTTGTGATTTCCCTAGTATTCCCAAGGTGTTAGAAGTATGGTCCGTTGGCTTGATTCATACTTCATCATCAACCTCTGGGCATCATACCGATGATGATCCTTCAACTAAAGATAATCTGACTTGTAAAAAATAGGGTAAGATTAAATTTCCTTGTAGGTTGTGTGAAGGGAACCATCCCATTCACCTCTGTCATTATATGGATGAAGCTTCTAAAGTATTGGATACCCTTTCGACTTCTTAGTCTTGTCTTCCCATTGGTTACTAGAAGTTTTCTTCAAGTCCTCTGATACTTTATCAAGTCATTGATCAGGATTCACCTCTAGTCAATTCCAATCTCTCTGAAAGTCAATCTACCAAGTCTATTTTCAACCCATCATTGTTTGAGAAGATGGATGACCTGGTTCCATCAATGATTCATTAGGTATTATTTTTAGAGAGTGGATCTCGTCCCAGTCAGGTTCTTTTTTGTTTCCTCTGATTCTCTGAGATCTAAGGCTGATCCTCCCATTTCCATATTCTAGGAGGGTGAGCCTTCGACTCTCATTGCCACAGTTCCAGAAAGTGATCCTCCTTCTCTCATTCCCGAAGCCCAGGAGGATGGTCTTTCTGCTCCTGTAACGCAAGGGGATAATCCTCTTATTCTTATGTCACCCCCTCGATGTAGTTTGGTCACTTCCTTTGATTGGAGTCTATTTATGGGATACCATATTCCTTCTTATGTGCCCTTTGAGATCATTGTACAGGCCTACAATATGGTCATACTCGGCACAATTATAGATGAAGGCACCTCGATTAGTATTCTATGGTCAAGTACATGCCAAGCTTTGGGTTCTCCACAATTTGTGCCTGTTACTCAGAATCTGTTGGCTTTTAACAGAGGAATAAGTCAACCATTAGGGATCCTTCTGAAGTTGCCTATTACTTTGGTAGGGGAAACCATCTATATAGACATGATGGTTGTCCAAGGCCCCTTGGATTTTAATTTACTCTTGGGGTGCAACTATGCTTATGCCATGGGTGCGCTTGTCTCATCCCTCTTTAGTGTGATCTATTTTCCACATGAAGGTCGGATCGTGACCATTGATCAGCTTTCATTGTTTGGTCCTAATGTGACACCTTGTCTACCGTCATCGCTTCCTGGTCCTTACCTATCGATGGTATCTTCCCCACCACGGGTCAATTATGTGGCCCCCTGTTCCATGTCTGGGTCGACTAATAATTCAGTCAGTGAGGTAGTACACAATGTACTGGGGGCATTGGATCATAATTTTTGAGTTGTTGTTCTCCCATCAGATGAGAACCTCGTGGAAGCCATGACTCTTTGTACATCTTGATCAAGCTCATCAAAGCAGAGTTCATTTTCTTGTGTCAAGCTCCTTAAAAAATGAAATAAGCTTCATATGGAGAATAGTTTGTTTTCTTGTGTCAAGCTCCTTAAAAAATGAAACAAGCTCATCAGAGCATAGTTCGTTTTCTTGTGTCAAGCTCCTTAAAATTTGTAACAAGCTTCTACAGAGCATAGTTCGTTTTCTTGTGTCAAGCTCCTTAAAAAATGAAACAAGCTCTTCTGAGGATAGTTCGTTTGTTATGTCAACCTCGTTAAAAAATGAATTAGGTCATGAGGATAGTTATTTTAATGTGTCAACCTCGTTAAAAAATGAAATACATTGCCTTTTCAATTCGGGTCTTTTATTAGATCTTATAAAATCCCAGTTGAGTCTTTCACTTAATCTCATAATTGAAACTTCATTCTATCCACCTGTCAGTAACTAGTAGTCTACTCTAATGTACCTCAAATTGAGTCACCATGTTGGGGGCATGCAAAATTATTTCAAGCATATTTTGTTTCCGTTTCAAACTTGTGTAGAAATGAAACCAACTTCAAGGAAAGTTTCCTGATTTCAAGCTTGTGTAAAAATGAAACCATCCTTATTTTACCTCCCGTGATTGCCATTTTATCAGCCTGTTTTGCCAGATGAGCCTTGGTTTTCTCATTCCATCATCAACATCTGCTGGGCCAATCATATGCCTTCGCTTGATTTTTCTACCCATTCCTAAGGAACAACTACAATGATTGGTCTTATTAGCCAGCCTCTTTACCTTTACTTATTCTGAGGAGTTCCACCATCACCGGAACCACTTGCTACCCTTAATACCACTCATTCCTCAAGGAGGAGTCAACTTTCAGCTCTTTTCCAACTCTCAAAACATGAAAATATTATCGAGCTCTTTTTGTTTTTAACTCGTTAAAGGTTGCACAATGTTGTTTACCTAGTTTACGTTTAACCCCTTTTTGGGCTCGGATAAACTATTTACGAAAAATAAATACCTTAGCCAATCACAACTAAGAGGTTCTCTCATATTTTATTTTCTACCTTTTCGGGTATGAGGGACTATTTATGAAAAGGGCCATTTGGAGTTTTCATTTTCGCTTCTTTTCAAACTCTCTAAACATGAAAAGTAACTGAGTTTTCCCTTTGTCAGTCTCATTAAAACTAAGTGAAATTGGAAATCGTCATCATGATGTTACCGAGTTCCTCATTCCTAGGGCTCGTAAAATGTACTAGGATGGATTTGTCTGAAGGAAATATTTATATGACAAGCATATGTTATCCTCTTCAAGCTTTTGTACAAATAAAGAGGTACTCACCAGAAATGGTGGGGAAAATTTAAGTTATTCGTTAGTTGTGTTAGCAGTATGTCACTCTTGAACATGACACTTATTTTCAGTTCGTTTTGGGTTGGGATATCTTCACTCTGTCACGTTACCTCCATGGGTTTTGGAAATTTGTTTGCCTCTCATTAAATTACCAATCTTGTCAACATGACTTATGATCATTTTTGAGTCAAATGTTTCCAAATCCAAGAGTCATGTCGCCGATATGTTCAAGAGAAAATCCTTCTACAATTTGTACATTCCTTGATCCTTTGTTTCAGTCTTGATTAAAACTCATATTACACTCACTGTTTCTTGTCGATGATGTGGGATTCATTATGACTCTCCTTCGACGTATCGCCTCTTTTAAACTTCAGCTCATTATTCGGGAATTCGGTCTAGGGACTCCTTTCTGGTATCTTAGAGCTTGCATGCCCTAATGGCAAGTTCTTTGTATTCGATAATAGGTTCTCATCATTGGCCTTCAATCGAGTGATTTCACAGGTGTTCGACTTTAGCTCACTATTCACATTCCGTGGATTGTACTAGTGGTACCTTGAGAACCATTGTCATCATTGGTGGTTTCTCTCATGCCTATTAAAAACATTTATCATTGGTTGGTAATCAGGAAACTTTCTTGCATGTTCGACTTCAACTCATGTATTCGCATGCTTGAATTTGTACTTGATTGTGTCATAATGGAGCGCAAGACCCTGGATTTTATTCTCTAAAGTCCAGGTTGTGAGGTGATATGATTTTTCCATGATTGGATACATGTTTCTTTCATATGGATGGTTGTGACCATACCATGAGTCTATATGTGATCCTTCTCAAGTGGATGGTTGTGACCATACCATAGTCTCTTTTATGGATGGTTGTGTCCATACCTTGATTCATGTATTTTCATCATAGATTCAAGTAATGTATATGTATCTATGCTTTATTTGTAGGTCTCCCGACAACAACGTCTGGTTCCTTGCACGTACTCGTAAAGCATTTCACCCCTCACTCATGTTCAAAATTTATGCTTTAGGGGGCATCTGTTTCACAAAAATTTCTCATTTTCCCTGTACTCCCCGTTCCTTGATCCTGGAGGACCCATAGAGTGACCCTTGTGTAATTTCCAAGCATAGAATACATACCCCTGAACCACACTTTGTCTGCCAATTCATCTCCCTTTACAACTTTTCTAGAAGATCCCGATATAATCCTAGTTTTCAAGGTTTGTACTTTGTCTCAATGTCTGACCCATGCTAATAGCAGATATTTGCACTGGGACCCACGCCGATCGGTGCTCTGTCTTAATTTCTAACCCACGTCGATCATCTTTTGGAAATTTTTTAAAAATAGAAACGAATTTTCCACAACTAGAAGCTTCTCGAGGCGATGAGCTGGAAGTTTGTTTGAAAGATATGGCCAAGGAATTCCTCTTTGGGATTCTTGTTCCCATAAAATAGGGACTAATCCAAAGGATAAGCCTTTTTCCCATTATTTGAAGGCCCAAATCCCTTCTCCTTTTTTATATAAGGATACCTATTTCACCTCTGCTACCTTAGTTAGAGAGTTAGAGCTAGCTGGTTAGAAGAAGCAATCATAGAGAGGAGAAGTAGTTATAGCTTCTGGAGAATAGAGCAGAGTATGATTGTTTATGTCTGTTAGGAACATAGTTATATCTTGGACCTTTATGTGAGGGTGTTGCAAACGTGCTTGGATATGAACTTTCCAAAGGAGAGCCTCAACATCAAGGCTTGGTTGTAAACTCCCCTTGTCTTTATCATAATAAAATGCAACTAATGTTTATCTTCCACTCTTGTTTACATTTATAATGATATTTCTAGCATTCCTTAATCAGTTAGATAGGTTGTAATTGTTTTATGTGTGTTGTGATTTTACGCTTGTCGTGGTGTCTTGATTGTTCGTACAGGTAATCAAATGTTGGTAGCAGTGTGTATCGAGCTTGAGAAGAGCGACACATCAAGAAGCTTCGTTGAAAGGCGACAATGTAACATCAGAAAAAGGTAGGTCATATTCCTCGATCTGATTTTTATTTACAATCTACGAAGGTAGATGTTAGTATGTTCCTGTAGTTGCTAGACCCACCCTAGGGCTAGATGGATCGCCTCTATCTGCAGAGGGGATTTACCTACACAACACCTTGTCCTATTTATTTTGTATCCTCTTTCCCTTTCTCATGGTTTTCTCTATAAGGACACTTAGTAGCATAATGAAAAAATCTACCACGAGGAAAAAGGTTGAAGGGAAGCTTACCTATGGAACTTCCAGTACCCACTCAGAGTTTCTTTATGAACTTTTCCTCTTCTTCATCTGATACATAACTAGGTTCTTCCTTTTATTTTCCTTTTGAACTAACTTTTAATTCAACTTCTTTGATATTTGAGGGACCCCATTTTCTCATTTCATAGGCTTCTAAATCCCATTGAGTTGTTCAACTGTAAGATTCTTCAAATCCTGCATTTAGTCTATGGCATAAACTTTGGAATCGAATATGGGGGTTATAGACCTTAATATTTTTTCAACCAATGATGATTCTTTGATCTCTTCACCAATATTTATCATAGAATTCATGATCTCATATACCCTAATAAAGAAACTTGTGATACATTCATCATTATGCACTATGAGAGTTTCATATTTAATTCCAAGAGTTTGAATTTTGGAACTTTTTACCTTGGTGTCCCCTTCATAGATTTGGATTCTCTTTTCCCATATAGCATTTTTCATATTCAGTTGTGTGACCTCAACAATTTCTAATTCCGTGAAACTTCCTAGAAAAGCATTAACAACCTTTCCATTGGCCTCATATGTCATCTTTTATTCTTCATTTGTGGGAATCAAGGATGGATATTGATAACCTCCTTCAACAATTCCCCATACATCTGTTGTAGGTGACTTTAGGTAAGCTCTTGTTCTTACTTTCCAGAAAACTAGATTGGTTTCATTGAAAAATGGTGGCATGATAAATATTGTCCCCTCTTTATTTCTCATCTTGATGAATCTTACTTCAAGTGATCAATTTTCTTTCGAAGGACCTACTCTGATACCACTTGTTAGGAAAAATAATGAGGGGTGGGGGGGGGGAAGAGTGGGGGGTGGGGGGTGGGGGGGCACTTGAATCAATATTTTCAAAAAATTACCTATTTTTTGTATTATACAAGACTACACTTAAATAAACATGCATATGTACACGAGTTTTATGCTGAAGAATAACATATATCTAGCCAAATTATTTTTCATTTAATTCAATATATGTTTATCTTGAACTAGTATGAAAGTTCTTCATTATATTTTGATAGACAATAAACATGTACAGTAAGAACATAATAAAACACCATACACAAGCATCACACATGAAGACCACGAGTTTAGGTGGAAACCCAATGTGGGAGAAAACCACCATTGATGTCGTCTATGTCTTGTTCTTTAATTAAAGGAAATATTCTTTAAAATCTTGTACTAGTGTAGACTCATACCATCATGAAATCACACACCTGTAGAAGGATAAAACCTTACCTCATTCTCTAGAACCTATTGGAAGGAAGCTCCAACCCCCTAATCTTGTTTACTGACACCCACCGAAAGGGAGCTTCTACCCCCTTGAACTGATAACAACTTCTACTGGCAGGAAGCTTCAATTTCCTCACTGAAAGCTTCAATCACCAGTACTTCCATGGAAAACGTTTTATTATTTCCATACTGAGTCCACCTAATTCAAATCATCACAGTGTGTAGGCCATTTTGCATCAAATTTTTAGATTTGACGCACTACCATCATTTAACCTCAAGACAAAATACCAACACTACACTCAAACACTACATCAACACATTGAACAAACTGAAAGACCTAGTCAAAGATATGTCAGAATATATATGCTACTATGCTTTATCAAATCCACATATATACACAATTTCCTTGAAGTAAACCTACATACATATATTAAAACACTGAACCATGAAATTGAATCACTGTCATTCAAAGATAAAAACGGAGTTACACATAGAACCAATGAATCATTCTAATGTAATTGAAGAACCATCACATATATTTAATCACATACAGATAGTAGTATCATCGCTCCACAATCAATTCAACTTCAATCATCACAGTTAACGAAATATCATCAAGTAAGAGCTCATTAACCGAAAAAAACAAACTCAGCAAGGCTGATTAAATTGATAATTTATCATATTATGGAAAACAATAGAATATATAAATGTGCTTCTCATAAATCACTTCTATGTTTGCACATGATATTTAGTAAACAAACCCACGTAGATATATATCCATACTATAGAATCGACACGTGACTTACCAAAATTAGATCTTTGTATGCACACACTTTTCAGTAGTCAAACCCCCATACAGAACTACAACTATTGACCTATACCTTTGCCGCACATCATAACTTTAGAAGAAAACCCATATTTTGGCCTACAAAATAAAGCATGTGTCAAACATTAATATCTCAGGCCAAACCAACTCATATGCAAATTATCAATGTATGGTCATTTCATATATATTGGATATGATCTCAGGTGCACACTTGTTTCAAATAAACCACTAATCAATAACCCATGCTATTCACCCATACTTTAGATCGAAGTCTTCATCAATCACGTATTACATGCACACGAAAACACTTAGATCATCATATCCTTATATAGCTTAGGCCTTATCCAATACCACAGGAAAAATCCATAGTAAGACCGATGGTACTCCTGGACAGGATAAAATATTTGATCACCTATTCATTACTATGGTACAATAACATGGTAAAGACCCATGGTAATTAGAATACCATTGTATGGAAATTTTGTGTGCTTCCTTTACTCTATACCCACAAGTGTACGTGGATTTGCTTCACAAAA
Organism: Pinus albicaulis; assembly: GCA_034641835.2. Classification (NCBI taxonomy): domain Eukaryota; kingdom Viridiplantae; phylum Streptophyta; class Pinopsida; order Pinales; family Pinaceae; genus Pinus; species Pinus albicaulis. The sequence continues at coordinate 196,940,955 of CM076580.1, forward strand.
CTCGATTGTATTTCTTCAACTTATAACCTTCATCATTATTTTGTCCCTAAACTTTTATGCCTTTGTTTAGTGCCTCTATCACATGTGAACTAACCTACTATAAATATTTTTACATATTCATCAAGTAGGTTGCCATCAAGGATAACACTTGCGTCATAATTCCAACACCAAATTGAGGCTTGAAGAGAGGTGTTGTATCATCACAACATGAGCCCATAAATGAAATTCATATGCCCATAAATGTCTCAAAGTCAACATGGTTATGAAAGAAAATTCACATACCACCTTCTTCAAGTTGTCAACTTCATTGAACCTTAAAAACTCTAAACAAATGAATAAATAACCAACAATAAAAATAATGAAATTATTTCATTTCAATTACCAATTGATAATTCTTCCTTCATTTTTCGGAAATACTAATCTATCCTTCATCGACCTTGGCCTAGAAATCCTTAGGATCCTTACCCTCCACCATGCACCTCATGGATAGGCATTTTCCTAGAATCTGCTATGTCATCCCAGAGAATTCCTTCGCCATGGACCTTATCGTCATAAGCCTAGTGATTTCAATGACCTTATCCATTGAAAGCTTGTCTTACCACCTTGATCCTCTCTTGATGAAGGAAGTAACATATATAAAAGGAATGCACATTCCTTGTCTATCCTTTAAATGGCTTCAGCCGAAGAATTCTTACTGGCCAGGGTTATGTAGTGGTGGACTCTATCGAGTGGAATAGATATGGGTGGGAAATTAATGAACTTCTATTTCCTGACATTGTTGCCAATTATTACTTTAGTGATGTTATTCCTAGAATCCCAACAAAAATACTAGTGTTTGAATACAACAAGTTATTCTTTCCCAAAAGGTGGAATGGAGTGCCACTGAATGCATTCTGGATAATTTGGTCTCGTTTCAACTGCACACATTCTTTCAAAAATTAAACCACCTAGATATTCTCTTTATATATTTATGTACAGGAAAGGTTATTCTAAAATATTGTGACAATTAGATCACCTTTCATTGCTTTCAATTTCAATTATCTAAATTACCTATTGTGTAAAATTATTTTCAAAGTTATGCATTTAAATGATGCTCTCCTTTACTTTAACTTTAACAACGTTTCAGACTGTACAAGAAGTTTCATTCATATGGTGATGATTTCATTGATCAATCTCATATTGTGCAAAGTTTTGGACTCTATATTTGAAAGTAAAAATTTTATTTAAGAAAATGTAGCATATGTTGAAACACAATAAAATGTTGACTGTTATATTTGAGAATTTTTTGTATTCTCGTTGATATTTATTAAGCATTATTAAACCAATTTATATAGGTTGGATGATTATTTATATTAAAACAATCTGTATAGGTTGAATAATTATCTGTATTCAAGAATTTTATTAAATTTACATATTCCACATGGCTTTTCAAATGAAAATGTATTCAACTATTTTAAAATTGGTAAAAAAAATTGTTTAAAATGTTATAACTATTAAAGGAAAAAATCATGTTTTTTAAACTAAAATATGAATGGGATCATAAGAGGTGCATTTGCCTAGAAGATATGCAATGTCGTGAGTTCAATGTAAAATAATAACTCTTTGTAAAGTGTAGAAACTACCATCCTTTAACACTATAGTACTCATCCTTCTTTGATTCTATTTTGGTATCAAAGTCAAGGAAACTAGATTGGAAGCAGTGTTGTTTATTTGAGCAGTGCATTTGATGGTGTAGTACTCTTCGACATCATTTTTGTTTCACCTTCGTTAGTGGCTAGATGCAAATATGAGGTGGAGGAGTTGTGGCCATGTGTTTGATGTAACTATAATTGAATTAGGAGTGTTATTGAAAGCTAAAAATGAGACATTCAATACGTTGTTTGCTATTGTGGGAATTGTATGTACTATCTTTGGAGGCCGCGTGGATTTGCGCATCTAGTTTAGAAGTCAAGCTCTAGAGGATCAACATTTAGCTACAATCATTGGTGGAGGTGATTATGTTGTTGTAGTTTCTATTCTTTTCATGGGTTTCTTGTAAGCCATGAATGTTGTCATATAGATTTTGGTAGATGTGTTGATCCCTACTTTGTAACCATTTTTGAGATCGAAATGTGGTCATGAAATTAAGAGGCACTTCGCCAATATGTCCATATTTTTAAATGGAGTTGTCTTTAGTGTGACTTTTTGGAGTCTCACGTGTTGGAATCTGGTGAAAAACTTTGAGGTAAAATCTTGATTTCTATATTTTAAACTTTTTTTTGGATTGAGCACCCTAAAAACACCTAGGGAACTTACACTGTGCAAGGTCACCCATTAAAGTTATATTTTCAATAAATTCCTACTGGATTTTAAAGAAATTAGACCAGAAAATCCACCGAAAAAGCCTTCAAAAAGTCGCACTAAATACTACTCATTTTTAAACTCATTTCACTATTTTCAATGCTTCCTTTTTTAGGAGCCCATTGGAAGCAATTTTTGGTTAAGTAGTTGACAAAAGAAGAATGCAAAATACTCATGGGTCTGTAAAGGACATTTAAATAATACAAGAGGAAGTATCAAAGGACAAAGGTAGAATATGAAATATTTTCAGTCATAAAATCGATGTAGAAATGAAAAAAATCCAAAAATGGATTTGAATGAGTTTGACAATTTGAAGAAACAAATCAGATAACATTGGGCACTGAAAATGGAATTTTTTTTTTGTTTTAGTAGATTTATGACAAATTTTTCAAGAAACTTATATAGATCCTTTCAATAGATTGAATGTAGAGTTGAGTGCAGGCACTCTTTAGGTTGGATTGGTCTTACTTGATAGCTACACATTTCTTTTCATACTTGTCATTTTTCCATTTCATTTCTACCTTTATAGACACAATGATCCTTGTTAAATGGGACGATGACTCCTCTATATCAATGTGTTGGTAAAGCTCATAGCTCACAAACTAGCACCATCAATCATAAGATGGACCATGTACTTTTTGAGGATCACATTATCTTTGAATATATATATATATATATATATATATATATATATATATATATATATATATATATATATATATATATATATATATATATATATATATATATATATATATATATATATATATATATATATAATATGGGATAGTAAGGTAACCCAAATACCACGGAGGGGAATAACCTATTAAGGATTTTCCTTTTCTATCTAGTCTTGGTGTTAAATCATTATGAAAAACTATGAGAAGCTTTGGATTATTAGGCTAATTGAATAATTGTAACCAAAGGTTTTTTTTTTTGGTAACTAAATGCAAAAAATTAAGTACAAATAACCAATGCCACAACATGATGCCTCATTTAATGGATAACTAGATGTGAGGATTCATAATTTTTATAGTCGAATTTTCCATGTTCTCAAGAGAAGACAATTCCTAGTTGGAAAAGTGGTCCATGTTGACATCAATGATTAATCAAGATAACTTTCAAAAACTCGAAGATGGCTTCAGGATTCAATAATTAGCAACAAAACATAATAAGATGATTGTTGTATTAGAAAAGAAAAATTTTAGCATCATAAATTCCTCAAGTAACAACATCATGAAAATATATAAGAATAGTGTCATAGCATCTAAAATGAGGGAGTAGCAACATACCAGCAATTTGGCTCATCTTATTAACATTCCTCCTCTTCAGTGTTTGATCAGAAAAAATACCAAAAAAATGTACTCTCTCATCAAATGAAAACAACATTAAATGAATTATTTTGATATAAAGTGACATACTTTGGAAAAAAATCCAATTCAATAGAATGGTGTGATTATGGAAGGAAAAATGGTCAAAAATCTTGAGAAAAATGTGATGAAAGGGGTGATAATTATTGAGCCAAACATCCCCCCTTACTAAAGCAACTGCATGTCCTCATTTCAAAAGTCCATTAGCCAGCCTAACCATTGTTGCAACAATGCCAAACTCCCCTCAATCCAAAATGTTTTCTTTTTCTTTTTTTATATTTAGTGTTATGTCCTTATTTTGTGGAAAAATGAAGCCTAATGTTGTCAAGAAAAAATTGTTTGGAAGGGGAGTACTTTTATAGCTCAAGATTCCCATATAATGTCATATATTTGATAATCCCCCTTCAACCTTATAACTTGTCTATGTTCCTTCTTCCTCTCTTCTTTAACTTCATCCCATCTATATCTTTGAAAAGGAAAAAAAAAAATTGCTCAAGTTGTGGATAATTTCTTTTTTATCGATGATGGAAATATTATTGCAATAATGGGGCTACTTTTTCCCCTATATTTAATTTAGTAATCAACATTCAATATCAAGACTATCATCTTTCTCTATTTTATTCCATACTATTTTGACTATTGTTACCTGTATAACAGTAGTGTCATCAACACGTACTTTTGGATTTTCCTAGATATCTTCCTTCTCTTCTCCTACAAGTTTTACTAGCTCAGTTGTTATTCCTTGTGTGATAGAAACATTTTTCACATGTTTTTGTGTACCAACAATTTGGTTTTTCATAGGCTATACTTCCTAAGCTACTAGTTCTTGTATGAAAACATCATTAATAGGCTCTTGTGTACCATCCTATGTTATGATATAATAATTATGTCCTTTGACTTCTTGAGTTTACATATCTTATCCATCAACCAGAATCTTACGTTTCATTGGTTCTTGTGGAGCAACAACATCCCAATATTTTTCTTGCACTTCAACCGAGACAAGTTTTGGCTTCTGTTTACCATTTTGTACATATCTAGCCTCATAAAAAAACTCCATGTAAGCCTCACACACCAATTTTATAGAATTCTTGGGTGACTCTTTATTTTTAGAGGGGGAAGTGAGGACATCCATCATTTGTACATCGTTAGTGAGGGAACTTAGTTGTTACGGTTCATCAATTATCTTCCTTTAGGTTGGAAGTTGTTCGTAGAGTTCAAAATTTTATTATTTTAATTGAATAACTTGCTTTGAAAATTTTTCAGTATTAGACTTAGCAACAAGAGGGTTGTCATCCTTTTTTATATTTAAGCTCCTTTTCCTTATTTTTAGTAGCCATATTACTTATCTTCTCAGTATTAGTTATATTCTTGGATGATTGGGCCATTGTTTCCAGCATAGAGGACTTGGTTGTCCTCCTTGGAAATCTACCACTTAAAATATTTTTCATTGGTTGTTTCTTGATCCATGTATGCCAAGGTTACTCTTATTAAATAGGGAGTTATTTGAATTTTGAGCTTCTTGACTATTCATTGGATATTTCGAGGTTTCAATTAGTGTGGAGGCCTTGAACTAATGTACTGACATAATAATCTCTAGTAGGTGTAGCAATAGTGTAATTCATAGCTTCGACACCATCCCCTTTTCCTACCAATGTTTATTTCCATCCCAATATCCCCACTTTTTTGTATTATCTCTCCTTTTAATCAATTCATCAATTATTACTTACAAATGCCTTGAGTTAACCTTACATCAGTGGTCACCAATTGTATCAATTTTCTTCCTTGTTACACCAATGAATCAATAATTATGAGATTAATGTGATTATGATGTGTTATGTAGGTTTGTAGGATTTTTTCCTATCTAATAGCAGTGTCCATGTGCTTCAATCACTCTAGCAAGAAGTAGGGTATGTTAAAAAACTTCCCATGGAAAAGGCGGGTTGAAAACATCAATAAATAGTTAAAAATTAACCCAAATATTCCTTCATAGGTAAAATATTTTTGTATGGAATAAGAAACATCCTCCCTTGTGTTTGGTAAAAAATTTATTTCCACCACTCAAATTTTGTTCTTCATTTATTTATCCTCTAAAAAAATGGCCTTTAATGTTATAATTGAAATTTTCACACTAAACCAACTTACTCCTATTCAAGGTAGTTATGTTACTCAAGAAATCACTTCTTTTTTAAATACAATTTATATTCTCCTCACAGTCATGCCTTGTTTAGTCCAATTTTGAATGAATTTGAGGGAAGTGGCTTCATTGAATCCTTCCAAAATTTTGAAATATGTTATCTACCTATTGTTTTGGAAAATCCTATAAGTTATTGGGTGATTTTATAATAGGTCAATTGATTCTACCTGGTCATGAGAAATATCTCTCCCCATCAGTTTGTCTAGATTTAGGAACTATGACAATTATAAAAAATGTAGCATGCAATTGTAAGAGGGGAAAAGAATGTTAATTTCAAAAACTTGGCAAGGTTGTTGGAAATGGTTTTAGTATGTATGTTGTCGATGGAAAGTAATTCTTGTAATATTCCCTCTTACAGTTGACCAAAAATACCACCACATTTTTTATGAGGTGTATGGTTCATTTTGCTAAGGTATTTTGACAAATAATTTGAAAATAATGTACTATAGGTGACTTTCTAACAATTTCTAACATAAATAATACTAGTAATTCCAAGTACACATGAGAGAAAGATATAGGAATAACCAATATTCATTATTGTATAGAAATTAGGCCAACATACATACTATTGGAATAATTTATTTTAATAATAACATATTTCTGAGATAGGAAATGCCGTTGAGCAGTGAAGCAAATAATGGTTGCAGATGACCATTACGATACCAGGATATCATGGGCAGTACATTTGTCTAGGTAGATTGAGGAGATACATGGCCCTTTGCAACTAGGGTATAACATGTATATTTCATCTCAGTTTTGGTTATAATTAGAGAAATTTTGTGGTATTAAATGGGACTTCTAAGGAATATTATAACACAATAGTCTAAATAATAAAATAATATTAGATTACCTTATCAAGTTTTGGAGGGAAAAAATAAAAAAATTACTTTTTCAACTTGTAATTTCAACTTATCTCCCTACGATTTTACTTAGATTTTGAGCGGGGGCACTCAAACCATAAATAAATGTTTGAATAATATAATATATTATATTTTTTAGATGATTAACCATAGTCTTATTAACCATAAAATTTTCCATTATTTTTTAGATACCCTCCTCATTAGTTCTCCCATTCCTCCGGGTGGGGCCAAGAGGATCTGGAATCACATCCAATGTTGGAAACCTAATCCTCCTAGGGTTAGTGTGGGAGTTGAACAGTCAAGAGGAGTCCAAAATACCACTTGGAATGTGAAACCAAGGGTCAATCCAATGTATTATATATGCATCATTGTGAATAATAAATGCATCCATGCCTATCTTATCTTCTGTCCATTATGTTTGTGTGAGTGGGTTTTACATGGTATCAGAGCCGGTGATTCTTGGGTGAGCCACTTGTTTTGTGGTACTTATGAATCTGAGCATGCAATCTCATTACCTTCCCAATATTATTTGATCCATTAGTTTATTTTTTTGTTAATTTATGCCCTTCACCAGATTGGTTGTAGTGTGTATCACTTTATTCTTTGGACATTTTACAATGCCTATTTTACATGGGAATATGCTCATAATCTAATGCATATAGAAGCATTGAGTTTCTTATTCTACATTTATTGTTTTCATTCATGGTACTATTTCTACATGCAGATATTGTCAGCAATGTAATATCGCTACATTTTCGGAGCCTATTTTTATCAGTGTGTCAGGCATTGCTAGGAAATGAAAACCTACCTTCTATCTCTTAGGACCGTTACTAGTGATATTCCTGAGCATTTCATTAGAAATCACTACCCAAACTAGTAAAAAAAAAACATCCATCATTAGGCCTTCTCTACATTATTTTTCACACCTCACATTCAATCATGAGTTCTAGAAAGTGATTGGACTACCAAAAATATTTTTCATCTCATGAAATTCCCTTTGTTTGTACGTTTCCTATTCTCTCCCAATGGTTCATTGAGATCAAAGCCTGAATTATATCCATTATATATTCCTAAGTTATAAGCACTCATTTGGTTTTCTTGCCCCTCCTGTGCACAAAAATGCCCATTAATAGAGTTTTTGCAACTCCTACCCTCTACGCAATACGACCTCTTCTACGCATAACACAACATCACCTCCCACCTGTGCGTCAGCCTCTCCACCATCACAATATACCCTCCTTCACAACTTTCATCCCTCCATACTCCTCTGCTCGAGCCACACTCCTCCCGTCACACTCGACTCTTTGCGTTCCTATATCCCTCACATCAGCTCCTTCCCATCTCCCTCACCACAACCTAGGGTTTCCTCTCCCATGGTCCCAAATGCACTACGTCGACCCTCACACCGCTCCTACCATGGTAATTTGAACCATTGTAGCCATAAAGACTCCCTTGACCCAACATTTGGCACCTCTTCTCCAAGCATGGAGGTTAAGATGGATGGTTTGAAGAATGACATGGAAGAAATGGAAGAAAAAATGAAAGATAACATGAAAGACATGAAGAAGGATCTAAAAACAAACATGGAAGTTTTTAAGGAATGTTTGAAAAGTTGATACAAGACATGATTCCTAATGGCGAAAAGATAGAAGAGGAAACTCATTATGAGAATAAAATAAATTTTAGTCGTGATTTCATGAACTCTAATGTTGGATCGAAGACCTACCACATTCCAAAGATCGATATGAGTAATTTTGATGGAAAGAATCCCATAACATGGATACTACATATGGAGCAATATTTTGATCTCAATAATGTGCAAAACACACAAAAGGTATGCCTTGCAACTTTATATTTAGAACAAAATACATTTGTATGTTATCGATGGCTTTGCTCTCAAAAACAAATTGTCACTTCGTCAATTTTTATGGAGGAAATGATAGCACAATAAGAGGATACAAATAGCAAAACCTTCTTTAGAAAATTGATAAATCTCACACAAAATGGTTCAGTGGTGGAGCACATTGAGGAATTCCAAAAAATGACTATAAGGGTAGCTAATATTCCAAAGGAACACAGGATTGATGTCTTCATAAGGAATTTAAAGGATAACATCCAATATGAGGTTCAATTTTGGGATCCTGATTCATTAGAGAAGGCATTCAGGTTGGCAAGAAAAATTGAATGTAAAATTATGGTGACAAGGAATCCTACCACTCACATATATAAAGATGGAAGTGTTGCTACTCCTAAAATTCGACAACCTACAAGGTTGACACCACAACAATTGGAATAAAAAAGAGAAAATGGGCATTTCTATTGTTGTGATAGAAAATACACTAAAGGTCATAAGTGTGTTGAGAGGAAATTATTTTACATAGACTATAAGGAGGAGGAAGAAAATTAACAAGAAACTTCAAAATAAGAGGATATACATCAAGAACAAGCCCCAAAGAAAGAAGAAATGAGTCCAACCATATCATGTAATGCATTGGCAGGAATTACCAATCCTCAAAATCTCAAGATAGAAGGACATATCAAGAAGAAAAAGGTAATATTATTGATTGATTTGGGTAGCACCCATAATTTTATTCATTTTAAGGTAGCCAAGGAATTGAATTTCTTTATATACCTAGCACCAAAGTGTCAAGTGATGGTTGTAAATGGAGGAACTATAAATTTCTTTGGAAAATGCCATAATATCAAGATAACAATGGGGGAATATGTATTGAATATTCCAATGCTTTCCATTCCAATGGGAGGTGCGGATGTTGTATTAGGAGTACAATGGTTACAATCCTTGGGGATGGTAGCTTTTAATTTTCAACAAATTCTCTTGAATTTTTTTCAAAAGGAAAGGAAGTTGAATAACGAGGTATCGCAGGGAAGCTAGGAAAGATAATAAGCTCTAATGTCATGAAAAATATTTTGAAGAAAGAACAATGAGGCGTAGTTTCACAATTATGCTCACTAGAAGTTTCAACATCAAAATCATTTATTTCTCTAGATCTCCAAAACGTCTTGGACAATCATTCCAAGGTGTTTGAAACTCCCAAACAACTCCCACCTATTCGTGATCATGATCGATTTGATTCCAGGAAGTGTTCATCCAAACATCATGCCTTACAAATATCCTTATGTCCAAAAGAGCGAAATTGAATGTATGATTGTAGAAATGTTAGAGGCTGGTATAATTCAACCTAGTAAAAGTTATTTATCTTCTCTAGTAGTATTGGTGCACAAGAAGGATGGATCATGGCCCATGTTTCTGGATTATAGGGAGCTCAATAAGCTCACTATTAAATATAAAATTCCAATTCCTATGATTGATGAATTATTGGATGAATTACATGGAGCAATTTATTTTACCAAGTTGGATCTTTGTTTAGGATATCATCAAATTAGAATGAATACTAGATATATTCTAAAAATAGCATTTCGAACTCATGAGGGTCATTATGAATTTTTGGTCATTCCTTTTGGCCTTAGCAATGCACCTTCTACATTTTAAGGGTTGATGAATTCCATTTTCAAACCCTTCCTTAGAAAATTTGTGTTAGTATTTTTTTATGATATACTAATCTATAATAGGTCTTGGAAGGATCATGTTCAACATGTTGACAGGGTGCTCAAACTATTGGAGGAGAAACAATTATATGAAAAAACCTCCAAATTTTTCTTTGGAGTACAAGAGGTTGAATATTTGGGTCATATTGTAGCTCATGAGGGTGTTAAGGTACACCCTAACAAAATTAAATCCATTAAGGAATGGAAAGTCCCCATAACCATAAAGCTTGAGGATTTCTCAGGTTAACAGTGAATTATCGCAATTTTGTTAAGAATTATGGGAGAATAGCAACACCTCTAACAACATTATTGAAGAAAGATGAATTTTCATGGACTCCTAAAGCAACTAAGGTATTTTAACATCTTAAAGAGGAAATGTGCCTAGCATTGGTCTTAGTTATGCCAGACTTCACAAAAACCTTTATTGTGTAATGTGATGCCTCACGAAATGGAATTGGTGTTATTTTAATGCAAAAAGGAAGACTCATTCCTTTTGAATGTCATCCAATCAAAGGAAATTATCTACAAAAATCTATTTATGAGAAGGAAATGTTGGCAATACTACATACACTAAAGAGATGGCGACCTTACCTAATAGTAAGACACTTCAAGGTAAAAACTTAGCATAATAGTCTTAAATACTTTTTGGAACAAAGACTATCTTCAAAAGAGCAGCAAAAATGGGTCACAAAGATGTTGGGCTATGACTTTGAAATCATCTACAAAAAAAGGGAAGCTAAATTTTGTTGTATATGCACTCTCAAGAAAGGATGAAGAGGTGGGAGCATTTCTTGGTGTCATTTCTATTATACAAATAGATTGGATAATCAAATCAAGGGATGAATGGAAAATGGATGGAAAAGTGTGGACACTCATTCAAAAGTTGAAGCAAGATCCTAGTACATCTGATACATTTAGTTGGAAAAATGATTCCATATGGAACAAAGATCGCTTATATATTTGTAAGAATTCCCAACTAAAACAAAATATTCTTTTGGAATTGCACACTTATCCCTTAGGAGGACACTCAGGAATTTTAAAAACTTACCACAAGGTGAAGAAATATTTTTTTTGGGATGGCCTTGAATCTGATATTCAAAATTTTGTGGCTGAATGTTTGGTTTTCCAGCAAAATAAAGTGGAGACAATTAAGACCTCGAGCCTTCTACAACCTTTATCCATTCCAAATCAACATTGGGAGGGAATTTCAATGGAATTTATCACCAATTTACCTAAGTTTGAAGGAAAGAGTTTCATCATGGTGGTAGTTGATATAATTACCAAGTATGCACACTTTTTTGCATTATCTCATCCATTTAAAGAAAGTACATTTGCTATTGTATTTATCGAAACAATTCAAAAGCTACATGGAAACCCAAATATTATTATAAGTGACAAAGATCCCAATTTTATTATAAATTTTTGGACAAAATTATTTTCTTGTTTGGGTACTCAACTAGCTCATATCTCATATTATCATCCTCAATCCGATGGGAAAACTAAGATAATGAAATTTTTTTTGGAAGAATATCTTTGTTGTTTTATATATGATAAACAAACACAATGGGTCAAATGGTTACCTATGGTTTAACGGTGGTATAACACTTCCTTCCATCTGTTCGACCTTCTTTCATTCTTCACTCACTTCTCATCCTGAAGATGGATCCCCATTAGGATTCAAAACATTGGCCATTGTTTTATGATACTGTGGATAATCCATATTCTACAATTAACAACAACCACATAAGTTTAAAAACCATACTTCCTTCCATACTCCAGAAAAAATGATCCTATTTATGGCACTTTATGGATATCATCCACCGTCCAACACATCATCTTTAAGAGAAAATTCTAAGGTTCAGGCAGTGGAAGATCACATCGAGCATCAACAACAAGCTCTCCAACTCTTAAAGGATAACATAAATTTGTCACAAAATTTAATGAAACAACAGTTATATCAACATCGCAGTGAGAGAAGTTTTGATGTAGGAGACTGGGTATTTTTAAGGCTACAAACATACAAAAAAATCTCCCTCAAGAAAGCTAAAAAGGACAATACATTATTTCCAAAGTACTATGGTCCTTACATGGTGTTGCAAAAGATTGGTACTATGGAATACAAATTGGAGCTTCATGCTTCTTCTTGAGTGCATCTAGTTTTCCAACCTTCATGCTTAAAGAAGGTTATAGGTGACAAACTTCCACTTCAAACAATATTTCCAAAACCTGATGAGGGAGTAAAAATCATATTGGAACCTAAAGCAGCCATAGAAACAAGAACTCGGTAGATATGAAATCGATCAATTTCAGAGTATCTCATCATGTGGAATAATTTAGCCACCGAAGATTCTACATGGGAGGATGACAACTTTATACAGAAGCTTCCAGATCTACTCAAGCATTTAGGACAACAGTTTTTTTGAAGGATAGGGGAATGTTAGGCCCCTATATTACTAGTGTATCCCCTTATTATTGTTAATGTAGCCCCTTTATGGTTATTTTTGTACCCTTATAACCCCCATATTGTTATTATTGTGCCCTTACATTATTATTGTTAGGTTGGATAGGATTATATTGTGATCCCGTGGAATACCATATATAGAAAGGAGGTTTTTTCATTTGTATCATCCAAGAATTATTCATTCATGTAATGTAAAGGAGGTTGCCCCCTCGAAGTGGCTAAATTCAAAGGCGTTGATCTCTCTTTCCTTCGATTTTTGGATCTCGTTTCATAACACATTCACAAGAAATTATCATTACAAGAGAAATAGCCTAACTATTATGCCCTAGATTTCTCAATAGATTCTGCATCATACTTCTCCATATGTGTGATATAACAGATTTCTTCTTGGCACCGCTGCTAGTACATGAGGAAAATGTTTTACCAAACATACATTTTTCCTAAATGATATGAGACCATACACCATTTCTATAAAATTCCCTCCACATTTTTTTTATAATCAAATCCTTGTTAAAATTGGATGTATCTATTAAACCCCAACCTCCTTCCTCCACTAGCCTTGCAAGTGTTGACCATCGTACCATATCTTGTAACTATGTTCCATCCCATAACGAGAGACTCATGATAGATTCTATCTTATGGTTTATATCCCTCGGCATTCAATAAAGGTGCATCCAATATACTAAAATGTTTTGTAGCACAGATTTGATCATTACCATCCTTCCTCCCATTGTTAACCTCTTGTACTTCCAAATTTCCATTTTTTTTGTGAAATATTTAGATTAACCATGCCCAATCCTGGTTATAGTATCATTTTGGATTCATATTAAACCCAGGGTAGCTAAAACCATCATCCATAATTAATAATTCTACCCCAAACATATCACATATTTCTTTTGTCACATTATCCTCGTTGTCATCGTGTAATAAGATCGATTTTCCTTCATTCTTACACAAACTAGACACAACTCCAAATGATTTAATGGGGTGTCTAATGGTTCTCCACTCCCCCATCAAGGATTACCCACCAAGTAACATATCATCTACAAACATTAAATGAGAGATGGAAATATTTCTGGTTACTCTCATCCCTTTAATAATTCTATTATCCTTTGACACCCTCATTTTTCTACTGAAACAATAGAGAACTAAGAGAAAGAGAAATGGAGATATGGAAAAAACCTGTCTAATTCCTCTATATGAATTGAAAAAAACGAAAGGGAGGATTCAGATGCATACAACTGATACATAAACAAAAAAAGTGGACACAATATCTTGACTTCGAAAATACAGGATTCAGATGTTGTAAATGGAGGAATATCGATCATCTACAAAATACATGCTCGGAAGCAAAAAAAAAAACTAGGAAAGCCCCCAAAGGATGGAAATTTCCCTCAAATGAACTAGAGCATGATAGAAAAGATGAGGATGTCCTTAACCCAAATGAGGACAATCCGACAACCACTTAACCAAAAACAAAATAACAAGAGATGCAAGACTCTTTTGATATTACCACCTTGGATCAGCCAACAAGGACAAGTGCTCAATGATATTTTCAATTTTAGAGAGTCACGAAAAGACCAAAATGACTACTCAGAAAATATAAGCAAGAGGGTATACCAAGTTCTCGTGAACTGCAATATACACCTTCGTGATGAAATGAAATAGAAATGACCAAATATTTAATGTACGTGTAGGCAATATCCCCGAATTCTATGTTCGGTGTATCACAGTTATAGGGCAGCAGACTCGGCTTCCTATGGATAAAGGATTTCAACTTATGAGGGTATTCCTTTATATACTCGATGGTACGGGGAGTACAAGTTTGTTCTACCATTGTCAAATGCCAAATGGCGAACAACAACTACTAGGCTTAACAATGTTGGAACACGTCACTAGCCTAGACCTCTAAATATATGTGTGTTAGGTTTCATTGCTTCCTTAGGTTGATTGTTCATTTTAATGTTGATATTGAATTAATGTTGTGATTTCAAGGCCTTACCGAATTTCATCTCGAATTATTAATGCACAACTATATGCAAAATAAAATCATTCCAATTCAATGAATGCTAGTTAAGAATGGGATAATAGTCTATAACAAAGCAACAATCAATTGAATACAGGAGAATTTTCCCTAATACATCTAAGACAACCAAAGTAGAAAACAAAAAGCTCTTTCCTTGTCCACTAAAAGCTACTAACGCAAAAGAACACTTTTCATTTTCAAACTAAGAGAAAGAATGAAATTTTTTTCTTTTTGGATAAATGAGAAGAAAAATGTGCTATTACACTAAAAATAAAAATAGACACTAGTTTTTGATAAATTTGAATGAAATGATATAAAAAAAAGAGATCAATTTAACACGAATATCGAACAAAATCAAAACAAAGATGCATTCCTTCAAGAAAAAATGGGATTTCAAACTGATTCAATGAGCAATGTAATATATGCTCAAGGTGACAAATGGAGAGCTAAATGAAATCCAAGATGATAATTAAACAACCCAAAGACACGTAGAACTGAAATAAAAGCTAAAACAATCAATCAAAAAACTAAAACGATAAAGACCAAACTAACTCAAACTCAACTCAGAAGGCTCAGTGAGGATGGAACCAAACAAGCAGCAGGAGACACCTAGAAACCCTAGGATGAAAAAAATCCATTGATTAGATGAGGGATACAAATATGAGAAGAATGAGACAAGAGAGTCAAAACAATCCTAGTGGACTAGTTGAAATATAAAAATCCAACCCAGAGGCAAGAGAAACTGATAAAACCCAGGTGAAAGGCCAAAATCTTAACGTACAAGATTCAATGCGTCTGTCTAGATGTAATTTGTGGTAAACAGAGGTTGGCGCACCTCTGACAAAGGCAACAAGCTCCAATCAGCATGAATGTTCAAGAAATAGTAGCACCGAGCTAGAAAACCATGGAAAAAATAAAAAACCACTGAGCAGATGTTAGACTTGACACTCTGAGACTGAATGAGATGGTTGAAAATAGTGAGACAAGAAAAAATATATACAAACAATGAGAGATGACAAACACACTCGTCCCTAGTGGGGTCGCCAACTTGTTGTGCAGGTAGATCCCCTCTCTAGAAAAAGGCGATCCCTCTAGCACTGGAGTGGGTCTAGAAACAAGGGAAGAAGCTCAACTTTCAAAATCCTAGCTTACAAATGAAAATTAGTTAGGATAGATGGCCTACCTTATTCCAATGCTTTCGTTGTCGTTTACAACAGCAATCTGCTGATGTTTTTCTTCACATGTCACGGTCTTTTAGTGGTAATGTATGTGTACCTGTGCAAGGATCAAGTGAATGGTGACAACATACAAAAACATATTTTCATTCACAGTTATTCAAATGGTCAAGGAGAATCAAACACTTTGCATATTATTGAACATATAATTGCAACCAAAAAATGAGTCTTGTATTAAAGATATAGAAAATAATTTTACAACCTTAAAGCCTTGACATTGCAGCGTCCTTCGATGGGTCCAGTCAAGCATGTCTCAAGAATTTGTCGAGGATCAAACTTGATGAGGCAATGGGCCTAAAATCTCTCTCAAAAATGGATTCCTCTCTGCCTTATTCTCACACCAGCTATAGTAAGGACTATTCAACTAGTTAAAACCATGTGAGAAGGATGTATTTATAGGAGAGGCAGAGGTGGTTTGGGATCCCTCATATGGTGGAAGGGAGGTCTTATCCCTTGGGGAGTTGTTCAAATGTAGGAAATAAGAAGCCAAAGGAAGGACTTCGATGTTATTTAGTCGAACAAACCATGATGACTCCACTCACGAAGTGGTTGGGCATGGAAAGTTCATTTCTATTTTAAAAAAATTTCTAAAAACAACTCGGCATGGGCAGTTCATAGAGCACCAATGGGCACGAGCCCCACTGTTAATTTATCTATGGGCATAAGGCTATAACTGCCTACCAGCACCGACCCAAAATTATGTGTTTTTGAGAGCCTGCTCCAGGAATGATCAACAGAGGAAATTTTCTTCACATGCCAAGGGATGTAATGACGCTTTTTGCAAGGTATGACAATACACAAAAGTCACTAAAAATGCCCTCCAATTTTTTGGATGGGGATTGTAGGGATGGTGAAAAAATATTGTGTAACAGGAACAGAGTGGCCTTCAAAATCCTCTAGGAGGTATGCCCCTTTACCTAAATCCTTACTAATGATGTAAGGACCTAGCCATAATGAGTCAAACTTTCCATGACCAAAGAAATCATGAGCCTGATCATACAATAGAACAAGATCACCTTCGTTAAATGTATGAGGGTGGAATTTTCAGTCATATTGAGCTTTGGTGTGCTTCTTAGCTACTTCGGTGGTTTGCAATGAAACATGATAGTATTTGGATGTGTGCTCAGGGATGATAAGCTGTTGTTCTAAAGGTTGGGTATCAAGGAGAACTTCGACGACTAGATGAAGGGAAGGCATTTCACATTTGATCGATAGGAATGGCTCCTCGCGAAGAACAAGGTGGAAAGGGGTAAACCCGATGGAAATTTTAACGAAATTTCTATAGGCCGAAAAAGTAGGGAAGAGCATAAGGTGCCAGTTGGTTTTTTTCTTATCCATCGTCCATTGAAGCATGGTTTTAAGGATTTTATTGACTGCTTCAACTTGGCCATTACTTTGGGGGTAATAGGAGGATGAATATTGGTGCTCAAATCCCAACAGATAGGATAGCTCACGCCATATCTGATCTTCAAAATGTTGGCCATGGTCAAAGACCAATTGTTCAGGAACTTAGAATTGAGTGATAACATGGTTAAAGAAAAAGACGGTTGCGGTAGCTGCCATGTTGTTGAACATTGGCATGGCCTCAACCCATTTTCTGAAATATTCAACCACCATGATGATATACTTGTGGTTACTAGCAGATGGAAGTCGGCACTCCATAAATTCTATGGCCCACTTACAGAAGGGACCAACTGAGATGAAAAGATTGAGGGAAGCTAGAGGAGATCATGCTTTTAGGGAAAAATTTTGGCAATTGGAATAGTGTTTTATTGCCTCAGTGCAATCACCAAAGGAGAATGCTAAAGGTACCCAACACGCATGATTTTCTGGGCAGTAGCGAGATCGGAGACGTGGCCACGACAAGCGTTACTATGGTAGGAATTGAGGACTTGCTCAGCTTCAGCATGCATGAGACAATAATGAAGGAAATTATCTACACCACAATGATAAAGGTCGTCACCAATGAGAAGGTAGCAAGGGGATTGGTGTCCAATACATCATCGAGCATCATGATCAAGATGGAGGGAGAAATTTTGGATTCACAAATAATTGAGGATGTCACCATACCAAGGATCATTTTTAGTAATGGAAAACAAATGTTCATTGGGAAAATCATCATTAGTTGGAGGATACTGCATACCGGTAGGTAATTCAGAAATGAGTTCAACAAGGGCTAAACCTTTCTTACTCTTTGGTGTGAAAAATTCAAGATCGAACTCCTAGAGAATAACGATCCAATGGGCATACTTCCCATTAATTATCCGATGGCTCAATAGGAAGGCCATAGATTTGGAATTAGTCACGAACTTGGTGGAACGCATGAGGATATAATGACGAAGTTTTTGGACCAAGAACATGACAACCTGCACTAATTTCTCTTCATGTGAGTAGGAAATGGGGGGGGGGGGGCACAAGTTTCTTAATAACATAATAGATAACATGCTCGATTTCATTGTCATCTTCCTGAATAAGGACCCCAGTAACCAAATGGGTGGAGGCTGAGATGTACTAGATTAAATCCCTATCAAAGTCAGGGGGTGAATCAAGGGAGAGGAGGCGAGAGCATGTTTCAGGGCATCAAAATACTCTTGAGCATAGTCATCCCAAAAAAATGGAATTTTAGATCTGAGGAGTCTAGGGAACCCATGCATGATGGTGTCATAGTCAGGTATGAACCGATCAAGCAAATTAGGTTCGCCTTGGAGGCTTTGTAACTGGTGTAAGATATGAGGAATAGGAAGCTGAAGGATGGCTTGAACTTTCAAGTGCTCAATTGTTATACCATATTTAGACACAATGAAGCCTAAAAGACGGCCGTAAGGAACACAAAATACAAACTTCAATAGGTTGAGGTGGGTATTATACTTACCAAATCAGAGGAAGATGGTACACAAATCATGAAGGTGTTGCACCTGATGTTTAGAATGCACAGTGAGGTAATCTAGATAATCAAGGATAATACGAGCTAGGTCACGGAAATAGTATGACATGGCCTGGTGAAAAGTGGATCTGGCATTCTTAAGGCCAAACAGCATGACCCTATAAACGAAGGTTTCCCATGAACTAATGAACACAGTCTTAAGCTGATCAACACGATGGATGACCATCTACTTGTATCCGGAGAATCCATCCATGAAGGATAGAACCTCGTGCCCCGCACACTCATCAATTATTTGGTCAATGAATGGTGTGGGGAAGTTTTCTTTGGGACAAGCTTTGTTCAAGTAGCGAAAGTCAGTGCAGACACGAATGGTGCTTTGTTTCTTGAGAATGAGAACTAGATTGGACACCCAAGTGGTGTATTCAATGGGATAGATAAAACCATCCTTCTTGAGCTTATCGATTTCAGCTTTGACAACCTCTCGTCTGGAAGGATTAATGGGTCTCAAATTTTGAAGGACAGGATTGGCATCGGGCCATGTAATGATATGGTGTTCGACAATGGCGGGATCATGTCTAGGAATTTATAAATAGGACTAGGTGAAAACATCACAGAATTACTTGAATAGCTTGGTGTAAGCCTCAATTTTTTTCAGGGTGCATTGGGCACCCAAAGTAATGTTTTCTTCTATCCTTGGTTTCCCAAAAATTTTATTTTTAATGGTAGGAGAGATTTTGGCCATATTTCCTTCTTCGAAAGCATCATGTGCATGGATGGGATTTTTAAACCAATCGACTTCATCAGGAATGAATTCTTTTGTTCCCACAGCATATAGGTCATGGGACTGTTGAGGGAGAAAGTACGCATGTTGTTGAATATCATCCCATGGAAAGTCATGGGCAGTCATCACTTCCATAATGCCTTATTATAATGGAAGATGGGGTGATTGGAGGAAGGCATGCCACACGACGTGGAAGAGCTACCTGACTCATCATCATGAGAAGAAAGGTTCACATGCACATCGTCACGGGGGGTGACGAAAGAGTAAGCAGATAAGGGATCTACCGATGTTGAGCCTAGGGTGATCGGTGAAGGGAGGTCAGGCGAAACAGAAGGGGAAGTCCCAGAGGGGTCTTCCACTTTGGGTCTCATGGATGATGACAGGTAGAAAATGGTGGTTGTAGGCTCCTTCATCTCGACATCGGGAGGGGGAATGTCAATGGGAGCAGGGGAAACCTCTGGTTCGGCCAAAGAAAAACTCATAAACAAGGGAGAGGTGGACTCATTGCGCTTGGCCTTGAATTGGCCGACATCTTCTATAAAGGCATGATAGTCATTGAGGTGGGGATAAAGTTGGGTGTAGTGGCCATGGAAGTCACACAAAACAAAAGGATGATTTGTGCAAAAAGACTTGAGTTTTGTGACTAAATGGAGTATAGTGACATAAACCTCTAGGATATAAAACTCCGGAAATGCTTCGTTGGCCATGGGATTAAGACAAGGAAATTCAGGACAGGTATGGGTGGCATGACCAACAACATCACAAAAAGAACACTGGGTGGTGCTCTTTGGAGGCTGAGGAGGAGTAGCGGTTGTTTGGTCATCCCTGTCCTTAGGTGACTTCTTGCAAGCTTTTCCCCCCTCACCTGAATCTTTCGCAAGAGGAGTAGATTCCTGTTGAGGTGGCGGTGGCACGAAAGCAAAGGGAGGGGTCATGGCGACCGGTTGCACTGCGGTCAAAGTGAGATAAGGTTTGGGCTAACTAGGCGAGATAGTGGTTAGGGGATAAAAGTGCCAAATTGGGATCACAAGGGTCATGCTAGGAAGAGATAAGGTAGCCATAACAGGTACCAAAAATACTCTAGGAGGGGTAGCTAGAAATGGTATCTGAATGGAGGAGTAATGGCTAGGCGGGACAACTCCAAGATGCTTAAGGCCATGAGGAACAGTTCCAGGAGGGTAGATAGGGTCATGGATGCTAGCTGCAGATGAGGGCCTTGAGGAGGGGGTCCTGAAGGCTGAGTCGAGGTGCTAGGATTAGGTTGCGAAGGGCGAGGATGCTGACTAGTTGAACCAATTCATTTGAGATCGGACTGAGATGATTGCATCATGAAAAAATTCGATGAGCTCGGATCAAAGATAGGAGGAGGGATACCAAGGAATGATCCAAGAAAAGAGGAGTCTTTGTAGACCCTAGGTGAGGCATTGGTCAGAGGTTCAAATATTTGGTTATTGGCCTGGAAGAGATGATGGAATCAGGGGAAGTCTGAGACTTTTTTTCATAACATGTCAACCGATCAATGGTGATAATGCTTCCATTGTGAGGAAAGCACATCTCACGGTGAACCGTAGATGGGAAAACATACATCTCATAAGTATATCTACGACCCAATAGAATGTTGTAGTCTAAGGGAGCATCAATGACTTCTATGTCAACACAAATAGTCTTTCCCGCAAGAGTAATAGGACAATTGCAGAACATGCCAAGGGGATGGGAAGAGTGGCCATAACATGCTCGGAGGGTGATAGTGGAAGGGGAAAAATCAAGAGATTCGAGTTTCTTCCAAACCAAAGTGGGCATCATGCAGGTGGTTTCCCCCTCATCAATGATACAACGAGAGACATTGGCATTCCAGATCTTGACAGGGATTTGGAAGGTGAAGGAAGCAGGAAGGGGAGGATGTTTTGAATGGTCAACATCGAAGAAAATCAAATGATCATATGAAGGATCCACAATGCCTATGGTAGTTAGTGAGATTTTCATTGTGAAGGGTATGACTGGAGGACTTCCAACGTTGACATGGCAGCAGGGGATTGTGCCAAGTCATCTACTATATTATACGAATGGCCAGCTTTACCAGAAGCAAAATTTCGGCGTAATCGTCCCTTAAGGATCTTGGTATGAACCTATGCCTTAGGTTGAGGGATCAATAAAGGACCATTGGGTGTTGAAAGAGGCTCTGTGGGACCTAAATAAGGGGACTCGGGGATAGGCGTAGTAGAGGGCTTGTTGTGCTGACGGGACCGAGTCTAAAGGTTGAGGTCAATGGTAATGGGTTGGTGAGAGTTCATCATGAGAATATGGTAATCAGAGGTACCAGATGGAGGAGGTTGAGTGGTTTTCTGACTTCCATGGGGTTGGGTAGCTACAAATCCTTACTGGGGATAAGTATTGGTAAACACAGTCAGTTGTATAGGTGCAACGTTAGGAGGAACCGAAGGGGAGGCTTGCTGTCCTCGGGATAATTCTTGGGCTTCCCACATATGATGCATCTAAGGTAAGAGAGGAAAATCGTGGGTGTAGTGACCATAGACACCGCAACAAAAACAAGGTTTGTTCATGCGAATGGGCTTGCCCTGCTTGGGTTGAGTGCCGTGCTGTTGGGTTTATGTGTTAGCTGCATTCCCTTAGGGATTGGGTCTTGGATTAACCTGGGGCAGATTGGTTTTGGTTACATTTTATCTTCTTTTTGGAAGTAAGAGGATTAGTCGCACCCTACTGTGCATACACCTGACCCTAGGGGGGTGGTGGTTGTTGTTCCGGGGGTTGAGAAGGCAAGGGAGGTTGTTGTGCTAATGTTGGAGGAGCTCGAGCACCAGGCTACATATACAGATAATAAGAAGGTTGGGAAACATTGTGGTAATTAGTCTAGGAAAAAGGAGGAGGCATGCCGTATCCTGGATACATGCTATCGAGAGGGGGAAAAGTGTTGGAGGAGCTAGCCCCTCCATGAGGGAAACCATAACCCATGGGAGGATGAGTGTACAGATGAGAAAGGGCTCCAAAGATACCGTCGGTGGCATGGGATGCCCCCAGTGCATTCGCACCACCGGGTTTAGGGAGATCAGGTAAGAAGGTATAAACATAACTAGACAGTGTGTAGATCAGTTCATATTTAAATGCAATCTGAAGGGCAGATTCTTCGGTCTTAAGGAAATGAGATGTGACATCTTTTCCAATAGAGGGTAAAAGGGATCTTAGAAACTAGTATATGTATACATGGTATTTGAAGGTAGGGGCTCGACACATGCTCTTTCTTCTTTGCTATTCCTGGACATGATCAGATAGGCGGGTTGGAGACGATTGATGGAAAGAGGTCAAAAGTTCAGTACCAGTGTCATAATGAAGGGGAAGCTATAAGTAAGATATAAAATCCCTGGTACGAGTCAAAAACATATTATGAGAGGAGGAAGCTTGGTCGACATACCACAAGGAAGCTTCTCCAGTAAGCGTACATTGGAACAACCAAAGACGGAAAAAGTCATCGGTGATGGAGTTAGACTAACACCACATGTGGAAATACGGAACATGGCTTGTAGGATCCTCTCCAGCAAGACCTTCAAACTTGGGGATGTTTGAAGGGAGCTTGGTTGGCATAGCAGGCAAACCAAGATCATGGTGTATGGGGTCATCGATCAACTAGTTAAAATCGGGAAGATTGAGACCTGGCCTATAAGGGAGCATGGGAGTATTTAGGATCGTTCCTATTGCGGTCCCACTAGTAGTATTCCCAACATTAGGGTCGGGGCTATCAATAGCATTAGGTCTTGAACTAGATGCGGTGAAGGTCACATGAGGAGAATCGGGGATAGAACCAGAAGGGGAAACCATTGAACTAGAAGCAAAGTCAGAATGGGGACTTGGTAGTGAACTAACTCAAACCCTATGCGGGGGAGTAAGTCTTCCTACCAGAAACTCAAGATGAAGGCCAAGAAGTATCCAGGATAAATGCCTTGGGGGCACAATGATGGAAAAATAGACATCGATCACAGAAGGAAGAGAGACCAACAAGGGAAAGGAGGTGTAGGATCAAAATGATTACAATGTCGAAACAAGGGCAGGGAGGTGCAGGATTAATTGATTACAATGTTATATTTTTGGCCTGGTAGTGTAAAAAAGGCACTCTTCACTTAGGGTGTGCATGTATGTGATAAGTGTGTTAATTTTAATTAAACCCAAATGTGTGTAGAGAAAAAAAGAAAAAAGGTGTTGTATAACTCTTAACAAATTTGAAAATCACAATAAAGTAAACTGAAATATGACAAAAAAAACAGCTAAAGATGCATCAATTTAAACCCAGGAGGAGGGCTTCCCAAAAAATAGTCCATGGGTGGGAAAAATCTAGTAAAAACACACAAAATGGCCAATGGATATAAATTCAGGAGGGACAGGGATCTAAAGGCCAAATCTACTAGAAATAGGTCCAGAAAACAACAAAAAACCAGAGGGAAAAGTGCTGCAAATGAGGTGGCAAAAGGCTACAACCTGAAGGAAAATGGAGGGGACCCTAGAGGAGGACCAAAAAAAATGAAAAGAGGTTTTTTGGATGGATAAATAACCAGTCTGAAATGGATCTAAAAGTACAGGATCAGATCAGAAAATTGACTCAAGACATTGAAATCTCAGACGACTTGCTTCAGCTAAACTCCTCTTAAAAAGGTGAAAGCATAGTGAAGCCCTAAGGGGCTTGGCTCCTACTTCTACGAGTAGAACCGAGCAAGTAAAGGTTGAATATGGGTGGAGAGGTAGTTCATAGAACCCTGAATAGTAGCCCAGACAAACCCAGAAAAATCATAGAAAAAATCTCAGAAAAAGGATAGGTTGCAGGTTCTGAACTGTTTTCCATAGAAGTTGAAGTTTTCTAACAGTTTTCCACTACTTGAGAGCTGGGGTCACAATTTTTGGCCCAAAAAGTGTGACTTGGACTTCCGCCCATCTCGGGAGCAGGTTTCAGAAAAAAGTGTTGTCTCAGCTACCGCTGATACCTGTCACCTCTGTAATAGGCCTAGAAACACACAAAAGTAAGAATTTTTACTTTTTTAGGGTTTTAAAGGTTAAAAACAACATCACAAAAAGAAAAAAGAAGAAGCTGAAGAAAAACCCTAGGAGTTCAAAGAAGCTGGTCATGCAGGAATCTGAAAAACGTGAGCGGTCATAATCGTAATCCCCAGTGGAGTTGCTAGTTGTTAGTGTAAATTATAATCGCAAGCATACGAAAAAAGCTCACTTTAGCTATGCATAACAAACAACCCTAACATCAAAGATGGCTATCAATTTCCTTAGATCTGCAGTTAGTTGATCAGAATAAATGCTACAAAATCCAAATCTATGCAGTTAAATACATTAAACAACAAATAAAAGCTAGAGTTTCTCCATGCATCCAATATACAAGACAAGAATATTTTTAAATATTTTTATTTATTTATGACACCTAGGAAGGGAACATAGAAAGATGTTACCAGTCCACCTCAATGGGATGGGTGCTTGTATGTCTTCGGCACTTCAAATCTAATATCTCTCTCTCTTGATGGTGTAGAAAACCCACATAAAAATGGAACTCAAAGGGAGTTCACAAGAAAAAATATAGAAAAATATGACAATGATGGAGGATCAAAGTCAGATCAAAAGTATAGATCCAGAGTGATATTTAGGAAACAAAATGTAGTGAATGAATGGAAAAACCCTTCTATTTATAACAAAATATTGAGTTGGTCTAGATATTGGTGCATAATTAAAATATTATGAACCAAATATAGATCCAACTTTTATGGAATATTTTATTATTTTTGTTGGAGGGAAAGGGAATTTGAATTTGGTCAAATCCCTTTATTTGTAAATAATAAATAAATAAATCATTTATTTATTATTTTAAGAATGTGGTTGAGTAATAATTAAAAAAATATGATTTATTCAACTATTTATAAATGATTTAGTCAAATTTAACAAGGAATATTATTTAAATAATGTTTTAAATAATTATTCCTAGAAAATAATAAGATAAATAGTGATTTATCTAACAAATTTTCTTGTTTTGGGTTAAATATGACCAGGAATATTAATTAAACTATTGTTTAATTAATTATCCCTTGAGGAAAACCAAACAAATAGGGATTTTTTCAATATTTCCTCACGGGGTTTCCTGTTTAGACCATAAACAACTTAATAAATTGTGTACTACTAAGTTATTTTTCATAGTGAAGGAAATTTTACTAGGGTAAAATTGGTCTTACATGGTGTAATTTGGTCCATCTAGTAGTAACAAGTTAGATAACCAAAAATTGGTGTAACACGGAGGGTTGAGATGTTTCTCCCCTATCTTCATAGGGTCAAAGAATGCTACTCCCTTGATTGGTATTTACAGAGTATACCCTAGTTGGCATAATACCTATAAGCCCAAATTATCAGGAATACTACTCTTCATTTGGAAAATGAGTTGGGAATGTACTTGGGGTGTACAACCCAAGTCGATTATGATGCATATGTTCTACCACTATTCAGGGTCATCGATGGGAAGAACAAAGAAAATAGGATTGGTTGAGATAACCCTATGGGGTTCTAGGTTGAGAAAGGATCTCCCCTATGTAATCCTAGGGTCAAGATGGGCTCCCCTGCATGGATGGATATCCTATTGGTAGATATAGGGTTGTAGAGGTATAAATCCCCCATGAGATTCTGGGTAGAGATGCGCTCCCCAACGCAGTTACAGGTAGAGATGTGATCCCTGATGATATGCTCTATAATGTTGATTGATGATGATATTTTGGGTAGTATCCCATTGTTAGAGAATCCAGAATGATTTCCTGATGGACGAAGGGTGGTAGCCTAACCTCGCCTCCAGTGATAAATTATTCTTCTAGATACAATAATGTTCAATATACAAGAACGAAAAATTAAGAGTTAAGCATAAATAATCATGAGAATTACATTAATGATTTGAAATAAGAAAGGTTCACAACATGAAAAAGATGATTGGTGATGATACATGATGATACATAAAGATAATATAGTGGCATATTGATCAATTAACATATATTGGCAGGTGGAATTCTCCCTGGTTGAGATGGGGTGTTAAAATTATGCACCTGCAGTCAAACTCAACTATGGACAACTCGAATGGTCATGATTATAATTTCATTAGGTTCCTCTTTTCAAGATGAACAAAATCGACCTATAGTTCACCCCAATCTGTTAGGAAAAAAATTAAATTATGAAGGAATTTATTTATTAGAGTGAAATGGAATGGGTCAGCCTAACCACATGTGGAGTTAGCCTTAATCCCAAGAGGTCACTCATGAAAGCTATAAATAGAGGTGACCTAAAGCTCATTTGGACACATTCACTCATGAGGGATTATTCATGCTCTCTTGGTATTGTTTGATAATTTTTTTTCTTTTCTCGTAGAGGTACGTCAATAGAATCTCACACAAAGGATCGGGATTACAGGCATATGCTTGCATTTTATATCGGTATTCTGGGCCAGAACAACAGGTATGTCATGGTGAAGTTGCAGTTGAGTTAGGCTAGAACCACAGGTAGGCCTTATCGAGGTCACAACTGAGATGGTATAGCCACGGGAATTCCATCTTCAGGGCGTAGCTAGGGTTCGAGGCTAACTAAGACCTCAGTCATGGGCACAGAGTGCTTAGGTTATAGTTAAGGGAGATTCAACCGCTGGTTGAGTGTGTCAAGACCATAGTTAAGGAATATTATGGGTAGATTTGAATTGGACCATAGTAAGTTGCTTTCACAGTGCCTTCATACTTCTGTCGCTCAATCATAGTTGCTTCTGATCAATATTTATTAGGATTCAGCTCTAGGACTTGGTAGTTGAGATCACTTGGTGATCCATCATATCCATGCTCTTGATGCTGTAGATATGCATATCTGTAGATCTTCTCTATGTATTTTCACTACAAGTTGTATCTACAATATTCACTCAGTATCAACAATATTCATCAGTATGCTTCAACCACTGTATGTGCATCTCAATTCTCAGAATCAAGTTCCTTCAACATAGATATGTCTAAGGTCACATTATGCATGTTCTAGTTTTTTTACTACATCATTAATATATATATATATATATATATATATGGAGCATCATACTCTTGTTGTTGAATCATTTGATGACGATATAAGAAGAATAATTTGCAAGGTTTTACCCTATAGTGTGTTTTTCCTTGGTCTGGGACTAGTCCTAGTGTTTCTATGTGTTCATGCTTCTCTTCTCTTATTCCATTCTTTTCTCTTCTTAGATGATGATGATGATGATGTTCTTTCTACATAGTTCATAATTTGATGGTTAATAATTTATATCTATATAATGATATAATTATTTTGGGTGAACTTAACAAGTTAAAGAAAAAATGTAACTATCAAGGAAAAGAAAAATGTTGCTCTATGAAAAATTAACAGGCCAAGCACTACACCCTTAGTTAACATCATTCGAAATTTTATATTACTCAAGTGGAGGTGTTATTCCTTCCATCTAATCAATACTTTTTAAGATTCACCAAATATTCTTTGAAGGAATCCCCATAAATCACTAAAAGGGAAAAGGACATTGGTGAGGGTCATGCCTGTGACAGAATTTTAAGGTCCATCACCAATGTCACATATGGTGATGGTCCTTAAAAAAACATTTTTGTAAGTGCATATAGTGATGGTCCTTTAAGGTTTGTCACCAAAGCCATTTTTAGTGACAATTTTGGTGAGGGTTGTTAAATTCCCATCACTAATTATCCCTTTGGTGACACTTCTAGTGACGATACTTTATTGAACTTTAGCAATGCTCTTTTTAGTTACTTTTCATGACGGTCAAAAAATTTTCATGATCATTGATCATTCCAATGAGTTTTTGATGACGCTATGTGCATTTTACTATTTTTTTGTCAAAAGATAAAAATTTAAGACCATTGTTTTGGAGTCTTTTTCATTATGTCTCCAAGTCCATATAGTGGTTAGATTCAGTCAATTTGTTAAGAAGTAATTAGTATGCATTATTTCCCTCAAGTAATGAGAATATAGTTTTCCTATGATTCAATACATGATTAATCTCTCTTAGGTTTATTATCTAACAAATTCAGTTTAGATAAAGTTCCACTAGTGTGTGTAGAAACTATATTATTTAATACATAATCAAGATTTTCTAATTCTATTAATGAGAGAGATCTAGCACTCCTCAAAAATATTGGGCATGTCTTAACATGCTTTGGCACACACTAACATTCCCTAGAACCTCGCATGTCTTAGAAAATATTTGTACCTAAAACATCTTGTCATGACTAGGAAACCCAAGCAGAGGTTGGAAATTCGTAGCATATCATAATACTCTCCCGGCATGTGTTGGCATGCCTTGTATTCCCTAGGATGCACTAGAACACTTTGGCATGCATTAACATACATGAGCACTTGGCACACATTGGAACTTGGAATGTATTGGAACCTATTATTAGTGTGCCTAGCATGCCCCTTTTGGAAAACATAAAGTCATGAATTATTAACCCTCTTATGTGTTCATTTCCTTTCATTTTATCTTGGTTATTATTTTTGTTTCCTTGATACTCCTTCAAACATATTGGCATACCCTAGCACCCTACACATCATAGCATGCCTTCACATCTTACATGTCTTGAAACTATCTGGCACGTGTTAACACACAATGGAACTCCGTAGCACACTCTAGCACTTCTTGACATGCCTTGATATTCCCTAGCACACCTTAATAGTGCTTAACATACCTTGTCACTCCATCCTTTGAATTCTAGCTAGCATTGACTCACACTCACTCGCACACCGTCATATTTAATCACTTACATGAATTTTTACCAAGTGATCCGTTGTGTTTCCCTAGTACTCCCTAACACTCCTCAACATGCATTATCACACTCTATCACACCTAATTAACACTCTTCCACATGCCCTTCCACTTCATAACATGTGTATCACTCCCTAACACACATTGGCACTTGGCACGTGTTGGTGCTTGGAAAGTATTAACATGTCTAGCATTAATTAAGATTCCTTAGTATGCTCTGGCATGGTTTTATATTAAAGTTATTTGATATCAATTATTGTAAAGTAGATGAGAAGAAACAGAGGATGGTATGGCACTTAGAATACACTAAGACTTGGCATTTGACACTTATTCCCACCTAGTATTGGTGTGCCTAGCATACACTTGCTAGAAAAGGGAAATTGATGACTTATTAACCCTATTATGTGTTCATTTCTTTGTAGTTTAACTTGTTTCTACTTTTTTTTTCCTTTATAGTCTTTGTCACATATTGTCACACCTTTGCACATCTTGGAATACCTTAGCACTTGACACATCTTAACTTATTTGACATGGCTTCAAACCATCTGACACATGTTATCATTCCCTAGCATACCTTGGCACTCATTTCCTCACAACTAGCCTAACATTTTTTCACAACTTGGGAACCGAATCAAGTCCTTAGCTATTGTAGTTCATGTGACATTGGCATGCTTGAGCCGCAACAACTTGACCAATTGCACCTAATACAAGAATATTGTGCCTTGTCACCTAAGAAATTCCTATACCTCATATTAGGCCACTCATGTCACACACTCTTATTCATTCATTTGCATGCATTTGAAACTAGTGCTCCCTTGTCTTTACGTGACACTCCATAAAACTCCCTGACATGCAATGGCACACCCTAGCACCTAACATATTTTGGCATGTTTCTATGGCGTCTAGCATGCCTTATCACTTCCTAGCATATCTTGTCACTCCCTCCTTAGCACACTCGGAACATGGAAAATTTTAGGGGCTAATATTCTGACTGGGCTAATTTTCCATGTTTTTCCCAAAAAAAAAGATTCGCCAATTTTCAGCTTTTATAAAAATGATTGGCCCAAATTTTAAAATATAAAATTATTTTAACTTAAAAATTGCCAAAATTATATAGAGAGTATGTATAAAATCATTATAAATTTGAATAATTTTACAAATATATCAATATAATTTTTATAGTTTGCATATTAGGGACTAGTGAGATTATCCAATGTTTTAAACTTCAAAAAAATTTCACATCCTTAAAATTTTCCTTGACCTGGAACTCACTGACACTTCATGTCACAATATCTTAATTGTTCATTTATATGCATTATTTTCACCTAGTGCTCCCTTGTGTGTCCCTAGGAGTACCCAACACTTTCTAGCATGTGTTGGCACACCCTGGCACCTAGCACATTGTGGCCACATGCCACTCTATAACGCTAGCATGACTTAGTGATGCTTAACATACCATGTCACTCCCTCCTAAGCACACCTGGAACTCGTTGAAACTCCCTGTAAAACACTATTTTTCATTCATTTCGATGCATTTTGACATAGTTATCCCATGTGTTTCCATGGAACTCGCTAACACTCAACACATAATGGCACTTGGCACATCTTGGTACACTTCCCTAACACTCTTGGATGCCTTGGAACTATCTAGCATATCTTGTCACTCCCTCCTTCGCAAACTTTGAACTCCATAGCATGCCCTATAACTCCCTAACACATATTAGATCTTGGCACTTGGTGGCACATGACAATTCTTGGGATGCATTTGGATGCCCTGGAATGCCCCGGCATGGTTTAAGATCAAATTTATTTGAAATCTCAATTATTCAAAATTAAGAGAGAAGTAATAGAGGATGATTTGGCACTTAAGACATGCTCTCACTTGGCCCTTAGCATGTATTGGAACTACTGTTTCTATGCCTAACATGCCCCTCTTCAAAAGGTAAGGTCCTAAATTATTAACCTTCATATGTGTTCTTTTGTTTGAATTTTAACTCGGTGTTCCATTTTGACGCCTAACACTTTAGGACATGCATTCACATACCCTAACACCTAACACATATTGTCATTCCTTAACATGTGGCATGTCTTGGCATGCCTGACATGCATTGGCATGGCTTGGCACTATATGGAACTATATGGAACATGTTAGCACACCCTGACACTTCTTTACATGCTCTAACATTCCCTAGCATGACTTGTCACTCCCCCGTTGGCATGCCTGACACTCACTGATACTCCCTGACACACCCTCTTATTCATTCATTTCCATTAATTTTTACTCGATGATTTATTTTTGATGGGTTTCATGTATAGAATGTTGTGAAACCAGCTCCAAAAATAGAAGAAAAGAGATATCAGCGCCTTATAAATAACCCACTTCGAGGGGGAAACCTCCAATACGTTACATGAATGAACAGTTCTTGGATGATAAAAATGACAAAAACTCCTTTCTATATATAGGAGTCCATGGGGCCACAATGTAATCCTAGTGGGACCACAATGTAACCGTAGCTGACCTAACAATAATAATGTAAGGGCACAATAATAACAATATGGGGGTTACAGGGGTACAACAATAACAATAAGGAGGGATACACTAACATAATAAGGGACTACACTATTAATATAGGGACTTAACATGCCCCTCTCCTTCAAACAATTGTTGTCCTCAACGCTTGATTATTTCTTGATGCTTCTGTATAAAATTCTCATCCTCCCATGTGGAATCTTCTACAGGAAAATTTTTCCACTTGCTAAGATACTTTGAAATTTATCATACTTGTCGAGTTCTTGTTTCTGTGACTTCTTCAGAACTTCTTTCGATGTGATGTTGATCTTCCCATTGTTTAATTAGATTCTGCCCCAAAGTTAGGTTATCCTTTGAGAGTTGGAGAACTTGTTGTTGATGTTCGATGTGATCTTCCACTAATTTATCATCTATATTAGCTATATTTTATCCTTAAAACTATCCAAATTAGCCTCCATTTCTTCTTTTAAACCATCTATGTCATCTTCGGTTGCTCTTCGTAAGATCAAAATTTATTGCACTTGGTACCGTAATTTTGATATCTCATTCCTCAATTTTTCCTCTTCATGCGTCATAGTATAGCTATTTTAGAGCTTAACGAGTATGGAATTATTTTTTGGAGGAATTATAGAACCCAATACTGATAAAAATTCTAAAATTTTCCCTTGGAATCACTTCAAAATTATTTTTCAAACAAACGTTATGTAATTTTAAAAACCAAATACACACCTTTTCTTGCTTTTGAGGAGCTCGATATTGAAATTGACTTATATCTATATTTGTAGATCCTCAATATCTGAAATTTGGCCCTGTAGTATCTCTCTGAAGCTTCTTTCAAATTCCATAGGTCTGACATGATTTGTATTCTTGAAGGCAAAGTTATGTCCAATCTCCCACAATGACCAAATTATGGACTGGTTTAGTAGAGCTAACTTGTACGACTTTCCACATGTCACTATTTACTCGTTTGGCTCTACAATTTATAGGAAGGAAACTATAGTCTGTGTACTTCCAGTCACTTTTTACAGAACTGTAATGTGATGCTTAGAGGGAGAGTTATGAATATTTTCCCACGATCACCTCTTTGAGATGAAATCTGGGTGCCTGAAAAATACCTAACTTCCACAAATCATACTCCAAAAATATTGCGAACCAAGCTCTGAAATTTTGTGACGATGTGCCTGAGGATGTCGGCTTTGCTCTCTAAAAATTTTAGCTTCTGATCCTTCGTAGGAAAAATGTTATAGTGTAAATTCCGCGATGACCTTTTTAAGTGAAATTCAGGAGCCTGCAAAAGCCCTAACTTATATAGATCATATCTCCAAAAATGTTGTGAACCAAGGTCTGAAATTTTTTTTATGATGTCCCTCAAGATTTTTACATCGCACTCTAAAAATTTTAGCTTCTGAACCTTCGTATAAAAAACGTTATAGTGAAAATTGCACGATGACCTGTTTGGAGCAGCAAAACCCTATAATCCAAAGCTCTGATACCAAATGTTGTGAAACCAGCTCCAAAAATAGAATAAAAGAGATATCAACGCCTTATAAATAAGCCACTTTGAGGGGGAAACCTCCAATACATTACATGAATGAACAATTCTTGGATGATACAAATGAAAAAACCTCCTTTTTATATATAGGAGTCCATGGGGCCACAATGTAACCCTAGCCAACCTAACAATAATAATGTAAGGGCACAATAATAACAATATGGGGGTTACAGGGGTAAAAAAATAAAAATAAGGGGGGATACACTAACATAATAAGGGACTACACTATTAATACAGGGACTTAACATAGAAAGAGTTCCTTTAAGAGAATAAAAAAATGATCGCCTCATTACTAACATAAGTAATTGCGAGATTATACTTGAATGAAATTAGGAAACTACATATGAGATTTGAAGAATGACATTTTATAGTTTTTTTTATGGTATGGGAATGGTAATAAGTGAGTGGTAAATATTTTTGAAATGATAAATTTGAGTTGTTAAATTTATACAATTCGAATGCCCCATTTTTTTTCATAACACTAAATCTATTTATACATTTGAAATCATAAATTTAACAATAATAAATTGTAACCTAACAAAAAAAAAAACATATCACCAAATTCTAACCAAAAAATAAAACATTTTAAATTCACCTTTATTTTAAACACATTTCAGTTATACCTTGAGTGGGACTAATGGTTAAGAGCATGTGTTTCCTCGTAAGTGGTAACATGTTCAAAATCATAGGGGGTAGAGTATGTATGTCTTCATAGACTTAGAATTGAAATCGCTACGCAGAGGTGGGTCCCTTGTCCTACAAAAAAGGGGTCGGTTCTCATACACCAATTTTATGTGTGTCGTGACCTCAAAATTGGATAATAATATAATAATAAAGTACACAATGCAACTAAAAAAAAATCATAAAAATATAATTTCTTCATTTCCATAAGTTGATGGGACTCAACAAATTGCACATATGGGATTAGTATTTGGTATTTATTAATACCATCCTAGATCAATCTTAACTCTAGATCTATGAAGTGTTGTGAGGCATCAAATATCTAGAGGTTCAAACCTGTTTTTTGAGTGAAAAACTTGAGGAAAGGTTTGACACTTCTAGAAATTTGATCCCTCTCAATGGTTGATAGATCCGGAGTTAAAATGGATCTATGTCGGTTTTATTCATGTGCGACCAAGGAAAATCTATCAAACATATGACTAATTTTATCAATAATATGCAAATAAATCTAATATTAATATAATAATTTTAACTATGCTAAATATGTCTGAGATTAATATGGTCATTTTAATCTTAAATTTTCTTAGTTACCTCAGTTTTTTGAAATGATAAATATTGTTAATAAATTTAATGATGAAATAAAAATTTTGAATGCAAAGTGACAATGTAATAGTGTTGAATGATAGAAAATATGACTAATAAGAATGTATTCAATTGCAAATAGTTTTCATTGTGATCAATCTCAAACTATTTTCTTCTACTATTCTTATTTTCACCCTTGTTACTTTTTTCATCTTCTCATATCGATTATATGAAAAGGACAGTTGAAATCATAAACCCTTTAAATCTTCAACTCAGGTTGTTGTAGTAAACAACATACCTTGACTCTCTTTCTCTCCAATATTAATAGGTTTAATTACTATAACACAAAAATCATTGTATATTTATAGTAATGTTTTGTGTTT
Organism: Pinus albicaulis; assembly: GCA_034641835.2. NCBI lineage: Eukaryota > Viridiplantae > Streptophyta > Pinopsida > Pinales > Pinaceae > Pinus > Pinus albicaulis. Next base: position 196,976,218 of record CM076580.1, read on the forward strand.
ACTCTGAAATAACTGAGCATTGTTAATCCAATCACTTTAAAATTAATGTACCATCATACATTCTATTACATCAAATCAGAAATAAAAATCTACACTGAAATCAATGCATCAAATGCAAGAAATTAAAAGATATTAGAAGATTTTGAGGTCTAAAATGGGCCTCCTAAGGAAATTATAAAATAATAGTGGAAAAAATAAAATAAGATTTGATGACATCATCAAATTTTAGAGGGAAAAATGAAAAAACTACTTTTTCAACTCATATTTTCAACTTATCTCCCAAATTTTTTCCTCAAATTTCTAGCAGGAGTACTCGTTGGATGTGAAATTTAATTCCTCATCCAACGAGTATCCATGTTGCATACTTTCGATGGGTCCTACCACACAAAAAATGAGAAATACATAAAAAAAAAACGTGATTACAATCACGCTTTTTATGTATTTCTCATTTTTCATGTAGTAGAGTTCATCGAAAGTATGCAACATGGGTACTCCTTGGATGAGGAATTAAATTTTACATCCAACGAGTACCCCCACTCGAAATTTGAGTAAAAATTTTGGGATATAAGTTGAAAATACGAGTTGAAAAAATAGTTTTATTATTTTATTATTTTTTAATATTTTTACCCTTTTATTTAAAAAATGGTAAATCATACCCCATGGTTGACATCATCATCTTGAATCCTATTGGTTGTTATAAAGTTTATTTTTGTTGTACATTTTTCTTAGGAAGCCCATTTTAGACCTCAAAATTCCACTAATGTTCTACCCTGAAATCAATGCATCTAATGCAAACATTCAATATGATTAGAAATCAACATCTACACTCAAATCAATGCATCTAGTGAAAGTAAGAAAATGGGATTAAAAACCAACATCTATACTGAGATCAATGGATTTAATGCAAGAAAACCAATAGGATTAGAAATCACCATCTACACTGAAATCAATGCATTTAGTGCAAGCAATAAAATAGGATTATAAATAATCTACGTTGAAATCAATGCATCTAGTGCAAGCAATCAAATATAATTATGAATCAACATCTAAATTGAAATCAATGCATCTAGTGCAAGCAATCAAATAGGATTAGAAATCATCACCTACACTTAAATCAATACATTTAGTGGAAGAAATCAAATAGGATTAGAAACAAACATATACACTGAAATCAATGCATTTAGTGCAAGAAATAAAATAGGATTAGAAATCACCATCTACACTGAAATAAATGCATTTAGTGAAAGAAATCAAATAGGATTAGAAATCATCTACACTGAAATCAATGCATCTAATGAAAGAAATCAAATATAACTATAAATCAACATCTACATTGAAATCAATGCATCTAGTGAAAGGAATTAAATAGGATTAGAAATCGCTAATTACAATGAAATCAATACATTTAGTGCAACAAATAAAATAGTATTATAAACCAACATCTACACTGAAATAAATGCATTTAGTGCAGAAAATCAAATAGGATTAGAAATCATCTACATTGAAATAAATGACATCTAGTGCAAGCAATAAAATATAATTATAAATCAGCATAAACATTGAAATCAATGCATCTAGTGCAAGCAATCAAATAGGATTAGAAATCACCATATACACTAAAATCAATACATTTAGTGCAAGAAATCAAATAGGATTAGGAACCAACATCTACAATGAAATCAATGCATTTAGTGCAAGCAATCAAATAGGATTATAAATCGCCATCTACACTAAAATCAATCCATCTAGTGCAAGAAGTCATATTCCCCCTCTCCCCTCTCCTAATATATCTATATCTCCCTTCATCTCTCCTTTATATCTCTATCTCACCCCCAAAAACACACATTCTTTCTCACTCCATATCTATCAATATCTTTGTATATCCCTCCTTCTCTCCATCCCTCTCTTCTTCCATCTCTTCACCTTCCATCAATATCTCTATCTCCCCCTTCTCTCCATATCACCCCCAAAACATACACTATATTTATCAAATATATATATTTATCCCTCAATCGTCCTCTCCCTCTCTTCCTCTCTCTTTCTCTTATCTCTCTCTCCCTTTCTTTTCTCTCTTTCCTCTGATTCTCCTCTCTCCTTCTCTCTCCACATTCCTTATCACTCCGTCTCTCTCTACCTTTCTCTCTCGGCCTTTCTTCTTACCTCCCTCTGTATACCCCTCCAACTTCATCTCTCTTTCCCCCCCTTTCTCCACTCCCTCACATCCTCTCTCTTTCTTCCTCTCTTCCTTTTCTCTCCCACCTCTCTCTCTCTCTCTCTCTCTCTCTCTCTCTCTCTTCACCCTTCGACTCTATTACTATATCCCTCCCTCTCTCTTTCTCTCTCCTTATCTCCCCCATTCTCTCCATCTCTCCTTCTTTGTCTCTTTATCTCACCCCCAAACATCCACACTCTCTCTCCACTTCTCACTCTCTATGTCTTTCTTATTCGCTCCCTCTCTCTCTCCATCCAACTCTATCTCTCTATCCATCCCTCTCTCCTCTTCTCTCCCTCCCTCTTTCCTCCTCTCTCTAAAGCCCTTTCTCTCGTCATTCATATCTCTCCCTTTCTGTCCTACCTCCATCTATCTTCCCCCATCACTCTCTCTCTCTCTCTCTCTCCTTTCTCTCCAATCCTCTCTCTTCCCCATCACTCTCCTCCCCTCTCTCATATGTCCTCTCTATCCCTTTCTATCCTACCTCCCTATCTCTTCCCCATCTCCCTCTCTCTCTCTCTCTCTCTCTCTCTCTCTCTCTCTCCTTCATTTTATCTCTATCTCTCCCTTGTGACTCTCCATATCTCTCCACCTCTATCTCTCTATGTCTTTGTTATTCCTTCTCATATATATCTAGAGTTAATATATCTATCATGGTATATTAATATATATATTATAATAAAAAAAAATTAATATTGTATTAATCCAAATTTATTAAATTTAATAACATTAATATTATAATATATTAATATTAATATAAAAATTAATAATATTAATATTAATATTAATCTTTTGAGATTAATATTAGGGTTAATAATGTTTTTTTTGCATGGTATTAATAATAATTCGGCCCATAGTATTTGGCTAGGATTCACCTAAATAAAACTTCTTTTTTTAGTGTTCTTTATATGTAAATAGGATTATGGAGTAAATATAAAAAGAGGTTTTATTTATTTACCATACCTCTATTATTTACCATGGTATTTGGGCCATAGGATTGGTATATAATTAGATGTTGATTTCTAATCTTATCTGATACATTTTTATTTATTTACCATATCTCTTTATACCAATTTTATATTTATTTATTTACCATACATATTTTATAAATATTTACCAAGGTTTTGAGTGGCCATGTACTAGAGTATGATATTTTTAGTACCTCTATTATCACTACACATTGAGATATTATGTTATTTCTCATGGAGTTATTATGTTTTGATTCACATGCCATGTATTGCATTTTATTGTACTGCTACATGAAGCATATATCATTTCTCATTATTAACATGTACTAATGATATTTCATGTTTTGGACATGTGTTAATGAGAGCACCATTGTGTGTGGATCAATGTTTTATCTTTTGGGCACATTTCTCATGGAGAGACCCATTCTATCTAGTATGTTTTGCAATTAGATACGTATTGGTCAATGGGAGTCCAAGTCATGTTTCATGTTGTATATCTTTGATGTAGCCCTACTACATTTGGGTGCATGATGTAAATTTTGGTCCATAAAAATCATGGCTGGTGATATGTGTAGAGGATTCATATGTCAGTCCTATGTAATTGTTACAACTATGTATTTTCTCCATGAAGCATTGTATCATATTGTACTTCATTGTATATCATTGCCCAAAGTCAGTTGGAGTCATGTTCATGAGGAGTAGACCCTTACAATTGGAAAAGAGGCTTATTGATATAGTCAAAGATATGATTGGCATCTGTGATTTTTACTCCACATCAACCTTGCATCATCGTGATGTTGTTTTTGACAGGGCGGGTCCTCTCATTCGACACACTATTGGCATTGTCTTTAGTGTTGTTATGGAATTCACGATTGATTTAAAAGGGGGAGAGAAATTGTATGGATAGAGAGAAGCTTCAATTTTGGAGAGTTTGTGGATATCAACCTCACATGTTATTGAAGTTTACCTTAATACCAAAGTGAGAGTTTCTTAGCATTGTAGTGTTGGAATTGATGTAAACAGTGTCATGGTCATCACGTTCTTCATCATATCCATGTATGATGAGTGTTTGGTGATGTGTGTTTGGATTAATGGTCTCATTAGCTGGTACTGATGTTAAAATAGTTATGACTAGACCTAGTGGAGGTGATTTGGAGATGGATTCTACATGTGATTGGATTGATTTTGGTATGTTGTGTTGATGGGAGATGTTTTTGTCGAAAGAAGTTGAAGTGCTACTAATTGTGTTACATATGCTTCTACATGTGTTGGAGGAATTGGATATGTTGCTACAAGTGTTGAGTTATGGCTACATGTGTTGAGGTGCTTCTACCAGTATTGGAGGAAGTTGTATGACACGATGTTTTTGTTACAAGAGCTTGGAGGTTTTGTTACATGAATTAGATATGTTGCTAAAGGTGTTGGATATGTGTAGAAATATTGTGGTTTTTGTATGAGGAGTTGAAGGTGTTGGTCTTTGTGTTGATATTGGAAAAATAGGTCTTGCATGTCACGGAGTTGTTCTTTGCATGTTTCATCAGTTGCATACTTGTTAGAGAGGCTTGCAGGAGTGATTATATGTTGAAGAAAGTGTTCCATCAGTGGGCTTATTTTCTAGACTAAATATCCATTGGATTTATTCATCCTTAGCCCCAATCACTTGTATACAAGCTTGGGGGAGTGGCCGAAAAGCTCCAATAGCTATCTTGCTGTGTTATGTGAAAAACGTTCGGATCTACTCAGTGTTGTGGGAGGAAGCAATATTTTCATGAGAAACTATCCACATTCCTTATGATGCTTAGCTAATTTTTATATTGTGGAAAATTTAATGATCAAAACTTTTTGTTTTATGCCAAAAAAACGTTTCTGGGACCTCTAGAAGTTGTTTAAATTTGAAAATATAAAAAATGCAAGTGGAGTTAGTAGTTGATTAAGTCACTAAGGTGAATCCTGATCAAATCTACCATATGAATGGAGTTGTGAAGCACAATAGTTCTTTCAAATTATTAAGTTGAATATTTGATTTCATCTAGGTATTGGAGGAAACTAAATTCTAGTATGGTTGATTGTCTAGTTGTGGTGAGTGTGTGTGTGTGTTGACAAGTGTGTGAAAACTATGTGAGTTATATTATGAAAAATTTACGAATTAGTTTACAGTCGTATAAACAAATAATTGAACTATGTTTCAACCATCATATTTTTGTAGTGTGTGACAAGATGAAGTGTGGATTGGTGTAGTATTTTGAGGATTTGTTTTGAAGCTTGTGTGGAGATTTTGTGTGGCAGTTTTGGTTGCAGGGAGTGCTGCAAATTTTTTGTTTTATTTTGATTTGATTCTATGTTGTTGCAACACTCATTTTGAGTGAATTGGGAGTCTAGTATGAAATATTATGAAATGAGGCTCACATGGAGGAAGTGAACGCATGGAGGCTTCAGCTTAGACAATGACTTGGAAGATTTAGTAGAAGGAAGATATTTCTCCATCCAATATGAGTTGGATAGTCCAATGGAAGTTGATTAAGGATCATTGATCGTGGTGGCCTTCAACGGATGGTAGTCCATAGATCCATGAGAGAAATTATTTCTTGTCTGATAGGTGCCAACATACTATGAAAGAATTCAAAACTTATGGCTTATGGGTGTAAGCTTATCCATGTATAATTTGTTCAAAATATAATAAAATGTTGAGCAACGTAGCAACATGAGCGTGGTTTTTTTCTCGCCATAGGGTTTTCCAATTACATACCTGTGTCCATTATATTGATTGAATTTGTAGGTGCATGTTTATTTTTGGTTCTCTAATATATAGTTCTTTGTTTCATTTTGTGCATGGTAAAAGATAATAATTTGCAGAAAATTTTATAAGAGTCATCACTATCGATTCACCTCCCCCCCCCCCCCGCCTTCTATGTAGTGGTATATTTTCAAACATATTTAGCATTTAACGATGACCTCTTTCATATGGTTTTCACCTTCAAAAGTGTATTAATGATTGTTCTAGCTGATGTAAACTAATTCCTTTTTAATGTGCTCTTAAAATCATCATCAACTACTCTCTTATCCTCTTTCTGAGTGTCCTTTGTTTCATGTTGCACTTTTCCCATTCTATCTAGTTTTGTTTACTTGTCAATTTCCCTTCCACATTGAGAGATACTTGGTAGGATTATTCAAAAATTCTTAAGGAAAATGAATTTAACTCACCTTGAATTTCAAATATTGAACCATTAATATATCTAGCTAATTTTGTTAATGCCTTTTTCTACACGGAAAACCCTCATACTTTACTTATACAATTTTTTTGTACACTCTTTCACCGACATTCATTTTTTCTTGAGGATTTTGTATTTGTTTGAGTATATTCCATTAGTAATCTTGGGGTATAAATTGACCTTTTAATTTTTCCACCATCTGGTCCCAACTAGTTACTTCTTCTATACTTTGTTTCATCACTATACTTGCACATTATCCCTAGTGAGGAGTGTCCCTTGAGGCATGTTCGTTTAGTCTAGTCACTGCAAATTTCAACTTCTTCTCCTTGGCTACATTCTCTTAGTCAAAATATTTATCCATAACAATGATCAAATTGATCAAATTTTAAACTTGTAAGTTTTCCTCCAACCTCAATAAATTGACCAATCTCACAATCATCATAAAAAATTTCTCTTATGGAGTCCCTTTTTTCTGAGGATTCTTCTCGTTCATGGATGTCCTCGACTCCTGTTTTGGTTTTTTGTCCATTGCATAAAATATTTTTTGTATGTCTCCTTCTTCGTTGAGTAGGGTTTAGTGTGTTGTGAGTCTTCTTCCACTAATTCGAGGGACTCTTGCTCCTTGTGCCATCTTTTACACAATTTATCTTACAACTAATTATATATATATATATATATATACCAATTACTATTATTGATAATGTATTAACTAATTTAAAAATATATATAATAAAGTACTACAACATATATAGAGTTTTGGAAAAAAAAAATGATCTAAGTGCCTTCCTATGAAACACAACTATTTGAAAGAAGCCAAAAAGGGTAGAGTGGAAAAATATTATATTTTCCGTCAATTTTCTTCTCTACCGTTTCTAAAGACATTTATGTCAGCAAGCCTTCAATAATGACATGATCTACAAAGTACCCACAATCATTTTTTCGATAGCCAACGAATTATTAAGGGGTGAGTGCTTGTTAAATCCTACGCTATGGCATTAATTTTTTACTCTTAAAATGAACACAAACATTTTAGTTGTCAACATCGAAACCAGCCCTGCTAACGAATACAAAAATACAGACAAGATGCTTTACCCATGGAGATCATTACCCATTTGGAACTAGTGACTATCCCCAAATAAAATAATTTTGAATAGAAATGTTATCGTATCCAGCTGTTTTTTGTTCTATTTTTATGTGGATGAATGCATTGATCACATGGCCCTTGTAGGATCATCCTCCAATCCAGACTTAGCAAGCGTTCAAGAATACGATTTTAGAAATGGGCGTTCTCTTCAATGCAGATGCTCTCAATAATATGATCTAAACCAATACCTAGGAGTCCTTTAGATTGATACGATTTTGTAATATGATTTTCATTTCCATAGCACCTCCTTGCTAGTGCAAAGGGTGGAATCTACATAAACTATATCTTCGAGCCTTGAAGCATAGAGTAAACTTGATGTTAAAGTATAACAAGTTAACGCCATACCAATGGTTGATTATTTATTATAAACTTGATGTTAAAGGCTAATAATCTGATGCCATGTCAATGGTTAATTATTGCTTCTCTGTTTACATTGTATTGATTTTCCAGAATTGCAGAAAAATCCAAGCATGTTCCAACTTGTATGTACCATCACAAAAAATTTCAACAATCTTGCTTTAAGGAGATGGACTCGATAATTTAGTAATATTAATATCCAATAGAAGATATTTATTATGTGACTTCTAAAATCCTCTCACCTATACTCTCATACCACTATGATGGCATCAAGAACTAGAAATTCTCATTTAAAACAATTTCATGCATAAATCAATTAATTCCTCACACAAATCCAAATTTTATATAATATTGAAGCTAGGGACTCTTTCTGCTTTTCCAACAAATGAATTAAATCCTTATTTATCCATGGAAAAGGAAAATCTATAATTTTCAAGAGATAATCCCTCTCTTATATTTTAGGAGCAAGTTGAGGAGAATCCTTTCAAACTTAGAAATCTATCCTAATTATATATTAAACAAATAAAATTAGTTTCACTTATATTTTTTTCCTAAAATTTCATATAATTTACTATTTTCTAGATCTTTATTAAACTTAATTAAAATTAAATACATGTATTTTTCATAAAGTAACATGCTCATGTATCATGACTACTGCTTAGGATTAATAAAGTGATTTTCTAGGAATTTCCTTTCTTCCATATTTTAAGAATTTTTCTAATTATGAAACCATACCTATACTAGCACATCATTTAGCTTCCCCAATACTACATTTCTAAACTACCTTTCCTTGAATTGGGGTTTCCTAGGACTAATTCCCCATGTTTCATGGGATTACCACCATGGTACCACATTTCTAGGGATCACTACCTCGATGTCATACTCCCGAGTACCCCTTAAGTTCCATTTATGTGGCCTGGTAATAGATTTCCTTACTAATAAAATCCATGGGATGGTATTGCATCTCCTAGAGTTGGAACTATCTCCGCAATACTGAAATGTCTAGGCTAATACATTTAAATGTTAATCAAACGATTATTAGAAATTAATTAAATTTTTGTAAAATGGTGGTTAATAATTTAATCAAAAGGTTTGTTAAATTAATCCTTGCATGTCATTCAACATATTTTATAGATAAAACATATCATTTTAGATATTTTCATTTCATCGGTTTAATAAAATGTTTAGTAATCTATAATAAGTTCCTTTCTGATCTAATCAAACGTGTTTAGAGCATTTTGAACATCAATTAACTAAGCATGAATACATAGGTTCTAATAGATATAAAGAAGGAGTTATAGTCCATCTATCAAAATTTTCTAATCCTATAAACAAGGTCGACTAATATATATAGAAGCCACTTTTGTGAACTAAAAGAGCGTACACAGACAATATCTCATATCAATTGAGAACATAGTGTCGCACATCACAATGGATAAATTAATTAACATTAATACACACAAAATATCTCAAAATAGTCATAAACATAGAATTAAACATCACAATTCATGATTCTAGTATGCATATGAAATAAATTTATGCGTTGATCTCAAACTAATCGGTAACTCAAGGAGAGAATTTTACTCTGGACCAAAACATAGGCTGGCTACACTACAACTTTATTGTAGTAGATGACACATGATCTAAATTTAATGTGTAGTGAATTATTTCTCGTGGTATTCACACCAAATCCTTGGTTAAACATTTAGAATATGGAGTCCACTATATAGGATTATCAATTTCCCTATCAAAACAAAGACCAAGGTGGTTTATCAATTATACATATAGCAAGCGTCAAGGTGGTATACCACCTATTCCATGTAGTAGGCACCACGATCACCCATTTTCCCATCCAATTTCATTCATATGGCTTCATTGAAGATTAATATGGGGTATTTATCACTCCCACAAGTTGGAATGCATTGTCCAAGTGGTTTATCAAATGTATTTTCATAGTAACCACCATATGAGTTTGAATTCAACTATCTAGTTGGCTTATCTGCTACTCATAAGCACCACAATGGCCAATAATTCCCTTTCAATGTGGTTTATTAGCTATAAAAAAACCACATTTATTTAGTCACCCACTGAGCCTCGAACTAACCACATAGGCTTAAACAACATAATTCGATGGCCCTACACATTTTTCGTTGTGATTCCACCTAAGTTCACAAAGGATTTGATTCATACACATGGTTATTCAAACTATCTTAGACACCATTTTATTCTCTACTCCTAATTCCCAACAACTACCATACACTCTAATAATCGACAACACACTCAAGAAGGAGAAAATTTTAATCTAGGACAAAACTAGAAAGGAGGGAAACCAATCTGATGTACATGCCCAATCATTTCCCCCTCTCTTCAATTGTACATGCATATCTTTCTTCCAAGCCTTTTTTTATATCTCTATGAGGACCCAATTATTCCCCTTCCATTCCCCTCAGTAACCCCATTTCTACTACATCTAATAATGTGGCATAAGTTGACTATTAATGTGTAGCTATACCCAAGTTGTACCATATATTTAACTATCAACAAGTTTCCTCATCCATATTTTGTAATGGATTCCTTATTAACTTCAACAATTATCTGTAGGTTTGGTTCCATGCCATTTCAAGAAAATAATTTAGCTTCCTCAGAGATTTGGATCTAAACGGTTATTTCCTCCTTGAGTTGGTAATGAAATTTAAATGTTTGAAAGGAACAATGTATTGACTATTCAAGGCTCATCCACACATGCTAAAATTACAATCGTTTCTTTAAATTATAAAAAAAGAGCTAGATGAAATATTATTATAAACCCCACCCACTTAAATTAACATTATCCTCAATCATTTATAAAGTAAACAAAAAAATGAGATTTATGATTAACAACTCTTAGATTATTCTATACATTAAACAAAAATGGCTAGAGCTTCAAAATTTGGTGTGAAAATTCATAGGTAGCTTTGGTGGGTCCAAAGTGCTTCTATTGCACCTTGATTTGATGTATTACTCAAATTCATAAAGCAATATATCTTTGGTCCAATATGCACAACGGTTCAAATTGGAATCCTCCCTCGGATTCCACCTACATCACAAACTAAAAATCACATGATTATTGTCATGTGTATACATTTTAAGAAAATATATATGAAATACATCACATTATTTGATTATGGGTGGAAAGGCTAATATATAAGCTACTATTCCCACTCTTTTCAAAATATCCAATGGTGCATAAAAGCTAGGTGCTATTTTAGCACAAGACCCCACTTTTAGTGAATTATTCCTTCATTTCTTATAGAGATATCCATTCTTTCTATTGACAAAATGGTGTTGTCGTTGTTGTCAAGTGTAGAAATAGTAGATCTTGGCATTGATGTCAAAAGGATTAGTAGGATTGTGATTATTTTTAAATTTTTTATAGAGGTTTATTGATATGTTCTTCAGGTGTGTACATGTCTTGGACATGCATGGGGAAGTGTAGAAGCATGTGGTACAATTATTGTAGAGAAAGGTTGATTTTACCGTGTTTATAGGATTGTCGTAGTCATAGAGTGTTCACAATGCAACATTGGGCTAATGTTGCCCCATTCCCATTCTATCCCTTTGCAGATGAGTATCATGATAATCATTTAGTTCTTGCATGGTTTTCCTAGGGGTGAGAAAAATAAATTGTTATCTCTCCAAAATTTCCTAGATTTGTTATGTGTGTTTCAAGAAATATTAGAGGTAACTATCAACCACTTTTTGAGATTAGGATATAGAATTCTTAATGCTCAGAGAGGGCTCTCTATTAATGATTTAACTTTGTTGTTTTAATTGATATTAGGGTAGTTATGTAAGACTGATTTGGTTTGATTTTGATTTGTTGGTGGAATTACTGATTCAGATGGATAGTTTTCTTTTCTACTTTTTCATTGGGATATGGAGTCAATATATGAAGAAAACATAACAGAATCAATTTCTAAAGGAAGTGTTACAGGGCAAGGTAGCGGAGCAAAATCAGATCTTAAAGGCTGAATGGTGAAGTGATTTTCAATCGGGATCAAGGAAAGTTAAGGATTCCTTAAACCAGATGATGAAGGAAGGTGAAAGAGGTCAATCGGGATGGGAGATAAATTAAAGATTCTCAGATCCAGATATCATTAGAAAATATTAACAATAAAAATTCATAACAGAGTGTATTTAAACAAATTCTGCAATAATATTCCGGTTATAACATTTAAATTTAGAAAAACATGCAAGTTTATGGAATACTTAAGAAAATAACAATGAACAATTGAAATATACTTCACTGAAGTAGCTCAACACATTTATCCTATAATGAAATACCTTTATTGCTTGTCCTATCTATCAACTTGGAAATGTTACAATAAACCCTCTGGTAGTAGATCAATTTCAACGATAGAAATGTTCAGGAATCCACATTCAATACTTCGAATTGATGAAGTATTTATACAAAACTTAGTACAAAATATCCTATCAAATGATTTAGGATTTAATCAAGGAAAAGAAAATATCTTCATGCAAGAAGATAAAGACACCTATTACCTAAATGCAAGTTGTCCCTATTTATTTAATTTGATATTTGTTTCTCTGATATTTGTTGTCTTTCACGCTGGTTGGCTTTTACGCTGGCTTGTCTTTCACGCTTCTTGTCATTTTATTTTTCTTTTAACTCTGTATTTTGTTTGTATTCATCTCATCTATATTTGATTTGTTTTCCTGCTCTATTTACTTTTCAACTTTTCACTACTTTATCTATTTTTACTTTTACCTATGATAGTAAATCACACAATTTTTCTCATGCCTCTTCTTTTGGAAGATGTTTGATTTTTACCATTCTCCTATAAATATCATTTGCTTTAGTGTACTTGGTAAACATAGGCTTGTTTACAAAAATATGGTTTACCTCATGCTGGAGGTAAAATAGATTTTCAAAAATATGAAAGAGTAATTTTCCTGTAGGAATTCCTTTCAATGAGGAATTGTTGGAATGTTCTTTAGCCACTTCTCTAATCTTTTTGTCATAATATTCATGCCTCATTAGTCTGTCATTTATTACTAATGGATTAGGCAGTCATTTTTGTGTCAAAACATCAAATTTGTTCATGAATATGTTCACTACAAGCTCCATAGTTTGACACTTATCCTCAAGTTGTGTCATCAGATTTCTCTTGAAAATCACTTTTTTCACCTCTAAGATTGTTTTTTTATGTCACTAGATTCAGTTTTCCCTTTTTCCTATACATTAACTTGAATTTGGTATCAGAAGTAGTCTATGCATAATAAGATCCTTCCTCTCTTGCCCTCTTTGAATTTATGTCCTGTGGGGCTGGAGTATGTAGGATGGAACTAGTATCAACATGCTTCTCCACCTCTTGTAGAGTATTTTCCAACCACTCTAACTGGTTGGAATAATTTTCAACATCAAGCTTTGACTCATGGATAAAAGGGGTCAATTTGAATTTGACTCTTAACTTACTTTTGACACCCAAGGGGTAATATTTCCATTTGAAACTATTAATGAACTTGAAATCTTGTCAACACTTGTCTGCTTGCTGACCAACATTCCTACAATTGAAAATAAAAGGACCAAGATGGTTTTTAATCTTAAATTGAGTTTTCTTCTTTGCTGAAATAAAATTAACTTCATCTGAATTCAGGATCTGTCTGATGTATTTTAATGCAAATAACCTCATTTGGAGGTATTTGGGAAGATTGTATGGAGTGAGTTGGCTTCCATCCACCCTAATTTTAGTATGATTTTGGTATAAATACCAGTCTCCTATTTTACTTTGTTCTGACAATTGTAACACCTTCTTTATGTCTTCACCGACTCTAGGTTGAATGCTACTACTTAGCATATTAACAATTGGATAAACAAATGAATCAATGAAGTCTTTATAGCTAAATTCTGTGGAATCCTTTCTAATCAAGGATGTCCAAAAGACTACAAATTGGGGGTTACCCTTTGTGTCCAGTTTTTGGAGGTTAATTGCAAACCTTTCTGATTAGAAATATAAGAAAAAATGGAACAAAACTGAAGAGTATTCAAATACTCCTTCCTCTAGTAATTTGACCAGATGATCAGGGATTGCATCTGATAGGTATTGGGCAAAGTTAAAGGTTGAAGCTAGAGGCTGACCTGGGCAAAATATGGATAGAAAACCTAGGATAGATTCATCTACATATTCATCAGTAAAATACCCTAAAATACATGACAACATTATGACAATATGTCTGGTTCTCTCTGAAAATATGGAAGTTGAGTATGGAGGACTAGTTTTTAGGGTTTTTACTGATGGAGGAAGGAAGGTTTGGAATATTTGGAATCTCTTGGGAAATTCCAACTTTAGATATAGTTCAGTGAGGATTTCAATAGATAAGAGGGCTTCATTAGACTTGGGTTGGATCTGTAACATCTGATTTATGGATTTGTGCCCTAATTGTGAATAAGATTTCTTGATTTGCGGTAATAAGAGCTCTTTCATTGGGAAAATAATTGATATGGTAGAGTCTACTAAGTTCTGGAAACTGAAATTTCTGTGGGAAGATGTATTTGGGTAGGTTTGAGTCCCAAAGGTGGATATCATCAGCCCGAATAATGAATTTTTCATGGCTCCAGTAGTGGAGCTGTAGAAGGTTGAAATCAGTTACTGTATCACTAATTTTGAAGTCTTTATCAGCAAGATGGTTGTGGTCAACATCTACGATAGGTGGTTGCAGAGGGTTAATAGATAAAATTATCGAGGAGGCCATAGCTTCGTTTAATTTATCAATTATTGTGCTTAATTAATGGTTTTTGATACTTAGGATTACCTGGGAAAAGAATTTTTGGCCTTTGGAAGTGGTTCTAGTTGCAACAGGGGCTTTCTTGGTCTACAAACCTTCAACTCTCAGTCAGAAAATGGTTCTTTTGGATCTTTTTCGCAAATAAACAACAGTAAATGAATAATTGTTTCGGGTGGGTTTTATTACTTTTGATTGGAGGTGGTTAATCCCATGGCACATGCTTTAATTTTCAAACATCAATGGTTTTATCACAATGCGCGAGGACGGGTTGGCAGATTATCACATCCAAAAAGGAGGTTAGGCGGTTTCAGGATGGGGGGGTGTGATGAATTGTGGAAATACCGCGTGGCAAATGGTGGGGGTGAAAAACCACACATTTCACACCCTTCTCCCCCTCCCCCCCTCAACTTTAAACATTGGACTGTTGGGGGTGCGAAATGTTCTATTGGTCATTAGATCTAATCGAATGGATCAAGAGGATGGATGAGTTGGGGTGTTTTGATAAGTGGGACCCGAGATTGTATATGCAGGGTGATATAATATATATGCGAAGATTTTAATAATATATGGGATCGAGGAGTAATATGTTAAAGTGGAAGGGTTTATATGAAGTGGGTTAAAATGTTTTAGCGGGAGGAGATAATATAGTGGAGGGGATTTATATATGCGATGGGTTAGGAAATATAATGTGGGGTTTTATAATGATAGCGAGGAGTAATGTAAAGTGGTTTTTGAAATAAAGTTGGACCCTGGGATATATTAAAGCTGGGAATTAATATAATATGGGGTAAATGAGTATAAATGGGTTGGGATATATATAAGCAGTAGGGGTTTAAATTTAATATACACTTTGGGAAATATATTTAATGGGGTCTATATGAAAATATATTATGAATGGGCTAAAAATAAACTAAAGGGGGTATTGTATTGAGCAGGGAATTCAAATCAGAAAGGGAAGTGGGACCCTCTATATTTTAACCATTTAAAACTATGAAAAAGTGGGTTTTTCATGTTTTTAATGAAAATACAATGTTAGTAAAGGGGAGGTGAATTTTTCAAAGAGAAATGGGTTTTTATCTAGGGAAAGGGGTTTTTAGGAAGGGGTGAGAGTTAGAATAAGGGGAAAGGGGTATTTTACAAGAGGAAATGACTTCCAAGAGTGGAAAAAGGATTTTATCAAGGGGAAGGGGATTTAGGATGATATTAGTGATATGAGATGAACCAATTGATGCTTTCCATTACTTGTGAAAGTAATCTACCTATCCTTTATTTACCCTAACATTTTTACTTCATTTATTGGGTGCATTTGAGCTTGCTGACCCTTTTATTTTCTTTTGATAAGAAAACTAACCTATTTCTAACCTTATAACTTCCAATGGTTTAGATTAAATTGATGAGATCATTTTTATTCTCTACCTAAATATTTTTCTTCCAAGATTGAATGGTTTGGCCAGATATTTATTCACTAACTATCATTACATGAAATTTAAAAGCATGAATGAATCAAGATTAAACTGTATTATTATCATGAATTGTGGCATTTTGGGCAAGCTACACACAATTTTATTTGCAAAAGTAACTAAACTAGGAGTAGTGGCATTTGAATGTGCAACACTTTCAGGATATTTTTTTTTTCATTTTGTGGGGTTCATACTTTATATTCTTTTTTGATCTTATGTTATTTTGGTCTTATGATTTTTATTTTAGGACATACCCTCTTTTCATTTTTTAATATGGGAAAAAATTTGCAAAAAGAAAAAGTATGTACAATATTACAGACTTAACATAGTCAATTCAAAATTATGATCCCTATTATTATAGGACCCTAACAAAAACCATAAGAACCACATGAAATGCCTATAGATTTTGGTTTTTATTGAGTTCATTAACTTATTCTATAATGTATGGATTGTTCCATTAATGATAAATTTTTTTTTCAAAGAAACTACTCTCAATATATCCATGGTAAAATGCCAT
Organism: Pinus albicaulis; assembly: GCA_034641835.2. NCBI lineage: Eukaryota > Viridiplantae > Streptophyta > Pinopsida > Pinales > Pinaceae > Pinus > Pinus albicaulis. The sequence continues at coordinate 196,992,871 of CM076580.1, forward strand.
GATAAAAATTTTCCCAATCCTATAAATACTTAATCGAGATCACATTTGAGGTAGAGATATGAGAAGGAAATGTTACTTGGAATGTGATTGAACATCTGACAGGTTAGCATATCATAACTTTTTATTCATATATTTACTTTTATTTCATGGAACAAGAGATCTTGATTGAATTCAACTTGTTCTAATGTTTCATATGCTTGATATGATGGTTGTGAGAGTGATCTAGTCCAATGATAGCATCTTAGAGGCCAATTTGCATCCACCTATTTCAAATCAAAGTTCTATTTACCTATGGTGAAATCTAAGACTATAATTCATACATTTCCTGTAATGATTCTATCATAAGATGATTTTACTGGTAAGTTAATTTGAACATGCATGGTTAATCTGATAAGAAGGGTCAATTTATTTGTTGCCAATGTGGATTGGTGGTAGAAAGTGATTGAAAAATAATAGGTAAATTGATCTATATTATCAAATTACTATTGAAATAGAGATATGGTTGTGGATCTCCTAAATTCAGTGTAGAAGAAAATATACACCTATTAAAATGGAAGAGAATCAATGAGCTCACATCAATTGGAGTAAATCAATCTGGATTAATTTTATAGTGCTTAAAGAAGATACTTGATATCATGATTCAATAGTATGAACGTATTATTTTTTTGGTTGTGGTTCATATCCTATATATTTATGAATGTTAAAGATCCCTGATGATGAAGATTTTGATTGAAAATTTTGTTTATAAAAGAATTTGATGTTTGGAGCCAAGTAAATATGTTGCATTGTGTGATGCTACCCTCGAAATGGAGTAGAGACTATGTGATGAAGGAATTTCATTTCATAGGTAATGAAATTTTGGGAACTTAGAAGTGAGGTATATCAGAGACCTTATATGCCTATTGCATAGCTTTGCATATGGAGATTTTTGGGGGATTTTTGCATTAGTTGATCTATTTAACTTTTCAAAGATAAAGTTTCCACTGTAGTTATTAATCTCATTGTTGCGAGGATTTGTTTTTGAGATAGTATTATATGTCATAGTCCTACTACAACATTAATATCAATATAGAGTGAGAATTTATCAATATTGTTATGATGTATTACTTCTAAATAATGTGTTGTGCTTTAAGGATTGTCATTGGATATAGTGACAACATGAAATGTGTGGAATTAAAGAAATTTTCTTGTGATGTTCTTGCAAGTGCTAAAGGTGTCAGGCTTAATGTATCATGCTTCTTCCAAGTGTTGATTGAGAGTGTGGACAAGTTTAAGTGGTAATATTTATGCCTTTTACCTTGTGTTATCAATAATGTGTATTGTGGCTAGGGTTTTTTCATTATCGCTACTATGGTTTCCATGTATATCCTAATGTATTTGTGAGGGAAGAATTGTTTTATGAGATAGAGTTTTATGCTTTCTCATTATTAATAGGAAGAAATATTGTATGATGTAGAATTATTTTATATTATTTTGAATAGATCTTATGCTATTGAGGATAGAAATGTTTGTCAGAGTATTGAGTATGATGCTACTGGTGAGGGTTTGAGTATGCCTACTAGGCATTGAGTCAGAGTGAGAGGATTCTAGGATGGCTAAATTGTTATTCCATTGAGTATTTATATTGGTAAATGTATGTTTCATGATTATGAAATAAGGTTTCTTATTGATATTGATTATTGGTTTATTGTTGTGAATGTTTTATTGTATGTTGTTAATGTTTGACAAGTTTTTGGTTTGTATCTTCATGTGTATGATCAGATTATGTTTCTTTGAAGGACAAATTAGTTTTTTATTCCAATTATAGAGACTAGTTGGGAGTTGTTTATGTATGCATCTGGAAAGAAAAATACAATGTTATTGATGTTCGAGTAAAGAGTTTGATGTTTCTAGGGTTTACAACAAAATACGTATTGTTGATATTGATGGGAGGGTATTAATAGAGTTTTGATTCTCTAGTACTTTATTATTATATTTCTTGTAGCTTTGTTGTAGGGGAATTTTGTTGGGGTATATATTTTTCTTGATATATATAATGTATAGTTATTATGACTACCATATTATGATGCATTGGGAAAAATTGTATTATATCAAGTTTTATATGTAATATGCCATGTGTATTATGCCAAAATCCTTGTAATAGTTATTGATGATATTTTTTGTCAAGTTTGATGAGGAGAGAGTGTTGGCTTATGCTCTTATATATGAGTTATAATATTGATTGAATTCTGCTAGGGTTTGGAATATATTTGTGCTGGCAATAGACGTTTCCAATCAATTGATTTTGTACTAAGTTTGAGAAGAAAGTTACATATGGTTCTATCGTGAAGATTGGATGAAATTTGATCTACAATGTTGTAGCTTCAATGGGTCCAATGTGCTTCCATTGCACCTCTATTTGATTTATTACTCAATTTCATAGAGAATTATATCTTTTTGACAAGATGCATAGTGGTTTGAATTGGAATTCTCCCTTGGATTCCACCTACATCACAAACTAAAAATCACATGATTAGTGTCATGTATATGCCTTTAAGAAAATATATTTGAAATACATCACATTATTTGATTATGTGTGGCAAGGCCAATATATAAAATACTAGTCCCACCCTTTTCAAAATATCCAATGGTCCATAAAACCTAGGTACTAGTTTAGCACACGACACCACTTTTGACGAATTATTCCTTTGTTTCTTATAGAGATATCAATTATTTCTATTGAGAAAATGGTGGTGGCACTGTTTTCAAGTGTAGAGATAGTAGAGCTTGGCATTCATTTCAATAGGATTAGTAGGATTGTGATGATGTTTTGATTTTTGATAGAGGTTTTTTGATGTGTTGTTGAAGTGTGTAAATATCTTGGACATGCTTGGGGAAGTGTAGAATCATGTGCTACAAATCTTGTAGAGAAAGGTTGATTTTACCATCTTTAGAGGATTGTCGTAGTCCTAGATTTCTCACAATACAACATTGAGCTAATTTTTCCCCATTCCCATTCTATTCCTATAAAAATGAGTATCATGATACTCATTTAGTGCCTGCATGGTTTTCCTATGGGTGAGAAAAAAAAACCATAAGCCAATACCACATGAAACTCCTATAGTTTTGGTTGAGATTGAGTTCATTAACTTATTATATAATTTATTGATTGTTTCCTTAATTATTAACTATATTTTATCAAAGAAACAACTCTCAATAGATCCACGGAAAAATCCCATGATGACATTTTCCCCAATCCTATAAATACTTAATCGAGATCACATTTGAGCTAGAGATATGAGATGGAAATGTGACTTGGAATGTGATTGAGCATATGAGAATTTAGTAAATCAGAACTTTTTATTCATATATATATTTTTATCTCATGGCACAAGAAATATTGATTTAAGTAAACTTATTCTAATGTTGCATCTACTTGATATGATGGTTGTGGGATCAATCTAGTCTAACGATAGAGCCTTAGAGGCCAATTTTCATCTACCTATTTCAAATAAAAGTTATATTAAATCAATGGTGCAATCCGAGACTATAATTCATACATTTCCTACAATTATTCTATCCTAAGATGATTTTATTGGTAAGCTAATATGAACATGCATGTCTAATATAATAAGAAAGGTTAATTTATTTGTTGCCAATGTGAATTGGTGGCAGAAAGAAATTTCAAAATCATAGGTAAATTGATCTATATTATAAAATATCTATTGAAATAGAGATATGGTTGTGGATGTCCTAAAGTTGGGTTAAAAGAAAATATACACTTGTTAAAATGGAAGAGAATCAATGAGCTCACATCAACTGGAGTAAATAAATCTAGATTAATTTTATAGTGCTTGTGCATTAAAGAATATAGTTGATCTCATGATTCAATAGTATGAATGTATTATTGTTTTGGTTGTGTTTCATATCCTATATATTGATGAATGTTAAATATCCTGAGTGATGGAGATTTTGATTGAACATTTTGTTTACAAAAAAAATTGATGTTTGGAGCCAAGTAAATATGTTGCATTGTGTGAGGGTACCCTTGAACTAGAGTAGAGATAATGTGATGAAGGAAGTTCATTTAATAGGTTATGAAATTTTGGGAACTTAGAAGTGAGGTGTATCAGAGACCTTGTATGCATATTTTAGAGATTTGAAGTGCATATGGAGGTTGTTGTGTGATAGTTGCAATGAATGAGCTATTTAAATGTGGAAAGATAAGGTTTTCAGTGTAGTTCTAACTTCTTAGTCTCATGGTTGCGAGGATTTTTTCTTGAGATAGTGTTATATGTCATAGTCTTGCTACAACATTGATATCCATAGAGAGTGAAATTTTATCAATATTGTTATGATGTATTTCTTCTAAATCATGTGTTGTGCTATAATGTTTTTCATTGGATATAGTGACAACATGAAATGTGTTGAATTAGAGAAAGTTGCTTGTGATGTTGGTTCAGGTTCTAAGGGTGTCAATCTTAATGTATCATGATTCTTATAATTTTTGATTGAGGGTGTGGATGAGTTTAAGTGGTAATATTTATGCCTTTTACCTTGTGTTATCACTAATGTATATTGTGGCTAGGGTTTTTTCAGTATAGATACTAGGTTTTCTATGTATATCATAATGTATTTGTGAGGGAGGAAGTGTTTTATGAGATAGGGTTTTAGGCTTTCTCATTATAGATGGGAAGAAATATTTTATGATGTAGAATTATTTGGTATTATTATGAATAGATTTTATCCTATTGAGGATAGTATTGTTGGCCAGAGTATTGAGTATGATGCTACTAGTGAGGGTTTGAGTACGCCTATTGGGGATTGAGTCAGAGCAAGAGGCTTCTAGGATGGCTAAAATTGTTATGCCATTGAGTATTTATATTGGTATGTGTATTTTTCATGATTATGAAGTGAGGTTGCTTATTGAGATTGATTAGTGGTTTGTTGTTGTGAGTGAGCTGTTGTATGTTGTTAAGGTTTGGAAAGTTGTTGGCTTGTATCTTGATGTGTATGATCAGAGTATGTTGCTCTTAAGGACATATTGGTTTGTGATTCCAATGGCACAGAGTAGTTGTGAGTTGTTGATGTAAACAGTTGGAAAGAAAAATACAATGTTGTTGATGTTAGAGAAAAGAGTTTGATGTTCCTAGGGTTTACAACAAAATATGTATTGCATATATTGATGGGAGGGTATTAATAGAGTTTTATTTCTCTAGTAATTTATTATTATATTGCTTGTAGTGTTGTTGTAGGGGAATTTCATCAGGGTATATATTTTTCTTGATATATATTATGTGAAATTATTATGAATATCAGAGTATGATGTATTGGGAATAATTCTCTTATATCAAGTTTGATGTGTAATATGCGATTTATATTATGCCAAAAACCTTGTAATAGTTATTGATAATATTTTTTGTCAATTTTGAGGAGGAGAGAATGTTGGTTTCTGCTCTTATCTATGGGTTAATATATTGATTGAGTTGTGTCGGGGATTGGAATAGATTTGTGTTGACAATAGACGTTTCCAATCAATTGATTTTTTACTGAGTTTGAGCATAATGTTATATATGGATCTAGCTTGAAAATTGGATGAAATGTGATCTAAAATGTTTGAGTTTGTTGTAGGTTGATACATCATGAAAAATTATGAAATGAGTTCCAAAAGAGTCTGATGGTTGGATATTTTAGTAAGGGAGTGGTGGCTTCCTTTTAGTGGTAGTGAGAGAACTTGCTAAGAGAGGAGTGGCTTCCTTCTGGTGGTAACTGGAGAAAATAGAATGGTATGTACCTATTTTAGTTGTTACATGGCCACTCAAAACTTCACTAACCACTACTTTTTGGGTACCCCTCTAGTTTTCCAAGGTCCTAAGGGTTATTCTTATAATTTCAAATTAGTTAATTATCCAACGAATATTTGTTGTTCAACTCTATTGGTAATCATGATTTTTGATGCATATTACCCATGCTTACTTTCCTCGACATGAACCTCATCCTATCATATATCATATGAATATTTGTTATATAATTGTTGATATTGTGCCCCTTTAAGCATTACCTTCACATCCACATGCACTTCAAGTGATAGGTGAGTGTTTATTTTGATAGTGATGCTCCACTTTGGTCCTCGTTATTTAGAATGTATTAGGTGATACTTATTTTTCACTTATGCACTTGTTAAACCCTAGGCTATTATGCCGAATGCCTCAAATATATTTTAATTTAATCCCCATCCTTTAATATGCATTTTCGTGAGTATTTCCAGTTGCACTATATCATTGCATCATATAGAGAATCACACTACATATCATGTCACCTACAATTATCAAGTTGGTACATGTGCTTTAATGCCACATTATTTAAATAAAGGATTCTATTAAGGGATGAAAGATAGAGGCCTAAAAATTCCACTAAATGCATGCCATATTGCAGTTTCAAATGGAAAAAAAGCACATATACATATTCCTTGAAGCTCATTTGTGCTTTATTGATCCTCATTGTGCATCATAGGCTTTATTTTTAACATTAGAGAAAATTGTTATATAGTGCTAATTAACTAATTTATTCTGATGCCCTTTTTTTTCAAATACATAAACATGAAGCTTGTATACGCAAAGTAGAACATAACATCGCTCAAGAATAAAACATAGTGGATGTAAGTGTGATACACACCCTAACCACTAACAAGGAATTCACAATACAAATAACACATATATCATGTGTCAAAAGAAATGGATCATCGACTATACGATGGCACATTTATATGTTGTGCCTCCTCACATCATTTTGATGCCGACATTAACGCAATGTAAATCCAATGGGTGAGTATGGAGTATATATGTAACGATGCCATGGTGAGGGAATTATATAAAGAGTGCTAAAGTAGTTACATTTTACATGCACCAATTTCCTATTATAGAAAAATTGGATGTAATGAATGCAATAATAATCATGTGAAGCAATAACAAATGATGATACATAAAGAGAAAACTATAAGAGAAGGATAACAAAATTCTCCTTAAGAATGACACGATATACAAGAACATCATAGAAAAAAACTATGTCAGTACAGTTGGGAGTGATCACACTAAAGGTTATGTATAATTAACATGGATGATTTTATTGAAGTGAACACAAAATACAAGGAATTAGCCCAATAACACATGAAAATAATATTGAAGTGCCACTACTCTAATCGATCATCAATGCCATGGTTAATCACATAGTAACCTTTGTGCAAGATTAAAATTTCATACATATTTAGCATATAAAATATGAAAAATGTTATGGTTCCATGTGTAATTTGGGTCACATGTCACCAGAATCACAATGATGGAAACATAAGGAACCAATGATAAATCATATTGACTTTATGACAACATCCCACCATAAATTTTATGAACCCTAGATTGAAAAATATTCACATCAATAATCAAGTTACAATTGTATTTACATTGTGAAAGGAAAGGATACATATACCAAATTATAATGAGAGATAATAATATGTTCGCTAAGAAAAAAGAGTGAAGTATTACATAATTTATACAAAAAGGCATAGGATAGGTAGCAAGATGTGATGAATTAATGAGTATTATGCTAAAGGTAGCTACAATGTTGTTGCATGTTGAAAGGCGTCACAAGGAACAAACCATCACATGTGATAGAGGTTATAGTCAAGATGGAACCATATGTTTATCAATATCGTGGAGTACTACACATATAAAAAATATAATTGATTTACTCATTAAACTTATCCACTACGTTGGCATCCTTTATATTTTTCTCTTCATCGAATCCTTGTAAGTGGGTGGTGGTGATATTATAGTGCATAAGGAGTGCTTGCCACATTTGTAAGAGATGCGAGTCAAAGCGTTGTCACATAATAATTCATTATGCACCATCAATGGAAAAATTTGCACGAAGTGTTGGGTGGGATATCAATCCATATAAGCACACATTGCAAGAAGGATATGATGTGAGAAATGAGTGAAGGAATACTAGAAATAGGGTAGTGTCATATAAAACCAAAGGTTATAGAATACATGTGTGATGAAATGATGATCATATTTTTGATCATGTGAAGTTGGAAATTGAATGAAATGAATTATAATAAATATTAAATTAAATATTATTTGATAGTAGATACCATTGATAATACATACTCGCCATACACATATACAAAACCCAACTTGTGCAAGTCATGCCCTATTGTTTGAAATAAGAAATAAGAATCAGAACAATCACATTGATGCACAATTGAGATGCGAACTATTTAGTATCCCCGTGAAGTCAATATAAAAGTATTATGGGAAGAGAATATAAAACCAACCATTTGTAAGAATCATATGACAACCAATATATAAGTGATACATGGTGAAGAATGATAATGCATTATAAAACTTTTCAAGTACCACAATGCGATATATGTAGCAACATTCTATTGAATGGCATTAACACCATTTAGATTAATTTTAATTCACAAAGGAGGCAATTATTTGATGCATTTCAATGATGTGATTATATCATAAGCATGAAGGCAATGTGATGCAAGTAACACTTGGAAGTGAAACAATATCATGATTTGAAGAAAGATAATGTGATAGATTCTAGGGTGCCAACGATGCTATATATGGGACATACAAAAACCAATATTCAAGGGATATACTTGGAAAAAATGCATAATATTAGAAGTTGTATAAGAGAAGTAGCAAGCAGTTATTGCACACAACTAATTGATTCACCATAGAATTAGAATCAAAGCCTTTATCCTAAGGATGTTAACTCTTGAGGTTTTCTCAAGATCAATTATATTGAGTCATTTCTTAGAAAGATGATTTTTTTTAAAATTAAGATAATGGTATTAATTAAGCCTTCTAATCATTGGTTGTGTGCTCATAGGATTGGAGCAATCTCAACTAGTCACAATTATTGGCATAATCAACTTGAAAAAAAGGAAACGTTCGAACATAATGAAGAAAGAATGAATGTCCTTAAAGTAATTTTTATTTCTACAAGAAGATACGTCAAAGATAATTGAATATATTTTGACTATATTATAAATACAATATCTTTTCAATTATGAAAAAATATTGAAAATCATGGAAAAAAAATAGAGGAGATATCAAAAGTTATAAGGAAGTGAAAAAGTCAAGTGGAAGCTGAAAGGTAATGAGGGAAGTACAAGAGTAATAGGTGAAGGTTAAATATCACCTCTACACTTGTATAAATACACCCTCAAACCTCATGCAAGTGGGCATTTAGAAAACTAGATAGGCTAGACATAACATTTCCACTTTTTGTTTGAGGACATGAAAGCCTTGGATATTGGTAGCTTATAGGTGGAGGGATTGTGTGTCTAGTCTTATGTCATGAAGATGTTGTGAGCTATTCTCATCCCACTATTGGGTTTTTGTGAACTTGTGTACATGTACTTGAATTGAAAATAATATAAATGATAAGCTTCATTTAATGCATTGATTCACATACATGTTTATGGAACTTGTAATGAATATAACTTTAGGGACTATTTTGTTTCATGTAGATGATGTGTTGGATTTAAATATTTTCCCTTCATTCAATATTAATGCTAGAGATTAATTGTAAAATATTTCTCTTTTGGTTTCTATCATTCTTTCACTTGAGTACGTTTTAGTTAGCCTCAATTATTTGATTCTTCCTTGTGGAATTTTTATGCTCATTATGTTGTTGTTATGTTCATGTATCATGTTTTGCAAGTCATCAATGGAGAGTTTATTTTGTCACCATTCCTCTGACATAGTATGCTTGGCCTCACCTGTATCTATACAACTGGTTCCTGAGAGCCAAACACACATATAATGGTAGCCAAGACAATATCTAGATGTGGAACCTATTCCACATGCTATGAGATGTAATTGATACTTCATACGAGGGATACCACCTACTGTTGGCAGTATGTGGCACTATCAACACTTCCTTCTAGGGGTGTTTTGTGAACTTTATTAGGGAGTTGTAGCTTCCTTCCAATGGTAGCTAGAGAAACTATTAGATGTGGTGAACTCCAAAAGGTAGGGGATTGTAGATTGGTGGTGAGCCAATGCATGATGTAAAATAATAATTTTACTCTTAAAAAGAATAAGAAAAAGGCAACAACAATGGTGGTTTTTCATAGTTGGACTTTCCACCTAATATATGGTGTGCATATGTGCTTAATGGTGCTTTTGTTACTCATGGATCATGCTTGATCATGTTCATGTATTGATGGTTTGTCTTATACATATTTCATGACATGTGTATGTTTATGTGTTTTTGTTTTGTTAATTGCTATTACAGTCAATGGTTTATAAAGAAGAGTAAAAATAGGGGTAAAAATTTATTCATCATAAAATATTGGTTCACCCCCCTCTTAATGTTTCTAACAACTGGTATCAGAAAATGTCCTTAGGGAATCAATTTAATAGCTAGAAGGAGGTATAAGGGATAAGTAATGGAAGAAAAATAATAAATTAGATAACAAGAAGAAGTTAATTAAGGAGAACTATGACTATGTAAGAAATGTATTGAATGTAGTGGCAGTATCAACAAATATGATCAAGGAAAATCCACAGTGGAACAATTCATGTCATGAAATATGTATAATCAAGCTATGCTTTTCCTCAATGATGAAAATTATCAGGTATGTAAAGAAAGGATGAATTATAGATTTAATATCTCTCATATATAATGTTTGGAATTTAGTATGTAATGAATATACCAATAATCGCCCATCTAATCAAGAATTGGAGAATAATGATCAGAAAATAATTGCAATTTAATGTAACATACATGATTAAAAACTTAATAAAGTTATGCATTTTCAATCCAGAAAGGATGTATGGGATAACCTGCAAGCCATCCATCAAGGAGATATAACTAAGGAATAATTTTTTTAACTAGGTAATATTTCCTATTTTTATTGTAATTAAGAAGTATTCAATGTATCGAGAGAAGAAATTTCTTGCCTATAGAAAGACGAGTATTGCCATAAATTTGTTTCCATCATATCAAATGGAGTTACAAATTCAAAATATGAATGGTTAGATAATGAATTTTATCTTAGGGAGCACGAAGATCCAAAAAACGCATTGTTTCTCCTCCAAAGATAATTTCTCCAGTTGGAGAACGCATAAGGTATTTACCTAAACTAGTAGGTCCTTGGGCAGACTGCACACTAGCTCCAAGATGTTTGTATCTAACTAAAAAAGTAAACGCTTGAGCTTGAGAGGCTTTTGGGCCAGTGGGCCATAAGATTCACTGGCATAAACGGTATTTTTGAACGAAACAAAACAACAAGCAATAAAACCAATGACAGATAGAGCCGCTAAACTATAGGACAAATAATCTTCTCCAAACCATACGAATGCACGATGAGCCCATGCAAAAGGTTTGGTTAAGATATTCCAGATACCACCGAAGATACAAATGGAACCTAACCATACATGTCCTCCAGTTACATCTTCTATATTTTCCACACTCACGATCCATCCTTCTCCTCCGAAAGGAGATTTAAGTAAATAACCAAATATAACACTTGGGTTAAGAGTTAGGTTCATATTTTTCTTACATGTCCACTGCTGGGAGCCGAAGTATCATATACACCTCCAAAATACAAAGCTTTGAGCACTGTAAGAAAAGCACCAACACCTAGCAAGATTAGGTGAATACCCAAAATTGTGGTCATTTTGTTTCTATCTTTCCATACATAGCCAAAGAATGGAAAATATTCTTCTAAAGTTTCGGGTCGTATGAGTGCATGATAAATACCAAAAAAACCTAAAACCGCAGAAGAAATTAAGTGAAGTACCCCAGATACAAAATATGGAAAAGTGTCCATGATTTCCCCACTAGGACCGACTCCCCATCCTAGAGTAGCTAGATGGGGAAGTAGAATCAATCCTTCTTAATACATAGGTTTTTCCGATACAAAATGAGCCACTTAAAATAGGTTCATTTCTCTAACCCAAAATATAATTAATCTGACATGAGCCACGTGAGCCCCAAGAAATTTACCAGAAAAATTGATAAGTCGAGCATTACCGATCCACCAAGCGAAACTAGTGGTTTCTCGAACACGACTAGCTAAAGCTATAGTTCCATTAAAACAGTTTCCACGAGGTAGGACCTCCTTAGGGAATATAAGGTTTTCATGAGGTTGATCTTGAGCTGCCATCCAAGCATGAATACCTTCATTCAGGAGAATACCTTTTGTGCATAAAGTCTTAGATTTAGGATCTTCTGCTGCATGGATCTCCTAGAAAAAAAAAATCATAGGAACGTAAGTTTAGAGCTATACCAACTACTCCAATGGAACTCATCCATGGACTGGTCACTGGCATAAATAACATGAAGAAATGTAATGAATGTTTATTGGAAAAAGAAACTCCAAAAATCTGGGACTAGAAGCAGTTAGCAGTGACCATGGAATAAGTCTCTTCAGCTTGAGTTGTGTTAAAAGCACGAAATGTATTTGGACCATCACCATCTTCAAATAAATTATTTTCCACAGTAGCACCATGAATAGAACATAGAAGAGAAACACCCAATACTATGACAACTTTCGTCATATGAAATGGATTCAAGGTCCAATTATGAAAACCTTGAAACAAGAGGATAAAATGGAAGATAGCTGCTACAAAAAAACTAGGTGCGAAAAACCAACCAGACAGGCCCAATGGATAGATCAAAAATACATAAACAAGGACATCAATTGGAGTAGAGAATTAAATTTCATTATAAGGTCGTAATTATACAGATCGATCAAGTTCAAACTGACGTAACATGAAACCTATTAGACCGAAATCACCATGAAGAGCAATGAAGGTCCATAGACCACCTAATTGACACCAACAAGTAAAATATCCTTGTGCTTTCGGACCCAATAATAGTAGTATAGAATGTGCTAAACTATTAGCAGGAGTAGAAACTGCGGTAGTTAGGAAATTACAACCTTCCAAATAGGAACTAGCCAATCCATGAGTATACCATGAAGTCACAAAGGTTGTACCCGTGAACCATCCACCTAAGGCAAAATAGGCACAAGGAAAGAGAAATAGACTGGACCAACCCACAAAAAAATATGTTCTCTAGGTAGCCAGTCATCCACAATATCAAATAAAGTTTTTTCTTCTTTAGAATAATTTCCAAGGGTTATAGTCATAGCGATCCTCCTATTTCACTATTTTGACCATTTTCAAGCACCCTATATGATCAAAAGGTATATGATGAATTGGGAACAATTTTTCATCCATCATCCTTTCAAAAAAATTTGGGTTCTGAAGGTTCGTTGTTGGAACAAATATTTTAAACTAGACCAAACTAATTCAATATAGGTAAATGCATCATCGCTCGATCCCAAGTTTTCAGAGTTCCTATCTAATCCTCGAATCACCTATTTAATAACATCGATGGAACAATTTTAGGGGAGGGAAGTGCACTTTCTACCTTCCATTGACCAGATTCTATTCACAATATCTATTTCATTCAGTATTTTTTATTCATTCTCGTCTTGAACCTTCTACAATGCAAAAAAATGAAAGGAGTATTTATGTTTTATCTCATACATCTCTATGTATATTCTTACTACTACATCGTGGTCTGATATGAATGAGTCTATGTACAGGAACGAGTATATTTTTTCATAAATCATAGTACTAAATGAAATTACTCCAAATTTATTCTCCTTGTATAGCAAGAATATATATATTTAACCATTGTGGTCCAAAAGGGGAAAACCAAGATAGGGACCATGATGTAATCCTACAGGAACAACTAAAATAATTTAAAAGAACCAATGAAGTAGTGACTGAACAACTTAATGAATGGAAAATATATTATGAAGAAATTGAAGCTAAGATCATCTGTCTCGATACCAATATAGAAAGGTCAAATGAATGGAATAATAATATATTTCATATATTCAAAGAACAAGAAAATGGGCTTAAAGAGGAAAATATCAAGTTGAGAACCCAATTGAAAGAGACAAGAAGAGTTGAATAAGGAATAAAAAATCAACTAAAATTGGAGATTGACAATGAGAAATTAGAATTATAGGTAGTCTGATTAAGAATTGATCTAGAATAAATGGTCAAATACATAATATTTCAATATTGGACCAAGATGTTGGAAAATATCATAAGTAGTCAAATGTATCTCTCTATTAAATCAGATCTTAGATTTCATGAAATAGCTAAGGGATAATATATCTCACACACTCGTGCAAGAAGTTTCGAATACAATGAATAAAATTTAGAATCCTTGGCAAAGATACAATAGCACCAAGTTTCAAAAAGGAAATAATGGAAGCAAGCAGTTGGACCAAAAACCAAGGAAAGTGAATTTTCAAAGAAGATAATTTTCTCTTAGGAATGAATATGAAAGAAATGCATACATACAAATAATGAACATCAATTCATTTTTTCCCTTGATGGACGATATTGAGTACTTTATCTGTTACACATTTGGACACATTATAGCCAATTCTAGAAGAATATTATGTATGTGTTAGGTCCCTATATTACGAGTGTAGTCCCTTATTTTTGTTAGTGTAGACCCCTTATTGTTATTGTTGTACCCCTGTATTCCCCATATTGTTTGATCCAGGTGGATATTGGTGGCCACCCGCCTATTCCACTTGGGCCCCCACCATTGTCTCTTTCAGTTTTTCAGTTTTGGCATAACTTACTATTTTTAGCAGTTTTTCGGGTCCTGAACTTCCGGAGCCGTTTTGAGGCCCTAAACGACGTTTTTTGGGTATTAAATTTTTTGCGATTTTGATCATCAAAATCATCACAAAAGTTGTAGTCCTCGGATAGAGCTTTCTAATGATGTATCATGTGCATCAAACGGAGATAGTATGCCAAAGTTACGTCCCTGGGAAGTTGAAACACCAATTTACCCAAACGGGGCCCATAGTTTTGGCGCTTCATCTCCTAGGGTTAGGTTTCTGGATGTTTAGGGTTCTCCATTGTTTCTCAATAATAAATAGGCCCTCGAGCCTCATTGTAACTCAGTTCAGAGGCCTGTAGCCGCCACATCTCTTCTCAGAGATAGCTACCAGCGCCCTAGCTAGTTTTATTTCCATTCTGTCTGTAAGCAAATTTCAGTTCTTTGATATTAATGAAATGAAGTGTTACTTCCGCTGCATCTCTGTATTTATGTTTATATGTTTATTCTGTTGCGTTCCTGCATAAATCCGGATCAGTGGTATCAGAGCGGTCTGCTTTTTCTCGATCCTTCTTTGCATGTCCCCAACGAGGTCGGGGTATAAGGAGCTAGGGCTTGATCTAGTGGAACCTTTGCAAGATCAGCCTCGTAAACCTCGACGGACGCCCATGGGGGACGAAAAGAAAGATGAGGGAGCAGGAGATCCTATCAAAATATTGCTCGAGGAGGCCCTCGAAAAACAAAGGAACGCGATGATGGATAGCTTTGCTCAGATCCTTCAACGGCTGCCCACCGGCGGCGCATCTGCATCCAGTAGCCACTCTGGAGTTGCGACTCCCTTTAAGGTACAAGTAAATTTTGACATTCCCATATTTGAGGGTCAAATAGACGCAGATGCCGTAGATAGATGGTTGAATCTGTTAGAAGGATATTTCTCTGTTCATGACTTTTCAGACCGGGAGAAGATTATTTTTGCACTCCTCAAAGCTACCCCCCATGTTAAGGACTGGTGGGAAACCTACTGTGAGAACAAGGACCAGACAGAACCCTCTCTGTTCTCGGCCGTACCAACTTGGAATTCTTTCCGAGACGCCATCAAGGAACAGTACTATCCCGTGGGGAGCTATGAGGACAAGTACATACAATGGACCACGCCGCGACAACAAAGAGATCAAGATGTGCATGAGCTGACGAATCTGTTCCATACCCTGCGCACAAAGTTGGGTATCAAAGATTCAGAGAAACATTTGGTGCTAAATTATCGCAGTTGTCTGCACAGATACATTCAGGAGGAAATGGAGTTCCTCGACATCTCCTCGCTTGGTACGGCATACCGGTATGCTGCCAAGATTGAGCAGAAATTCAAACAGAAGAAGCGAGACTTTGGATCTGCGAATCAAAAGCAAGGGAAAGGTGCTTCCAAACCGAAGAACAAAGGACAGAGCCAAGGCATGGCGGCTAAAGACAACCCGTCAAAGCCACAAGAAAAGAACAACACCGCAAAGCCAAAGAAGGACACGGGAAAGTGGTGTGAGTTCCATAAGAGCTCCACTCACAACACAAGTGAGTGTCGGGCCAAGCAGCCGCTAGTGGCCGAGATGAGGGCTTCTGAGTCAGATGCATGCTCCGACTCCGAATCAGAACCTGAAAAGGGGAATGAAAAAGGGAAACAGATTATTGATGCGGAGCCCAACGCCATTGTTGCCACTACAAAGGTCCAGAAGGAGGAACCGGAAGATCCAGAGGAGGAGGAACGTCTCTTCCACTCCCAGATGTGGGTAAAGGGCTCCCCTGTACAATTCATTGTCGAAAATGGGAGCCAAAAGAACCTCATTTCAGCAGACGCCGTGAAGCGGTTGGGCTTGCCGACCACAGCTCACCCACATCCATACACCATCGGGTGGCTTTACCAAGGACGAGATCTCCGCGTCAGCCAGCAGTGTCGCCTTCCCTATAGCATCAAGCCCTTCACGGATGAGGTATTATGTGATGTTGCTCCTATTGATGTTTCTGATGTATTATTAGGACAACCATACTTGTGGAAGCGTCATGCCGTGTATGAGTCTCGACCTCGTGCTGTTATTATTACTTTGGGAAATAAGTTGTACAGGATACCAGAGGTACCACCTCCTACGACTATCTCTTTGGTTACTGCAAAACAATGTAGTAAGCTCATTTCCCAAACCAGAAAATTCGTTTTCCTGATGATCCGCCCCCAGGGCAAGAAGAAGACTGTGGCCACGACCTCCAGACAGGGCCCCTCTGCACGACAACAACAAATGGATAAGTTCGTGGAGGAGTACGGGGACATCTTCACCTCACCCACAGGGGTTCCTCTGCACTGCCAGGTCAAGCACCCGATTGATCTGACCCCAGGTGCGCCACTACCCAATGGATCGATCTATCGACGCTCTGTTCTGGAAAATGATGAAATCAAGAGGCAGATTCAGGAGCTGTTGCAGAAAGGTCACATCAGACCAAGTTCATCGCCCCGTGGGAGCCCGATCGTGTTGGTACAGAAGAAGGATGGGACGTGGAGACTCTGTATTGACTATCGGGCGCTGAACAAGATCACTGTTCGGAATAGGTACCCAATCCCACGGATTGATGACCTTCTGGACCAGCTCCAAGGTGCAAAATATTTCAGTAAGATCGACCTGAAGTCTGGGTATCACCAGGTACCAATTGAACCCTCTGATGTGTGGAAGACTACCTTCAAAGCTAAGGAAGGCCTTTTTGAATGGTTGGTCATGCCTTTCGGGTTGACGAATGCTCCCGCAACCTTCATGAGGATGATGGACGACATCTTGCGGCCATTCACCAACTCATTGGTAGTGGTGTACTTGGATGACATTCTGATCTTCAGCAAGACTTGGGAAGAGCACCTTCATCACATCCGACAAGTCCTCCAAACACTGCGGCAACACAAGTTGTGTGCCAATTTGGAGAAGTGTACGTTTGGCATGACCCAGGTTCAATATCTGGGATACATTATTGATGAAAAGGGGGTGCATGTGGATCCAGCCAAGATCCAAGTCATTCGGGATTGGCCAGCCCTGACTACTATAACAGAGCTTCGCAGCTTTCTGGGTCTTGCTAATTTCTACCATAGATTCGTGTTGGGATTCTCTCATATCACTTGGCCCTTGAGTCAAGTCACCAAAGGAGGAGCGAGAGCAAAATTCTTTTGGTCGGAACCTCAACAGAAGGCATTCAAAGAATTGAAAAATCGCCTCTGTTCTGCCCCAGTGCTCACCTTACCAGACTTGCAGCAGCCATTTGAGATCGAGACAGATGCCTCCGACTATGCTATTGGGGCAGTTCTTACTCAACAGGGACATCCAGTGGCATATCACAGTGAGACATTGTCTGAGACAGTTCGAAAGTATCCCACCTATGAAAAATAAATGTATTCCATTGTGCAGGCCCTTCGACAATAGAAGCATTAAATTTTGGGTAAGGAAACAATCATCCACACAGACCACCGGCCCCTGCAGTTCATACAGACACAAGGGAAGTTGCAGAATGATCGCCATTAGAAATGGTCCACATATCTGCAACAGTTTCATTTGAACATCAAGTATAAGAAGGGTAGCACCAATCATGTTGCAGACTGCCTCAGCCGACCACCGATCGTGGCGCTCACCACCGTGCTCAACTCTTGTGGGCACGATACTTCTGATTGGCCGCTTCTCTATGAGAGTGACCCAGAATTCGGCCACACTTACAAGGCACTCTTGGGGGGTAAGAAAGTTCCAAATTTTCACCTCCAAGATGCACTTTTATGTCACCTGGGACACCTTTGTGTTCCTTCAAGCGAGCGTGCCAAGATGATATGGGAAGCACACTACAGTCGAGTCGCTGGGCATTTCGGGGTCGAGAAAACAGTAGCAATACTACAAAATTATTTCTATTGGCCGAACCTTCGAAAGGATGTCGAGAAGCACATCAGATCCTGCACTGCTTGTGCCATTGCCAAACCGACCATCAAGAAGCAAGGCCTATATACTCCACTACCTACCCCTAGTCGACCTTGGGAATCCATCTCCATGGATTACATGTCGGGCCTGCCTTCTACTAAGAATGGAAATGACTATGTTTTCGTGGTCGTTGATTGATTCTCGAAGATGGCCATTATGGTGGCCTGTAAGAAGAATATCACAGCAAAAGCCACTGCTAAACTCTTCTTTGAACGAGTGTGGGTGCACTTTGGGATCCCACAGTCTATCATATCAGATCGAGATAGCAGGTTCCTCAGCACATTTTGGTCCAGCCTGTGGTCAATGTTGGACACAAAGCTCACCAAGTCCACATCTTTCCATCCCCAAACAGATGGCCAGACAGAGGTCGTCAAAAGAATGATTGTACACATTCTGCGCATGTACAACTCAAAACATCCACGCACATGGGACGAGAGCCTCCCCTATGTACAACACAGTTATAACCGGGCTCTCCACAGTTCAATTGGCCATAGCCCCTTTCAGGTGGGCTTGGGATTCCAACCACTATGTCCCATTGACATAGCCATGCCGTTTGCAACTGCTCAGGCCGATTCAGCTCATGTCCAGTCTGAAGTTGACAAAGCAAGTAGCTTCATCGAGCGCATTCAACACATCCGCCAACAGGTTCATGATATATTGGACAAAGCCAATGCGAAGTACAAGCAGCGCCATGATCAACACCGGGTGCCACACCACTTCCAGGTGGGCGACAAAGTATGGCTACATTTGCAGAAGGAGCGCCTCACTGGACCTCACCGCAAGCTTCGCCCGCTCCGATACGGGCCGTACACCATCACCAAGGCTGTAGGTAACAATGCCTCGAGCTTAGTATTCCACCATTCCTTGGTCTGCACCCAGTCTTCAATGTGGATCACCTTCGTCCTTACTTTCCACCTCTACTGGACACCTCGGACATTGCAGAACAACTCACACCAACAGAGTTAAACCCAGACTGCATGGAACAGGCCACCACATATTGTATCATGGACATGCAAATCAAGAACACTCGCCAACAGAAGATCCAACTGTATCGGGTTGTCAAAGCTGGCCAACTCCTGCACCAGGGAAAGTGGTTCACCAGGGACCAAGTTCAGCAAAAATTTCCTCATCTCATGGAGGAACTTAACGCAATGGGGACCATTGCTTCCTAAGGGGGGAGGAATGATCCAGGTGGATATTGGTGGCCACCCGCCTATTCCACTTGGGCCCCCACCATTGTCTCTTTCAGTTTTTCCGTTTTGGCATAACTTACTATTTTTAGCGGTTTTTTCGGGTCCTGAACTTCCGGAGCCGTTTTGAGGCCCTAAACGACGTTTTTTGGGTACGAAAGCGGCAGCGAATTTTCTGATAAAATTCGTCCCGACAGCTGTAGTCCTCGGATAGAGCTTTCTAATGATGTATCATATGCGTCAAACGGAGATAGTATGCCAAAGATACGTCCCTGGGAAGTTGAAACACCAATTTACCCAAACGGGGCCCATAGTTTTGGCGCTTCATCTCCTAGGGTTAGGTTTTTGGGATGTTGAGGGTTCTCCATTGTTTCTCAATAATAAATAGGCCCTCGAGCCTCATTGTAACACAGTTCAGAGGCCCGTAGCCGCCACATCTTTTCAATTTCGATCATCAAAATTGTCACAAAAGTTGTAGTCCTCGGATAGAGCTTTCTAATGATGTATCATGTGCGTCAAACGGAGATAGTATGCCAAAGTTACGTCCTTGGGAAGTTGAAACACCAATTTACCCAAACGGGGCCCATAGTTTTGGCGCTTCATCTCCTAGGGTTAGGTTTTTGGGATGTTGAGGGTTCTCCATTGTTTCTCAATAATAAATAGGCCCTCGAGCCTCATTGTAACTCAGTTCAGAGGCTTGTAGCTGCCACATCTCTTCTCGGAGATAGCTACCAGCGCCCTAGCTAGTTTTATTTCCATTCTGTCTGTAAGCAAATTTCAGTTCTTTGATATTAATGAAATGAAGTGTTATTTCCGCTGCATCTCTGTATTTATGGTTATGTGTTTATTCTGTTGTGTTCCTGCATAAATCCGGATCATTGTTATTATTGTGCCCATAAAGCCCACCATTGTTATTGTTGTGCCCTTACATTATTAACGGTTAGGTCAGCTAGGATTATACTGTGACCCCATGGAATCCTATATATAGAAAGGAGGTTTTTTCATTTGAATCATCTAAGAATTGTTCATTTGTGTAATTTAAAGGAGGTTTCCCCCTCTAAGAGGTTGATTTCCAAGGCGTTGATCTCTATTTTTTTCTATTTTGTGAGCTAGTTTCATAACATTTGGTATCAGAGCTTTGGATTCTAGGGTTTCGCTACTGCAAACAGGTCATCATTGAATTTTCTCTATAAAATTTTTTGTACAAAGATTCACAAGCTAAAAAAAACCCATTTGAGCCAAAATCCTAAGGAACGTTGTGTAAAAATTTTAGATGTTGGTGCTCAATATTTTCAGAGATATGATATGTGGAAGTTATGGTTTGGGTAGCCTCTGGAATTTCATCTCAAATAGGTGACCGAGGGAAAATCATCATAACTTTTGTTTCAATCATCAGATTGGAATTATGTAGAACATGGTCGGAAGTGAATGGATTTTAGTTTCTTTTGAATCTATTTTAGAGCCAAAGGTAGAAACCGTGACACATGGCACGTCGTACAAGTTCGCTCTATTGAACTATCCCATAAGTAGGTCATTGTGGGATATTGGGCATAACTTGTCCTTGAAGAATCCAAACTAGTTATGACATGTAGCATTGGAAAGGGGACTTAGAGGGCTACTACAAGATCAAATTGCAGATATTGAATATCTGAACTCGCAAAGAAAATTTCAGTCTTAGACTTATTAGTAAGAGGATTTTCATCCTTTTTATGTTTAAGCTCATTTTCCTTCTTTGTTGTAGTTTTATTACTTACCTTCTCAGTATTAGTTAGATTCTTGGATGATTCTTTGGAAATAGACCACCTATAAGGTTTTTTAATGGTTGTTTGTTGATCAATGTATGCCAAGGTTACACTTATTCAATATGGAATTATTTTAATTTTGAGCTTCTTGACTATGCATTGGATATTTCAACTTTTCAATTAACATGAAGGCCTTTAACTAGTGTACTAACATAAAAATCGCTAGCAGATTTAGAAATAGGGGAATTATTAGTTCCAACACCATCCCCTTTTCCTGCCCATGCAGCTTCCCATCCCAATATCCTCACTTTGTTTTTTTTTTCTCTCATATTCGGCTCATTTATTCTTACTTTCCAATTCCTTAAACCGACCTTGCATCATTGGTTACCAATTCTATTCATTTTCTTCCTTGTTAGACCAATGAATAAATAATTATGAGTTTAATGTGCTTGTGATTTTTTATGTAGGACTATAATAGTTTTTCCGATCTAATAGCATTATCCACGTGCTTTAATGACTCTAGAAAAAAGCAGGGTATACTAAAAAACTTCCCATGGACAAGGTGGGTTGAAAAAATTAAGTGATAGTTAAAAATTACCCCAAATATGCCTTCATAGGTAACAAATTTTTTTAGGGAATATGAAACATCATCCCCTATGTTTGGTAAAAAATTTCTTTCCATCACCTTATGTTTTTTCTTGATCTATTCATCCTCTCTCAAAAAAATGACCTTTAATGTTATAATTGACGTTTTCCTACTCAAGGTAGTTATGTTACTCAAGAAATAACTTCTTTTTTAACTACAATTCTATTCTCATCACAGTTAGGTGTTGTTTAGTAAAATTTTGAATGAATTTGAGGGAAGTGGCTTCATTAAATCCTTCCAAATTTTTGAAATATCTTATCCAGCTATTGTTTTGGAAATTCCTGTAAGTTATTGGGTGATTGTGCAATAGGTCGATTGATTCTACTTCATAATGACCAACATCTCCCCCCCCCCCCCCATCACTTTGTGTGTATGTATGCACTATTACATTTATAAAAAATGTGGCATGAAATCGTAATAGGGGAAGAGAATTTTAATTTCCAACATTTGGCGACGTTGTTGGATATGGTTTTAGTATCTATGTTCTAAATGGCAAGTAATTCTTGAAAGATTCCCTCTTGGATTTGAACCAAAATACAACCATATTTTTTTATAAGTTGTATGGGTTTCTTTGCTAAGGTGTTTTCACAAAAAACTTGAAAACAATGTACTATAGGTGACTTTTGAAAATTTCCAACAAAAATAATACTAGTAATGGAAAGTACACATGAGAGAAAGACATAGGAATAACCCATATTCATTTTTGTATTGAAATTAGGAACATGAATATTATTGGAATACCTTATTTTAATAATAACATAGGTTTGAGAGTGATGGGGGAAGAGAGAGGCTTGTAGAAAAGAGAGATAGAGAGAGAGAGAGTAGGTTTTAACCCTATACATAAATTATCTATAAATGAATTCTGAAAGACACAAAATAAGCAATGGCGAAAGAATAAAACATAAAATATATATACAAAGAGAGTTTTCCCTAGATCCCAAATTGAGACTACCAGCTTGATTTTTCATTATATTCCTTTTAGTGTTACAACACACACACACACATATACATGCTAAGGCATTCATAAACCCCAATGCATTAGCCCTAGATTAGAACATAATTGTAGTTCCCTTGATTGGATCTACAAAATACCAAGGGCCAAAAAACCATCATGCCCCAAAACCATGTGAAAACCCATGCACAAAACCAGAGGTGGGTCTACCCACCGAAAAATAAGGAGAAAATTTTTCTTGGGGCGTTGCCCCGCACCCCGCTCAGGGGGTTATCATCCCCCTGCAAACTCCTGAACATCGGTGGTTACGACCCCCCTATGACCCCCCTGCGAATGTGAATAATCGTGGAAAGAATATAAAACATGCCCAACCGATTAGGGGGGCACAAGAGAGGTTAATCATTAGTCCAACCCTGAAACACCCATTTTTTCCCTACACCAAGATAAATTCAGAGTCCTCATAGACTTCATCAAGGCATCTGCATCATTCTTCAAAGTGTCCACCTTTACCAGCAACGCCCGTTTATCCTCAACCATATCTCTCACAAAGTGATATTGAACATCAATGTGATTTATATTTGAATGATAAGCAGGGTGCTTATCCAATAAAATTTCACTTTGGATATCACAATATTTACTTATAGCTCACTGCATCAACCCCATACTCGAACAAAATCTCTGCAACCAAAATTTTTCCTTGCTTGCATGAGTGGCTGCCATGTATTATGCCTCTATAGTTGAAATAGCCACTACATATTTTCTTTTACTTATCCAACCGACTGCACCTCCAAATAGGCTAAACACATACCCACTTGTAGATCTTCTTTAGTCAAGATCTCCAGCCTATTATGCATCAAAAAAACCATGGATGTCAAAAACCCTTTCTGATCCTGGTCTTCCCTGGTAGCACAAACCATAATGACTACTCCCACACAAATATCTGTAGCTTCACTAGTGTCCAATGCTCCTTCCTTAGTTTTGACATAAACCTGCTCAATACTCCCACTACATGTGGAATTTATGGTCTAGTATAGACCATTGCATACATCAGGCTACCCACTACACTTTCATATGGAACACGGGACATATCCTCCTCTTCTTCTTCTATCTTGTGACACTGTTCAATAGATAGACTTACACCTATATAATAGGAACCTTCAGCGGTTGACTATCCTACATATTGAACCTCTACAATATTGTCTCGATATACGTCCTCTGTTTTAACTAGAGCTTCCTCTTTACCCAGTCTCTCCTAATTTCCATGCCCAAAATATAGGTTGCAGCACCAAGATCCTTCATGCTGAATTTCGAGAACAATTCGGTCTTCAAATCCTGAATAATTTCTTTTTCATTTCCAATCAACAACATATCATCCACATACAAGGCCAAATAAATAAGATGGTCACCAATTAATTTAAAATACACACAGTGATCCTATTTTCTTTTGGTGAAGCTGGCAAGTCCCAGTATATAGGTATCAAATTTCGGATACCACATCCTTGCTGACTATTTAAACCACACAGAGACTTTTTTAACCCTCATACCAATTCTTTCTTACCCTTCACCATAAAGCCTTCAGGTTTCTTCATGTATATCTCTTCTTCCAGATCCCCGTGAAGAAATGTTGTCTTCACATCCATCTATTCTACCTCAAAATAAAATGCAACAACAAGAGATAAAAGTAATCTAATAGAAGTAACCTTGGCAACAGGAGAAAAAATATCACCAAAATCAATTTCCAACACCTAGTAATAACCTTTTTCTACCAACCAATCTTTGTATTTGTTCACCTTTCCTTCTACTTTCATCTTCTTTTTAAACACCCATTTTCTCCCGATGGGCTTCCTTCCAGCCGACAACTCCACTAGATCCCATGACTCATTTTTGTGAAAGGATGCCATTTCATCAACCATGGCCTCCTTCCAGAGTTTTCCATCCTTTGAATCCATTTCCTCCCTGAAAGTTCTAGGATCATCATCAGTAATAGTTAAAGAAAAAATTGAACAGAAAGAAGATGGACTATACCTTTATGTCTGAATTTTTTCCTGAACTTATCTTCTCACAGAAGGAGTTTGTGGCTCTTCCTCTTCTGAATCTTGTTATGTTTTAGAGTTTGATTCACCCTCCTTTAGCTCAAATTCTATCTTCTTAGGTTCCTTTGGTAGGACTTCATGTTTAACAACATATTTCACCTCTCTAAACACCACATATTAGTTGTACATAACCTTCCTTGTTTATGGGTTCAAAATATTGTAGCCTTTTAAACCATCCTTATACCCAGTAAATATGCACGTTTCAAATTTATTATCCAACTTATCCCTTTCCTCCTTTGGAACATGTAAAAATGCATCACATCCAAATACCCTCTGATGTGAAATTCAATGTTTCTTACCAGTCCATACCTCATGTGGAGTCTTATCCTCCAACGCTTATGAAGGTGATTTGTTAACCAGGTAACATGAAGTCTCCATTGCCTCTACCAAAAATTCTTGTCCTAACCCAGTACGACTGACCTGCTTCTTGCCTTTTCCAACAACATTCTATTCATTTTTTCCACAACTCCATTTTGCTGACGTGTGTATGGAGTAGTATTCTGTCATGCTATAACACACTTCTTACAAAAATATTCAAATTCCTTCTTGCAGAACTCTCCACCATTATCTATACTCAACACCTTTATCTTCTTCTTTGTTTGGTTTTCCACCAGAGCCCTAAATTCTTTAAATCTGTCAAAGACATCAAATTTCTTCCTCAAGAAATATATCCATGTATTCCTTGAGAAGTCATCTATGAATGAAACATAGTACACATACTTACTCAGTGATAGAACTGACACAAATCCAAACACATCATTGTGCACAAGCTCTAATATCTTGTTCACCATTTTAGAACTAGAAGTAAATCTCACTCGATTCTGCTTCCCATATACACTATTCACAAAAATCCAAATCCAGAGAAAAATTAGAAATACCATCTACCATAGCATTACCATGCAATATCTGAAGGCCCTTCTCTCCAATATGTCCAAGACTTTGATGCCATAGCATGGTCTTTTCTCCAAAGACTGTTAGGCTTTCCACTCCACTTTCAAAACCATAAAATGTTGCACCCATCAATAAAAATGCTACCCTAAAGCTTGTACAGAGTTCCAATCCAAACTCCTTGCATTAATACCAGTGCTCCCCGAACCATCTTGCAGGTATATTTATTGAACATTGTTTTTACACCTCCATCATCATCTTGCTTACAAAAATCAGATTTCTGGCCAATGTAGGAATATGCAGAACACCAGGAAGTGTTCTAATCCTTCCACCCTAAAGCTTCAGTTTGAATTTTCCACGTCCAATGATTTCTTGCTTCCTATCATCCCCTAAGAAGACATTACCACCATAAAATTTCTCATACTCGCAAAACCACTACTTATGGGGAGTGAAGTGAAAGGATGCACCTGATTCAATCAACCATGCCTCATGATCTACATGTGTATTTAATGAAGAAGCCAAATACACAGCCCTACCTTCATCTGAGGTGGATTTTTCCTCTACAGAAGGAGCATCATCAGATCCCTTTCCTTTCTCAGGAGCTTTATATATGCAATCATTTTTGTAGTGCCCTTCCTTTCCGCATCTCCAGCACACCTTTACATGCTTTCCTGGAGATTTAGATCTCCCTCTAGATTTAGATATCCCACTCGAATTTTTTTTTTTTTTTATGTTATAGGACCTTCCTCGTACAAATTAGATGAGGCACCTCCATTTCATCCCACCATATTTCACTGTCTCATTTCCTCCGACAGTAAGGCTGAGAAAATTTCATCAAAATTCAAGGTAGTTGTATTGCTACCTATTGCAATAACTAGACTATCCCACTGATGCACTTATATTCATATGAGATTTTAATATCAATAGATGATAACTGAATTACCACATAATTGAAGGTGTTTAGATGCTCTATCACTGAGTCTCCATCCTTCATCCTCAAGTTATACAACGTTTTTCACGGGAACAATTTATTCACTAGAGACTTAGATTGGTACAAAGTCCCTAATTTGACCCACAAAGTCTTTATCTTAGCTTCCATAGATACATTCAAAAATACTGAATGTTATATACAAAACCATATTGTGCTATTTTCCTTCTGATCCAACTTCACCCAGTCTTCATTTTAAATTTCTGTTGGCTTAGTACTTGGATCTACCGTAATCCACTGATATTTATCCACTAGTAGATCCTCCATCTTGAGCTTCCACAACTCAAAACTCTGACCATTAAATTTCTCAATATCTATCTTTCCACTGCTCGCTATCTTCTTTCGCCACAAGAATCAATCCCACATATCTCCCACTGAATAGGGTCTACCACAGGCCTGAGCAAAAAACCCCTTAGCAGCAAAGGCATCCCCTTGAAGCCGAATCAAATCTGATACCAAATGTAGTTTTGAACCATGTACAAAAGTTATCTGTAGACAAATTCTTAAAGATAGAAAATAAACAATAGAGAGAACATAAAACATAAAAAAAATATACAAATATATTTTCCCCTCAATCCTAAACTGGGACTACAAGCTTGATTTTTCATCATATTCTTTTTAATGTTAAAACACACACACACACACACACAGACACACACACACACACACACAGATATATATATATATATATATATATATATATATATATATATATATATATATATATAAACCCCAATCTATTAACCATGGATTAGAAAATAATCATAGTTCCCTTGACCTACCTTATAACATACCAAGTGTCGAAAACCATCATGCCCCAAAATCGTGTGCAAACCCATACATAAAACCATAGGCGAGTCCACCCACCAAATATAACACATACCCATGAGAGAGAGAGAGAGAGAGAGAGAGAGAGAGAGAGAGGAGGGAAAGTGAAGAGAGGAGGTGTCTGTGCCTAAAATTTATGCAATATTGTGAGTACAATGTAAAATAATAATTATTTGCGAAATTTAGAAACTACCATCCTTTAGCACTATAATATTTGTCCTTCTTTGATTCTATTATGGTATTAGAGGCAAGGAAACTAGATTGGAAGTGGTGGTGTTTGTTTAATCAGTGCATTTGAGGGTGCAGTACTCTTCGACATCCCTGTTTTCTCACTTGTGCTAGTGCCAATGTAGATCTGAGGTGGAGGACTTTCAGACATGTGTTTGAAGTAAGTATAATCGAATTTGGAGTTTTATTGAAATAAAGGAATGAAACTTTTGATACATTGTTTGCTATTCTAGGCGTTGTAGGTACTATCTCTAGAGGCCTTGTTGACATTTTTTTTCTTATTTTCACATCAAGTTTAGAATTTATGGTCGAGAGGATCATAATTTAGTTACACTCATTGGTGGAGGTGATTATGTTGTTGTAGTATATAGATGTTGTCAAATAGATTTTTTTAGATCTGTTGGTCCCTGCTTTTCAACCATTTCTAAGATCGAAATTTGGTCATGAGATTAAGTGGGGCTTGGAAAATATGCCCTTATTTTTTGACTTCTTTCACTCTTTTCAATGATTCATTTTTCATGAATATATTGGAAGCATTTTTGGGTTAAGTAGCTGACAAAAAATAATGCTTGATAGTCATGGGTCAGTAAAGGAGATTGAAATGTTATGCAAATTTAAATAATTAGCTACATTTTCTCCTCTTCCTTTTGTGATTCTTGAAAATTTTCCTTCAACC
Organism: Pinus albicaulis; assembly: GCA_034641835.2. NCBI lineage: Eukaryota > Viridiplantae > Streptophyta > Pinopsida > Pinales > Pinaceae > Pinus > Pinus albicaulis. The sequence continues at coordinate 197,021,743 of CM076580.1, forward strand.
TTAAAACTCATATATGTTCCTTCATTTGTTCTTGACTTCACCCCTTCTATATCTTCGAAAAGACAAATTTTCTTTTATCGATAATTTCATCTCTTCTTTAACTTCATCACATCTATGTCTTCGAAAAGACAAATTTTCTGCTCAGGTTATCGATAATTTTCTAGTGTTTGATGATGAAAATATTATTGCAATGATGGAGATCCTTCTTCCCCTATATGTAATTCAAAAATCAACATATCCATATTAAGACTATCATATTTCTCTGTTTCAATCCATACTATCTTGACTATTGTTACCTGTAAAGTAGTAGTGTCATCAGAACATACTTGTGGATTTTCCTCGATTTCTTCCTTTGCTTCTCCTAAGTTGTAATACCTCAGTTGTTAGTTTTTAGAAGGGGTTAAATTTGACGCACGTTTACCCATTTTTCCATTTTTTAACCATAAAATATATTTTATTATAAATTAAATAATTCAATGTCAAAGGCAAAATATTTGAGAAAAATGTCAAAATGACAGACATAAAAAAATAAAAAAAAAATCTAAAGTTTTAAATTATATACACACACACACACACACACACACACACACACACACACACACACACACACATGTTTTAGGTTTTAGTGGCACGTTGCATGCGCGTCATTTATTGTTCAACGATGGTGTATGATTTACATTAATGGAGATGACAATGGATTCAACATAAATTTATTATAGCAAAAGGTGTCGTGCCACTAAATGGATATGAAGACTGGAGATACTTGAAAACAATTCATTGCAAACTGTGAAAGTTGTCTATAACTATTCATCTTCGTTTTTTGGACATTAATATTCCATCATTATACTCATTTAGTTAACAATATGGACTTGTTGATTTCATTTGATAAACTCTAAGAATGATAAGGATACTTTAACCCCTCTTAAGCTTTGAATAGAAAGAACTTCAACTCATTGTATTTTATCTAAAAATAAATTAATTTCAGATATATTTTTTCCAAATTTATCGAATTTATGTTGCGAAATGAGCTCCAAAAATAGAATAAAAGAGATATCAATGCCTTATAAATAAGCCACTTCGAGGGGGAAACCTCCAATACATTACATCAATGAAAAATTCTCGGATGATTCAAATTACGAAACTTCCTTTCTATATATAGGATTCCATGGGGCCACAATGTAATCCTAGCCAACCTAATAGTAATAATTTAAGGGCACAATAATAACAATATGGGGGTTATAGGGGTACAATAAAAACAATAAGGGGGTTATACTAACAACAATAAGGGACCATACTAGTAATATAGGGATCTAACATGCCCCTCTCCTTCAAAAAAGTGTTGTCCTCAACGCTTGAGTAGCTCTGGGTGCTTTTGTATAAAATTCTCATCCTCCCATGTAGAATCTTCAGTGGGTAAGTTCTTCCACTTTATGATATACTCTGAAATTGATTGATTCCATAGCTGTCGAGTTCTTATTTCTCGGACCGCTTCAGGTTCCAATATGATTTTTCCTTCCTCATCAAGTTCTGGAAATATTGTTTGAACTAGAATATTTTCACCTATAACCTTCATTAAACATGAAACATGGAAAACTGGATGCACTCGTGAAGAAGCAGGAAGCTCCAAATTGTATTCCATAGTACCAATATTTTACAATACCTTGTAAGGACCATACTACTTTGGCGATAATTTATTATCCTTCTTAGCTTGCTTGAGGTACATTTGTTTGTATGGTTGTAGCCGTAAAAATACCCAGTCTCCTACATAAAAAATTCTCTCACTGCGATGCTGATTTTCCCGTTGTTTCATTCGATTTTGTGCCAAATTCAGGTTATCCTTTAAGAGTTGGAGAACTTCTTGTTGATGCTCGATGTGATCATCCACTGCTTGAACCTTTGAATTTTCTCTTAAAGATGATATGATGGATGGTGGATGATATCCATAAAGTTCCATAAATGGGGTCATTTTTACTGTAGTATGGAAGCAAGTGTTATACCACCATTCTACGAGAGGTAACCACTTGACCCATTGTGTTTGTTTATCAGATACAAAACAAAGAATATATCCTTCCAAAAATTTATTTACTATCTCAGTTTGACCATCGGATTGAGGATGATAAGATGAGCTATGAGCTAATTGAGTACCCAAACAAGAAAATAACTCCGTCCAAAAATTTCCAGTAAAAATGGGATCTCTGTCGCTCACAATAACCCTTGGGCTTCCATGTAGCTTTTGAATTCTGTCCATAAATGTAGTAGCAACTGTACTTGCTTTAAATGGATGAGATAAAGCACAAAGGTGTGCATACTTGGTAAGTCTATCAACTACCACCATGATGACACTCTTTCCTTCGGACTTAGGTAAACCTGTGATAAAATCCATTGAAATCTCCTCCCAACGTTGACTTGGAATGGATAAAGGTTGTAGAAGACCCAAGGTCTTAATTGTCTCAACTTTATTCTGCTGGAAAACCAAACATTCCGCCACAAACTTTTGAATATCAGATTTAAGGCCATCCCAAAAAAATTCTTTCTTCACCCTGTGGTAAGTTTTTAAAAATCCCGAGTGTCCTCCTAAAGGAAAAGTGTGCAATTCCAGAAGAATATTTTGTTTTAGTTGGGAATTCTTACAAAGATATAAGCGATCTTTGTACCATAAGGAATCATTTTCCAACTAAATGTATCAGATGTACTAGGATCTTGCTGCAACTTTTGAATGAGTGTCCATACATCTTTGTCCTTCTTCCATTCATCTCTTGCTTCGGTTATCCAATCTGGTTGGATAATAGAAATGGCAAAAAGCAATGCTTCCACCTCTTTATTCTTTCTTGAGAGTGCATCTGCAACAACATTAAGCTTTCCTTTTTTGTAGATTATTTCAAAGTCATAACCCAACATCTTTGTGACCCATTTTTGCTGCTCTTCTGAAGATAGTATTTGTTCCAAAAAGTGTTTAATACTATCATGATCAATTTTTACCTTGAAGTGTCTTCCCATTAGGTAAGTTCGCCATTTATTTAGTGCATGCAGTATTGCTAACATTTCCTTCTCATAAATAGGTTTCTGTAAATACTTTTCTTTAATTAGATGAATTTCAAAATCAATGGGTCTTCCTTCTTACATTAAAACAACACCAATTATATTTCCTGAGGCATCAGATTCCACAATAAAGGTTTTTGTGAAGTCTAGTGTAGCTAAAACCGATTGGTGCTAGGCACATTGCCTCTTTAAGATGTTCAAAGGCCTTAGTTGCTTTAGGAGTCCATGAAAATGCATATTTATTCAATAATGTTGTTAGAGGTGCTGTTATTCTCCCATAATTCTTAACAAACTTGCGATAATACCCTGTTAACTTGAGAAATCCTCGCAACTGCTTTATGGTTGTGGGGACTTTCCATTCCTTAATGGATTTAATTTTGTTAGGGTCTACCTTAACACCCTCGTGAGATACAATATGACCTAGATATTCCACCTCTTGTACTCCAAAGAAACATTTGGATTTGCAAATTGTTTCTCCTACAATAGTTTTAGCACCCTGTCAACATGTTGAACATGATCCTTCCAAGACCTGCTATAGATTAGTATATCATCAAAAAATACTAGCAAAAAATTTCTAAGGAAGGGTTTGAAAATGGAATTCATCAACCTTTGAAATGTAGAAGGTGGATTGGTAAGGCCAAAAGGCATGACCAAAAATTCATAATGACCCTCATGAGTTTGAAATGTTGTTTTCAGAATATCTTCAATCTTAATTCTAATTTGATGATATCCTGAACGAAGATCCCACTTGGTAAAATAAATTTCTCCATGTAATTCATCCAATAATTCATCAATCACAGGAATGGGAAATTTATCTTTAATTGTGAACTTATTGAGCTCCCTATAATCATGACACATGCGCCATGATCCATCCTTCTTGTGTACCAATACTACAGGAGTAGAGAAAGAACTTTGACTAGGTTGAATTATACCCGCGTCTAACATTTCTGCAATCATACGTTCAATTTAGCTCTTTTGGACATAAGGGTATCTATAAGGCCTGATGTTTGGAGGAACGCTTATTGGAATCAAATGAATAGCATGATCATGATCACGAATAGGTGGGATTCCTTTGGGAGTTTCAAACACCTTGGAATGATTGTCCAAGACTTTTTGGAAATCTGCAGAAATAGATGATTTTGAAGTTGGAACTTATGGTGAGCATAATTGTGCAATTATGCCTTGTTTTTCTTTCTTTAGAAGATTTTTTATAACATTAGAGCTTATTATATTTCCCGACTTCCCTAGAATACCCTGTAATTCGACTTCCTTTCCTTCTAAAAAAATTTTCAAGAAAATTTGTTGAAAATTAAAAGCTACCGTCCCCAAAGATTGTAACCATTGTACTCCTAGTACAACATCAGCACCTCCCATAGGAATGGAAAGCATTGGAATATTCAACACATATTCCCCCATGATTAGATAGATATTATGGCATTTTCCAGAGAAATTTATAGTTCCTCCATTTGCAACCATCACTTGACATTCTGGTGTTGGGTATGGGAAACAATTCAATTCCTTGGTTACCTTACAATGAATAAAATTATGGGTACTACCTGAATCAATCAACACTATTACCTTTTTCTTCTTGATATGTCCTTCTATCTTGAGAGTTTGAAGAGTGTTAATTCCTGCCAATGCATTACATGATATGGTCGGACTCATTTCTTCCTCTTCTAGGGTTGGTTCTTGGTGTATATCATCTTCTTGTTCATTTTCTTCCTCTTCACAATCTATGTAAAATAATTTCTTCTCAGCACACTTATGACCTTTAGCGTATTTGCTATCACAAATGTAGCAAAGCCCTTTTGCTCTTTTTTCTTCCAATTTTTGTGGTGTCAAACTTGTAGGTTGTGGAAATCTAGGCATAGCAACACTTCCTTCTTTATAGAAGTGAGTGGTAGGTTTCCTTGTTGCCATAATTTTACATTCAATTTTTCTTACCAACCTGAATGCCTTCTCCAATGAATTAGGTTCCAAAACGCGAACTTCATGTTGGATGTTATCCTTTAAAGTAACTATGAAGATATCAATCCCGTGTTCCTCTGGAATATCAGTTACCCTTATATTCAATTTTTGGAAGTCCTCAATGTGCTCCCCCACTAAACCCTTTTGTTTGAGATTTATCAATTGGCTAAAGAAGGTGTTGCTCTTTGTATCCTCATAATGTGCTATCATTTCCTCCGTAAAAAATGACCAAGTGACAATTTTTTTATGGGAGCAAAGCCATCGATACCATACAAATGTATTTTGTTCTAAATGTAAAGTTGCAATGCGTACCTTTTGTGTGTTTTGCACATTATGGAGATCAAAATATTGCTCCATCTGTAGTATCCATGTTACAAGATCCTTTCCATCAAACTTCCTCGTATCCATTTTTGGAATATGGTGGTTCTTCCTGCCAACATTAGAGTTTATGAAATCACTATTAGCATTTATTTTTTTCTCATCATGAGTTTCCTCTACTATCTTTTCACCATTAACATTTCTTGTATCAACTTTGTCAACCATTTTAGATCATTCTTCATGTTTTCCATTTTTTCATTGATCTTAGCTTCCATGTCATCCATCTTAGATTCCATGCCAGCTTCCATGCCATCTATCTTATATTCCATGCCTTTATTCAAACCATCCATCTTAGTTCCACACCTTTATTCAAAACTTCCATGTCATTTTTTGTTGCTCTTTGCAAGAGCGAAATTTGTTGCACTTGCTCTTGTAATTTTGATATGTCATGTTGCCATTCTTCGTTTTCATGAGTCATAGTAGAGCCTTCTAAAGGCTTAATGGCTGTTGAATTCTTTTTAGGGTCCATTTTAGATACTAATATTGATATCTATTCAACAATATGCCATTGGAATCAATTCAACTTGATTCTTCAAATGAGACTTATGCAATTCAAAAAAAAATGCACACCTTTTACTTGCTTTTGTAGAGCTCTATATTGAAATTGAATTATATCTATAATTGAAGATCCTCAATATGTGAAATTTGGCCCTATATTAGTCCTTTGAAGCTTCTTTCAAATGCCATAGGTCTGACTTGATTTGGATTCCTCAAGACAACGTTATGTCCAATGTCCCACAATGAACTAATTATGGACTGGTTCAATAGAGCGAAATTGTATGACTTTCCACTTGTCACTATTTGCTCCTTTGGCTCTAAACTTTATAGATAGGAAACTAATATCTGTGCACTTCTAGCCGTTATTTACAGAATTCCAATCTGATGCTCAGAGAGAGAGTTATGAATATTTTCCCACAATCGCCACTTTGAGATGAAATTAGGGAGCCTGAAAAAGACCTAACTTCCACATATCATATCTCTGAAAATATTGAGAACCAAGCTCTGAAATTTTGTGAAGATGTTCCTTAGGATCTCGTCTTTGCACTCTAAACATTTCAGCTTCTGAACCTTCGTAGAAAAAAAGTTATAGAAACAATGTCGTGATGACCTGTTTAAGTGAAATTTAGGAGCCTGAAAAAAGCCCTACCTTCCAGAGATCATATATCCGAAAATATTGCAAAAAAAGCTCTAAAAATTTTCGACAACATTCCTTAGGATATCATCTTCACACCATAAAAATTTCAGCTTATGAAACTTCGTAGAAAAAACGTTATAGCGGAAATTCCACGATGACCTGTTTGGAGTAGCAAAACCCTATAATCCAAAGCTCTAATACCAAATGTTGGGAAACTAGCTCCAAAAATAGAAGAAAAGAGATATCAATGCCTTAAAAATAAGCCACTTCGAGGGGGAAACCTCCAATACATTACATGAATGAACAATTCTTGGATGATTCAAATTACAAAACCTCCTTTCTATATATAGGAGTCCATGGGGCCACAATGTAATCCTAGTGGGGCCACAACATAATCCTAGCCAACTTAACAATAATAATTTAAGGGCATAATAATAACAATATGGGGATTACAGGGGTACAATAATAATAATAAGGGGGTTATACTAACAACAATAAGGGACTATACTAGTAATATAGGGACCTAACAATTTACAATTAATTTCTTAAATATTGAAAATATTAAATAGAAAGAGTTATAATCTTGGTTGTTTTATCTTTGTAAATCTGGACAACAATGAATATATTATCACAATATTAATTCAATTTTTTTGGTATATATATATATATATATATATAAAGATTAGAATAAAAATAGCAAAATTAGAAGTTCTTTCTATTTAATATTTTCAATATTTGAGAAATGAATTGTAAATCCTATTCAAATTTTTTGGTTTATATATATATATATACATATATATATATATATATATTAGAATAAAAAACCAATATTAGAAGTTTTTTCTATTTAATATTTTCAATATTTGAGAAATGAATTCTAAATACTATTCAAAAATTTTGGTTTATATTTGTGTGTGTGTGTGTGTGTGTGTGTGTGTGAGTAGAAATAAATTATTGAGCTCTCCTAACCATAACCACACTATAGGTTCGACACATTGAATAGCACCCACCCAAGAGTTAAATTTGACGGTCGTCCTCTTTATTAGGGAAATTATTTATTATTGTAATATGTTCATTCTTGTATTTTAGCTACTAGCTTCTCTTTTAGCATATAGAGAGTAGTGCAAAGGGAAAAATATTTTTAAAGTAATATGCATTTCAATTCTTTTTTTTTTGTGGTTATAATTTCATAATAATATTTATGAGATAAATCTCTTTTCTAATTTGAAAAATGTGTAGTTAAAAATATAAAATCTACTCTAACTTTTTTGCTATGTGAATATAGAAATTGTGATGATGAGATGATGATTGAGTATAAAGGAAACTGACATAAAAGTTTTGGAAATATCACATTTCTCAGCATTGCTTTCTCCCTCCTTTCTGAATTTTTGAAACGTTACTTTTAAATGTGAATTTCAAGAAAAAAACCTTTATTATTAAACATTGTTTTGGTTAGACATAAATATTGTTTTGGTTACACAACTTTGATGACAAAGGTAATAAAGGAAGTTTTTTTTTTTTAATTTGAATTGTTTATATTTTTCTTTTATGTTTAATTTAAAAAAAAATCTCCTTTGTTTTTATTTTAAATATTTAGTTATAAGTTTCGAGCCAAAGTAAAATGTTGGGTTTACCTTATTGTCTTAACAAAGAAATAAAAAATGATGAATTTTTATTGATTTTGGTTTTATAGGAAAAATATTAAGGGTAAAAGTATATTTTAAAAGTTATATGAAGGGTAATTTAAAAATAAAATGGTCATTAAAATATTCTCTGATGGGTAAGGGCACCCATCAAATTTAACCCCTGGTTGTTAGTCCGTGTGTCATTGAAACATTTTTCGCAAGTTTTTGTGTACCAACAATTTAGTTTTTCATAGGCTATACTTCCTAAGATACTCATTCTTGTATGAAAATAACATCATCAGTAGGTTCCCGTGTACCATCCTACGTTCTCTTATCATCATTATGTCCTTTGACTTCTTGAGTTTACATATATTCTCCATCAACCAGACTCTTAGGTTTCATTGGTTTTTTTGCAGAAATAACATCCCAATATTTTTCTTGCACTTCAACCTAGACACGTTTTGGCTTACCACCATGTGCATATATATCCTCCTCTAAAAACTCCCTGTAAGCCTTACCCACAAATGTTATAGGATTCTTGGGCTATGACTCATTAGTTTTAGAGGAGGAAGAGAAGGCATCCAAAATTTTTACATCCTTAGTGAGAGAACTTAGACTTTATGTTTTTTTAATTATCTTCCTTCTTTCAGGTGGAAATTTTTTCATAGAGTTCAACATTTTCCTTCCTTAAATGAATATATTACATATAAAAACTGTTAATATTAGAATTATTAGTGACATGGTTGTCATCCTTTTTATGTTTAAGCTCCTTTTCCTTCTTTGTAGTAGTTATATTACCTACCTTCTCATGATTAGTTATATTCTTGTATGATTGGGCCATTGTTTCTAGCATAGAGGACTTGACCATCCTCTTTGGAAATTGACCACCTATAAGATTATTTGATGGTTGTTTCTTAATCCATGTATGTCAAGGTTACTCTTTTTCGATAGGGAATTATTTGAATTTTTATCTTCTTGACTACAGTAGATGTTGTGAGAAATGTTTAGTGAAATTATAAGCATCAAAACTATTCTCTATAATAACCCTAAATACCTGATAAGAGATCATCTCTAACCACAATATTTCTTCATCTCACAATTTTAACTAATAAGGGTGTTTATATTTAATCACTGCAAGTAAACTTAAAGGAAATTAAAGTTGGATTCCAAGCCACGTAGGTCCACACTTCATGATACAATTGACATATATCAGCACCCCATGGATGGGCATGGATAAAATTCTATATCATATGATTTCCATCTCAATTTACTTCCCTCTACTGCTCTTTGTTTTAGGTGTTTAATGTTTCTTGAGTAAAGGTCCAAGACTCTTCTCCTTACATCATCCAAAATGGTCATCCTTTCTAGAGACCCAAGGAAATTGTAATATGTCCTAACCATTGTTGCAACGATGCCAAAATCCCTTCATTCCAAAATGGATTTCTTTTGTAAATTTAATGTTATATCCTTATTTTGTGGAAAAATAAAGCTTAATTATCTCAAAAAAAGAAGGATTGGAAGGGGAGTAATTTTTATAGGTCAACAATTCCCATATAATGTCATACATTTTCTCCTCTTTCTTTTTTGATTCTTGAATATCCCCCTTCAACCTTAGAAATTTTATATGTTCCTTCTTCTCTCTTCTTTCACTTCATCCCATCTATATCTGCGAAAAAATAAATTTTATTCTCAAGTTATCAATAATTTTTTAGTGTTTGATGATGAAACTATTATTAGAATGATGGAGCAACTTGTTCCCCTATATGTAATTCAATAATTAACATATCCATATTAATACTATCATCTTTCTCTATTTCAGTCCATACTATCACAACTATTGTTACATGCATAGAAATAGTGTCATCAACATGCACATGTGGATTTTCCTATATTTCTTCCTTCTCTTCTCCTACAATTTGTAATACCTCAGTTATTAGTCCTTGTGTGATAGAAACATTTTTTGCAAGTTTTTATGTACCAATATTTTGGTTTTACATAGGCTATACTTCCTAAGTTACAGGTTCTTGTGTGAAAATAACATCATCAATAGGCTCTTATGTACCATCTTATGTTCTCTTATCATCATTATGTCCTTCAACTTCTTGATTTTACATATATTCTCTATTAACCGGACTCTTAGGTTTCAATGTTTCTTGTGGAGCAAAAACATCCCAATATTCTTCCTACACTTCAACTGAGATAATTTTTTGTTGTTTTTTACCACCATGTACATATCTAGCCTCATTAAAAACTCCATCTAAGCCTCACCCACCAATTTTATAATATTAGGCTCTCACTATTTAGTTTTAGAGGAGGAAGTGAAGACATCCATCATTTTTACATCCTTAATGAGGGAAATTAGTATTTATAGTTTGTGAATAATCTTCCTTTAAGTTGCAAGTTATTCACAGAGTTCAAAATTTTCTTTCTTTAAATGAATAGCTTGCTAGAAAAAATTCCAATCTTAGACTTACTAGTGAGAGGATTTTCATCCTCTTTAAGTTTCACTCATTTTCCTTCTTTGTAGTAGTTGTATTACTTACCTTCTCAATATTAGTTAGATTCTTGGATGATTATGTTAGGTCCCTATATTACTAGCATAGTCCCTTATTGTTGTTAGTGTAACTCCCTTATTGTTATTGTTCTACCCCTGTAACCCCCATATTGTTATTATTGTGTCCTTACATTATTATTGTTAGGTCGACTAGGATTACATTGTGGCCCCATGGACTCCTATCTATAGAAAGAAGGTTTTTTCATTTGTATCATCCAAGAATTGTTCATTTATTTAATGTATTGGAGATTTCCCCCTCGAAGTGCCTTATTTATAAGGCGCTGATCTCTCTTTTCTTCTATTTTTGGAGATGGTTTCATAACATTTTGTATCAGAGCTTTAGATTCTAGGGTTTCGCTACTCCAAATAGGACATCATGGAATTTTCACTATAACATTTTTTATATGAGGGTTCAGAATCTGAAATTGTTACATAGCGAAGCCAAAATCCTGATGAACGTTGTGTAAACATTTCAGATCTTGTTTCAAATTTTTTTTGGAGATATGATCTGTGGAATTTAGGGTTTTTTTAGGCTCCCTAATTTCACCTAAAACAAGTCATCATGTAATTTGCACTATAAAAAATTTTCTACGAAGGTTTAGAAGCTGAAATTTTTACCGAGTGAAGCTGAAATCCTGCGAAACTCCATATAAAATTTTAGGTCTTGGTTTGAAATATTATCAAAGATATGATCTGTGGAATTTAGGTTTTTTTCAGGCTCCCGAATTTCATATCAAAGAAGTGAACATGGGAAAATCATCATAACTCTCTCTCTGAGCATCCGATTGGAATTCTATTGAATGTGGCCAAAAGTACACAGATGCTAGTGTACTGTGTATCAATTTCAGAGCTGAAGGAGGAAACAGTGACACGTGGCATGTTGTACAAGTTTTCTCTATTGAACCAGTCCATAATTAGGTAATTGTGGAATATTGGGCATAAGTTTTCCTTGAAGAATCCAACTCAGGTCAGACTTGTGGCATTCGAAAGAAGATTCGGAGTGCTACTACAAAGCCTAATTTCAGATATTGAAGATCTGAAATCACAGTGATAACTCAATTTCAATATCAAGCTCCTCAAGAGAAGAAAAAATGTGTGTATTTTTTTATGAATTGCATAAGTCTTGTTTGAAGAATTAATTTGAATTGATTCCAAGGGAATATTGTAGAATATATATCTGTATTGGGTTCTAAAATGCCCCCTAAAAATAATTCAACACCCATTAAGCCTTCAAAAGGCTCTACTATGGCTCATGACGATGAAGAAATGCAACATGCCATATCAAAATTGCAAGAGCAAGTGCACCAAATTTTGCTCTTGCTAAGAGCAACAAAAATGAAATGGATGTTTTTAAGAAAAGTGTGGAAGATATGATGGATGGTTTGAATAATGGTATGGAAGAAAAAATGGAAGGTTTGAAGAAATATATTGAAGTTTTAAAGGAAGGTTTGTCAAATTTGATACAAGAAATGATTCCTAATGGCGAAAAGGTAGTAGAGGAAACTCATGATGAGATCCAAAAAAATAATTGTTAATCATGATTTCATAAACTCTAATGTGGGATTGAAGAACCACCATATTCCAAAGATGGATATGAGGATTTGTGATGGCAAGGACACCATAACATTGATACTACAAATGGAGCAATATTTTGATCTCAATAATCTACAAAACACACAAAAGGTACACATTTCAACTTTACATTTAGAACAAAATACATTTGTATGGTATCGATGGCTTTTCTCCCATAAACAAAATTGTTACTTGGTCAATTTTTATGGAGGAAATGATAGCACCTTATGAAGATACAAAAAGAAACACCTTCTTTAGCCAATTGATAAATCTCAAACAAAAGGGTTCAGTGGTGGAGCACATTGAGGACTTCCAAAAATTGAATATAAGGGTAACTGATATTCCAATAGAACACAAGTTTTATTTTTTCATAGGGACTTTAAAGGATAACATAAAACATGAATTTCATGTTTGGGAACCTGATTCATTGGAGAAGGAATTCAGGTTGGCAAGAAAAATTGAATGTAAAATTATGGCGACAAGGAAGCCTACCACTCACATCTATAAAGATGGAATTGTCGCTACTCCTAGAATTCCACAACCTACAAGGTTGACACCAAAAAAATTGGAAAAGTAAGGAGAAAAAGGGCTTTGCTACAGTTGTGATAGCAAATACACTAAAGGTCATAAGTGTGCTGAGAAGAAATTATTTTACATAGATTGTGAAGAGGAGGAAGAAAATGAACAAGAAACTTAAAAAGAAGAGGATATACACCAGGAACCAACCCTAGAAGAAGAAGAAATGAGTCTGACCATATCATGTAATGCATTGGTAGGAATTACTACTCCTCAAACTTTCAAGATAGAAGGACATATCAAGAATACAAAGGTAATAGTGTTGATTTATTTAGGTAGCACCCATAATTTTATTCATTGTAAGGTAGCCAAGGAATTGAATTGTTTCCTATACCTAGCACCAGAATCTCAAGTGATGACTGCAAATGGAGGAACCATAAATTTTTCTCTAAAATGCCATAATATCAAGCTAGCCATGTGGGAATATGTATTGAATAATCCAATGCTTTCCATCCCAATGGGAGGTGCTGATGTTGTACTAGGAGTACAATGGTTACAATCTTTTGGGATGGTAGCTTTTAAATTTCAAGAAATTTTCTTCAAATTTTTTTTTCGAAGGGAAAGGAAATAAAATTATGGGGTATCGCAAGGAAGCCAGGAAATATAATAAGCTATAATTTTATGACAAATGTTCTGAAGAAAGAGCAACAAGGCATTATTTCACAATTATGCTCACTAGAAGTTCCAACATCAAAATCATCTATTTCTCTAGATCTCCAAAAATTCTTTCACAATCGTTCCAAGGTGTTTGAAACTCCCAAATGAAACCCACCTATTCATGATCATGATTATGTTATTCATTTGATTCCAGGAATTTTTCCTCCAAACATATGGCCTTATAGATATCCTTATGTACAAAAGAGATAAATTGAATGTATGATTGCAGAAATGCTAGAGGCTGGTATAATTCAACCTAGTCAAAGTTCTTTCTCGACTCCAGTAGTATTGGTGCACAAGAAGGATGGATCATGGCACATGTATCCAAATTATAGGAAGCTCAATAAGCTCACTATTAAAGATAAATTTCTCATTCTTGTGATTGATGAATTATTGGATGAATTACATGGAGTAATTTATTTTACCAAGTTGGAACTTCATTCAGGATATCACCAAATTAGAATGAAGACTGAAGATATTATAAAAAATGCATTTCAAACTCGTGAGGGTTAGGATAGAATTTTTGGTCATGCCTTTTGGCCTTACCAATGCACCTTCTACATTTCAAGGGTTGATGAATTCCATTTTCAAACCCTTCCTTAGAAAATTTGTGCTAGTATTTTTTTCTGATATACTAATCTATAGCATGTCTTGGAAATATCATGTTCAACATGTTGACAGGGTGCTTAAACTATTGGAGGGGAAACAATTATATGCAAGAACATCCAAATGTTTCTTTGGAGTACAAGAGGTGGAATATATGGGTCATATTGTATCTCACGAGGGTTTTAAGGTAGACCCTAACAAAATTAAAGCCATTAAGGAATGGAAATTCCCCACAACCATAAAGCAGTTGCACGGATTTCTCGGATTAACAGGGTATTATCCCAAGTTTTTTAAGAATTATGGGAGAATAGCAGCACCTCTAACAACATTATTGAAGAAAGATGCATTTTCATGGACTCCTGAAGAAACTAAGGCCTTTGAACATATTAAAGAGGCAATGTGCCTAGCACTAGTCTTAGCTATGCTAGACTTCACAAAAACCTTATCGTGGAATGTGATGCCTCAAGAAATGGAATTGCTATTGTTTTAATGCAAGAAGGAAGACCCATTGGTTTTGAAAGTCGTCCAATCAAAGGAAAGTATTTTCAAAAGGATATTTATGAGAAGGAACTGTTGGCGATACTACATGCACTAAAGAAATGGTGACATTACCTAATGGGAAGACACTTCAAGGTAAAAAATGATCATGATAGTCTTAAAAACTTTTTGGAACAAAGACTGTATTTAGAAGAGAAAAAAAAATGGGTCACAAAGATGTTGGGTTATGACTTTGAAATCATCTACAAAAATTGGAAGCTAAATGTTGCTGCAGATGCACTCTCAAGAAAGGATGAAGAGGTGGAAGAATTAATTTTTGCCATTTCTATTATTGAACCAGATTGGATAACCGAAGCAAGGGATGAATGGAAGAAGGACGAAGAAGTGTGGATACTCATTCAAAAGTTGCAGCAAGATCCTAGTACATCTGATACATTTAGTTAAAAAATGATTCCTTATGGTACAAAGATCACTTATATATTTGCAATAATTCCCAATTAAAACAAAATATTATTTTGGAATTGCACACTTCTCCTTTAGGAGGACACTCGGGATTTTTAAAAGCTTACCACAGGGTGAATAAATAATTTTTTTGGGATTGTCTTAAATCTGATATTCAAAATCTTGTGGCGGAATGTTTATTTTTCCAGCAAAGTAAAGTTGAGACAATTAAGACCCCAGGTCTTCTACAAGCTCTATCCATTCCAGGTCAACGTTGGGAGCAGATTTCAATGGATTTTATCACAGGTTTACCTAAGTCCGAAGGAAAGAGTGTCATCATGGTGTTATTTGATAGACTTACCAATTATGCACACTTTTTTGCATTATCTCATCAATTTAAAGAAAGTACAGTTGCTATTGAATTTATGGAAACAATTCAAAAGATACATGGAAACCTGAAGATTATTGTAAGTGACAGAGATCCCATTTTTATAGGAAATTTTTCGACAGAATTATTTTCTTGTTTGGGTACTCAACTAGCTCATAACTCATCTTATCATCCTCAATCCGATGGTCAAACTGAGATAGTGAAAAAATGTTTGGAAGAATATATTCATTGTTTTGTATCTGATAAGCAAGCACAATGGGTCAAGTGTGGTTACCTCTTGCTGAATGGTGGTATAACACTTCCATCCATACTGTAGTAAGAATGAACCCATTTATGGAACATTATGGATATCATCCACCATCCATCACATATTCTTTAAGGGAAAATTCTAGGGTTCAAGAAGTGGAAGATCACATCGAGCATCAACAAGAAGTTATACAACTCTTAAAGGATAACCTAAATTTGGCACAAAATCGAATGAAACAACAGGTAGATCAACATCACAGTGAGAGAAGTTTTGATGTAGGAGACAAGGTATTTTTATAGCTACAACCATACAAACAAATGTCCCTCAAGCAAGCTAATAAGGATGATAAATTATCGCCAAAGTATTATGGTCCTTACAAGGTGTTGCAAAATACTGGTACTATGGCATACAAATTGGAGCTTCCTACTTCTTCGCGAGTGCACCCAGTTTTCCATGTTTCGTGCTTAAAGAAGGTTATAGGGGACAAAATTCCAGTTCAAACAATACTGCCAAAACTTGATGAGGAAGGAAAAACCATACTAGAACCCGAATCAGTCACGGAAACAAGAACTCAACAACTACGAAATCGATAAATTTCAGAGTATCTCATCAAATGGAAGAACTTACCCACTGAAGATTCTACATGGGAGGATGAGAATTTTATACAAAAGCACCCAGAGCTACTCAGGCATTGAGGACAACACTTTTTTGAAGGAGAGGGAGCATGTTAGGTCCCTATATTACTAGTATATTCCCTTATTGTTGTTAGTGTAACCCCCTTATTGTTATTGTTGTACCCCTATAACCCCCATATTATTATTATTGTGCCCTTACATTATTATTGTTAGGTAGGATAGGATTAAATTGTGGCCCCATGGACTCCTATATATAGAAAGGAGGTTTTGTCATTTTTAGCATCCAAGAATTGTTCATTTATGTAATATATTGGAGGCTTCCCCCTAGAAGTGGCTTATTTCTTAGGCATTGATCACTCTTTTCTTCTATTTTTGGAGCTTGTTTCATAACAAATAATTTGGAAATAAACCACTTATAAGGTATTTTAATGGTTGATTCTTGATCAATGTATGCGAAGGTTACTCTTATTTAATAAGGAATTATTTGAATTTTGCGCTTCTTGACTATTCACTAGATATTTTGACCTTTCAATCAACATGGAGGCCTTTAACTAGTGTACTAACATGAGAACCTCTAGCAGATGTAGTAATAGTGGAATTCCTAGTTCCACACCATCCCCTTTTCCTTCCCATGCTGCTTCCCAGCCCAATATCCTCACTTTGTTGTTTTTTCTCTCCTAATCGGCTCATTGATTCTTACTTTCCAATGCCTTAAGCCAACCTTGCATCGTTGGTTACCAATTCTATCCATTTTCTTCCTTGTTACACTAATGCATACATAATTATGAGCTTGACATGCTTGTGATTTATTATGTAGGACTCTAGGTGTTTTTCCTTTCTAATAAAATTATCCATGTGCTTTAATGACTCTAGAAAAAATTAGGGTATGTTAAAAAAAAATCCCATAGACAAGGTGGGTTGAAAACATTAAGTGATAGTTAAAATTTACCCCAAATATGCTTTCATAGGTAACATATTTTTGTAGGTAATATGCAACATCATCCCCGATATTTGGTAACAAATTTATTTTCATCGCTTACCTATTTTCTTGATCTATTCATCCTCTCTCAAAAAATGACCTTTAATGTTAGAATTGACATTTTCCTGCTCAACCAACTTACTCCTACTCTAGGTAGCTATGTTACTCAAGAAATAACTTATTTTTTAACTACAATTTTATTCTCCTCACAGTTAAGTGTTCTTTAGTCAAATTTTTAATGAATTTGAGGGAAGTGGCTTCATTAAATCCTTCCAAAATTTTGAAATATGTTATCCATCTATTGTTTTGGAATATCCTATAAGTTATTGGGTGATTGTACAATAGGATGATTGATTCTACCTTCATAATGAACATCATCTCTCCCCATCACTTTGTGTATATGTAGGCACTATTATATTTATAAAAAATGGGGCATAAAATCGTAATAGGGGAAGAGAATGTTAATTTCCAAAATTCAGCAAGGTTGTTTGCAATGGTTTTAGTATCTATGTTCGAAATGGAAAGGAATTATTGAAATATTCCCTCTTGGAGTTGAAACAAAATACCACCATATTTTTTCTAAGTTGTATGGTTTTCTTTGCTAAGGTGTTTCCACAAAAAACTTGAAAAAAATGTACTATAGGTGACTTTTGACAATTTCCAACAAAAATAATACTAGTAATGGCAAGTACACATGAGAGAAAGACATAGGAATAACTGATATTCATTATTTTATTGAAATTAGGAACATACATATTATTGGAATAATTTCTTTTAATAATAAGATATGTTTAAGATAGGAAATGTGAGTGAGAAATGAAGTAGATAATGGTTGAAGATGAGCATTACGATACAAGGATATCATGGGCAATACACTCATCTAGCTATTTTGAGGAGATACATGGCCCTTTCTAGCTAAGATATAAGATATATTTTTCATATAAGAAATCCCTAGCATTAGAGAAATTTTGAGGTACAAAATGGGCCTCTTAAAGAATATTATAAAATAATATTAGATTACCTCATCAAGTTTTGGAGGAACAAAAGAAAAAACTACTTTTTCAACTTGTATTTTCAATTTATCACCCTATAATTTTACTTAAATTTTGAGTGGGAACACTAGTTGGATGAAAAATGTATTTTTTCATCCAAGGAGTACCCATGCTGCATACATTATATGGACCTTACTACTCAAAAAATGTAAAATACATGAAAAAACATGTTTCTAATCATGTTTTGTATGTATTTCACATTATTCATGTACTAGGGTTACTCGAAAGTATCCAAGATCGGTACTCCTTGGATAAAAAATTAAATTATGCATCCAATTTGTCCTACTACTCTAAATTTGGATGAAAAAATATGGAGATAATTTTAAAAAGTAGTTATTATTATTATTATTTATCTTTTTTTCTTTATACCCCAAAAATGGCAAATCATCCTCCATGGTTGGCATCATCATATTAAATCCTTTTGGTTCTTATAAAGTTTATTTTTTTGTACATTTTTATTCTGAGGCCGATTTTGACCTAAAAATTTCTCTAATGGTAAGCCCAAAAATGGATGCTTAGGTACAACAACTTATTTTCCAGTTAAAAATACCCCGAAAATGGTGAACTTGTCTTCCCTTGAGTAAAAATAAACCTTACACATTTAATCCCTCATTAAAAGAAATTCATGCAGTTAGCATGACATGATATTCAACTCTCCTTTGCTAATAAAACTCAACCTGAAACAACAATTGGTCTTTTCCTCTAATTTTTGGCTAAGTCCTTCACAATGAGTAGGAAATATTGACGACCAAAGCACCACAAACGCAGTTTTCTAGGAATGGTAACTCAGATTAAGAAAAAACTTAGAAATTTGGCATCTTAAATGTAGAAAATGAAACCATTTATTATGGAAAGTTGTTTCTCTTTTTAGAATGTACTCTCACCCTATAAATAGGATGATAAGCACATTACTAGAAAATAAAATCAACGAATAACACCTTTACCTTAGTATCTCCTTCCAAACTTCTTCTTTGAAGCAAAATGGTGAAATCTAAGTGATTCCACTCTCTAAACCAATTAGGGTGTATAGCTTTAACACCAAAAATAATATTAGTTTTTAGGGTTTCTGAAATCCTAAGCTACTCTCTGAAAATTCTCCCAAAGATAATTTTCTCAAAATGCAAGTGATAAAATGAGGCAAGACTCATCACTTTTATCCTTTTTTAATTGATTGGCCATTTTTGCAACCATTTTACCTTTTAATTTTTATTAATTCACTTTAGCATCCATTTTATTTTATAAAATAAAAATAAAATATCTTCTCTTTTTCCTTTAAATCTACCTATATCATATCTATTTAAAATAACTACTCTATATTTTTTATTTGAAGAAACTATTCTATAAATTACTTCAGATAATCCATTGTCATGTCTGTTGATTTTCCATGACACTAGAGAGTCTAGGTTAGGGTCTTAAAACATATGATACAACCAACACAAACGCCACAACAAACTACTTTGAAGAGTGGAATAGATATAATATTTAATCAACTAGTGCACAAATAGAGAACTTTTTACCATTTTTTAGCAACCCAACTTCGTTATATTATAAATATATAATAAAAATATCTATGGCTCCCATAATAGGGATCATGGCCCTCATAAAATCAATAATACGAGAATACAAACTAGGTTTTGGTGTCAGAAATTATGAAAACCAATATAACCTGAACAAGATACCAACTAACCTACTAGTTGATGCAGTGCACTTCATAACTCCACTTGGTCATACCTCAAAAACATATGTTGGTCCTTCTGCTCCCAATTTACAAAAACAAAAATATCCCTTTAACAAGGAATCATACTTCTTTAGGTCACTTAACATGGCCCAACAACTCTCTTCCATATAGCCAATCATTAGTCCTTGAATGAATCAACACATAGTGACTTCTGTGAGTTTTCGGAATGACTCCTATGTTTCCCACCTTTTTCTCCTTAGTCCCTCAATAACATAACACTTGGGGACTTATTCCCACTATTTCCTTTCTATGTTGCTCCAATGAATATAAATTTAGGCCATGGAGGGATACCCACTTTCACTGTCAAATTTCCTTGTCCAATAGTCAAATTAGGGATTAGTCAAAATTCTCCCTTAGGTTCCCTTTTATCCTTTCAAATAAAAAAGCTTTAGCTTCATCTGTTCTTCCCTTCTAATAGTTCCTAAATTCCTTCTCAAGTGACTATTATTAGCACTTATTTTCCACTTACTGTTAGCCCTCCAATTTCTCCTTTAAATTCTAACTAAACATTGTCCAATATGGACTATTACCTACAATATAATCAGCCATTGAAGGATGTTCAACTACGAAAGAGGCTTTTATGAACCTATAAATCAACTTCGTGAGCAAAATTTCCTAATATTCAACCTTTCTCATTAGGGATTTTTGTGGCTAGCACTTCTTCCCAAGATGTGGGGCTACAATCTCGTTCAAACCATACAACTCTCCTCCTTTTATAGGTTCCTTCTGATGCACTTTTTTTCCATGGAATTGTGGCCCAAATTCACTACTCTCTAGGCCTCTCCTCCCTCCCAAACTAGGGTGTTATCCACATGTAATACAAATATGATATAAGATTTATAAAATAGATAAATAACATCCAGAATGTGCCCATAACTACCCTTAATAATCTGCTAGCATGCACCTCTAACTCAACCTACTCCAACATAGAAAA
Organism: Pinus albicaulis; assembly: GCA_034641835.2. Classification (NCBI taxonomy): domain Eukaryota; kingdom Viridiplantae; phylum Streptophyta; class Pinopsida; order Pinales; family Pinaceae; genus Pinus; species Pinus albicaulis. Next base: position 197,042,765 of record CM076580.1, read on the forward strand.
TAACTCCAAGAAATTATCATATTCTTCTTTAGATGGGCTCCTATAGAGTTTGTGGCTCTCCTAACTCAGATGTCATTTTTAATGTGATTATTTCCACTTGTAATTAGATGTTAAATTAATTCTATCACACCTTCATTTATGCAGTCAATGGGTGGCACTACTACCCCTCTTCTAGGTCTTTCTAAAGCATGTACGACTTGAAATTTTGTGTCACTTTTCCCACAATATATAAAAAAAACATTTCTTCTATTTGGAACATTCTATTTTGGTTTTCTTTACACAACTTTTCTCCTCTAAGGTTTCTCTATCATCTTCAAGTTCTAAGTCATCAAAAATCTTTTTGTTTTTTTGGTCTGCTCCTTTGAATGCAAAACCCCCACCTTGGGTACTTAGTTTCCAAGTAACTTTGTGGTGCAAAATTCCTCCACAACCTTGTATGCTAGGGTTTGGAGTACCTACCAAGCTACCAATATCAACACTCCATCTTAGTGAGGGAGGCACTTCTAACACTAGGAAGTAACTCATCACCATCATCAAAACCTAAATTTCTCAAACTTCATTAGGGATACTCCCTATGAAACTTGACTCCCTTTGATTATGCACTATCTCCACTAGCTCAACCTACTACTAATCTCGTGTCCTATAACTCCAGTCTGAATTGTATTTTAATGTGAGCCATCGTCATTGCAACTCAACTCTATAAGCACTCCTCCTCCTAGTTCAAACACAACGCATATGCATGCCTTCAATATGCGATGTGCAATGCCATGATCCAATGAATAAATTAGCCTTCTAGCATCCTATCCGTCACATGAATTAATCTATTTCATTTCAACCTCATCTATTCCAAAGTAATCCTCGAGTTTTTCCAGTGTTCCAAGGAAAGTCAAAGAAAGTCCATGATCAAAAACTTGCCTCATTATAATTTTTCTTCACCGGGTTCTTGAATAATCCACTAAAACACCCAACTTATCTCATTACCAAGATAGTCAATACCACATCTCCATGCCTTTACCTAAGTCATTTTCTCCACGATCTTGAAAATCTTAGTGCCCTATAAGCCTTTTTTTTGGACACTCTTATTCACTATCCCTTCAAAATAGCTGTGATACCATGGTTTTTTTGCATGACACTAGAGAATCTAGTTTAGGTCCTTATAATATCTGACACAATGAACTCAAATACTACAACAAAGTACTCTTCGCAACATAATAAACACAACAATAAATTAAATAGTGCATAAAAATACAACATTTTAGAATTTTTAAACGACCTAACTTCATTATATTATAAATTTGTAATACAACTCTTTAGGGCTCTAGTATTAGGGATCATGGCCCTCAAACAATCACTGATACATGAATACAAACTAGGGTTTCATTTCAAAAACCATTACAACTAATCAACCTGAAAAAGATACCATCCGACCTACTGGCTAATGTCGTGTACTTCAAAAATACACTTGGTTGTACCCTCAACACATTTTCTCATACTTTTTCTCCCATTCTACAACAACAAAAATTACCTCTATTAATGAATCATGCTCCTTTTAGGTCACTGAACATGACACACCAACTGTTTTCCCTCTAGTTGATCATTATTCCATCAATGAATAAACACATAGGGAATTCCATGGATTTTGTGAACTTCTCCTATGATGTTCGCCTATTGCTCATTAGTCCTTCAAGAACAAAACTTTGGGACTTCTTCCCACTATTGCCTTCCCATGTTGCTCCAATGAAGACAAAATTAGGACATGGAGGGTTTCCAATTGTCACTATCAAAATTCATTCTCCAATAGTCAACTTAGGTCCTATTCAAATTTATCCCTTAGCTTCCCTTTTACCCCTTCAAGGAACAAGCCCTGAACTTTACTTCATCTTCCCTTCTAACAATCCTTAAATTCCTTCTCAAGCGACTATACTTAGGGATGATTTGGAGCTTCATTAGAGGAAATTTCAGCCTAAATTTGGCCTCCTAAGGAAAAATAATAAAATAATAGTTAAAATAATAAAAAAAAGAGTTATGAATTTAGGAGGGAAAAATAAGAAAATGATATTTTTAATTGTATTTTTGGCTTATCTCCTTATACGTTTACCCAAATTTCAGATGTAGACACCCATTGGATGTGTAATTAAATTCCGCATCCAATGAGAGTCTATACTTGAAATTTAGGTTAACCTATAAGGACATACACTAAAAATACAATTAAAAAAAAAGTACTTTTTCTTCCTTTCCCTCCAAAATATTTTCATGTGCCTCTTTTTAAATTTAAAGGATTTCGATTGGTTTACATATTATGACATGGAAGTTACGTGAAAATAACATGGGCAATTTTAGGCTAAAGTTTCCTCTAATGATTTCCAACCCTCCAAATTCTCCTTTAAATTCCAAATAAACATTGTTCAATATGTACTGTCACGTAGCAAGATCATCAACCATTAAAGGATGTTCAACTCAGAAATATACCTTTTTTATACCTTTGAAACAACTTAAACTCAGCACAATTTCCTGAGATTCGACCTTCTTGGTTAGGTATTTCTATGGCTAGAATTTCCACCCAAGATATACAGGTAGAATCTCCTTCAAACTCTGCAAATATACTCATTTTATAGGCTCCTTCTCATGTACTTTTGTTGTGTCAAATTATGGCCCAGATTCACTACTTTCTAGGCCTCTCGGCCCTCCTAAAATAGGGTACTGTCCACCTGAAATACACATAATATATTGGCTCTATAAAACACAGAAATACCAACCATCCTATGCCCAAAAAATCCTTTTATAATCTTCCAACATGCTCCTCTAACTAAGCCTACTCTTGCAAAAAAATAACTCGAAGAACTCATCATATTCTTCTTTGGATAGGCTGCTATAGAGTTTGTGACTCTCCTAAATCAAATTTCCTCCCCCTTGTGTCGATTTTCACTTGTAATTCGATGCTATATTAGGTATCTCACTTATTTATCTATATTATCTATGGGTGGCACAATTGGACCTCATTTATGGTCTTTTAAAGAAAGTCTGACTTGACTTTTTTTGCAGCTTTACCTACACACATAAATAAAATATTCATTTGTTATGTTTGACACGTGCTCTATTTGTGTTATTTGTTGACAATTTCCCTTTTAAGGATGCTCAATCATCTCCATGTACCAAGTCATCAAAACTCTCCTTCATTTTGGGCCCATTCTTTTGGGTGCAAAATCCCCACCTTGGATAATTGTCTCACAAGTGACTTTGTGGTGCCAAATTCTTGCATAAGCCCATACCAAAGGCTTTGGAGTACCTACCAAGATACCAAGCTCAAAAATACCTATCCATATTCATAAATTACTACAAGGAATGTAATATTCTATTACACTTCATAAAAAATCTTGAAAAAGGTCTTCTTTGTGTCTTGCCATCACTATCTCCTTGGATTTACACTATGAATATAAAATAAATGATGAAGGAATTAACACCAAACAAGCTCTTAAAATATGGAAGAAGATAAACCATATATGTATGTATCCATTTTATCATCTCCTTAGTAATGTCACCAAAAATGTTTGAGTCACTTTATTGTTGAGATACTAACATTGTATGCGCAAGGTTTATAGGAAATTTGATGGACTTTCTAAACTATGGGAGAAACATTTAGACTTCGATCTCATACTATGAAACAAGATTTACTATTTTAAACTATAAGTAACTTGAATTATAGGTTATGAATGCTACAAAAATCTTGTTCACTTTATGGAACATTAGATAATTGCTTTGCTATGAATAAAATATAACTCTTTCATTCAAATGATATTCATAAATGTTCAAGTACTTATTTATGCAGAAAATATTGTTTCCATATTTTAATGAGCCTAATGATTCTATAGGCTACTAAGTTTAGTTTCAAAATTAATACACACAAGAAAATACTAAAAGTAAAATCAATTTATTGCATCCACTTGCACTCCATAAAGAGATCTCCCATGATTGGATTGGTAACATATAGTTATTTACAACAAAGGCTACAATATTCAACAAAATATTTTCAAGTGTTATGTCATAGAATGGAAAAAATATATATCATTTGACCTTAAATGGAGAAGTATATTATTTTCAGGGGAATAACACAAAAATAAGATGCAAAAATAGAAAAATTGAAATTAATTAAAACCAAACAAACTCAATTCATGAAATACAAAAGGGTAAATTGTCGATTAACTATGTGTATTTGTGTGTGATACATAGTAGGGGAAACTATAATACCTGAACCAAATATGAAAATGACATTAGATCATCCTTTATATTAATGGAGAAAGTTTGAAATTCCATTGAGAATTGATATTTGTGTTTGTCATCTTAGTGGTCTATTTATCTAATGATGGAATTATTGATTAATTAAATTCATGGTTCACAAAAAAAAATTGCATTACATCACTTTTTGGATGGTTTATATAATGTTGCATATTACAAAACATGCATGCACATGAACCCTATCAAATCCCCTATTCCATGCATTGATATCATGTAATCCATATTATGACAGATAAATAAAGGCAGTTTAGTAGATTGTTTGGAAAGAATAAAACATGAATGGATCATGTGATACAAAATTATTCTTGATCATTTCCCATAATAAATTTTCTTGGTGGATGTGTTATTCTTGGCACATCTTGAACACGAATTTGTATGGAGGATAGTGCTCACTTCTTCTACCCTAGAACATGTACAATGTACATGGAAGATCCTCCAGGAATCCATAAAAAAAAACCCATGTAGTATATTTCCTTCCAAATGTTTGCATATATTCCAAATATGAAGGTGGGTTACCACGTCCTCATATGAGTTACAACACTTGAAATTTTTAGTGGAACTAATTTATAAAAAAAAAACAAAAAATCCATTTTATTAACAATTTAATTTCCTTGTAAACTATAAAATGAGCTTTTCATTGAAAATAAGGTAAAAAGAAAATAATACGATATAAAATAAGGAACAAAAGTGTAAAAATGGATTAGTAGAAATGAAAATGGAATACAATTAGAGACCTAACAACCATGATGTGGCACTGCAAATTAAAGGGAAATGTCTCCATGCTCACATGAAATTTTCAATTCATGTACTAAATGAGAGGCCAAAAACAATAAAACACATATTACTAATACCTCATAGAATCAAAAATATTGTTGAAGACAAACATTTAATTTCCTTCCTCATTTGAATTGATTATCTTTAACTGTGATCTATTCATAATAGAAGAGAAGGGTGTGTTGTATTTGAAATGTGTGTATGCCACCACCCAAAGGGAGCGAGATCATGCATGAGTGTTGGAAGGTATTTTCCCTTGTGCATGTGTAAGTAACCTTACATAATCACTTGAGCATAAATGGATATAACCTAAATCATGGAAAACATAAAGAAGAATGAAAATAAAGGTAAATATTGCTTGTTAATATGGCAGAGATTCAATTGTAGAGAGAATGTCAGCCTATAGTATGGGGTAGATATAATATGATATAGAGGGAACCCAAACTCTAATACCAATATTTGAGACACATGAAAATGAAATAGAGATAAGATAGATCATGTGAATCATTTTATTAAAATGTTACGTATATAAATAAAATATTATGACCTTAGGATTTGTCTTCCAATATCTCTTAGGCTCCCAAGGATAGTTCATAGTTACTTGACTCTTCATATTTTTTTAAGTGAATGATCCTCAATAATTTAGATATCCAACACTAACAAAATACCACAATGTTATAAAACACACAATTGTATAGCATGATATATTTTCCTAATGAGAATATTACTTTGGAATCATGGATTTTTCGTCATATGGCCATTATAACCTTCATATGCTCATTGGTTTCAAGAGATGAATTCTCACATTCTTTGTCCCCTTGATTTTCTCAAATTTATATTTTTAATTACTATTTGTTTTGATAGATCTAGTATAGAATTTTGGAAGAGAGACCAATTGTATAAATTATACAGCAAGCATGTATATCATGGATTCAATCTTATCTAACAATGTAGTAAAGTTAAATATTGGATCGCTTCTACAAATATTTTGTAGAATTAAAAACACAATCGCCAATCACATGAAGCAAAGAAGAATCAATCAAGCCACAACACAAATAGTTTCTCGAGGAAAGGTTGTTGATCATAACCCCACTATCTTCTATTGTATTTTAATCATGGAATCATGAAACAATTACATACAAATATTCTCAGAAGACCCCTCCTGTACTCAGCTAATTGTCTCGCAGTGTCACACATAAAACTGGCAACCTTCCTCTAGACAACCTTCCCTGCTTGTGCAATCCCTGATGAATGAAATCCCTAAAAAATAGGATTTTTTTCCTTCCTTGACTGCCCAAGTATCATGGGCACTCCAATGGTTATTTGTTTGCATGTGTGAAACCTAATCATCCTACAAATTATAGTCAACTTCCCCTTCACCTAGATCTCAACTAGGTCTCCACTAGATCTGACATGCATGCAGCTAATATTAGTAAATGCTTAGTTGCATGTGAGATCATGGATTGTGAATTAATTTATATTTAACTCACTTGATCTCCCACTAGTGTATCTAATAGTTACAACTAGCACAACTGAGTTTAACTCACTTAACTAAGTTAAACTGATTACAACCTACATCAACTAATGCACCATTACACTTTGAACTTTGTTACAACTAGAATTACTTTGCATGCCTCACCAACTAAATCTAACTCAAATTTCATGAGTTAACTAAGTTTATCACACTCAGTTAACTATTACAAGTTATTTTGAGACTAGATTACATTTTTTTTCCATCTTAATTAAGGGATAACTAAAATAGACATGCACCAAATTTAGCCATGTGGGCCCCACCCTAGTGTAGGTGTTGCATGCACTAGGCATGGGTGCTGAAATTTTCTTCTTGAATTTCAACACTCCTAAACCAGAAAGGGCTTATCCTTCACCTCGATCCTACCTCTATGGTATTCAAATTTTCTCCTGGTGAGCACCTTCGTTAAAATATATGCATCCTAATCTTCCATGGGATTGTACTGAAGCAACATTATTCTTATCTGCACATAATCTCTAGATGATGGTACCAGATATCTATGTGCTTGGACCTATCATGAAACATAGGATTAATCAAGATTTTAATGCAACTCTAATTATCACAATGTATCATTGTCGAATCCATCTTAGAACCAAACAAACCAACCAAGATCTTTCTCATCCAGATAGCCTCAGATTAAGCTTTAATTGCTACCATGTACTCAGCTTCTGCTAAACTGAGTGCCATAGATCACTACTTCATGCTGTAATTATAAACTTATGTCTATCCTATGCCGAAGATCCCTCCTAATCTGCTCTTTCTCATTAGGGGAATTTTGAGGTCTAAAATGGGCCTCATAAGAAAAATGTACAAAAAAAATAAACTTTATAACAACCAATAGGATTCAAGATGATGCTGTCATCCATAATGGATGATTCACCACTTTTGGAGTAAAAAGGTAAAAATATTAAAAAATAATAAAATAATAAAACTACTTTTTCAACTCGTATTTTAAACTTATCTCCCAAAATTTTTACTCAAATTTCAAGCAGGAGTACTCGTTGGATGCGGAATTTAATTCCTCATCCAAGGAGTACCCATGTTGCATACTTTTGATGAACTCTTCTACACGAAAAATGAGAAATACATAAAAAATGTGATTGTAATCACGTTTTTTTATGTATTTCTCATTTTTCGTGTAGTATGACCCATCGAACGTATGCAACATGGGTACTCCTTGGATGGAGAATTAAATTCCGCATCCAACGAGTACTCCCGCTTGAAATTTGAGCAAAAACTTTGGGAGATAAGTTGAAAATATGAATTAAAAAGTAGTTTTTTCATTTTTCCCTCTAAAATTTGATGATGTCATCAAATCTTATTAGATTTTTTCCACTATTATTTTATAATTTCCTTAGGAGGCTCATTTTAGACCTAAAAATTCCCCTAATGATGTGATGGACTGCCCGCCCAATCTGCATCTCTAAAGCCTTGAAGCTTCACTCCCTTAGTCCATTTGTAACATACAGATATACTTTACAAAATAAAATAAAAATTAACTTTATACATTTGACTACAACACTATGCACTTTTACCTTTACCACAATTATCTTCATAACTACCATTCACCAAACCTACTATAATACTACACAAACTACATATGTAAACCATATTGAAGGTTCATATAACAATTATTGTTGCTTACATATTGTATGATCGGATAACAATTATTGTTGTCTCTTAAGGGATTAAATACCCATCCCAAGTCCTGGGACTAACACCTATCATCTCATTTTCCATTGTGAAATTTGAATGTCCTAACCTTGTAAAACTACAGAATCTTGGATTTATTTTTCATATCGTTTCACATTAATGTTACAAATTTGATTCTCGAACTTTTAAATGTCTAGCTATGGTTAATGTTTTCTTTGGTAATCTTGCAAATGGTTAGAAATAATTGATTAAACTCGAACATCCTTCCAGGGAGAAAACTATGGTTCCTTTCCACGGTTGATTCACATAGGACAAGATCTATGGTTTTAATTCATTTAGGGTTTGGGTTGGTCAGGGTAATGATTGCCCTAACCCTAACCGTTCCCATTCATTCTTGAGCTGCTGCTGCAGAGCTCTGCAAGTTGGTTTCCATGGTCGCAACGACATACATCGCTCACCGGTTTCATACATGTTTTCATTCCAAGAATGTTTGCCATCTTTAGGTGGCTCACTCCAGTTGCTTAACACCATGTTCATATGTGTAGTTTGTAAGCAGATAGTCTTTGTCTCTGAGTGATCAGTAGGAATGCCTCTTTTTGCTTTGTTTACGTTCCTTATTGGCCTCATTCTCCAGTTCTTTTGTATTTTAATACTTTCTTATTTTAGTTGTAGCTCTACTCTATTATTTTTCTATTTGTTGGGCCGAAGCAAAGGTTCCATCTCACAACTCCGGAAGATGTACCACCATTTTCCTTACTACTACCTCGAAGGTTCTAACAGGTAAGGTGGGGTTTATTATATTGTGAATTTGCAAGTCTGGGCTAGCTTGCCTTTCTTTAATTCAACCGAATAGAATCTAATATCCTATCCTCTGGTTTATTCACAAACTTAGTAAAAAATTCGTCGAAATACATATTTGCACAGGTAAGGACATATGTCGTACTGCATTTCCTTTATCCATTTTAATCCTTGGTTTGGCACAATCATACATTCAGTTCCCTTACGTTTTCATATTTTGGTTTCTGTGCATAGGTATGCTCAACCACCTGAGACTGTGGGTTGGATTATCTTTGGTTTTCTTACTCCAGTCCTTTGCTGACTCAACCTTTCTATCCTCTAGGTATTCTCCTCCGTTGATGGGTGTTGTTACAATCGTCCTGCTTCAAACTAGATATTGGGTTTTGATTTGGGGATTTCCTATGAGGTGTTGGGAAAGGGCTTCATGTCACCATTCCAATTTCATTCCTTCTCTTGTTTGAGTTTCACGACCTACACATAGCTTAGGAATTACCGAGGGCAAGAAGTTTCAAAATGTATTTTGTACAGTTCCATTTTATTTATATAGTATTTGGCCACCAATGCTTTTAGTCCAATGTTCGAATTTTTGACTTAAGACTTGTTTAATTTAAGCCTTTGGCATTGTCTCTCTCTAGAGACGGTGAACATTTCATAAAGAATTCTTATGGTTCAATAATAAGTTGATATAGATACATAACTGCATATTTTGAATGAATATTGTCTTTTCTGGGTTGAATGAATTCAAAAAAGAATAACCAGTCTTTCTGGTTTTCATTCTATAGTTTTAATTCTTGTTATTACAAGAATAAATCAACGTCTTGGAAAGAAAATTTCTAGTGCTCATGCATTTTCATTATTTCCAGTAAGAAATAAATAGTTACAGTGATAGTTGTCTTCAATATTGAGTATAACTGCATATATTTTTCATATTCTAGTTACAGTATTTTATTCAATGAACCTATTACATGTATTTCTATAAAACAACCCAGGTTTAGTTCATGATAATAGCTTTCATCTCTAAGGCTTACTTGTGCCTTTCTCATATCTACTTTCTTGCATCAACATTTTAATCTGTTACCATTTCTCAGGTATCCTACTAACCTAGAATGTCATTATACCTATTTTAATTTATTCAGCTGGTTTCTACATATTCCTATTTCTGTGCATTTAAGGTTCTGCGTTTACTCTTCGTTCAGTTTTGTTTTCCAAAAGAATTTCTGGACCATTCTGTCTGTGTTTATCATCATTGCAGAGAACAACCTACTCAGAGCCTTCATCTTGAACGCTATGAGTTAACAGTTATTTGTTGTTAGTTACTAAACAATAGTTTATAGCTTCATTCGAGTCGTATTGTTTATCACATGCTCTGTTAATTTAAGACAGATACTTGGATAGTAGTTCTTTAATTTTAAAGAGAATAATTAGAAGTTTTCCTCATTTCATAAATAAATTACAGTAATAGCCACATTCTATTAAAGATAACTATTTACCCATTTATAACCAACAAAACTCAATTCCTCATTAACTGGTATACATATTTGACTTTGAGATACTACTGATGCTATCCTCCATTCCTCGAGAGGGGCAATTACGTCCTCGTCTCTTCCTTGTGCTCCACACCTGAGTTAAGTGAGTTGATAAAAATTTCGGAAGAGACCTCGTGATGACGAGTCTAGTCTTCTATTCTAGGAATTTTAAAAATCTAAGTAATTCCACTGGTCTCTACTAGCTCAGGAATTATTCATTCAATTTCCTCTCCTCAGCTACCATACAACACTCGTCTCCCTCACTAGGATGTACCTTTATCCTCAAAGGGTAGAGTAACTGTCTGAACTATTTTTCTATTCAACTACTTCTTAGTTCTTGGAATAATTTTACATCAGTCTTTTACCTTTTTATGGAACCACTTTCCAATACTAAATTTTATTAATAAAACAAAATTACTTTCTATTTATCTAGTAATATTTCTCAAGAAATAATAAATGTCTTAGTTTCCTTAACATAAAATAATATAACCATTAGTTGGAATTTAAGCCAGTTGTCACAACTTCCCCCTCTGGAAGTAAACACCGTCCTCAGTGTTTCATTCTACTTCAGCAAACAGTTCTGGGTAGGCTTCCCGAAAAAATCTTTCATCTTCCTAGGTAGCCTCATCCGAGCTTAAGTGCTTCCAATGCACTTTAACCTGGGTGATGGCTCACTTTCGGAGCATGATTTCTCTCCGATCGATTATAAGTTGGGGTTCAACCAAAAATTCACTGTTCGGCTCGACTTGAAATCAGCAAACTTTGAGTTAATTTATCATAAAATTTAGTATTTCAAGGTAGGATTTATATTCATAACCTACCTGAATGTTTTTCCAATGGATTACAGGATTTGGGTCATGCACGTATCGCTTTAATAAGGATACATGAAACACATTGTGTACCTGAATATGGCTGGGTAGGGCCAATCGGTACACCACAAGTCCCACCCTTTCCAATATCTGAAAAGGCCAACAAAACCTAGTTGCCAATTTGGCACAGGAGGCCCACCTTAGTGTGCTCTTTTTTAGTTTAATCCTCACATACACATGATCACCCACCTCAAATTCATGATAAGTCCTTTTCTTATATGCATACACTTTTTGTCTATCTTGAGTTGCCTTCAAATTTTGTCTGATCGTTCTTACCTCTAACTCCATCTCCGATAACATTTCCGGTCCAAGCATCAGCTTGGTTTCAAGGCTGCTCCAATTAATAGGAGTACGACGTTTTCATCTGTAATGCTTCGAATGGACTCATCTAAAGAGATTCTTGATAACCATTATTGTACGTGAACTCTACTAAATGTAGATATTCTTCCCATCTTGTTGGTTGTTGTATTACGTGCATGCATAACATATCCTCCAAGATTTGATTCACTCGCTCAATTTTTCCATCTGTATGTGGATGGTAAGTAGTGCTGAAATTAATTTGGGTTCCCAAACTTGTAAATAATATTTTCTAGAATGTTGAAGTAAACTTCACATCTCTATCAGATATGTCAGCCTTTGGGATACCATGTAGTCTAAATATTTCTCGCATAAATATGTCTTCTATTTGCATCATTTTATAAATGGAATACACTAGTATGAAATGTGTTGCTTTGCTTAATCGATCAAACACTACCATAATGGAGTCATTATGCTTATTTGACTTTGGTAAACCAGTAATGAAGTCTACAAATATAACCTCCCACTTCCATTTCGGTACTAGTATAGGCTGAATCAATCCGGCTAGATGTCGATCCTCCACCTTCACTTGCTGGCACTCCAAACATTTGTTTAAATATTATGCATTATCTCTTCACATATCTTTCCAGAAGTAGTTCTTTCTAATTTTTGTTTGCATTCTCATACCCGGGATGTCCTGAGTAGTTACTCTAGTGTTATTCATTCAAGATCAGCTATTTCAAATCTATTTGATTTGGAACATAAATCCTTTCCTTAAAGGTTAATAACTGATCCTTGTTAAATCCATAATCAACATATTTTTCTTGTCTTCTGGCCTCCTCTGCTTTCTACCACAAAAATTGGTACTCAAGATCCTTCTCGTCTTCTGTTTTTATTTAATCTAGAAACTTGCATTCAATCTGGTTGTAATATAATTCATAAACTCCATGTAACTTTCTACTCAAGGCATCCGCTACTCTATTCTCCTTACCCTTCACATGTTGCTTGTCAATGTCAAACTCGCTTAAGAAGGCATTCCATCTTGCCTAGCAAGAATTAAGATCAACTTGATTAAAATAACTAGTTATGCTGCTATGATCGATTTTTAGTATAAATTTATTTCCAAGCAAGTAGTGCCTCCATACTCGAAGCGCATGAACTACTGCTGTTAACTCCAAATCATAAGCTGAATATCGTTTCTTATGCTCTTTTAACTTCTATGATTCATACAAAACTACTTTACCGTCTTGTGACAAGATCGCCCCAACTCCTTCTTTACATGCATCTATACAAACCTGAAAGTCTTTATTGGGGTCAGCTACTCTCAACACTGGAGAAGTAGCCAATAAAAGCTTTAACTTTTCAAAACTGTCTTGAAAATCTTTCATCCTTTTAAATACTTTTCCCTTCCTTTGTAAGGAGGTAATCGAAAAATCATTCTTTGAGAATCCTTCAATGAACCATCGATAATAACCAGCCAAACCCATAAAGGATCAGATGTCTGCCACATTTTGGGGTACCGTCCATCCCATTATCATCTTAATTTTCTTCGGATCTACCATTATTCCCTCAGCAGAAATAACATGACCAAGGTACTAAATCTCTTATTTGAAGAAGTCACACTTGCTGAACTTAGCGTACAGTTGATGCTTCTATAAAATTTCCATCACTATTCTTAAGTTCTCCTTATGTTCTTCCATATTCTTCGAATAGATTAAGATGTCATCGATAAATATCAACACAAAACAATCTAGAAATGGGTGAAATATGTTGGGTACCAGATTTGTATACTTTCCTCTCCCATTTTATCCTATATTTCTATCTCTTTGTACCATTATTGTTCTTAAACACATGAGGTAAAACCCATTTTCCTTATCTTTCATGGGATATTTGATTAATGAAGTAACTGTCATGGAGGTTTTACCTTTTTACAATATTAACTCTGATATTTCTACAGATTCGACCAAAGCAGGGAAGTTACAGTCGTGAGTCATGGAATAGCCCATCATTTCCATCACTATCTTAATTTTTTGTTACAGCGTAACAGACTCTGTTCCACACCAACGTTATTTCAGGCCTTTTTTATGGTTTCTTTCTGGGCAAGTAGGTTGTTGTTGTAACAAAGTGTATTTTTGTAATATTGAGTTGCTGAAGGGAATCTAGGTTTCCAGGACATTTTTATAAAGAGGGCCTGTGAGCTGTGAATCGGGGTTAAGCCCACTTACATACAGATCTTGTAACAAGTTTATTCAACCATTAATTGAATGCACAACATCTTTCTATTCAACCTGTAACTTGTGAGTTTACCGCAGCCCTTATCAAAGAGTTGGGCCCACTCTTATGATTAGGTGCTGCGTTTCCCCTTTATTTTTATTATTTTCATGTTTTAGTGTGATTTCATTATTGTTGTTACAGTTTAATCCTTTAATTGTTGTGAATATCTTTTTAATTCTGCAATCTATTTAATTGTTGTTACAGTAGTCTGTGTGTTTATGGATTTAAACCCGTGATCTACAAAAGGTCATGTGCTTTCTCCTGCATATACTATGTCTTTAGTCTTGAAATAACTAATGCCCTCGGGTTGATAATTTATGTGAAAAAAGGGTTGAAAATTTTTCATTCCCGAACACCAACATTTTGGCATCGTTGCTGGGGAAGGCTAACAGGTGCATGAACAGGATCTGCAATAGATCTAAGGGTCAATCTCTTGTCTTGGGGAGGTAATTTATTGCCCTACTTCAAGTCCTGAGCGTATTGCTTTGTGTTTTTCTTTCCTACTTTTTATTATTTTTCTGTAGAATTGATTTCTCGTCTTGGGGGGGGGCATCTATTACCCTGCTCCAAGTCTTGAGCATAGCATGTTGTTTTTCTTTATGCTTTGATTTTTTCATTAAAATTAATCCCTCATCTTGGGGAGGGTATTTTGCAACCCTGCCCTAAGTCCTGGGCATAGTTTCCATATTTTCTTTTTTATTTTCTTTTCTGAAGGGCCAAATTGTCGTCCTGGGGAGGGTATCTGATTACCGTACTTCAGGTCCAGAACTTCAATTTTAATTTTATTTTTATTTTCTATTTGAACCTACTCTCTCGACCCAGGGAGGAATCTATTTGTCTTGCTCTGTGTCCCGAGCGATTTTGTTACTTTGATGAACCCTCTTGACAATTTTTATGAACAAGGATTTGAATAAGAGGGGTAGAGAAAGACCCCCAAAGAGAGGAAAGGATCTGGGAAGGAAGACATACATTCAGGAGATTATTGAAAAATCTAGATCTGAGGCATCATCCCGTGTTGCTGTCAAGGTAAGAGTTCAGACTAAGTCCGAAGGGCAGTCTGTGGAGAAACTAGTGCCATCCATAGTAATAAAAGGTATTCTTTCTATGGAAGAATACTTAATAAACAAGGTATCAGTGGAGGAGACATCATTAAAATCAGAAGAAGGGGAGGAAATAGCAAGTAGAGGATCAGAAGAACTGAGAAATTCTAATTAGGAAGGAGAACCTTCAAAAGGGTTTTCATCCCCATGAGACCAAGGTAGTGCTGTAAAATTTCCTACAGTCGAATTGAGAAATTCCAATTTGGAGAGAGAATTCCTGAAGGACTTCGAGTCACCAAGGGACTAGCAGAGTGCGGTGCAACCTCCTACAATTAAACCACTCCACATACCAGCTGAAGAACCAGTCGAAATTCCAAGTGAGTATTGGAGGGTATTTATGGCACCTGTAAGTTCCTCTATTGATTTTCCTATTGGAAATGTTACAGGTGATGCACCAATTAGACCCATCCCTTTAACAACTCTGCCTAGTTTCCATGGGCTTTCTTCTGAAGACCCTGATACATTCCTCTTTCAATTTGGCATTGTTTGTCGAGGATATGACTATATTCTGATGCTCAAAAATGAAAGATATTTCCTGCTACCCTAAAGAGGATAGCCCTGAGATGGTTCATGGGTTTAGGAGGGAGTATGATTACCTCATGGGAAGGGATGAAAGAAGACTTCTTGGAGAAATAAAAATATTACTGTAAATCTTGTGACATTAAGGAGGAAATTTTTAAGTTTGCATAGAAAGAGGAAGAAAACATGGAGGACTGTGTGGAATGATTTAAATATATATTGTAGAGGTATGGACATAGTGACCTAGACAAGGACACTCTAAATATCATTCTTCTCTGAGCACTTAGGGAAGACTCACTGCAAATTTTGAATATAGTAGGAAAAGGGGATATTTTGAAAGAATACTTTGATACTATCTATGATTATTGCATTAAGTTTTCACGGGGGGATGCAAGGAGTGGAAAAGGAGTTCGGTCATCAAAGCATTCCAGTGGAGGGGCTACAAAGGTAAAAATTGGAAATCTACTGGAAAACCTAAGGACTGATATTATGAGCACATTATCCGCCCAGATGGACACTCTGAAAGTAAAACAAAAACAAATAGAGTTAGAAAAGACTATGGCCATATTCTACCCACAGTGTAGAAAGAAACATCCTTTGAAGGAATACCCATTAAACACAGTGGAAGCCCGCATAATCTATGAACAGACTCATGCGACCAGCTCGTGTCCTTCCTTGCCCGAACTGAAGGAAATTTTTCAAGGGGAAAGTGAAGAAAGCGTGGTAGACCAGTTGTACTTCATGGGGCAGAAGAAGCCATGGCAACCTCGACCACTAGCTATGAATCCAGGTATGTTTAAGGACCCATCTCAGTATTTTAATAATTTTAATATGGGTCCCCAATCTGCATCATTTTTAGCTATGTGGTCCCAATATCAGTATCACCTTTAGCAAAAATGGGTTCCCCAGGCCAGTCCAAATCCTTCATGGAATCAGACCTGGCATGGACCCTCTCCTACTGGACAGTTTCCTCAGTATATGCCTCAACAACAACTTCAGTTTCCCTCCAATGTACCTCTAGGAAACCCAGCCGTTAGACCCCAACTTCCTATGCAGCCTAACCTGAATCCTAATAATAAAGGGGTCCAACAAATAGACACTCTAAACCTTCCATATTATAGCATTTCTACTACGGGACTTAATGAGATAAACCTACGATCTGGCCGGGTAGTAAATGCATCTACTTCACCTATTATTATAGAACAAATTGATAGTGAAGATACAGAACCAGAACAAAGAACAGCTGGGGAGAAATCAGAACAAAACATAATGAACCAGACAACTCCCCAATATGTTGGACCAGATTCGACCAAAGCAGGGAAGTTACAGTCGTGAGTCATGGAATAGCCCATCATTTCCATCACTATCTTCATTTTTTGTTACAGCGTAACAGACTCTGTTCCACACCAACGTTATTTCAGGACTTTTTTATGGTTTCTTTCTGGGCAAGTATGTTTTTGTTGTAACAAAGTGTACTTTTGTAATATTGAGCTGCTGAAGGGAATATAGGTTTCCAGGACATTTTTATAAAGAGGGCCTGTGAGCTGTGAATCGGGGTTAAGCCCACTTACATAGAGATCTTGTAACAAGTTTATTCAACCATTAATTGAATGCGCAACATCTTTCTATTCAACCTGTAACTTGTGAGTTTACCACAGCCCTTGTCAAAGAGTTGGGCCCACTCTTATGATTAGGTGCTGCATTTCCCCTTTATTTTTATTATTTTCATGTTTTACTGTGATTTCATTATTGTTGTTATAATTTAATCCTTTAATTGTTGTGAATGTATTTTTAATTCTGCAATCTATTTAATTGTTGTTACAGTAGTCTGTGTATTTATGGATTTAAACCTGTTATCTACAAAAGGTCATGTGCTTGCTCCTGCATATACTATGTCTTTATTCTTGAAATAAATAACGCCCTCGGGTTGATAGTTTATGTGGAAAAAGGGTTGAACATTTTTCATTCCCGAACACCAAGATTTTGGCATCATTGCTGGGGAAGGCTAACAGTTGCATGAACAGGATCTGCAATAGATCTAAGGGTAAATCTCTTGTCTTGGGGAGGTAATTTATTGCCCTACTTCAAGTCCTGAGCGTAGTGCTTTGTTTTTTTCTTACCTACTTTTTATTATTTTTCTGTAGAATTTATTTCTCGTCTTGGGGGGGGCATCTATTACCCTGCTCCAAGTCCTAAGCATAGCATGTTGTTTTTCTTTATTCTTTGATTTTTATTTAAAATTAATCCCTCATCTTGGGGAGGGTATTTTGCAACCCTGCCCTAAGTCCTGGGCATAGTTTCCATATTTTCTTTTTTATTTTCTTTTTTGAAGGGCCAAATTGTCCTCCTGGGGAGGGTATCTGATTACCGTACTTCAGGTCGAGAACTTCAATTTTCATTTTATTTTTATTTTATGTTTGAACCTACTCTCTCGACCCAGGGAGGAAGCTATCTGTCTTGCTCTGTGTCCCGAGCGATTTTGTTACTTTGATGAACCCTCTTCACAATTTTTATGAACAAGGATTTGAATAAGAGTGGTAGAGAAAGACCCCCAAAGAGAGGAAAGGATCTGGGAAGGAAGACATACATTCAGGAGATTATTGAAAAATCTAGATCTGAGGCATCATCCCATGCTGCTGTCAAGGTAAGAGTTCAGACTAAGTCCGAAGGGTAGTCTGTGGAGCAGCTAGTGCCATCCATAGTACTAAAAGGTATTCTTTCTATGGAAGAATACTTAATAAACAAGGTATCAGTGGAGGAGACATCATTAAAATCAGAAGAAGGGGAAGAAATAGCAAGTAGAGGGTCAGAAGAACTGAGAAATTATAATTAGGAAGGAGAACCTTCAAAAGGGTTTTCATCCCCATGAGACCAAGGTAGTGCTGTAAAATTTCCTGCAGTCGAATTGAGAAATTCCAATTTGGAGAGAGAATTCCTGAAGGACTTCGAGTCACCAAGGGACTAGCAGAGTGCGGTGCAACCTCCTACAATTAAACCACTCCACATACCAGCTGCAGAACCAGTCAAAATTCCAAGTGAGTATTGGAGGGTATTTATGGCACCTGTAAGTTCCTCTATTGATTTTCAAATTGGAAATGTTACAGGTGATGCACCAATTAGACCCATCCGTTTAACAGCTCTGCCTAGTTTCCATGGGCTTTCTTCTGAAGACCCTGATACATTCCTCTTTTAATTTGGCATTGTTTGTCGAGGATATGACTATATTCTGATGCTCAAAAATTAAAGATATTTCCTGCTACCCTAAAGGGGACAACCCTGAGATGGTTCATGGGTTTAGGAGGGAGTATGATTACCTCATGGGAAGGGATGAAAGAAGACTTCTTGGAGAAATAAAAATATTACTATAAATCTTGTGACATTAAGGAGGAAATTTTTAAGTTTGCATAGAAAGAGGAAGAAAACATGGAGGACTGTGTGGAATGATTTAAACATATATTGTAGAGGTATGGACATAGTGACCTAGACAAGGACACTCTAAATATCATTCTTCTCTGAGCACTTAGGGAAGACTCACTGCAAATTTTGAATATAGTAGGAAAAGGGGATATTTCGAAAGAATACTTCGATACTATCTTTGATTATTGCATTAAGTGTTCACGGGGGGATGCAAGGAGTGGACAAGGAATTCGGTCATCAAAGAATTCCGGTGGAGGGGCTACAAAGGTAGAAATCAGAAACCTACTGGAAAAACCTAAGGACTGATATTATGAGCACATTATCCGCCCAGATGGACACTCTGCAAGTAAAAAAAAAACAAATAGAGTTAGAAAAGAATATGGCCATATTCTACCCACAGTGTAGAAAGAAACATCCTTTGAAGGAATACCCATTAAACACAGTGGAAGCCCGCATAATCTATGAAAAGACTCATGTGACCAGCTCGTGTCCTTCCTTGCCCAAACTGAAGGAAATTTTTCAAGGGGCAAGTGAAGAAAGCGTGGTAGACCAGTTGTACTTCATGGGGCAGAAGAAGCCATGGCAACCTCGACCACTAGCTATGAATCTAGGTATGTTTAAGGACCCATCTCAGTATTTTAATAATTTTAATATGGGTCCCCAATCTGCACCATTTTTAGCTATGTGGTCCCAATATCAGTATCCCCTTTGGCAACAATGGGTTCCCCAGGCCATTCCGAATCCTTCATGGAATCAGACCTGGCATGGACCCTCTCCTACTCAACAGTTTCCTCAGTATATGCCTCAACAACAACTTCAGTTTCCCTACAATGTACCTCCAGGAAACCCAGCCGTTAGACCCCAGCTTCGTATGCAGCCTAACCTGAATCCTAATAATAAAGGGGTCCAACAAATAGACACTCTAAACCTTCCATATTATAGCATTTCTACTACGGGACTTAATGAGATAAACCTACGATCTAACCGGGTAGTAAATGCATCTACTTCACCAATTATTATATAACAAATTGATAGTGAAGACACAGAACCAGAACAAAGAACAGCTGGGGAGAAATTAGAACAAAACATAATGAACCAGACAACTCCCCAATATGTTGGACCAGATTCGACCAAAGCAGGGAAGTTACAATCGTGAGTCATGGAATAGCCCATCATTTCCATCACTATCTTCATTTTTTGTTACAGCGTAACAGACTCTGTTCCACACCAACGTTATTTCAAGCCTTTTCTATGGTTTCTTTCTGGGCAAGTAGGTTTTTGTTGTAACAAAGTGTATTTTTGTAATATTGAGCTGCTAAAGGGAATCTAGGTTTCCAGGACATTTTTATAAAGAGGGCCGGTGAGCTGTGAATCGGGGTTAAGCCCACTTACATACAGATCTTGTAACAAGTTTATTCAACCATTAATTGAATGCACAACATCTTTCTATTCAACCTTTAACTTGTGAGTTTACTGTAGCCCTTATCAAAGAGTTGGCCCCACTCTTATGATTAGGTGCTACGTTTCCCCTTTATTTTTATTATTTTCATGTTTTAGTGTGATTTCATTATTGTTGTTACAGTTTAATCCTTTAATTGTTGTGAATGTCTTTTTAATTCTGCAATATATTTAATTGTTGTTACAGTAGTCTGTGTGTTTATGGATTTAAACCTGTGATCTACAAAAGGTCATGTGCTTGCTCCTGCATATACTATGTCTTTAGTCTTGAAATAACTAACGCCCTCGGGTTGATAATTTATGTGTAAAAAGGGTTGAACATTTTTCATTCCCGAACACCAACATTTTGGCATCGTTGCTGGGGAAGGCTAACAGGTGCATGAACAGGATATGCAATAGATCTAAGGGTCAATCTCTTGTCTTGGGGAGGTAATTTATTGCCCTACTTCAAGTCCTGAGCGTATTTCTTCGTGTTTTTCTTTCCTACTTTTTATTATTTTTCTGTAGAATTGATTTCTCATCTTGGGGGGGGCATCTATGACCCTGCTCCAAGTCCTGAGCATAGCATGTTGTTTTTCTTTATGCTTTGAATTTTCATTGAAATTAATCCCTCGTCTTGGGGAGGGTATTTTGCAACCCTGCCCTAAGTCCTGGGCATAGTTTCCATATTTTCTTTTTTATTTTCTTTTCTGAAGGGCCAAATTGTCGTCCTGGGGAGGGTATCTGATTACCGTACTTCAGGTCGAGAACTTCAATTTTCATTTTATTTTTATTTTCTGTTTGAGCCTACTCTCTCGACCCAGCGAGGAAGCTATCTGTCTTGCTCTCTGTCTCGAGCGATTTTGTTACTTTGATGAACACTCTTCACAATTTTTATGAACAAGGATTTTAATAAGCGGGGTAGACCAAGACCCCCAAAGAGAGGAAAGGATCTGGGAAGGAAGACATACATTCAGGGGATTATTGAAAAATCTAGATCTGAGGCATCATCCCGTGCTGCTGTCAAGGTAAGAGTTCAGACTAAGTCCGAAGGGTAGTCTGTGGAGCAACTAGTGCCATCCATAGTACTAAAAGGTATTCTTTCTATGGAAGAATACTTAATAAACAAGGTATCAGTGGAGGAGACATCATTAAAATTAGAAGAAGGGGAAGAAATAGCAAGTAGAGGATCAGAAGAACTGAGAAATTCTAATTAGGAAGGAGAACCTTCAAAAGGGTTTTCATCCCCATGAGACCAAGGTAGTGCTGTAAAATTTCCTGCAGTCGAATTGAGAAATTCCAATTTGGAGAGAGAATTCCTGAAGGACTTCGAGTCACCAAGGGACTAGCAGAGTGCGGTGAAACCTCCTACAATTAAACCACTCCACATACCAGTTGCAGAACCGGTCGAAATTCCAAGTGAGTATTGGAGGGTATTTATGGCACCTATAAGTTCCTCTATTGATTTTCCAATTGGAAATGTTACAGGTGATGCACCAATTAGACCCATCCCTTTAATAGCACTGCCTAGTTTCCATGGGCTTTCTTCTGAAAACCCTGAAACATTCCTCTTTTAATTTGGCATTGTTTGTCGAGGATATGACTATATTCTGATGCTCAAAAATTAAAGATATTTCCTTCTACCCTAAAGGGGACATCCCTGAGATGGTTCATGGGTTTAGGAGGGAGTATGATTACCTCATGGGAAGGGATGAAAGAAGACTTCTTGGAGAAATAAAAATATTACTGTAAATCTTGTGACATTAAGGAAGAAATTTTTAAGTTTGCATAGAAAGAGGAAGAAAACATGGAGGACTGTGTGGAATGATTTAAATATATATTGTAGAGGTATGGACATAGTGACCTAGACAAGGACACTCTAAATATCATTCTTCTCTGAGCACTTAGGGAAGACTCACTGCAAATTTTGAATATAGTAGGAAAAGGGGATATTTCAAAAGAATACTTTGATACTATCTGTGATTATTGCATTAAGTGTTCATGGGGGGATGCAAGGAGTGGACAAGGAATTCGGTCATCAAAGAATTCCGGTGGAGGGGCTACAAAGGCAGAAATCGGAAATCTACTGGAAAACCTAAGGACTGATATTATGAGCACATTATCCACCCAGATGGACACTCTGCAAGTAAAACAAAAACAAATAGAGTTAGAAAAGACTATGGCCATATTCTACCCATAGTGTAGAAAGAAACATCCTTTCAAGGAATACCCATTAAACACAGTGGAAGCCCGCATAATCTATCAACAGACTCATGCGACCAGCTCGTGTCCTTCCTTGCCCGAACTGAAGGAAATTTTTCAAGGGGGAAGTGAAGAAAGCGTGGTAGACCAGTTGTACTTCATGGGGCAGAAGAAGCCATGGCAACCTCGACCACTAGCTATGAATCCAGGTATGTTTAAGGACCCATCTCAGTATTTTAATAATTTTAACATGGGTCCCCAATCTGCACCATTTTTAGCTATGTGGTCCCAATATCAGTATCCCCTTTAGCAACAATGGGTTCCCCAGGCCAATCTGAATCCTTCATGGAATCAGACCTGGCATGGACCCTCTCCTACTGGACAGTTTCCTCAGTATATACCTCAACAACAACTTCAGTTTCCCTCCAATGTACCTCTAGGAAACCCAGCTGTTAGACCCCAGCTTCCTATGCAGCCTAACCTGAATCCTAATAATAAAGGGGTCCAAAAAATAGACACTCTAAACCTTCCATATTATATCATTTCTACTACGGGAATTAATGAGATAAACCTATGATCTGGCCAGGTAGTAAATGCATCTACTTCACCTATTATTATAGAACAAATTGATAGTGAAGATAGAGAACCAGAACAAAGAACAGCTGGGGAGAAATCAGAACAAAACATAATGAACCAGACAACTCCCCAATATGTTGGACCAGATTCGACCAAAGCAAGGAATTTACAGTCGTGAGTCATGGAATAGCCCATCATTTCCATCACTATCTTCATTTTTTGTTACAGCGTAACAGACTCTGTTCCACACCAACATTATTTCAGGCATTTTTTATGGTTTCTTTCTGGGCAAGTAGGTTGTTGTTGTAATAAAGTGTATTTTTGTAATATTGAGCTGCTGAAGGGAATCTAGGTTTCCAGGCCATTTTTATAAAGAGGGCCTGTGAGCTGTGAAACGGGGTTAAGCCCACTTACATATAGATCTTGTAACAAGTTTATTCAACCATTAATTGAATGCACAACATCTTTCTATTCAACCTGTAACTTGTGAGTTTACCGCAGCCCTTATCAAAGAGTCGGGCCCACTCTTATGATTAGGTGTTGTGTTTCCCCTTTATTTTTATTATTTTCATTTTTTAGTGTGATTTCATTATTGTTGTTACAGTTTAATCCTTTAATTGTTGTGAATGTCTTTTTAATTCTAAAATCTATTTAATTGTTGTTACAGTAGTCTGTGTGTTTGTGGATTTAAACCTGTGATCTAAAAGAGGTCATGTGCCTGCTCCTGCATATATTATGTCTTTAGTCTTGAAATAACTAACGCCCTCGGGTTGATAATTTATGTGGAAAAAGGGTTGAACATTTTTCATTCCCGAACACCAACATTTTGGCATCGTTGCTAGGGAAGGCTAACAGGTGCATGAACAGGATCTGAAATAGATCTAAGGATCAATATCTTGTCTTGGGCAGGTAATTTATTGGCCTACTTCAAGTCCTGAGCATAGTGCTTTGTGTTTTTCTTTCCTACTTTTTATTATTTTTCTGTAGAATTGATTTCTCATCTTGGGGGGGGCATCTATTACCCTGCTCCAAGTCCTGAGCATAGCATGTGGTTTTTCTTTATGCTTTGATTTTTCATTAAAATTAATCCCTCGTCTTGGGGAGGGTATTTTGCAACCCTGCCCTAAGTCCTGGGCATAGTTTCCATATTTTCTTTTTTATTTTCTTTTCTGAAGGGCCAAATTGTCGTCCTGGGGAGGGTATCTGATTACCATACTTCAGGTCCAGAACTTCAATTTTCATTTTATTTTTATTTTCTGTTTGAACCTACTCTCTCGATCCAGGGAGGAAGCTATCTGTCTTGCTCTGTGTCCCGAGTGATTTTGTTACTTTGATGAACCCTCTTCACAATTTTTATGAACAAGGATTTGAATAAGAGGGGTAGAGCAAGACCCCCAAAGAGAGGAAAGGATCTGGGAAGGAAGACATACATTCAGGAGATTATTGAAAAATCTAGATCTGATGCATCATCCCATGCTGTTGTCAAGGTAAGAGTTCAGACTAAGTCCGAAGGGTAGTCTGTGGAGCAACTAGTGCCATCCATAGTACTAAAAGGTATTCTTTCTATGGAAGAATACTTAATAAACAAGATATCAGTGGAGGAGACATCATTAAAATCAGAAGAAGGGGAAGAAATAGCAAGTAGAGGATTAGAAGAACTGAGAAATTCTAATTAGGAAGGAGAACCTTCAAAAGGGTTTTCATCCCCATGAGACCAAGGTAGTGCTGTAAAATTTCCTGCAGTCGAATTGAGAAATTCCAATTTGGAGAGAGAATTCCTGAAGGACTTCTAGTCACCAAGGGACTAGAAGAGTGCGGTGCAACCTCCTACAATTAAACCACTCCACATACCAGCTGCAGAACTAGTCGAAATTCCAAGTGAGTATTGGAGGGTATTTATGGCACCTGTAAGTTCCTCTATTGATTTTCCAATTGGAAATGCTACAGGTGATGCACCAATTAGACCCATCCCTTTAACAGCTCTGCCTAGTTTCCATGGGCTTTCTTCTGAAGACCCTGATACATTCCTCTTTTAATTTGGCATTGTTTGTCGAGGATATGACTATATTCTGATGCTCAAAAATTAAAGATATTTCCTGCTACCCTAAAGGGGACATCCCTGAGATGGTTCATGGGTTTAGGAGGGAGTATGATTACCTCATGGGAAGGGATGAAGGAAGACTTCTTGGAGAAATAAAAATATTACTGTAAATCTTGTGACATTAAGGAGGAAATTTTTAAGTTTGCATAGAAAGAGGAAGAAAACATGGAGGACTGTGTGGAATGATTTAAATATATATTTTAGAGGTATGGACATAGTGACCTAGACAAGGACACTCTAAATATCATTCTTCTCTGAGCACTTAGGGAAGACTCATTGCAAATTTTGAATATAGTAGGAAAAGGGGATATTTCAAAAGAATACTCTGATACTATCTGTGATTATTGCATTAAGTGTTCACGGGGGGATGCAAGGAGTGGACAAGGAATTTGGTCATCAAAGAATTCTGGTGGAGGGGCTACAAAGGTGGAAATCAGAAATCTACTGGAAAACCTAAGGACTGATATTATGAGCACATTATCTGCCCAGATGGACACTCTGGAAGTAAAACAAAAAAAAATAGAGTTAGAAAAGACTATGGCCATATTCTACCCACAGTGTAGAAAGAAACATCCTTTGAAGGAACACCCATTAAACACAGTGGAAGCCCGCATAATCTATGAACAGACTCATGCGACGAGCTCGTGTCCTTCCTTGCCCGAACTGAAGGAAATTTTTCAAGGGGCAAGTGAAGAAAGCATGGTAGACCAGTTGTACTTCATGGGGCAGAAGAAGCCATGGCAACCTCGACCACTAGCTATGAATCTAGGTATGTTTAAGGACCCATCTCATTATTTTAATAATTTTAATATGGGTCCCCAATCTGCACCATTTTTGGCTATGTGGTCCCAATATCAGTATCCCCTTTGGCAACAATGGGTTCCCCAGGCCAGTCCGAATCCTTCATGGAATCTGACCTGGCATGGACCCTCTCCTACTCGACAGTTTCCTCAGTATATGCCTCAACAACAACTTCAGTTTCCCTCCAATATACCTCCAGGAAACCCAGCCGTTAGACCCCAGCTTCCTATTCAGCCTAACCCGAATCCTAATAATAAAGGGGTCCAACAAATAGACACTCTAAACCTTCCATATTATAGCATTTCTACTACGGGACTTAATGAGATAAACCTACGATCTGGCCGGGTAGTAAATGCATCTAAGTCACCTATTATTATAGAACAAATTGATAGTGAAGATACAGAACCAGAACAAAGAACAGCTGTGGAGAAATCAGAACAAAACATAATGAACCAGAAAACTCCCCAATATGTTCCTAATCAAGTTCATTCAAATTCCCCTCCATATCCTGAAATACTGACCTTAAGTAAACCAAACCCTCAAGCAGAATTTGATTTCCTACAGGAACTGCAAAATATCTTTGTTAAAATACCCCTCCTACAGGCTATGAGGGATGTACCTACATACACAAATACTCTTAAAGAATACTACTATAAGAAACCGGGAAAGAAACCTAAGGATCCATTAACCATTCATGTAATGGGCAGACTATCCGACATCATGTTAGGAAAGATCATGCATGTAAAATATGGAGACCCAGGGAACCCAATTCTAACAGTACAAATCAATGGGGTTGAAATCCCAAACATACTAGTAGATTTGGGAGTTGCCATCAACATTATCATCGCTGAAACAATGAACACATTAGGTCTTGGAAACATTAAACCAACCCCCAATATCCTGGAACTAGCAAACAAGTCTATAATTAAAACAATAGGGAAATTGGAGGATTTTATTATATAAGTAGATTCATGGCATTACCCTGTGGACCTCCTTGTATTACAGACTTGATCTTCAGTTGGTGGTCACCCATTAATCCTAGGAAGACACTGGCTCACAACTGCAGATGCCTACATAGGGTGCCTATCTGGGAATATGATCATATCAAATTAGATAGTTACAAATAATCTTAAGCTTTATCCTCCTGCAGAACCTAGCCCATCTGAAAAATATGTAATATCCCAAAAGGAACTGCTTAACAAAACAGGCCTGAAAAATGCATTTTTCAGGGATGTGTGCTTCAAAAACCAAGATCAGCCCTTGTATTCCATGTATATGATAATCTAAGACCCAATTCCAAGAGTATATCAGAAACCAAACAAACTAGGTGAGGAAAACAGACCTCCCACACCTAGTATGACTAGATAAATGTCTAATGAGGGACTGCAACAATATATAAACATTGTCTTGGAGTATTAGCAAGCTAATAACGCATGGGATATGTTAATAAGAACTTTAATAACAGTAATATATGTATCAGCAATAAAAGGGATCTATTCCTTTAACCAAAAGTGGGGAAAGACAATATTTAAGCCCTAAAAAGGTCATTTTCAGAAATTTGCATAAAAAAAGATGAAAGTGACAATTTGATATGTTATCTTAGGTTATTTGGGATTCCCATAACAAATTTCAGCTAAACAAAATCATTCTAGCTAAGTTAAACAGGTCTCCCACTCCCGATAGGGCTAAAAAAGGCTCAATCCCCAGGGCTTATCTAATGCAGAATTTACTAAAGCTTAAGCAGCGTGATTTTTTTAAGTTATTAGATGCAATAGTTTTTATAATCAGTAAATCAGGTCTATAATATTGATCATACAATGTACATGAGAAAGGCAGAGGTTTGACATGAATAAACCCTCAAAATAGATGTGTTGCACAATGTATTAAGACTGAAGAGCTTGACAGTGTAATTTATAGAGGGCTGAAGTAGTATTTCATTATATCTCATATATAGGGCAGATATCTACAAAAAATATAGATCTATATGCCAAAGAGGCTCTTCTTTACACTCCCCTTAGGGATCTTAACAAAAGATGGATATCAATTAATAGATCTGAGATCTAAGCCACATATCAACAGTGATCTTCAGAAATTTCTGAAGAATATTACACATAGAAAATCAGATCTAAAATGAACATGGATTGTTTAGCCAATCCATGGATCACCACAGTGAAGGGAAGGGTCCCTTTCACTAGAGATATTTCCTCCAAGCTAATACAAAAAACCCCACTGCAACTAAGCCTACAAAAAGGACACAATCTCTTCAAGGAACTGCGTAGATGGTGATGTAGAATACTTTGGCCTAATTCCAAGATCAAAACTGAAGCTCAAACAATGGTTGCACTCTTCCAGGAGGTTAAAAGACACACTCACTGAGAAGAGGCGCCAATACACGCTAGATCTGGATAGATCTAGAGTTCCACTTGCTGTAGCTTACAAAAGCAAGCAAACCCTCACTGGATCTGCATTGCAGTTGGAAGTAGAAGCTTGGTCTCCAACCTGATAGTGGACAAGAAATACAAGCTCTCCCAAGAGCTCCTCAATGGGAATAGATGGAACTCCTAAATAGGAAATCCCAATGCAATCTAGGCTAAGAAGCCAAGAAAGTTTTTTTTTCTAAACAGACAACAATTCAGAAATCAAATCATGAACAACCTCAACATGTTGCCTTCCCCTTCCTTTTATAAGATGAGAGCTTGCCAAAACCCTAAACCACCTTCATTCATTTAACCCTTTTCACATGGAGGACCTCCTTCTATAACTGTGCTAATCATCCAAGAGGTTCAATGCATCTGGACTGTGTTGTAATTTGGTCCTGTTGACCCAGTCAAATGGCTCAATCTTGTTTCACACACAAGTGAACAGAGGTAAATCAAGACAACTTTGATTTACCTCTGTTCACATTGGGCATGTATTAATTATTTTATTAAGAGTTTTTGACCCTCTACATAATTATTCTTTGAACAAAGAAGACAAAATGAAATTGAATATTCCTATTAAAATAGGAATATTACATTCCTCCCCTCCAAAATGTTGCTTGTCCTCAAGCAACTCACAAGGACTTTGCAAAATCTTCAATGGAGTTGTCTCCTCCCAAGAATGTAGGTTTTCCTTTGGTGGATGAACCAAATAGTTGTCATCATGAAGTAATGGGAGACACATAAAAGAATCATATGCTGTCCATTGGTCTCTACAAGGCATGAGAGATGGTAAACATTGGGTACTTCAACCCCCATGAGAAACTTCAATCTCCACGCTATCATCCAAACAAAGTGAGCCATCCTTGACAGCTCAAAGAAATAGTCACCAATCCCCACCATATGCAATGTGTAGGGGCTCCATGGCTAGAAATGAGAGATAAGAATACTCAACTCACGTTGTCTCTCCCTCCATTTATGATAAATATGGAGTTGATGATCCTGGGCTACAATAATATAGTCCTCATGAAACCAAAAGGGACTTGGAACTTCATGATTCCCTTCATGGATTTTAGTGAGCCTTCTTTCCCAATCTTCCATGCATATAGTGAATAGAGTATCTTCACCATATGTGCTCCAAAAGAAACATGGACTAAGTGTCATATGATATATTGGATGGTGACAATAGTCCCTCCCTTGAGACCAGTGTTGTCCTTCAACTTGCTGCCTCAAATCATAGTACAATAAGTGGCCATCCCACCACCTTCTTGCTGCAAAAAGCTTCTTCAAAGCTTGGAAATAGTAGAGGGTAATAGGTGTTGGCTGAATATGATTCAAAAAACATATGTCTTGCTGCAAATTCTCCCAAGTGAGAGACTTCTTCCAATGACATAAGCCCAACATATGGCTTCTAGCATAAGAAAACAAATGATATAATTTAGCAGCCACACAATGTTCTATCCTCCTCTTGAAGCATGAATGAATATGGGGGATTTCATTCCCAAAGGACACACTCAACCAATGTGTCATCCCTCCTCTCATGTTCCCAAAAAATATCAGAGCATCATCATCATCATGATATAAACAAGCTCCCTCATACCAACTCATGAGAAGGTTACATTCTCCCCCAACCCAAGGCACATACATGATTATGATATTCATTCTAAACAGAAATACATGTACATACATCATAGGTATAAGAAAATGTATGGACATGGAATTCATCATGGGGTGCCCATACTTTCTTCTTGTCAACCAAAGCAACCATGCCTCCTTCTTATGCATCCCTTTCTTGAAATACAAGGCATGAGACAAGAAAATCAAAAACTTTGGGTGGTATCCACACTCACCCAATAGAAACCATCGCAGATCATCTCCTCCCTGCTTCAAATCTAGATGTGGTAAGTCGTTCACATACCACTTACTTGCTGCCCTCATCATCCCATCATGACTGAAGGTGAAATGTATATTTGGTGCTTTAGGGAAGCACCCATCATGCTACAAGACCTCCCTTACCCCATCAAGGGAGTGGACAAGTTTGAAAATAGTCTTGGCCTAAACCATCCCATCCAAAATGAATGGCACCTCGTCACCATTTGGCATCCAAATCAAAAAAATGCTAAAGGTCCCATGATACCAATGGTCTACCTAAGGGATACAACACAATTCTTCCAACTGCTTCTTGAGAATTTCATGTGGCAAGTTGTCCTCCAACAAGGTACTAGATGTGCATGAGTGCTCATCTACTAGGTAGAAGTACACAACAATATATATCAGTTGTACATGATCAAAATAACAAGACAATGTGCCATACATTCCTTCTATAACATCATGATGATTATGGAGAGATTCCAGCCCATACTCTCTCAATAATAGCCATAGCAACAAGGACTCTTGCTGCCTCCTTGCATTATCAAAATGCAGATCATGGAGCAATAATACATTGATGGACATGTAATTTGTCTCATCAACCAAGCATAAACCAGCTCCCTTATACATCATGGGGAAGTTATCCTTCCTCCCAAAGCAATATACATACATGATATACATCTCAAATATAAATACATGTGAGCACTTGAGACATATCTCTGACAAAGGTAAACACATGGACATAAGATTTGACATAGGATGTCCAAACTCTCTTCTTAACAGCCACAACAACCATGCCTTCTTCTTATGCATCCTATAAATGAGACTTAAGGCATGAGATAAAGAGATATAAATTTCTGGGTAGTGACCAAACTCACCCAAAAAAAATCAGTGCAGCCATGCTTCTTACTAGCCTGTATCATAGATATGCAAGGGGTTTGTTGTGTAACCAGCTCCAAAAAGAGAAGAAAAGAGATATCAACGCCTTAGAAATGAGCCTCTTCGAGGGGGCAACCTCCAATACATTACATAAATGAACAATTCTTGGATCTCTACCCTTTAACATCTCTCCCTCCATGGCTTCCACTTGCTGAGATACTTGTCGAGTTCTTGTTTCTATGACTGCTTCATAACTTCTTTCGATGTCATGTTGATCTTCCTGTTGTTTCATTAGATTCTGCACCAAAGTTGGGTTATCCTTTGAGAGTTGGAGAACTTGTTGTTGATGCTCGATGTGATCTTCCACTAATTTATCATCCATATTTGCTATTATTTTATCCTTCAAACCATCCAACTTAGCCTCCATTTCTGCTTTTAAACCATCTATTTCATATTCAATTGCTCTTCGTAAGATCGAAACTTGTTGCACTTGGTACCATAATTTTGATATCTCATACTGCAATTATTCCTCTTCATGCGTCATAGTATAGATTTCTGAGGACTTAATGGGTGTTGAATTATTTTTAGGAAGCATTTCAGAACCCAATACTGAAATATATGCTCAATAGGCCCTTGGAATCAATTCAAATTGATTCTTCAAACAAGACTTATGCAATTCAGAAAACAAAACACACATTTTTCTTGCTTTGAGGAGCTCGATATTGAAATTGTATTATCTCTGTGATTGCAGATCTTCAATATCTTAAATTACGTACTGTAGTAGCCCCCTAAATTCTCTTTTGAATGCAACAGGTCTGATCTGATTTTGATTTTCCAAGACAAAGTTGTGTCCAATCTCCCACAATGACCTAATTCTGGACTGGTTCAGTAGAGCACACTTGTAGAACTTGCCACGTGTCACTGTTTTTTCCTTTGTCTCTGAAATTAATAGCCAAGAAACTACAGTCCGTGTACTTGCGACCACTTTTTACGACACTCAAATCCACTGCCCAGAGAGAGAGTTATTGAAATTTTCCCACGATCACCTCTTTGAGATGCAATTCAGGAGCCTGACAAAGCACTACCTTCCACAGATCATATCTCCAAAATATTGCGAACCAAGCTCTGAAAGTTTTTGATGACTTTCCTCAGGATTTCAGCTTCGCACCATACGAATTTCAGATTCTAAACCTTCGTAGAAAAAAAATTATAGCGAAAATTCCACGATGACCTTTTTAGGAGCTTGAGAAAATACCTAACTTCCACAGATGATATCTCCGAAAATATTGCGAACCAAGATCTGAAATTTTTACACAATCTTCCTCAAGATTTCAGCTTCGCACCCTAAAAATTTCAGCTTCTGAAACTTCGTAGAAAAAAAGTTATAGCGAAAATTCCACGATGACCTGTTTGGAGCAGCGAAACCCTAGAATCCCAAGCTCTGATACCAAATGTTGTGTAACTTGACTCCAAAAAGAGAAAAGAGATATCAACGCCTTAGAAATGAGCCTCTTCGAGGGGGAAACCTCCAATACATTACATAAATGAACAATTCTTGGATGATACAATTTACAAAACCTCCTTTACATATAGCAAGGTAAGCAGAGGCCATAATGTAATCCTAGTGGGCCACAATGTAATCCTAGCCGACCTAACAATAATAATTTAAGGGCACAATAATAATAAAATGGGGGTTACAGGGGTACAATAATAACAATAAGGGGGGCTACACTAACATAATAAGGGGCTACACTATTAATATAGGGACTTAACAGGGTTTGGAAACATCTTGCTCCATACTACCATCCACTCATCCCAATGTGGGTGATGGATCTCATTCTGCCATGGATTGGTATCCTCCCAAGGTAGGACACTCTGCTCCTTCAACTTTTGAAGAACTTTGCACCTCATGAAATGTTGAAGTGCACCTTCAATGAGACCTCCTGATGAGACCTCCTCCTCATCTCTGGACTTCCAAAACCAAAGAGGCCTTCGATCCCCAGCAATTAGAAGTCTCTCTTTGAGCTATGGCATGCTCATTGAGAGAGTGTCATCTAGAGAGGAGAAAGAGCTTCTCATCCCAAGATCTCTACCCTTTAACATCTCTCCCTCCATGGCTTCCTGAATGAAGCTGGTATCTGAAGGTTCTTCATCAAATATCTTGATCACCCTCTGAGTGAAATATACAAGAGTAGACACTCTTGGATGACTTATGTGGCTGAACCACCAAGTGCTTTCTCTTCCCTTCATGTGCAACATTGCAACCTCTACCACTTCTCTTTCTACCACTGGATGTAGTAGGAAGAATGTTGAAAGTCTTTTTGTCTAGGTTCTTGCTGAATATGATCCATAAAAATTAGACAATAGAAACCTATTTCCCTTCATCCTTCTTGTGTTGCAAGGTCTCCTTTCTTCCTCCATTTGGATGAACTATGGGAAGGCTAGAGTCTCTTTGAAAGCTCTAGGTTGATGTTTGTACTATGCTAAGTACCTACTTAGAATCTCATGTTCTAAGTGCTCTTCATGATCCTCATTCTTCCCTAAGGAATAGGAAGTGCATGGCTCTTCTTCTTTTTTCTTGAAACCTTCTAGAGGTCTCACTGCAAATTTCTTCTCCTTGAAACACACTAGGATTTTCATTTCATCTTTCTTCTTTCTTCTATTTAACCTCTTTGGAGAGGCTCCCCTTAAATCTGAAAATTGATGAGAGTTATCTCATCCTCTCCATCATTATAAACTCTGATTCTTCTCTTTATTTCTCTGATAGCTGGATCTCACAGGCTGAGCCAGATATCATGCTTTGATACCGTTGTAATATCCCAAAAGGGACTTCTCAGCAAAACATGCCTGAAAAACGCATGTTTCATGGATGTGTGATTTAGAAACCAAGATCATCCCTTTGATTCCTTAGATATGATAATCTAAGAACCAATTCCAAGAGGATATCAAAAACCAAACAAACTAGGTTAGGAAAACAGGCCTCCCACACCTAGTATGACTGGATAAATGTCTAATGAGGGACTGCAAAAATATATAAACACTATATTGGAGTAGTAACAGGATAATAACGCATGTGATATGTTAATAATCACTTTAATAATAGTAATATATGTAGCAGCAATAAAAGGGATCTATTCCTTTAACCAAAAGTGGGGAAAGACAGTGATTTAAGCCCTAAAAAGGTCATTTTCAGAAATATGCATAAAAATAGAGGAAATTTATAGTTTGATATGTTATCTTAGGTCATTTGGGACTCCCATACCAAATTTCATCTAAAAAAAATCATTCTAGCTAAGTAAAGCAGGTCTCCCACTCTCGACACGGTTAAAAAAGGCTCAATCCCCGGGGCTTACTTAATGCAGGATTTACTGAAGCTTAAGAAGCATGATTTTCTAAAGCTATTAGATTAAATAGGTTATATACATTAGTAAATCAGGTCTATAATATGGATCATACAATGTACATGAGAAAGATAGAGGTTTGACATGAATAAACCCTCAAAATAGAGGTGTTGCACAATGTATTAAGACTGAAGAGCTTGACAGTGTAATTTACAGAGGGCTGAAGTAGTATTTCATTATATCTCAAATCTAGGGTAGATATTTACATAAAAATATAGATATATTACAGATCTATATGCCAAAGAGGCTCGTCTTTACACTCCCCTTGTGGATATCAGCAAAAGATGGATATCTATGGATAAATGTAAGATCTAAGCCACAGATATATAGTAATATTTAGAAATTTCTGAAGCATATGATACACGGCAGATCAAATCTGAAATGAACATGGATTGGTTGGTCAATATATGGATCACCACAGTGAAAGGAAGGGTCCCTTTCAGCAGATATCTTTCCTCCAAGCTGATACAAAAAACCCCACTGCAACTCTGCCTACAAAAACGACGTAGTCTCTTCAAGGAACTACACAGATGGTGATGTAGAATACTTTGGCCTGATGCCAAGATCAAAAATAA
The DNA here is from genome assembly GCA_034641835.2 of Pinus albicaulis. Taxonomy (NCBI): domain Eukaryota; kingdom Viridiplantae; phylum Streptophyta; class Pinopsida; order Pinales; family Pinaceae; genus Pinus; species Pinus albicaulis. The sequence goes on from CM076580.1 coordinate 197,078,074, forward strand.
AGCTCAAATAATGGCTACACTCTTCCAGGAGGTTAAAATACACACTCACTGAGAAGAGGCTCCAATACAAGCTATATCTGGATAGATCTAGAGTTCCACTTGCTGCAGGTTATGAAAGCAAGCAAACCCTCACTGGATCTACATTTCAGTCTTGATAGTGGACAAGAAATACAAGCTCTCCCAATAGCTCCTCAATAGGAAGAGATGGAACTCCTAAACAGGAAATCCCAATGCAATCTAGAATAAGCAGCCAAGAAATTTGTTTGTCTAAAAAGGCAACAATTTAGAAATAAAATCATGAACAACCTCAACATGTTGCCTTCCCCTTCCTTTTATAAGATGAGAGTTTTCCAAAACCCTAAACCACCTTCATTCATTTAACCCTTTTCACATGGAGGACCTCCTTCTAGAACTGTGCTAATCATCCAGGAGGTTCAATGCATCTGGACTGTGTTGTGATTTGGTCTTGCTGACCCAGTCAAATCGCTCAATCCTATTTCACACACAAGTGGATTTTATCAAGACAACCCTGATTTACTTCTGTTCACATTGGGCATGTATTTATTCTTTTATTAGGATTTTTTGACCCTCCTTACATAATTATTCTTTTAACAAAGAAAACAAACTGAAATTGAATATTCCTATTAAAATAGGAATATTAAAAAATCATTAACCAGTCAGAAATATCTACCTGTAGAAGAGCTTGAACTTGAAAATGAAGATGTTAAACCAGTCCTCACTGTTGGGCAGACCCTTCAATTTAAAACAGAAACTGAGGACGATGCCATTAACGCTTTCATTAATGATTCCAGTTCTGTTTCTGATTCAACTCGACATATTATAGAATCTGCTGTGAGTTGTGAAACAGAGGAAAACATTGAACCGAAATATGACATTGAAGGAATTGTTGTAACCTCATCTCATGATAGTATCCCAGTTGAGATTGAACTAGGGAAAACACTTAATATCAACCCAAACCTGTCTGAATCCCAGAAAAAAACAGCTTTTGAAAGTCCTTCAATATCATCAGGAAGAATTTGACCAGGATTATACCGACATGAAGGGGATCCCTGCTAACTTATGAACTCATCATAGTTATATTAAGGAAGATTGTTGCCTTGTAAGACAACCTCAACAGAGAATGAACCCTGCACTCAAAAAAATTGTTAAGGAAGAATTACAAAATTTATTGGATGTAGGATTGATTTACCGCATCTCAGATAGCCAGTGGGTATCTCCGCTAGTTATTGTTCCCAAAAATAGTGGTAAATGGAATATCTGCGTAGATTACAGGGAACTAAATAAGGCAAGGCAAAAATACCATTTCGATTTTCCATTCATTAACCAAGTCCTAGATACCTTGGCTAGGAAGAAGTTATTTTCCTTCCTAGACAGATTCAGTGGATATAACTAGATCTAGATATCCTCGAAAGACTAGGATAAAAAAACTTTCACATGCCCTTGGGGAACGTTTGCATACAGGGTCCTCCCATTTGGCCTGTGTAATGCTCCTGCTACCTTCCATAGGGAAATCTTGGGAATCTTTTCTGATTCGGTCGATGATAGCATTGAGATCTATATGGATGATTTTAATCCATATGGAAACTCATTTGATGAAGGATTGGAAAATCTAGAGAAAGTACTCAAAAGATGTAAGAAGACCCATGTATCTCTGAGTACAGTCAAATTCCATATGATGAGGGAAGAAGGAGTAGTATTGGGACATTTTCTCTCAGCTATTGGAATTTGAGTTGATCTGACTAAAGTAGAGGTAATATTACACTTCCTGGTACCCAAAACACCCACACAAGTACGTATCTTTATTGGTTGTGCTGGTTATTACAGACCCTTTATAGAAATTTTTTCTAAAATAGCACATCCACTTTTTCAATTGCTAATAAAAGATGCAGAATTCTTGTGGACTGAAGATTGTGAGACATCTTTCACGAAAATTAAAGGGCTGGTTTGCACGGCGCCAATCCTCCGAGGACCTGATTGGGCATTACCATTTCACATACATACCGATGCTTCTCAGACAACAGTAGGAGCTGTTTTAGGAGAGTAGGTAGACAAAACACCATATGAAATTTACTATGTCAAGAAGAATTTAATTCCTACTGAACTAAATTACACAGTGACAGAAAAAGAATTCCTGGCTATCATTTATGTTATCAATAAGTTTCGGCACTACATCACCAGGTATACTACTGTTGTCCATACTGATCACGCAGCAATCAGGTATTTGATGAATAAACCTATTACTACTAGCCATATTACAAGATGGTTTCTATTGCTTCAAGAATTTGATATTACAATATTGTTTCATCTCATTTTACAAGGATCTTAGTTTGGGTTCAAAAAAAATTCTTCAAAGTTTGGATTTAAGAGAATTTCTTGGAAGCAAACTGATTTTACAAAGACTTGTTTTGGGTTTAAAGAATTTTTTTGGAAGACATTTCTTGGAGGCAGCCTGATTTTGGCAAAAAGTGTTTTGAACTTAAAAAAATTTCTTGGAGGTATGTATGTGTTTTGAGTTGAAGTAAATCTTTTGAGCTTCTTTTCATTTTTATAAGACATTTTTCTCTCGAATTTTTTAAAGTAAGTGTTTTGGATTTGAGTAAGTATTTTTTGCAAAAAAATTAAACTGAATTTTTTTAAATTATTGTGATATTTTTTGTAATTGAGTTATTGTCTAATTTTTGAAGGAAATTTTTTGAACTTCATACCCTATTATCATGGGAAATCGAAGAACTTGTGCGAGAAAATATGATCGAAAAAGAGACCCTGAGGAACGTAGAGAAGAGACGAGACAATATCGCAAAAGAAAGTTAGAAGCCCTCTCAAATATTGAAGAGAAAAATCAACCTCAAGCAAAAATTGAAGCATGTATGTAAATGTAAATATTATGATCTATTGATATATTTAAAATTTTCCTAATGTAAAATGTGAAGCTTAATTTTTATTTGATGAACTAATTTGAAAAATATTTTGTTTAATGTAAACAGACAGAGATATTCCTCAAAATATTGAAGAATAAAATCAACCTCAAGCAGAAATTGAAACAAGTATGTAAATGTAAATATTATGATCTATTGATATATTTAAAATTTTCCTAATGTAAAATGTGAAGCTTAATTTTTATTTGATGAACTAGTTTGAAAAATATTTTGTTTATATGTAAACAGACAGAAATATTCCTCAAAATATTGAAGAAGAAAATCAAGCTCAAGAAGAAATTGAAGCAGGTATGTAAATGTAAATATTATGGTCTATTGATATATTTAAAATTTTCCTAATGTAAAATGTGAAGCTTAATTTTTATTTGATGAACTAATTTGAAAAATATTTGAAATTTTAGATATATTCATTAATTTAGTTATTTATTGAATATGTACTATTTTTTCGAATATGTACAAATGAAATCACTATCGATAATGATATGTTAGAAAATGTTGACACTCACACATATGGTGATAAAAAACCTGACCATGTTATATGATATTGTGTTAACTGCATTTTTGAAAAGTATTTCTTATATGAGCGGGTGACAGTTCAGGCTCAAATTTTGAAAGGTCTCCTATCATTAAAGAAATTAAAAGAAGCTATGACACTATTGGGTATTCGAAAATCAACCAAAGATAAAAAAATTAAGGAAGAGGTGATAAAAAATATGAGTAGTGCTATAAAGTCAATTAAGAGATCTAGAGAGAAAGATGTTTCAATTGTACGTAGAGGAATATAGATGGCAATGGTTTCCTCAAGTACTCAAGAGAATCGTTTGGTAACATCTATGGCACGAGCACTGGGAACCTCGCGAAAAACTTTGCACAAACATCGGAAATTACGGTTGCAAATAGATGTAAATGATGAACTCGCTTGTTGGAAATCTATTTGTAGGCAACCATACAAAGATAGACTTGGAGAAAATGTTAAAAAAATAATATATGAATATTGGAAGAACAATTCGCATGTTTCACCAAATGCAAAGCATGTGATGCGAAGAAGAATAGCACGAAATCAGTACGCGACACTTGTTGTTGCCGTTATCATGTGGAATTTGAGTTATATTATGACACATTCCTTGATTTCGGTAGAACATTATGGAAGGATTCACCTCCTCCTTCCACTATCCGTGATTTCATATCTCAAATTCTATGTGAAAGAGAAAGTGATGAACTATTTTACAAAAAGAAATGTGTTGGTGGTAAAAAATGAGATGATTGTGGAAATTTGACTAAATTTCAAAACAAATATCGTATTGATATAAATGATCAATCATTGTCCAACATGAAAGTGAAATGGAAGAGATATGAATATATCGATACATCGATTCAAGGTGCAAAGAGTGTTAAAAGAATTGAATTACTAGAAGACGAAATTTTTCTGATAGACTTTTTGAGAAAGTTTGAGGTAGAAATTTACAAATACACCAAGCATTCCCATAGAGCTTGATGGCAAGACTTGCAATTCAAAAAATCTCGTGAAGTTTTTCCACCAGGGACCATTTTGTCAGTGATTGATTTTGCAGAAAACTACACATTTGTTCCAAAAAAAGAAATTCAGAGTGAATACTATCATTCTGACCAAGTCTCCATGCTCGTCCATATTCTATATAGACATGCTGAATAAAATGTCGATCATATAGAAAGCACGAGTGAAAATCGACATATCATTAAATAATATCACTTTTATATTAGTGACGATCGTACACATGATACATGTTTTGTACAACATTGTTTTGGAAAAATTTATGATTCATTGAAAAATTGTGGAATAACATTCAATGAACATTGGATATGGTCAGATGGATGTGCAGGTCAATTCAAATCTGCACGATCATTCTTTTGGTTGTGTTGTCTTCATAAGAAAACCTGCATTAAACATTGTTGGAATTTATTTGAGACTGGCCATGGAAAAGGAGAACATGACGGTGTAGGAGCATGCATAAAACGAGTACTTCGAAGATATCAAATGAACCACTCTGCAAGCCAACTTGTGAACGCTGAAGAAGTTGCTCAATGGTGCATCGCTGCTCTAAGCCATGAGAGAAACCCATCAATAGAAGTGCGAAGGTACATTCAATTTAATTTGTATTGGAAATCTAATTTTAAACATTGTACATTTATCATGCAATGATTATCTTTGATTGTATTTTGATATCATATTTACAAATTCTTCTTCTAATTTTCCATATAAAGGTTTTTCTGGCATATTGGAATCGAAGACGTAGATAGATCAATTGGAAATGACGTTGAAACAATAAAAGGGACTCGAAAATTGCATTCAATTCAAACAAAGTCATCCAGAAATGTGTTTGCATTGGATAAAATAAAATATTCTTGTTTTTGTGATGTTTGCATAGACAACACAAAATCCAATGACGTTTGTGAAAAAAAAATGTATGTGAACGATTGGAAACATACAGAGCTAAATACAAAGGGAAAAATATTTGTTGCAATGTTTGAAGAAATGCAATCAGAGGAAACTACAATATCATCCGATGGTGATCGAGTTTCTGATCTTGTTAGAGAAGGTAACATTTGAATTACTTTCTAATGATTTAAAGATCTAGAAATAAATTTAAATATGCATAATTTTGTTAAATTTATTTTATTGTGCAGGAGATGTTTTTGCTGTAATTGCACCTATTGACAATGATGAAAATGTGAAGTATTATTTCATGTGTTGCACTGAACGAAAAATGAAATTATTACAAAACTATAATGATCACGGATTTCAGTATGACAGAGGGTCTATTATACTGAAAGGTTATTTTTTCAGACAAAATCATCAAAGTGGAGACTTTGTTTACTTTGAATACTATGAACCTGATTCCATAAGTTTTCAATATAGTCACTTGGTGTGTGCAACACACATAAAGTTGATAGAAGCTCAATCAAAGAAAAAATCGAAAATTAAGAGATGAAAAATGTCAAAATCCGATCATGAACGGATTATTGAGGTTGGAATTCCATTAGAATTTTTTTGAGTGAATTGTCCAACAATTTATTATCTTTGGATTAAATATGTTTTAGAACTTCCAGTACTCAACTAAAAATTGAGTTGCTTATGTTATTTGTGCAAGTGTTTGCACATGTACAAATTGTTTGGGTACAAGCACGTGCTCTAGTATCAACTGAAAGTAGTTTTTCTATACATGTGCATTGATGAAAAATGTTATATGTATTGGATATATATATATATATATATTTTCTAGAATGAAATTAATTGTTCTAGTTTTACTATGTGCATTGATGAAAAATTATTTACGTACTCAATATATATGTTCTAGAATGCAATTAACTGGAACTAGTTTTTCTATGTGCATTGATGAAAAACTAGTTGGATTTTCTGGTAAAAAGTATGGACACAATGTAAATAAATCATCTATAATATAGTTCTGTACAAAAATTCCTTTCAGACAAGAGACTCGGAGCACTTCTCTGACTTTTGGTGGGATTTGACCCACATCTCTAATCCTGATTGAAAATCTAGTACAAAATCTACTTTTCCAATGGTCGGATATGTTCAATGTCCATTGATGAAAAATGTTACTTGTCTTGGATAGATATGTTCTAGAATGCACAATTAATTGTTCCAAGTAGTTTTTCTATGTGCATTGATGAAAAACTAGTTGGATTTTTTGGTAAAAAGTTTCAACAATTTAAATAAATCGACAAGGCTACCTATTTGAGTGCATTAACGACATTGACCCAAATTCAACAAACATATATATGTACTAGAATTATATTTCTAATCAAAATTAAAGGGATAATTTTTACATATATCTACTTCTTTAAACTCTTTTTTCAATTAGAGATCAATTGATACATGGTTAGTTGCATTGAAAAGCTATGTTCTTCCTATTGGAAATTTTTTCATTCAAACAAAACTACATGGAGAGATCAAAAGCAATCTTAAAATTCCAAATGTAATTCAACCATCCAAAAGGTATTTGTGCAACATTACTTGACATGCCATGCCAATTATAGTGAACAACTATCCAATAGAAACATTTAACATTATATACCACATGTGCCAAATGTAGATTGAAACCATCCAAAACTTTAAAATTTTAAAAACTTTTGATAATATATCATGCAACTTTAAAACATTAAACATCACATGCGAAATGTAGATTGAAACCGTTCAAAACTTGAGTTTAAAAAACTTTAAATTATATATAGATCGTTACTTCACATGCCATGCCAATTATAGTTCAACTAGATCCAATAGAAACATTTAACATTATATACCACATGTGCAAATGTAGATTGAAACCATCTAAAACTTTAAGTTTTAAAAACCTTTTGATTATATATTGTGCAACATTAAAACATTAAACATTTAAAGTTCATTAAATATCACATGCAAAATGTAGATTGAAAGCATCCAAAACTTGAGTTTTAAAAACTTCACATGCCATGCCAATTATAATTCAACTATCCAACAAAAACATTTAACATTAAATATCACATGCCAAATGTAGATTGAAACCATCCAAAACTTTTAACTTTTAATTGAACAAAAAAATATAGATCACAACATTACTTCACATGCCAAATGTACTCCAAGCATCCAAAAATTAAATTTTAAAAACAAAACAAATTATAACACATGTCATTACATAACATGCCAAATGTAGTTCGGATGACAACATTACTTCACATTCACATGCCAAAAGTACTAAAACCATCCAAAAATTAAATAAAACAAATTATATAATAACAATGTAATAAAATATGTCCAAAAAGTTGTAAATCTCACAAGTATCAAACTGTATCAAGTTTAACAAATTTTAAAACCATCTAAATTTTCAAATCAAATCTACTGTAAATCATGTCCATCAAATGGAGACAGATCTAGCATCTTCCCTACTAGGGTCTCAGTCCGCGCCCTATCCTGTGAATGGGAAACCTACATACACAATGCACATGTACTTGAACATTAAAATTTGATGTTTTAAAAATGAATGAGAATATATATATCTAGAACTTCATGTAAAAAAAAAAATATAACAAAAAAATCATGCAATACCTCGTAAGGTTCCCTCTCCATTTGATGAACAGGTTCTCCCATAGGAACATCTGCAGTGGTAAACTGTACAATATACATGTACAGTTATATATCTATATATATATATATATATATATATATATATATATATTAAAAACTTTCAAATGAAAATGCACGTGTACATATATAAACTTATTTTCAATAATATTAAAAAAAGGAACTAAAGACAACTTGTTCAAATGTTGTGGATGTTCCTATCTCCGTCGCTAGAGTCCGTGGATTAAAGAAATCTTCTATAGGAACCTAAATTCAAAATTTTTTAAATAACTCAAAATATAGATCTCTCTCTCTATATATATATCTCAATTTTTAATGGAACTTTCTGAGGTAGAATATATATATATATATATATATATATATAACTTTTAAAAATAAATTTTAAACTTGTGAAAAATTGTCCATACTTGTGGCTCATCTCCCAAGGAAGTAGAAGGTACATCTCCCAAGGAAGAAGAAGGTACCGCCATCCCAAAAACATCAAACGGAACGGTACCTGTTAAAACATTTTATCAAATTATATAGATACATACATGTACATATGTGGCAAAAATTATTTATTTTAGAGTCACTTAAAAAACACTAACATTTGCCAACATATCATGATGGTCAAACCCATCTGAATCGTTTGAACCAGAGGTCCCGAATGTGATATTAACATTTTCGTCACGCATAATGCTTGAGAACTGAAAATTGTGTTTTAACATATAATCATACATTTTTTTTAGATTAATGTACACATACAAATAAATGTATACATGTACATACACATGTATTTATTACAAATTGTACACATGTATATGTAAAAATAATTTCAAACCCTAAGGTCACTAACACATACCGTTCTGGTGCCCTCTTCCTCATGAAAAATTAGGTCTTGCAAACCATTGCGAAAATTTATTGCATATGTTCGAAGATCTTCAACATTCATGTTGTAAATCTCCTCATCTGTACTATAAACAAAATTTGCACGTGCATTTTCATGTGCTCTTTGTCGATTTAAACAAATATCGACTCCACTCAATCTGCTATGAACATTGTCAATCATAACATCCCTTTCTTCTCGACTTATTTGAGAAGTCACATCCATCTATGATCGTAGAATTTCGACTCGAAACGGTCGACTCACCAATGGCAGCTCAGGGCGAGGCAAATCCACATCTCGCTTAGCGCCCTTACGGTCATATAATCGACCTTTCCTTGGGCCAAAAAATTCTGAAGGAAGGTCATTATAGTTGGGTTTCATACCCAAAAAAAATTCTGCATAAAACATTTGTGCAAAATAAACAAGAACCTCATCGTTCCATGGAAGCCTTCCAAAGGCCACAAGATGCTGATCATACAAATAACAAGCTTTGTCTGGGTGCTTGAAATATTGCACCTTCAACATTTTTCTTTTTGGCCCTTCCTTATAATTAAACATTGACTTGGCCACTTCTCTTATAACTTTTTGTTTTACGTCCTCCCATTTATCGGGACCCATCACTGTTTCTTTTCTCTTTCTCATTAGTTCTACAAATGAATCAGTTGTTGGCCCAAGATTTCTGTACACATTTACCATTTCACCCAATGAATGTGTAACTATTTCAAGGCTTTGTCGACTCTCAGCAGGTAGAGACAAAGCCACGAGATCTCTTTGCAATTTTGCATGAAGGCTTTCACACCTTTGTAAGGTGCATTTCGCCATGTTGGTTTCCCATGGTATATCAGTAATCTCGGCCGGATAAGTTGTGCTGGGTTGACAGCCTTCTTCTTGAATGTAGCGGGCTGCCCTGCGTCTATTTTGACCACTAGCTCGAACATTTTCGGCCTCTGCATCAATATATATAAAATTTCGTATATTAGAAAAAACACGTGTAAAAAAAGTTGCACAAATTTAATGAAAAAATATTGAAATTGATGACAACCTTGATGTTGTTGGTTAACATCTTCTCCAACATGACCCTACTGAGAACCAGACCCAGAATGACGCTGCTGAGATCAAGACCCACAATGACCCTGTTGAGAACCAGCAGCCGTTGATTGGCCTTTGGGGGAATAAATATCACCCCCTTCCCGCAACCTGCTACCACTCATACCTCGACCAGTTGAACCTTGGCCACACTCCATGGATGGAGTAGAAACTCTTCTCCTCTTACCTCCTAAAAATTAAAATATGAAACTTATTAACAACTAATTTAACTCACAAATTTAATAAAAACTCAATTCCATATGTACACACATGTATGGAGATTTAAGATTATATTTAAATACCGTGAACATTCCCCGATCCCTGAACCTCCATATGGTATTTGGTTGATCTTCATCGTTCATCCTCCATGATATATATCTATTGGTCGACATTTAAACAAAATATATTTCAAAAAATCAATTTGTAATATAGTGTACACAAATTATGTAGAACACAACTTTCAAAGCAATAATTGATCATGTGTGAAACTAAATTTAATTGAAAAAAGAAATTATAAAAATGATAAGTTCACCAAATTGCGCTTTGCATGGTGGGAGCACACGTGGTATAAAATTTACCACTTATACACTTTAGTTTGTGGGAGAAATGACACATGTACATAGTTTACCTTAAATTTGTTGTGTTTTATGGATATTAAAATAAAGAACTTCTATTTAGATCCATTCCAGAGATTGACTGTAGGGGCATTTACTAGATATGTCACCTTTCATAAAAGATGAGATCCAGAGGCTACCTGGCCCTTTACAGACTCTGCCTATAGAACTTGTAGAAGTAAACACTAGAGGCATTAACAATATCAAATAACGTTTTCATGCTCAGACATGGGAATGTGTCTCTTTCCCTACGTAAAAAAATAGTTCAAGGTAGTTAATCTTCATAGACACGTCATCAAGTAGGTCAATTTGATCATCCCCAACTTACTTTTCATGAAATTAGGCTTGGAATCCTCTACAACCTGGTGGATGGAGTTGAATGGGAACTAGCTCAAGGCCTTTACAAAATACATGCTAGTGAATAACACTTACTAGGTTATGCCAACAAATAAAGTGGCAGAAATGTTTTCTCCTCGAGGTTGTCCAATTGGGTGTGGAATACCAATTTCACCCATTTCCTAACAGGTTTCTCTCTTAGGTTACAAATGTCTTCCACCTTATTAGTTATATATTTTTCAATTTCCCATGGATTCCTTGAATTTTTTCTCCTACCATATCCCTCTCTCACTCCCCAAATTATTGTCATCAAACATGCCCCATTGAGGATCTGGAGCAATGTTTTCACCATACTTAGAACTGTCATTGCTGCTAATTGAAATTGGAGTCATGTATACTAGATTTCTTGCTTAAGTGGCTCTTACTTGGACAATATCCTGAGATAGTTTAACATGATGGTCATATGAGGTTGGAAGCTACTTGGTGTAATTTTCCTTAAATCTTCAAAAAAATAGAGAAAAAATGTCATTTTCGATCATTTTTTATTAGCTTATGCATACAACAGATGTTATCACAATTGCAACACAATCATGTTCCATGAGCATGAATTATGAATGTCGCAAGCCAAATTGCAAGGAAATTTGCATTCATTTTAGGCAAAAGAAGGCTATGACATTAAGGTCCATGCTAGAAAAAATAATGCAAATAAGGTTGCTAAGTCTTGATACTTACCATGTGTTTCAAAGCCATAACGAAGGTTGGCTTTGAGAGTGTCCTCTCAAAGCCCTATCTTGAGATGAAATTTAATTCAATGTCTCTTAGGGTTGAAAGGTGGAATTGATAGAACTATTTGATTTCTTTACCATAGATGGATATCTCCTTTCATCTATACCTTTCTCTACCATCTTATTTCCAAGTGAAATGGGAATTTTCACATTTTGAATGCCATTGCCATGTGATTTGGTAGTCTGCTAGCTAGACCTATCACAAGTAAGGTTGTCATACCAAACTATTTCTCTTGCTCAACTCAGTGACCTTCTCACACTACTTACCATATAAGATCTTCAATTGTACATGTCACGCAAAGTTGGGGGTTCTAGGTCTACACCTATTAGGTAAAGTTACATATTTTATATCATTGTGGTCCTTAAATTTGGAGGTGTTCCACCTGAAAAAGTAGGAATTAAATATGGATGAAAAGAATTTGTTTTAACTTTGATAGAATTTCCTCGTGGAATTATTGAATTTCTCGACGACATCATGCTAGCTTTGCTTAGAGAAGAAGGTTTTGGAGGAGAAATTGAATTCTTTCGACTTATTTTTGGCATTGAAGTTTGAAATATTAGTTTTGATGACTCCATTGATGACCTTGCTGAGGAATTTGATGCACACAATATTGAATTTGAAGATGTTTTAGAAGATGTTGAAGAAGTTGTAGATTTTGGTGTTGTCACTGAATGTTTCTTTGTTTTTGGACTTGATCAAGACATGTAATTTAACTTTACAAGTAGATTGAAGACGTTGAAGAGATTTTAGATTTTGTTGTTCTCACTGAAGGTTTTTGTCTGGTTTTGTTTCTTAAACCATCATTTCCATAGGACATTTTTGGTGAATAGATTCTTGACCTTGATGAGAGGATATGATACCTTGAAGAGGCTACATATTTTGGTGACGTCACTAATTGTTTCTCTATTATTATGTTTGTTAAACATCTCACTTAGGGTGAGGCAACTCCACATATATTGTACAGTTTATGGGACATAAATCAATATGTAGAAATATTCACTTGGTTTTTATAATTGGATAGAAGAATGACTTAAAATGACCTTGTATGTCTTCTCATTTTAGAGCTCAAATTTTTAGGAAGGATTTAAGTATCCACCTTTCAAGAATCAATAGAAGATGTTGATAAAGAATATAGGAAGACAAAAAACTAACCAGTGGTGTAATAAATGGATTTCTTGGGAGGTATATTGGCATATGGACTTTTGGTAGAGAGAACTTTTCCAAATAAGTGAATGTATTTGAAAACCAAACCTCTAGTTTATTTTGTTTTAGACAAGGTCTAGAATTTGAAAAGTGAATTCCCTCTTTCTTCCTCTTACATACATTCCAATGATCGAAATCTGGATTGAGGGAAAACAATTTCCTAAATAAAAATTTTGCATTTTATTTGTTGTACACATGAGTTTTTAAAAGCTAGTTAACTCATAAATTTCTCACAAAATACACTTAAATATTGACACATAAACCCCTTCCCAATTGGCTAACTTTAGATGATCCTAAACCCATTTTTATTTAACTAATGAGGGAGATATCCCAGTAAAACTAGTTTGTCCGTTTTCAAATCAAGTTGGTATCAAAGTACAATTTAGCTCATTTTAGTCAAGGTTAGTTAGAATAATTAGCTATTGGTTTCTGTCTTCAATTTCCTCTCAAAATGAATGTGTACGTGCTTTTGAGAGACACACTAGAGGAATAAGGTCCAAATTTTTTATGAATATGTGCTATGAAAGTAAAGGGTTAAAGGAAAACATGTACAAGGCATAGTTGAGTACGGCGCATAGTTGAGCCAAATGTTGTTGAGGAAGGGCCTAATTATTTGGGTCTTGGTTATGGAAAACATGATGGAGAATGCTCCAAAGCCAAGGAGGCACATGAAGCTGTTCCAAGAAGGAATTTTATTTCGTGTTCATTGCCTCAAGCTTGTGAAGTTTGTGTTCATGATGAATGGAAAAGTTTGACACCCACTTTGCAAGAAGATGTTAATAATCATGCAGCTAATGAGAATGTAAAAGAAGAGGATGTTGAAAGCTCTAGAGTCATTGAATTCATTGCTAGTATTCAGAGGAGAGTCACTACCTCATCAAATTCACCTCCTCAAGAAGGCGACAATGGTGAATGTTCAAGGTATAAATTTTCCTTTAATCAAATTGCTTTTGATTATGATAAACATGGTAAATATTCACATAAGATATAGAAAAGAACTTGCACATGTTCCTTTTGTGGTTTGAATAATCATAATGTTTATAGATGTTGGAAGAAGATATCCATGCACATTGAAACTTTCTAAATAAATGAGGCAAAAAGTCGAAGGCCCATTGGACAAGGAAAATAATGTTGAAAATAAGATGCAATTTTTTACTACTCATTGCCATAAGAAAGGTCACCTTGTAGAAAAGTATTGGAATTTGTATCCAACAAGTCATCCAAAACATTTGAAGAAGGTGGAAAGAGATAACAACAAGAATGGAAAAGAGGATTCCATAATCGATGAGGGTCAAGATGATTCACATGATGAAGTATAGCTAAAAGAAGCACCATTGAAATGGTTTGCTAACAGATGGTTAGATTTCTTATCCAATTAAGGCCTTGCATGTATTTTGATGTTTCATGAATTTCTTTGCAAATTCAAAGTATGGTGCATGTTGCATGAAGCAAGATGTTGAAAGTAGAGTTATGTTGACACACTTAAATGCAAAAAATATGGAAATTTGTACATGAGCTCTATTATTTGACTTCAGAGTCAGTTGTTTGAAGAGGCATGTTTTGTCGACTTGTGTTTGGTTGATGGTTTTGTACACCAATATGTAAGAGTACATGGAGATACTCACATGATGTGAATTTTTTTTTCTTTGAAGGAGAAAAATGATATGTTA